>CM053579.1:91801437-91827149 GCA_028646485.1 Cryptoprocta ferox
TTTAAGATAGGAGGTAGTTTTGGAGTAAGACACTGCTAAAGTTAGGGCTCCTCCCCCTCCCCCAGAAACTGGGAGATAGAGATGGGTCTTTCTTTTTTTATTAATAATTTATTTATTGTTTAATTTACATCCACGTTAGTTAACCTATGGTGCAACAGTGATTTCAAGAGTAGATTCCTTCACGCCCCTCACCCATTTACTCCATCCCCCCTCCCACAGCCCCTCCAGGAACCCTCTGTTTGTTCTTCATGTTTAAGAGTCTCTTATGTTTTGTCCCCCTCCCTGTTTTTATATTATTTTCGCTTCCCTTCTCTTATGTTCATCTGTTTTGTATCTTAAAGTCCTCCTATGAGTGAAGTCATATGACATTTGTCTTTCTCTGACTGACTCATTTTGCTTAGCATAATGCCCTCTAGTTCCATCCACATAGTTGCAAATGGTAAGATCTCATTCTTTTCGATTGCTGAGTAATACTCCATTGTATTATATACCACAGCTTCTTTAGCCATTCACCTGTCAATGGACATTTGGGCTCTTTCCATGCTTGGGCTATTGTCGATAGTGCTGCTATAAACATTGGGGTGCATGTGTCCCTTTGAAACAGCACACCTGTATCCCCTGGATAAATACCTAGTAGTGCAATTGCTGGGTCATAGGGTAGTTCTATTTTTAATTTTTTGAGGAATCTCCATACTTTTTTCCAGAATGGCTGCACCAGTTTGCATTCCCACCAGCAGTGCAGAAGAGATCCTCTTTCTCCGCATCCTCGCCAACATCTGTTGTTGCCTGACTTGTTGATTTTAGCCATTCTGACAGGTGTGAGGTGCTATCTTATTGTCGTTTTGATTTGTATTTGCCTGATGATAAGTGATGTTGAGCATCGTTTCATGTGTCTGTTGGCCATCTGGATGTCCTCTTTGGAGAAGTGTCTGTTCATGTCTTTAGCCCATTTCTTCACTGGATTATTTGTTTTTTGGGTGTTGAGTTTGATAAGTTCTTTATAGATTTTGGATACCAACCCTTTATCTGATAAGTTGTTTGCAAATATGTTCTCTCATTCTGTCAGTTGCCTTTTAGTTTTGCTGATTGTTTCCTTTGCTGTGGCAGAAGCTTTTTATTTTGATGAGGTCCCAATAGTTCATTTTGCTTTTGTTTCCCTTGCCTCTGGAGATGTGTTGAGTAACAAGTTGCTGCAGCCAAGGACAAAGAGGTTCTTTCTCCTTGAGAATTTTGATGGCTTCCTGTCTTTCATTTAGGTCTTTCATCCATTTTGAATTTATTTTTATGTATGGTGTAAGAAAGTGATCCAGGTTCATTCTTCTGCATGTCGGTGTCTGGTTTTCCCAGCACCACTTGCTGAAGAAACTGTCTTTATTCCATTAAATATTCTTTCCTGCTTTGTCAAAGATGAGTTGGCCATACGTTTGTGGGTCCATTTCTGGGTTCTCTATTCTGTTCCACTGATCTGAGGGTCTGTTCTTGTGCCAGTACCATACTGTTTTGATGACTACAGCTTTGTAATACATCTTGAAGTCTGGGAGTGTGATGCTTCCAGCTCCGGTTTTCTTTTTCAAGATTGCTTTGGATGGGGTGCCTGGGTGGCTCAGTCGGTTAAGCGTTCGACTTTGACTCAGGTCATGATCTCACGGTTCGTGGGTTTGAGCCCTGCATCAGGTTCTGTGCTGACAGCTCAGAGCCTGGAGCCTGTTTCGGATTCTGTGTCTCCCTCTCTCTCTGCCCCTCCCTCACTTGTGCTCTGTCTCTCTCTGTCTCAAAAATAAATAAACTATATATTAAAAAAAAAAAAGATTGCTTTGGCTATACGGGGTCTTTTCTGGTTCCATACAAATTTTAGGATTGTTTGTTCTAGCTCTGTGAAGAATGCTGGTGTTATTTTGATAGGGATTGCATTGAATATGTAGATTGCTTTGGGTAGTATTGACATTTTAACAATATTTGTTCTTCCTATCCAGGAGCATGGAATATTTTTCCATTTTTTTGTGTCTTCTTCAATTTCCTTCATCAGCTTTCTATAGTTTTCAGTGTATAGATTTTTTACCTCTTTGGTTATGTTTATTCCTAGGTATTTTATGGTTTTTGGTGCAATTGTAAATGGGATCGATTTCTTGATTTCTCTTTCTGTTGCTTCATTGTTGGTGTATAGGAATGCAACCGATTTCTGTGCATTGATTTTATATCCTGCCACTTTGGTCATCCAGTGCTCTTGATGGGATTTTTTTTTTTAACGGCTGATGCTAGGGGTGCCTGGCTGGCTCCATTGGAAGAGCATGCTACTCTTGATCTCAGGATCATTCATTTGGGCCCCACACTGGGTGTGGAGATCACTTAGATAAATAAAACTTAAAAAAATGGTTGGTGTGAAAGAAGTCAATAATCTCATTAAAAGTCTAATTTCTTTGATTTAGATTGAACCAGTCCATGTCCTTTTTTGAATTGCCTATCTTTACATTAATATTTTTCTCAGAGATTTATATAAACTCTTTACAAATGAAAAGTATTAATTTTGTGTTACATCTGTGGAAAATTTTTTCTGTTTTTTGTTTACCTTTTTACTGATTGTGTTGCTTTTAGCTATATAGTTAAGTCCAGTAAAATTTTTCTTATGAAAAGATCTTTGAGATATTTTTCATTGTCTTAAGCTTGTAAAGTCCTCCCTCATCCCAGTATTTGATAAATACTCATTTTGAATGGTGCTTTTGTCTTGAGTCCTCTGTTTGGTATTAACACCGCTGATGTGCTTTCTTTTGTCCACCTTTGACTGATATGTCTTTATTCACCCTTTTAATTTTAACCTTTCTGTGTGGTTATGTTCTAGGTTGTCCTTTTTAAGCAGCACATGATCATATTCTGTTTGTTTTTAGCCTGACATGAACATCTTGGTATTACAGAGTGTAAAACATTTATGATTGGGGGCGCCTGGGTGGCTCAGTCAGTTAAGCGTCTGACTCTTGGTTTCAGCTCAGGTCATGATCTCACTGTCTGTGAGTTTGAGCCCCATGTTAGAATCTGCGCTGACGGTGCAGAGGCTGCTTGGGGTTCTCTCTCTCCCTCTCTCTGTCCCTCCCCTGCTCATGCTCTCTCTCAGAATAAATAAACATTAAAAACAAAACATTTATGATCAGCGTAAGCCCTGGTGATTTGCTCTTATTTCTGAAATCTTTTTCTTACTCTTTTAGGTTTATTTGCTATTTTCTACATTTTTTTGTCATTTACTTTATAATTCTGTTTTCTTTTCTTCAGTAGTAATTTATTTGGAAGGTGATTCTTAATTCTAGTAGTGATTACCTTTAAGTTCATTAAATGTAGCCCTGAACCTACATTTCCATGGTGGTCAATATGAAGAGCAGAAGAGTACATTTTTAGGTCATCCATTTAACAATGAAGTGGGCTTTATTTTCGTTTGTTTGGTTTTGCTTTAACTTCCCACAAATTCCTGTTCATGCTAATGTAATCTGGGGTCATAAAACTCAGACAATTATTATGCTGTATTTATTACATAAATGTTCCTTTTCAAGATATGTCTTTGGATTTTGCATTCGATTTAGCAAACATATTTACAATTATTTTCATTTAGCTGAATATTTAATTGACCTTCAAGTTTGCCACCAATCTTTTTAATTGTGTGGTACAATTTTCTTTACTACAGCATGCAAATGAGAATCACCTGGAGAGGTTTTTGGTAAATTCACATTCCCTGGATCTACACCCCACTCAGACATCTAATTCTGTGTGTCTAGGACAGCCTTTGCATTTCTCGCTCTGGCCTCAGCCCTACTGCCCTGAGATGTGCACTCTGTACAGCTACAGAAGGAATGCCCCAGAGAGGGTGGGGGTGTGAGGGAGGGCTTGAGGAAAGGGTTTCCTGACAATAGGAAGTGTTCCTGGTTTTCCAATCAGTCCAAGTGCTGCTAAAGCTCCTCTTGACACCCCTTCCGTGCCCCCCACATTTCCAGTCTCCAGTTGAGAACTTCTGGTGAAACAGAAGGAGAATGAGGTTTGGAACCTGGCTTTAAATACTTGCTCTGCCACTTCCTTGGCCCCACTCTGGAGATGTTAATCTGTGACCCTCAATTTTCTCATTTGTGAAAATGGCTAAGTCTCACTTTCTAGGGTTGTAATCACAGATCATCTGTAAAGCACTTAGCATGGGGCTTGACAACAGCAAGGCCTTCAGAAAAATTATTAATCTTGCTGTCTTGTACTGATATGTCTATTGCTGTGGGGATCCATTTTTATGCAGTTCTGATTTTTACTTCCTTCCCTTGACGTAAGTAAATTTCCAGTGATAATCCACACCTACCACTTGTTAAAATCCATTTCTTCCAAAGCAACTTGCTCTCCAGGGCTTTTGCACGCCACAGCTGCCCTCAAGCCTTCTTCCCTTGTCACCTCTCATTCATGAAAACTCTGTAGCAGTGCTGTCCACTAGAACTTTGTGTGATGGTGGAAAAGTTCTGTAAGGTAGAAGATGCAGCTTTCAAGCACTTGACATGTGTCTAGTGAGACTAAAGAACTGGATTTTTAATTTTAATTAATTTAAATTTAAGTAGCCACATATGGCTGCCGGCTACCATATTGGACAGTGCAACTCCATGGGGTTTCTTTCTTGCTTGAAAAGCCATTATGAAATTAATGGTTCATCTTACTATTTTTTTAAATTTTTTTAATGTTTTATTTATTTTTTGAGAGAGAGAGACACAGAATGTGAGCAGGGGAGGGTCAAAGAAAGAGAGGGAGACACAGAATCCGAAGCAGGCTCCAGGCTCTGAGCTGTCAGCACAGAGCCCGACGTGGGGCTCAAACTCACGAACTGTGAGATCATCACCTGAGCTGAAGTCAGCCGCTTAACCAACTGAGCCACCCAGGCGCCCCATGGTTCATCTTACTATTAATGGCTTTTAGAAAAGAAAAACTTCAGTGAAAAGAATTATGATTATAAAATTTGCATTTTATAATGATTTTTTTTATTTGAGAGAGAGAGAGCGAGTACACGAGAGAGCAGGGGAGAGGGGCAAAGAGAGAGAGAGAGAGAGAGAAAGGATCTTAAGCAGGTTCCATGCTCAGCACAAAGCCCAATGTGGGACTCGATCCCATAACCCTGGGATCATGACCTGAGCCTAAATCAAGAGTCGGATGCTCAACTGACTGAGCCACCCAAGTGCCCCCAAAATTTGTATTTTAACATTAGATATAATTTTCGGTGTTATATTTCCAGCCTTTCATATATACTTTTCAATTTTGTTCTTTCCTTCAAAAATGAATACAGAGGTATTCTACATAAATCCAATGAGGGTCAAAATGAAGTAAAAGTTTTTCTGCTTAGAGCATACCTAATATCATCTATCCTTGCCTCAGTTATATTATGCTTATGAGATTTATTTGTGTTTTTTTAGTTTTGGTTTGAGTAAGTCGAACAGAACATTTGGAGGAGGTTAAGTGCATGGGGGATTTTGCTGATGATAGACCAGAATGGACGTGCTTTGGAATTTGGAAAGAGTCAGAATGGGGAATCACATTAGATCAGTTGCTTCCATATTTATTTTTACCATGACACACAGAGTGAAATGCAGTTTACAACATGACCTCAGATACACATATGTACATATAGAATGGAAATAAAGATTTCACAAGAGCGATATTCACCTTTACTACATGTAGTGCATTCTGATATTTCCTATTTTATTCTGTCCTCTTCTGTGCCTTTCCATTGTATTTTGTTCTCTTCCATTTTATTCTATTTAATTTTTCATCTGCTGGCTGAGATTCACGAAATTGACTTCATAAACCACTACTGGGTTCCAATGTGCCAGGTGAAACCTGAATGAGAAGCTGTACAGAGCCATGTGGTTTGAGAGTTGGAGTGTAGAGGGGTGATGTGGGAGTACTGGGCTTCAGGCACAAACAGAGATGGAGGCTGTATCCGTCGGCTCGGGCCACCATAACCAAGTACCACAGACTGTGTGGCTTAACCAACAGAAATTTATTTTCTCACAGTTCTGGAAGCTGGAAGTCCAAGATCAAGGTGCCAACAAGGTTGTTTTCTCTTAAGACCTCTCTCATTGGCTTGCAGATGACCGCCATCTTGGTACCTCATCCTCTTATAATGATATCAGTCATATAGGAGTGGGGCCCCACCATAACAACATCGTCTACACTTAATGATCTCCTTAAAGACCTTAAATACAGTTTAGTATGGCCACATTCTAAGGTACCAGTGGTTGGGACCTCCACATGAATTTTGGGAGGGCACATTTCAGTGGATAACAGAGAGAGGGCAGGAGAGCATGAGCCCCAGTGGTCTTCAAGACAGAGTAATGGTGAGACTGTGAGTGTTGGAGGAGGAGAGTGGCTCAGAGTTTTGAGGCCCCTCTTCTCTCCTACCCTTGGAAGTTTAGAAGCCCAAGGAGCAATGTACTTGCCCTTAGCTTATCAATATCTAGTATCCATTTTAACCTGGAAGTGTTTTGTTGTAGTGCTGTTTTAAGATGGTAGAGGCATGGATGTGTTTATATGCTGGAGTAAGGAGCCTGTGAGAGTTTTAAAACATTGCTTTTTTTTATATAGTTTTATGATTTTATTAACACAAACATGATGTACACATAAGCTGTCTATTCATTTTCTTCACTGTGCAGCCTGGCATTGGTATTGGTGACTCTGATGGCCAGCAGGGCTGCTCTTTCCACAGTGGCTTTGTGGTTCTTGGAGGAGACAATTGTGAGCAATCTCTGCGCAGTAAGATTTGTTGAACATCAGCAGCACCTCAAGCTCCTTGACGTTGTGGACTAGTTACTTCTGGAAACCACTGGGCAGCATGTGCTTTGTTTTTTTGGTGCTCCCGTAATGACTGTTGGGCATCAAGATGTGGCCCTTGATTCTTTTGTTCATCCAATTGTTAATGCCTCTGGGTTTCCACCAGTTGCATTTAATTTTCACATATCAGTCTTACTGGTGCCAGATGAACTTCTTGGTCCACTTTTTAATGATCTTGGACTTCAACAGAGGCCTGAGGGCAGCCATGATGCTGAATAGGAGATGGCTGCCACCTCTGCAGGCAATGCCAAGGAAGACAAAAAATTGTTTTTCTTATTCAGCTATTCAAGCTACAGCAAATGAAATGACTTGGAGACAGGGAAATGAAGGGAAGCAAAGATTCAAGGAAGAGAAATGGTACTATAAAACTGGAGATGCTGACTGGAGTGCCCCCAAAATTTTTTTGTTTTCTTTCTTTCTTTCTTTTGAGAGAGAGAGAGAGAGAGAGAGAGAGAGAGAGAGAGAATGTGAGCAGGGGAGGGGCAGAGAGAGAGGGACAGAGGATCCAAAGTATATTCTTTGAGCTGACAGCAGTGAGCCCGATGTGGGGCTCAACGTCACGAACCTTGAGATCATGACCTAAGCCAAAGTCTGACACTCAACTCACTGAGCCACCCAGGTGCCCCTGGTTCTTATATATTTAAAAGTACCTATCATATACAGTGAATCTTTATGTTTAGGCAGAGAAGAAGTAGTATATACAATTAAAACCATAATTACAATATAGTTGAAGGACAAAATATGCATTATTTTGACTTTGGCAAAGCAACAATACAAAACAATACATGAGTACTAATGGTTCTTAAACTAAAGGAAACATAAGAACATAAACATGCTACAAATCAACTACTGCTATATAGTGAAAAGGAGTTGACTAGGTTCAAGTAGTAAATTCTGACTTTAGAATATAAATGCATGTGCTTGCTTACATGAATTTCTAACAAAATCCTCACAGTTACACTTGGCTTATTGATCAATGTTTGATTCAAGTTTCACTTATAAATGAGAACTGAAAGTTCTTTTGCAATTGGACAGGAAGGCTGTCTAGTTTCAGTAAACTATTTTTGAGAACATTTGAAGAACAGAACAGCATTTTCTTTGCAAACATTAATTTGCCACATCATTCAGAATTATTCCCCTTAGACCACCTTTATCAGGATGGTACCGTCTCTGTTTTCCAGATATGGAACAGCTCAGTTCTCTCCATGAGGTTGCATAAAAGCACCAGTGGCCCAAGCTGATGCCAAATTAAGCAGTCAGCTGGTTCTCATCCAATACAGCTAAACCAGATGGGCCGCTTCAGTGACTTCCAGGCCGATTTCATCTATTTTTCAACCCAAATTTAATAGATTTGTGCACTGCCTGCCTTTTAGGAGGGAGAAAAAGAGTGCGTTTTAAATGCCTCCCTTTTGTAAGTATAAAATAATACCTTCATGTCCGTGGAAAATGAAAAGTTAAATAAAAATGAAATATAGGTCACCATAACCCCACTTTAAGGCTTTAACATATTTCTTTCCAATATTTTGAATGCATTTTTATATAAACATGGATTTTTTTCATCCTTCATTACTTGATTAAGATTATGTCTAACATTATTCCCATTCCACTTAAAACTCTTCCCAAGCATTTCATGGCTACTAGATATTTCTTTGTGTGTATCTGATAGAAAGGGGGATGCAGCAGTCCAGGGTGAGACTTAAGCTGAGAGGGTCGTCCCAAAACAAGCCAAGGGTAGATGAGTAACATATCAAAAGGCCATGCTGGTCATCAGGACAAGACCCCAAGAGAAGGTCCAAAGCTGGTGATTGATAAGCCATAGTGGAGAATGTTGGGGATGAGAGAATTTCTTCCTCTTCTCTTAGAATCTCAAATTAGGTTGCTGAAGCCACTTTATCACATCAAATCCTTTCTTTTCTAGGACACTTATTTTTTACGGGCACTACGGTCATTCCCTACGAGCTGGCTTCTGTTGGCATCCTCTTCCTCCCTACTGAGTCTACCTGAATAATCTAAACTTCAGCTGTGGGCTTGAGTTAATGTCTTTTCTGCTCAAGTACCCATGTGTATGAGTTAATTCAGACCTATACTCAAAGGGCGGGAACACCCCACGTTTTTGCATCTCTGTTCTGGCCTAACTGGGGCCTCTGCTGCAGTGATTTAGCTGTTCTTCTGGAAGGCGAGTTTAGAGCATTTCACTATTATAAATAATACTGTAATAAGCATCTTTTTGCATCCATCTTTGGTAATCACCCACATCTCAGGTAATTTCTTCCAGGAAGATTCCCAAAAGTGGAATTACACAGTCCAAAAGTATAAACATTTTAAAGGGGATTGATACATCATATAAATCACCTTCCACAAAAGTGGTTCCAACTTTCATTCCCACCTGCCACATGGGACAGAAGAAAGGGCACATCTGGGAATACATTCCTGGGTTTCTGAGAGTAGGATGGGGAGTGGCTGCACTTACTGCTGGAGTTAAGACCAGAAGCCTTGGTTTAAACTCTGACTTGTCAATTATGTGACCTTGGTGGGTCACTTACTTTTCTAAGACTTGGTTTCTTCATATGTCTAATGGGAGTCATGATACCTTCCCAAAGAGCTATTAGAATGAATATGTGAGAAACTACACATATGAGGCTTAATTCACATGCCCTTTCAGCTCTGCTTGGAGACCAATCTTGGAATGGAATGAAAGTTTAGAATTCAATAGCCAATAATGGTCCAATGGACACTTCCCAACCACCTTCACTACAGCTAGGCAAGTGAGAACAATTCTCTTCCCTCCTCTCCTCTCCTCTCCTTTCCTTTGTGACTGGCCAAGCATGGAGGCTGGAAGTGGGGATTTACCCAGAACCCCCAGACCACACCACACCAGCACTGCCTGCCCTGTCTCCCAGGGCCCTGTCATCCCACCTTGGTAGAATAATAAGCCACATGGTGGATGCAAAACTTTGGACTAACGTTCCTGTTTTACAAATGGTTCCACGGTTTTGAATTCAGCTGAATACCACACTTGCCAACAATAGCAAAGTAAGAATACAATTCAGCACCTCATTAATCCCAACATTATTACATGTGTGGTTTTCATTTCACATTAATATTTATTTATCTCAAGAGAAAGCCAGGACCAAGTTAGGCATGTTATAGTCATCCAGCCTGAAGGTCAGGAAGGTACTGGTGGAAGGGAAGAGGCAAGAGTTTCTGGGGGAAGCAAAGACTGTGGCTGACTTTAGTTCATGTCCTGATGGGTAACGCTCATTAATCATTGTTAAGGATTTCAAAAATTAGGTGAATTTTTGGAATGACTAAACTAAAATTATGGAATTCATGAACAAATTTAGAGTAGCCCCTGAGCCTTTGAATCTGCCTACCTATTCATTCCCAGCAACCACAACTTCAAATCATGGTAGCTTGTTAGTAGCATCTTAGCTCTGGAATGGATCTTGGACACAGCCTCCTGGCTTTCCAGATGAGAAAGCTGAGGTTCAGAGAAGTTATAAGACTTGTTCAATATTGCCTGAGCTCTTAGGGGCAGAGCCAAACTACAGCTGAGGCTGTTATGTTGCTCAGGCCCACATAACACACTCCCTCCCTTGATCTGCATTTGTGAAATGATTGTCATTACAGTCCCTATTGTGATTTCAATAAAATAGAAAAGCAATTGGAAAATCAGTGGTTTGGTTTTACTGGAATTAAAGTTAAGAATACTTTAATAAGAAACTACAGTAGGGGGCGCCTGGCTGGCTCAGTCTGTAGAGCCTGCAACTCTTGATCCCAAGTTGGGTGTACAGCCTATGAAAGAAAGAAAGAAAGAAAGAAAGGAAGGAAGGAAGGAAGGAAGGAAGGAAGAAACTACGGGAGGACATTCACATGCAGAATTACGTGGAGTTATGTTCTTATTGAACTGATAAAAGCCCTATCTCTAGAATGAAAGAACTGGGGGAAGGGAGGGAAAACTGTTTCTAATCTATTTACAGGAAATGTGTAAATGCAAAAAAGTGCTTTGAACTTCTCTTAAGTAGGATAAAGGTAGAAGTGTAATACCCAGCTGACTATTCTCACCTTCCCTTAAGTTTTCTGATTCTACAAATATGTAGCAACTGTGAGCAGGATAGGTCAATAGTAACACCCTACACATTCAAGGGTTTGTGGGTCAAAGGCTAGGGAGGGGTATGGGCCAGATTATGAGAGGGGTATGGACTTGTGTTCTTATTTAGAATATGGGGTAATAGTAAAGGATTTAGGGCAGGGGGAACAATGCATCTGAGCAGTGCTTTAGGAGGAAGGAAGATCTGGGAGCAACGTGTGGTAGGAACAGAAGGAAAAGAGATTGCAGGCCAGAAACAGTCGGCAAATGTATAAAATCATCCAAGACAGAAGTGGAAAAGACCTTACTCTAGTTACAGAACTAGGAATTATCTTAGTTTGGGATTCTTCCAGAAGCAGACCCTGAGACAAGGATTCAAGTGCAAACAGTTTCTTTGAGAGGTGATCCCAGGAAACATGGGTTGGGGAGAGGGGAAACAGGGAAAGAAATGAAGACAATAACGGGTGTGTTAGCAAGCCAGTTACTAGTGTGGGTGACTGGAGGTCAATCCCACTGGGGAGCTCTGGGAGACAGGAGAGCCCGCCTCAGAGTTTTACCCTCAAGGGATCAGGAACGTGGGGGATTTATTCCCCAATTCCCCAACCACCATTGCTTTAGAACTACTTCCAGAAACACTAACTCTCCACCACTCTGGGCTTGCCTTGCCTGTAAGCCGAATGTGCTCCAACAACAACAAAAAAATGCTCTCAGGAACAGAGTTGCTGGAATCCATGAGTGGAGACTGAATGTCAAGGGAATATGCATAGAGCACCAAGAGTCTGATATACAGACACCTGTCTCTCTCTGGAGCTACTCAAGCAGTCCTGGGTCTTCTCAACAGGACCTCACACACTCCATAAGTAGTTGGGTGGGAGGAGCTCTGATTTGACTTTCTTTAAATTCTGTGATTCCTTCACCTTCAAAAATTGGCCACCCTACCTATGAGCACTTTTTGCATTCTTGCCTGTATCTGATTCCAGTTTTTAACCACTGCCTCTTTTAAAATTCTGCTCCACAATACAAATTTATCTGAGGAACTAATGATTAGTGTTCTGCACATCTTTTATGCAATTGTATTTTTTTTAACGTTTATTTATTTCCAAGAGACAGAGAGACAGAGTGTGCGCAGGGGAAGGGCAGAGAGAGGAGACACAGAATCGGAAGCAGGCTCCAGGCTCTGAGCTGTCAGCACGGAGCCCGACGCGGGGCTCGGAACTCACGAACCGCGAGATCATGACCTGAGCCAAAGTCAGCCGCTTAACCGACTGAGCCTCCCAGGCGCCCCTGCGATTGTATTTTTAAAACACTTCTCTAATGAGATTACAGAAGACCAGAAATTATAGTAAGTATTAGGCAAGTGATACCCAAGGTAGGAAAGAAAAACATATTAACTCAACTTGCCTTAACTTACTTTAGTGAAGTTGGCAACAAGCAAGCTGTCCATCTCCATCATTTATTAGAATTAATTCAAAGTCCATCTAGGGTTCAATCCAGAACAGAAACTGGCCAGGACTTCAAATTGGAAGCCATTCGAAGTTAAAACCAGCATGACATATTTTCTTTTCAGAACCACATGACTCAAAATTTAAGAAATTTGAGGAATTTTTGGAAAATTCCATAATAGGTCAATGACAATTTACTTCAAGAAGAAAGAGGTGATTTTCTTATATAAAAATAAGTTGCTTACATTTGTGGACCTCGAAACTGATTTTTTTGTTTGTTCTCTTTCAGTTAGTTTATTAAGGGGGTAGGGGTGAGAAAGTGCTAACAGCTCCCAGGATAGATTTTTGAGCGCTGAGGTCCACCCAGTGAACTCTAGAGCCGAGTAACCAGCCCTCGAAAATACATTTACATCATGGAAGTAGAAACGCCAAAGGCCAGATGGCCTTCATGAGAAAGAATAAACGTAAAGCCCAGGACGAAAACGTGGCATGTCTGGGTGAGACAGCCTTTCCTTCAGTTTCATTTGCCCCTTTGCTTTGAGCACACACAGATCCATGCAGCCCCTCAGGATTTGGTCTGGAAGGCAGGAGGCAGCTCTGGTTACTTTTACACCCAACTGGAGTGGCCCAGGTGCTAACCTAAATCTGGGCAAATCTGTTTCCATGAGACCAGTGGATATTCATGGAGCACCTACTGCGTGCAAGGAACTGAGTCAGAGGTTATGCAGTTTGTAAATATGTCTGCCCTGGGGGACCTCAGAATCTGGGAGGGGAGATAAGATGCACAGATAAAGAACTCCAATATAGTGAAGAGGATTAAATGCTTCTGTGTCCCAATTTCCCTTTGTACTTACAACAGTTAAAACAATCATAACAACAATAATAATAGGAACTCATTTGTAGAACACTTTTAGCAGTCTGGACTCTACGAGGTAGCTATCATTAGATAGTATTATTACTATCTTATTTTACAGATATAGGAACTAAAGTATTGGCCCAAGTTCACACAGCCAGTTAGTGGTGGGGCTGAGATTCGGATCCACGCAGTCTGGATTCAGAGTCCACATTCTTAACGACTATACTACTTACCACACAGCGATTTTTTAAATATTAAATTGTTCATGCACATAGCTTGTTTCCCATTTACTCTGGAAAGTTCTATGAGGTAAAAGGCTTGTGTTTTTATTCTTGTGTGCTAGCACTTGGCACAGATCCAGAAGGTTCTCAATAAATATTTACTGAACGAATGAATGAATGAACTTGAAGCCCAAGTGAGACTCTGGCTGTTTAGAGAAGAGAAAAAATGACATTTATTCACAGGGATGAAGGGAGGCTGCATGGAAGAAGTAGCATTTACTCTGGTAAACGGTAAACTGGTGGGTAAGACCCAGGGAGGTGGAGAAACTTTTTCAATTTTATACTGGAAATGCAGACTTTTGGTCACTTGGGAAGGACCTGGTTGGTTGGAGGGTGTACAGCCTGTGACGTAACAGGCCCGTTCACCAGAAGGAATGGATATTCCGTTGCCAAGTGCCTAGAGCTATGGGTCCATCTGCCTCCAGGGGCTGGGAGACTGCTGGAGACAGAGTTGGGGGGCAGACCCCCCACAAGTAGAGGACTGAGCATTTGGGAGGCCAGAGAGTGTGACGCTGCACAACCCGGCTGTGCTGGGCTGGGTCCCACCTGAAGCCCCGAGACTCTGGGCAGAGGCACACTAGGCCATGGAATGTGTGCACAGAGGGAGTGTGGCACTGTCCGGCTTTGGGGGGCTGCTGCTACTGGGAGGCACCTGTCAACGTGAATCTCATGGCTAGTTCTGCCCAGGGGTGCACCATGCCCAGTGGAACCAATCTGGTGGTGGTGGTGGTGGTGGTGGTGATGGGTGCTTAGCAGCAAAGAAGGGTATTGGCAGATTGAGAAAAGCCCAGACAGTGTCTAGGCCTGAGGAGGAACCAGGGATAAAATCCAGGCTCTGAGAGACAGAGAATACCTGAGGGCGAATTGGTAACTTTGGAAATCAGACTTCAAGGGCACTTAATATCTTTGTGATAAAGGGAACCACTCACAGGGGGGCTGTGGAGAATCCAGTCATGCTCTGAGGCTAGCCTGAAAGGACTCCAGGGGTTGATAGCCAGACTGGGTAAACTCTGTTGACAAAGAATCCCAAACGAATTGTGTGTGGACTGAGGGATGCTTGGCTGGCTCAGTTGGTAGAGCATGCGACTCTTCATCTCGGGGTCATGAGTTTGAGCCCCATGTTGGGCATAGAGATTACTTAAAAAAAAAAAAAAAGACTTGCTTAGGGACCATGACCCTCCCTGTAAGGCTGATGGGGAGCACTACTGGGGCTTGGTTGTTTACCACTCCTGTCCCAAATTGGGACTGTGTGAACTACTGTGGAGAGGTGACTCTCAATGTTCAATGGCTGGCCGCGTGTAGGAAGCAATAGGGCATGGAACTGGAAAACCCCAGGCACAAAATACAGGGTACCTAGTTTTAATTTCCTATTTGATGACATCACAGCTTGGCAGTATCCAGAAAGCCAGGCAGTGCAGTTAGAGAGAACTAGAGGCACTTCCCCAAAATCTTAACATCTTCAACTCCGCAGTCCCACTCTCTGATTGCGTCCCCCCTCCCAACTCTTTAAAACGTTCACAGCACACTTGAAGTCGTCTACACCAGCAGGTGACATCCCCATACAACACAGGGAATATGGAAGCCAAGCAGAAAGCCTTCCCCTTCACACTCCCCACAGAAGCCAGACACATCCTTTCTCTCCCTCCCTCACAGTCTTCCCTCCATTTCTGTCAGGGGGTCTCCACCTTACCTCCACCTGGTGGGGGCACCCAGCGTTTCAGTTACCCAGTTCTCCTGCACTTTAAACCCCACATCGTCTTTATCTTTTATTCATCCAGGGTTAAGCACTTTCGAATCAAACCCTCTTTTCAAATCCCTCTCCCATCTCGCCACAGCCACTTTGTCCCCTTCCCTTTCAATCCAGCTTCTTTGTTATGATGCACTTCTCACTCCCCCATTTAGTATTCAAACCCCCTGACACTTCTTCAGCCCCTGGCAAGTCACTGTAAGCACTCACCCTAAGGCAGTGAAGGACCTCATTGCCAAATCCAGTTCACAACCTAGTGCTGGCCACTGCCTCCTTTCAAGAACTCTCCTCCCTTGACAGATGACACCACACTTTTCTCCTGTCCCTCCTGATCTTTGCTTGCTCTTTCTTTGTCTTCTTCACGGGCTTCCTGGGGTTGCCTCCTCTCTCCCTAAATATGGCGGGTTTCCCACGGTCCTGCCCTCAATCTTTCCCTTACCTCTTCTCTCACTTCTCCTCCCCTCACCCCACCCCCTCTTTTACCTCCTCACTTCTCATCTGCACTTTCCTCTTTCCCTTGCTCTCCCCACCCAGTCCTTTCTCTACAGATGAGTCTATTCCCAAGATTTTAACTACTGCTCATACTTAGATGGCCGTCTCCTCTGAAATCTATGTTCTCCTGCCTGGAACACTCTCCTGAACTCCAGACTCACAGAGTCAACCCATCTGGACAGTTCTCTCTGGATGCACCCATGCTCAGCAGGTCTGCAACTGAACTCACCTTCCAGAAAATTCTCTCTGTCCTCCTCAACCTCCCATCTTGAAAAATAGTGCTGGTGTCCAGCCAGTACCTCAAGCCAGAAAACCCAGAAAGCTGGCAGTCTTTCTTGATGACTCCCTCTCTTTTCCCCCAACGTACACTGAGCCACCAATGTGTAGAGGGTCTGCCTGTCCCCTCTGTCATTTTAACCCTCTGCTTTCCATAGCTTGTTTTTCTGGCCTGGATCCCAGCACTGGTCCGAGCCACCCTCTAGCTGGCTGTCAAAGACCCCTTTGGAAATAGAAATAATGCTCCTATCATTCTTCTGTTTTCTATCTTTGGAGGGCTCCAAATGGCCCTCACGATTAAATCCAAAACTCTCGCTATGACCTCTGAGGCCTCTGGTCTCTGCCCAACCCCAACCGGCCATGTTGGCCCACTTCCCTCCTCACTTCCCTGCCATTGTTTCCACCTGAAATGTTCTCTTTTTCTTCCTTACTTCCCCTTCTTTCAAACTTGATCTCCTCTGGGAAGTCTTCTCCAGCCTTTCTCTCCCTCCTCCCGGCTAGGCTAGGTGTTCCCTGTCCTGCCCACAGCATCCATGCCAGTTTCTAGTGTGACACTCAGCACACCACACAGTTTCCTTGTCTGTCTTCTGCCATCGGTCTATATATAACTTGATATTTTAAACTTGCGTATTGTAGCATCGAGTACAGTACTTGACACATACTCCATTGTTAGATCCACGCAAGAAAAATCCTGGACACCATGCTTTAGAGGGCCACAGATATCGCCCCTCCCCCCCGACAAAGGTATTGAATACTTGGACACCACTGTCATGAGGAATCCAGTGCTCCCCCTGGCACAGCGCAACCTGTGAGTGAAAACATTTAGTCTCGTGACTAACACTGTTCAGGCTTCAGGGAAATGCTTCTGCACATCTCTCACCCTGTGTCCTTAATTTTTTTAATGTTTATTCTTTTTGGAGACAGAGAAATAGAGAGAGAGAGAGAGAGAGAGAGAGAGAAAGCAAGTGGGGGAGGGACAGAGAGAGAGGGAGACACAGAATCCGAAGCAGGCTCCAGCCTGACCCAGGGTTCCAACCCATGAGCCGCAAGATCATGATCTGAGCCGAAGCTGGGCGCTTAACTGACTGAGCCACCCAGGCTCCCCTCTCACCCTGTGTCCTGAAAACAAAAGGCAACTATGTCCAATCACCGTAAGAGTTTGTGATTGCACAACAATCGACCTAAAAAAAACAGCCAAAGCTTTGGAGTAGGCCGAGAAGATTTCAGTTGTGCAAGTGCTTAGATAAAACACAAGTGAATTCATTAACGTTTCTGTCACATGTAATGAATGTAGTGTTTCCTTTCATAATGCAGGATGGCTCCCAGTACTTGTCACACGCATCCACTTTTTCCTTCCCTTTTTGTTTGAAGTTGGAATTCCAAAGATACTCATGAATTAGTGTGCCATTCACTGTGGCTGCTCACGGTGGCTGGTGGCAAACATTTTTAAATACTAAACAATTAATTAGTCTTAGCTTTGTGTGTGGGTGTATGGATAGAAGATGAGAAATGTGTGAAGCATAAATGATACTGATTCTTTATATTGGCCAGGCTGAATTGCACTTTCTTTATGGAGCACTCTGTGCTTTAGAAAGACCATCATTTTATTATTATCCTCAAGTTGCATAGTTGCAATGATTTCTAAATAATTCCATTCCATTCATGTGTTGGTGTGTTATTAGTAGATTGAAATATGCATGTGGTAAGTGCAATGTGTTAATATTAACAAATTCAAGAGTTTTTAGAGAATGGAGAAACAATAAAATCTCCCTAAGTTTCTTAATATTCCTCTAAAATATCTTCAACATGAATCTTTTTGAACTTGAACAAAAACAGAGAAACAATATCAATAATGAACTGCAGCCTGTTACATCTTCTGGTAGTGGTAGAAATCACAAACAGCCTGAAACATCCTTTGATATCGTGCAAGAATCAGTTCAAAGTAAAATAATGACATAAATGTTAGGTGCCAATGGACTCAAAAGTTATATTGCTAAAATTTGAAAGTTGCTAAACCTGTGTTTTTATAAAAATGGTAATCATGGGGGCACCTGGGTGGCTGAGTCGGTTAAGCATCCGACTTCGGCTCAGGTCATGATCTCACAGCTCATGAGTTCGAGCCCCGCATCGGGCTCTATGCTGACAGCTCAGAGCCTGGAGCTGTGTCTCTGTGTCTCTGTGTCTCCCGCTCTCTCTCTGTGCCCTTCTCCAACTCGCGATCTCTCGCGAGGACAAAAACAAAAACAAAAATTTTTTTTAATGGTAATCATGCTCTGTTAAAACTCATGATTCAAGAAAAAAGTTCACCATTATCAAAGATGCCTGCATGGCTCAGTCAGTGAAGCGTCCAACTTTGACATCAGGTCGTGATCTCCCAGTTTGTGAGGTTAAGCTCCGCATCAGATCCTCTGTCTGCCTCTCTCTCTGTCCCTCCCCCCTGCGTTCTCTCTCTCTCCCCCCCTCTCTCTCAGACAAATGAACATTTTTTAAAATGTTTATTCTTGAGAGAGAGGGAGGGAGACAGAGCATGAGCGGGGAAGGAGCAGAGAGAGAGAGGGAGACACAGAATCCGAAGCAGGCTCCAGGCTCCGAGCTGTCAGCACAGAGCCTGACACGGGGCTTGAACTCACAAACTGCAAGATCATGACCTGAGCTGAAGTCAGACACTTAACCGACTGAGCCACCCAGGTGCCACAATAAATGAACCTTGTTTAAAAGTTAAAAAAAAAAGTTCACCATTATCAATGAGGAAAAATTTGAAATAGCATCGAGAATTATTCCGTAAACAAAGCTTTGGAAATAGTAAAAGCGTTCCAAAAATCTTAGATCAAAATGTCAAAAAAAGCAAATAAAAAACATTTAAAAAACACAAGCAGAATTTTAAACATTGTCTACTATGTAGTTAAAAGTAATCAAGCTTTTTCAGAAAGGGAATTTTTATGAGAACTTTAAAGAAAGAATAATGCAATCAAGACAAATTTTTCCTTATGATAAAACTTATCTAGTAAAATGAGGAAATAATTTTCAGGAAAACATATGAAACAAGGAGACACAAATTTCAATAATTATCTAAGCTTCTCCAACTGTTTTGCATAAAAGTATTTTAATAATGTATTTAAATTATGAAATTCAAGACTGAATATAGTTTAATGGGTTTTGTCAATATTATAGAACCAAGAGGAGTAATATATTAAACTCTATTGTTGGTGCTTAGGAAAAATTATTTAAATGACAAGTATTTACAAAAAACCTTATTGCCTGATTAAAAAAAATGGAACTTCAACCAAAATTTTAGGAAGAGTTCCACATATTTTAACTTAGAAGTAAGTCGCTGCATTCAATTATCTTTGGATGATGCAATAAAAATGTAAATCAGGGTAAAATCTGGTCCACAGCCTGATTTTGTATGGCCTGTGAACTGACGAAGAAAAATATTTTGTGACACGTGAACATCACATAAAATTCAAATTCCAGTGTTTAATTTTTTTTAATGTTTATTTAATTTTGAGAGAGAGTGACAGAGCAGGAGTGGGAGAGGAGCAGAGAGAGAGAGACACAGAATCAGAAGCAGGCTCCAGGCTCTGAGCTGTCAGCACAGAACCTGATGCGGGGCTCGAACCCACGAACCGGGAGATCATGACCTGAGCTGAAGTCGGCAGCTTAACCAACTGAGCCACCCAGGCACCCGTCAAATTCCAGTGTTTATAAATCAGGTTTTATTGGAACCCAGTCACACCCGTTCATTTACACATCGTCTGTGACTGCTGTTTTGGGGCAACAGCAAAGGTGCTTATGACGGACACCCCGTGTCCTACAAGGCCTAAGATATTTACCATCTGGCCCAATATAGGAAAATTTTAACAGCCTCTGAAGCAGAACATTTAAAATCTTTTCTCCATAAATTTTATAATATTCTATCGTAGAAGAAATAATAATTGAAAAGCATTAAATAAGACAGCTGACAATCTGGAAATTGAAGTAATGAAAATGAGAATATTTGGATCTCCTGGAGCAGCCCGTAGGATTAGAAGCTGCCAAGGCAGTTTGGGGACGATAGGTAGCCTTGTACAGTCACTTTCATAGAAATTATTAAATGGGGTTCATTAAATCTTTGGAAAATATAATATTTTTAAGAGATTTGGCTTAAGTCAATGATATTCTTCCTGAGATGTCAGTAATGTGCTTCAGCTCTCCAAGAAAGAAATCTTTTGATAATAAAACTGGCAGATTAGGGGTGCCTGGCTGGCTCAGTTAGTAGAGCTCACGATTCTTGATCTTGGGGTCGTGAGATTGAGCCCCATGTTGGGTGTAGAGATTACTTTTAAAAGTAAACTTAAGAAAATTAATAAGGCTGGCAGATTAATATGATGAAGGCAAAAAGTTACCGAGTATATAAAACAAAATAAATGGAAGCATTAAAAGAGGTGGATGATATTATTAGAGATAGAGGATTAGGACATACCCTTTGAAGTATCAATTCTAAGAAGAAATACTGTTCGTTTGCCTTAAAAATTATTTAAAAATGGACTTGTTGCTTAATGACAGATGTGAGGGGAAAACATATAATATTGAAACCTGAAATTTGACCAAGTGATATTCGTGAAACTCTTTGGATTGAAGGAGAACAAAAATTTTTTAAAAGAAGACAACCAATTTCATGTAAAATTCTAATAAGTGATTTTCAGGACTTCGTCATGAAAATAAGAAATATGTTGAATCTACAAAATTCTCGAGCAGAATAACAAAGAGCCAGAAAGTCTTCCAATGTCAATGCTGTAGGTTCAGCAGAGGCTGAAAGAAGCATCGGCACCATGAACAATATGATATTAAAATGAATTATCTATGAATTGAGACTACAAGCTACATAATAACTATCCATTTAATGGTGTAGCTGTTAGCAGAATTTGACACTGCTCCTTGCACTAAATCACTGCTCACTCAGAGGTATTATTTGGCAGTAATAGCCCGTGTCAAACAAAAGACTGCATCAAGATTTTCTAAAATTCAACAAATAACTTAGAAAGTATTAAAACTATTTGATGGAGGATTTAAAAAGCAGTTTTCTAATATATAAACATAGAGAATAAAAGGATTTATATGCATTTAATTTTTGAGGACTATATTATATATTATGTATCAGTATGTCCAAATGTCTCTATCTCCATCTACATATATTAATTATATTTCTGTATCTGTATCTCTATATTACTATACCTGTTGTTAGGTATTTTGACCATTGCCCCTAAGCACAACTCACATTCCACACTAGCTTTCTGTCCTGGCTTCACCTTTTGGATGGCACACATGGAATTGACTTCCCAGCTCTGACCTTGGCTCCAGGCAGGAACTATTCTGGTTCTCCCCTGCAGCTGGCTACACGGCCTCAGACTGCCTTGAGTCACATCCCTTTTAATTCAGCCCAGGCCTCGGGAACCTTCCCACTATCTTGCCTCTGTCAGTCTCAGCAGGGCCTGGGTAGTTAAAGCATGCCCATTCACCCCCTTCTGCATGCATCAAAATTTGCTGCCCAGGGAAGCAGCCGAAATCTTGGCCAATATCCTCTTTTCCCAAGGGCCATTTTTATTTCATGTCTTGACATCAATTGCAGAAGGAAAAGCTTCATTCCTTTATAGAAGAATTTCAGGCATCAAAGGCAGCTGGGGAAGAATTTTGGGAGGTGAAGAATCTAGAATACTAATTTTTATGAGTCCTTCTGCCAATCATAAGAGAAAAAACTTGGATTTTTAACATATTATTTTTCCAGAGGGGGAAGGAAAAGTTCCCCTACATTCTCTGGTTTCTGCTTTATCATTGAATGGATCATGGGAGTATACAGCCTTAAATGAGATGAAGTTACTATCTGATACATCACTTGTTACATCATAGAATATAAAGTTATGGAGTTTAAGGGGAAAAGACAGCTCAAAAAGACATCTGTGTAAGCCAGCTCTCAGAATCATGTTCGAGATCTTTTTTTTTAAGTAAGATCTATGCCCAAGGTGGGGTTCAAAGTCATGATCCCAATGGTCAAGAGTCACATGCTCTACTGACTGAGCCAGCAGGTGCCCCAAGACATTTCAAATCTTAACATCCTTCGATCAACTGGCCATAACTTGAAACAAATATGTCTGTATCTTCAATAGCCCATACAATATAAATAATACCTAGCATGAATTGGATGCTTCTTCTATCCCAGGCATTTGGTTAAGAATTACACATGTACTGGGGTGCCTGGGTAGCTCAGTTGGTTAAGCGTCCCACTCGATTTCAACTCAGGTCATGATCCCAGGGTCATGGAATTGAGCCATGCATCGGGCTCTGTGCTAACAGCATGGAGCCTGCTTGGGATTATCTCTCTCCCTCTCGCTCTGCCCCTTCCCTGCTCACTCATGCTCTCTCTCTCTCTCTCTCTCTCTCTCAAAATAAATAAATAAACATTAAAAAAAAGAATTACACATGCACCATCTCATTTAATCTTCAAAACAAATTTAGGAGATAGGCACTATTTTTATCCCCATTTACACATTCTCTACTGGAATCCCCCTTCCTAATCCATTCTTGGCCCATCTGGGCTCTGCTCTGTGCCCCACATTCTATATCCTTTGAATTCTGTTTGGTTTGGGCCAATGGGAGTTGCCACAGGCGACTGGAGAAAAGAGAGAGAGGTTGGGGTATTTCTTCGTAGATCCCACTTTGCCCTCTCTGTTATGGCAGCAGCTGCCTCCCTTCACAGAGACAGCCTTGGTCAGTCATCCCCTCTCTTTTCCCCTTCTTTCCAGCCCAGGGGTTTTAAAAGCTTCCTGCTGTTGCTGGTCTCTGGGTGCTCTGACCTCTCTGGTTGGTTCCTTTAACCCCACTCATACCTATATAAATCGTGTCTCATTAAATTATCTCCTCAGATGGCCAGCTGAGTGTGCCTTCCGTTTCCTGCTAGAACTCTGGCTAATACATTAATATTTGAGCTCAGAACCATCTGTCAAAGACCCTGTCCATTTAATTTCTTTCCTTCCTTCCTTCTTCTAAATGCTATATTTTTGTTTGCTTTGAAATGGTCATTTGCCTTTATTTGAAAGAACTGGTCTTACACATAAAGTTATCTGTTTTTTAGGTGGGCACTGATTAATTTGACCCTGGACTGTAGAAACCATCTTCTGTAGCCATATATACATATTTATGGATATCAATCCCCTCCAGGGATTACTACTGCTTATTCACAAATGTGTAATTAAAAAGTCTCAAGGGCTGGTGTTCAGTGTGATGCAAGCACAAACTGGCAAGCAATTTTTATCCCTTTAAACCAAAATAAACATTTGGGGGCATTTCTGGAAAATATGATTAGGCAAATTTCAGCAAGATGCTGTTAATGGCTTTAGCACGGAGAAGAACTTTATTGGCAGCTCAAAGGGTTTAACAGCTCAACTGTATTCTTGGGAAAACTTGAATATTTATAATATAATTTCATATCATATATGGATAAATGTCCTTTTTTTTAATTTTATTTTTTTAAGTAATCTCTACCCTCGACATGGGACCTGAACTCACCAACCCTGAGATCAAGAGTCGCATGTTGGATGGACTGAGCCAGCCAGGAGCTCCAGGAATAAATGTTCTAGGGTTTGGGCAAGTTAATATGCTTTTAAAATAAGAGCAGTGACTGGAAATAGAGACTTGAGTTGTAGCTTCACACTGGTTCCCAATTTCTTAGAGGTTAAGTAGGAAAATATATTTAAAAGCTTGTCCTGGAATCTGTATATATCCTTAGGCATAACTCAGTATCAAATAATGTGTGAGACAACCACACATAATAGATTTTAAATATCATGTAAAACGTAATCCAATCTTCCTTTTCCCAGCCCTCATGATTCATATTTTCTTAGCCACTGGAATTCTTACGTAGAGTTTCCAAGTTGATAGGGTTGACTTTTGTTAATGGTGGTGTGACTAAGCAGAGATAGCTTCTCATTAGAGCTACATTGCTCCAGACCCCAGCGCACCGCCTGGACACGCTCTGCCGTGGGCATGCACATGTTAAGATAATTGTGACTTATCAAAGTCCTCTTCTAGATTCTCATTTCCTCAGCACAAGACCAGGAAACAAGCAGAAAACAGGTTGCAACAATGCATAAGTCTGTGTTGCATTTTTATCTTTTTTTTTTTTTAGAGAGAGAGAGAGAGAGAGAGCTCATGCAACGTGCACACACATGTGCACACGAGTTGGGGAAGGGCAGAGGGAGACGGAGAGAGAGAATCCTAAACAGGCTCCATGCCCAGTGCAGAGCCGAACATGGGGCTTGATCTCACAACCCTGAGATCTAAATCAAGAGTCTGGTAATTAAACATTCATATACTTATTTTAAAGGGTTCTTTTTTGCACGTAACCATTTAAATAAATGATTGCATAAGAAATAGCACTTTAACTGTTATTTTGTAGATGTAAATGTTATTTTACAGAGTGGCTAAGGTAGAAAAGAATTACAGTTGAAACGCAGCTGCTAATTTTATAGATATTAGGACTGCATTGAAAAGGGAAATCTCAAAATCCCAAAGAATATTATTTAAATAAACGATTGCATAAGAAATAGCACTTTAAATGTTATCTTGTAGAGAGCTGAGGGCAAGATGGTGGAGACATAAGGAGCTCTGTAATCTTCGCCCGCCCGCATCCATTAAACTGAGAAGGACTGAAGAGACAATACTCTGATCTGCAAGAGGGGGAAGAGAACACACAGACTCCAGAAAGAAGACAACCTCAAAGATGCCTGAGAGATTGCGAATTGGGGAAATTGGAGGATGGGCCAGGCCTCCAAGCTGCAGAGGGGTGGGAGCCCCAGCCCAACACAGGGAGAGTGCGCTGTGCCCCGGAGAGACAAGGGGAAGAGAAAGAGAGACTGAAAACGCTCATAGAACTGTCTCTAAAAAAGAGATTAAAAACTCGCCCCAGGAGGGAGAGAGATATTGTCACCCCATATATAACCACCGGGCGCAGCAGGGATATCCGTCAAATCTAGCTAGCGAATTCTTCCTTGGGCGCGGCGACAGCTGCGCCCATTCCAGGTGGCACCAGGAAAAACAGCCCCCTCCCCCTACGTGATCCCAGAATAGCCAAAATAATATTGAAGAAGAAAACCAAAACAGGAGGCATCACAATCCCAGATGTTAGCCTCTACTACAAAGCTGTCATCCTCAAGACAGTATGGTATTGGCACAAAAACAGACACATAGACCAATGGACTAGAATAGAGAACCCAGAATTGGACCCACAAATGTATGGCCAATTAATCTTTGACAAAACAGGAAAGAGTATCGAATAGAAAAAAGACAGCCTCTTTAGCAGGTGGTGCTGGGAGAGCTGGACAGCAACATGCAGAAGAATGAAACTAGACCACTCTCTTACACCACACACAAAAATAAACCCAAAATGGATGAAGGACCTGAATGTGAGACAGGAAACCATCAAAACCCTAGAGGAGAAAGCAGGAAACAACCTCCTTGACCTCAACCGCAGCAATTTCCTACTCGACACATCCCCAAAGGCAAGGGAATCAAGAACCAAAATAAACTACTGGGACCTCATCAAGATAAAAAGCTTCTGCACGGCAAAGGAAACAATAAAAAAAAACTAATAGGCAACCGACAGAATGGGAAAAGATAGTTGCAAATGACATATCGGATAAAGGGCTAGTATCCAAAATCTACA
>CM053579.1:91827649-92086118 GCA_028646485.1 Cryptoprocta ferox
AGACTATAGATGCTGGCGAGGATGTGGAGAAACGGGCACCCTCCTACACTGTTGGTGGGAATGTAAACTGGTACAGCCGCTCTGGAAAACAGTGTGGAGGTTCCTCAAAAAACTATCAATAGAACTCCCCTATGACCCAGCAATAGCACTGCTGGGGATCTACCCAAGGGATACAGAAGTGCTGATGCATAGGGGCACATGTACCCCAATGTTCACAGCGGCACTTTCAACAATAGCCAAATCATGGAAAGAGCCTCAATGTCCATCAACTGACGAATGGATCAAGAAGATGTGGTTTATCTACACAAAGGAATACTACACAACAATGAGAAAGAATGAAATCTGGCCATTCATAGCAACGTGGATGGACCTCGAGGGTGTCATGCTAAGCGAAATAAGTCAGGCAGAGACGTACAGATATCATATGTTTTCACTCATAGGTCTCACAGGAGAAACCTAACAGAGGACCATGGGGAGGGGAAGGAGGAAAAAGAGCTAGGGAGAGAGGGAGGCAAAGTGCGAGAGACTCTTGAATACTGAAAACAAACTGAGGGCAGAAGGGGGAGGGGGAAAGGGGAAGGGGGGTGATGGTCATGGTGGAGGTCACTTGTGGGAAAGAGCACTGGGTGTTATATGGAAACCAACTTGACCATAAACTATAAATTAAAAAAAATAAAAAAATAAAAAAGAAATGTTATTTTGTAGATCAAGTAACACCACTGAGTTGCTAAGGTAGAAAATAATTATAGTTGAAACACAGCTGCTAATTTTATAGATACTAGGACTGCAGTCACAGGGGGATCTCAAAATCCCAAAGAAGATCTAAGACCTCAAAGTCCTATCTGCTCATTTCTGCCTGAAACTTTGGGATAGAGTTTCCCTCTTTTAGGTTAAACTCTCAATGCCTATTGAAATGCAAATACCATCTTGGGAAGGTAGTAGTTTATATTTGAATTGGCTGCAAGTAACAGAAAACCCAAAATCGTAGTGCTTAAATGCATAGTTTATTTTTCCCTCATATATAATAAATTTTGAAATAGGTAGTTCAATATTGGGAAGGAAGTCCTATGGTCATTAAGAACCCAGTTCCCTTTAGTCTTTTTGCTTCATCATCCTAAGCACATGCATTCTATCTCCAAGTTCCACTCAGAGTCCAAGATGGCCGCTGGAGCTCAAGCCATCATATATGTATTCCAGCAAGTGGGAGAGAAAAAAGAAAGAAAGGCAAAGGGCCCATGCCAGTTTGTATCCCCTTCTAAAGAGGCTTTTTGGGTATCCCATCTAAGAACTTCTCCTTATATCATGTTGGTCAACCCTAGCTGAAAGGTAGGTTGGGTAATATAATCTTGTCACTGGTCTCAGTGTAATCTAGAATAAAGCTAAGATTCTGTACCCAAGGAAGAAAGGTAACCAGTGGTCTCAACCATGGAAGAATTACATTTTCATTCCTTTATCGGTCATCTAAGTATGAGTGGGGATAAGGGACCTGAACAAATTATTTTAGGAAACAATAGAAATGTACTGGGATCTGAAAAGAGGAGAAGAAAAGAAGTAAGACTGGATTAGGGAAGGAAAGCTAAAGAAACGATTCAGTGTTTGGCACTTACTAGTTAATCAAGAAGCATTTATGGAAGGAAGGGGGAAGGGGGAAAGGAAGGAAGGAAGGAAGGAAGGAAGGAAGACAGGGAGGGAGGGAGGGAGGAAGCATTGATCTTTTGCAAATGCTTTGGAGATAGAGACCTGTTTATTGATTTTTTTTTTCTATCCCTAAATACCCCCAGCACAGGCTGTTGCCATTTAAGTAGTTTGGGATGTAAGGTGTCTCCTTTCTCTGAGATCTGATATATTTTGCCCAACCTTGATAATGTCACATCATTTTGTCACCTTGTTTGCCTTGCTTTTTCCCACTAAACCATGCATTCTCAATAAGAGGCCAAAAATCTTAGCTATGACAATGATTTATGGCCCCCCAAAGGGCCACAAATACTTAAATAGATAAGCAATATATCTGTGGATTTGAAATTTCCTGGAAGGGAGGGAAAAGGTCTACAAAGCCTCCTTGGGGGGAGATAATGAAAAAAAGGTTGAGAAACACTAAACTATGACTTCCTTGAGGTCGGAGGGGAGCAGAATATGCCAGCTCAAAATATGCCACTTTGGCATGTGGATTATTTTGAACTGAAAGCAATGAAGACTCAGTAGTCTCAAGAAACAGTTATGTCTCTTCCTCAACTGCCTACAGGAACTCAGGTAGGGGGCCTGGCCCAGAAAGTGAGCTACTACCAGAGATAACTTTCATCTGAAAGACTTACCTGCACGGCAGGGCAAACGTCTGATTATCATAAATACAGAACAAACATGAAGGCAGAATTTAAGCAGGACAAAAGGAGTAAAATAGAAGTATTATTTCTAGAAGTACCAGAAGAATGGAAAAGGAAAGGTCAAAGTGGGGAATGTGGACAATTTTCTGTCCCCGTCTCTTTGTTTCCCTCTCTCTCTTTTTTATTTTTTCCCTTATTTTTATTTATTTTTTTAAGTAGGGTCCACACCCAACGTGGGGTCCACACCCAATGTGAGGCTCGAACTCACCACCCTGAGATCAAGAGTTGCTACCTGAGCCAGCCAGGTGCCCCTCCCTCTCTCTCTTTTCTACTTTAATATTTTTTTCCTTTTTCTCCTATTATAAAAGTTCTGAGTGCTGAGGCGCCTGGGTGGCTCAGTCGGTTGAGCATCCAACTCTTGATCTCAGCTCAGGTCTCGTAGGTTTCAGCCCTGCAGGGGGCTCTGTGTACTGACCGCACGGAGCCTGCTTGGGATTCTCTCTTTCTCTTTCTCACTCCTCCCTCTCTCTCTGCCCCTCCCCTGCTTGCACTCTCCCTGTCTCTCTCAAAATAAATAAATAAACGAAAAAAAAGTTCTTAGATCTGAGTAAACCTGCAGGAAGATATTGAAGTTTCAAAAATAATTCATCTTTTGGAACTGTTAGGGAGCAAGAACTCCTGTCCCCTCAAGGGTCCTTCTGGCTGGACTAAGAATCAAATTGACATGAGTCAGATTAACAGGAGAAAATCAAATTTAATAGGCATACATTTGGGGAAGCTACATCGACATGGAAATTCCAAGGTCTGTCACCCCGAACTAAGGAGAGGGGGTCTGGGACTTCGGAGGAAGGAATGCCCTTCACGAGGAGATAAGAAGAGCAGAGGTTTGGTAATTAGACCCTACCATACAGCTGGGTCACTCAGATAAAATTTATCTCTGCTATTAACCCTTATTCTGGGAAAGACCCCCAATTTAGATTCCTCTGTGTAGCTAGAGGAAAGGCAAAAGTTTGTCTGGAGCCCATGGGGTCTTGATTGCCTTCAGCTTAAAATAATCTTCATGCTAGGTGTGGCTCATTTTCAGGTGGCCTGCTCTCACGCCCTACAGAACCCCGAGGGAAATCTGAAAGTACTTCTCACAATGAATACAATATTAATCTGAAGCAGTGGATCCCAAGACTTTTGGAGTTTTGATGTGGCTGTTTGATCATACAGACTGCGTGCAGATTGTCCATAAATGCATGTACACACACACATACACACACGCAACAAATATTTTGTTATGTAGAAATAACCTAAAAGGAAACCCTTCATGTAGGGCTTAACAATTTTAATCATGCTGCGGGTCTCTGATGTATTCATTCTGGTAAATCAGTTCTGGATCATTCCAACTGATAGGGACTTAACCAATGCCTTCTTAAAAATGTTGTTTTCAGTAACAGCTGTGTTTTTTTAAGAGCGAAAGAGAGCACATGAGTTGGAGAAAGAAGCAGAGGGGGAGAAAGAGAATCTTAAGCAGGCTCCACGCTCAGCACAGAGCCCGATTTGGGGCTCAATTCCATGACCCTGGGATTATAACCTGAACCAAAATCCAGAGTCAGACACTCACCCTACTGAGCCACCCAGGCACCTCTTCAATAACAGCTTTTTAAAAGACATAATTCACAAAGGATACAATTCACCCCTTACGGTGTAAAATCCAGTCGTTTTTTTATATATTCACAGAATTGTGCCACTGTTCACCACAATACATTTTAGAACATTTCATCACCCTAAAAAGAAACCCCATACCCATTAGCGCTCAGTTCCCCTTTTCGCTCCCCACCTCTCTCAGCCCTAGGCAACAACTAATCTACTTTCTGTCTCTATAGATTTGCCTACGGTGGACATTTGAGATAAACGGAATCATGCAATATACAATATGTAGCCTTTTATGACTGACTTTTTTCACTTAGCATCATGTTTTCAGGGGTCATTCGTGTTGTAGCAGGTACTAGTACCTCATTCCTTCTCATGGCCAAATCATATGTTATCGTATGGCTATGCATCCACCCGTCGGTTGATGGACATCTGGGCTCTTTCCACTTTTTGGCTATTATTAAAAATGCTGCTTTCAACATACATGTGCAAGTTCTTGTGTGGATGTATGTTTTCGCTTCTCTTGGGTGTATTCCAAAGAGTAAAATTTCTGGATCATATGGTAACTCTGCGTGAAACTTTTTGAAAAACTGCCACACTCTTTTCCAAAACAACTGCCTCATTCTCCCTTCTTACCAGTGGTGTGCGAGGGTTCCAAGTTCTCAGTAGTCTTAGAATGATTATAATTATCTCTCCTTTTTTTCGTAGCCATCCGGGTGTGAAGTGGGATCTCACTGGGGATTCGATTTGCATTTCGTTGATGATTAAGGATGCTGAGCAAATTTTCATGTGCTTATTAGCCATTTGTATATCTTCTTTGGAGAGACATCTGTTCAGATCCTTTGCCCATTTTTTTTTATCGGGTTAGTTTTTTATTATTAAGTTGTAAGATTTTGGTATTTTCTAGGTACACGTCCTTTATCAGCTGCATGATTTGCAAATAAAGGGGAGCAGGAATGCCACCCCAAAATATTCCTCTTTGACATATTGATTATTTGGGGGTGATTACTTTTGAGAGGCTGCAGACACAGGAGAATCTCTGTAATCATAGCGGAAGTTGTTGCCCTTTTGTAAGAAACATTACATTTATGAGGGAAATCTCCCTTTGTACGGGTGTCTCCCTCTCTGCACCAGGAAGAGAAGGATGACTAAATCTCTAGAAACTCTTATCAATGGAGAAGGCAAGGACTTGGGTCTGCATGCCAAGCTTACCCTTGTTTACTGTGCTTTTCCTGGTAACCTGCCATTACCAGGTCTTCCCGCACCCCCACCCGCATCCCCAACATCTTTGGTCTTTTAGCTGAAGATGTTATTTATTTAAGGTGGTTTCTTAGGCCATTTCTCGGAGTTACTCACTTGTCCTGGGTCTCTCCCATGTGTACAGGAGGTATAAATGTTATTAAGCATCTGTTTGTCTTTCTCCTGTTAATCTATCTTTTATTACAGAGGGGTTTCCTCCAGGAATCTAGAAGGGTAGAGGGAGAATCATTTTTCCTCCCCTACACAAATATTTTCTTTTGCTCTGTGAGTTGTCTTGTTATTTTCTTAATAAAGTTTTCAATTTTGATAAAGTGTAATTTATCAATTTTTTTCTTTCGTTGCTTATGCTTTCAGTATCATGTCTTAGAGCCATTGCCTAATCCAAGGCCAGAAAGGTTTAGGCCTGTTTTCTTCTAAGAGTTTTACAGTTTTTGCTCTTATGTCTTTGATCCACTTTCAGTTAATGTTTGTATATAGTATAAAGTAGGGATACAACTTAATTTTTTTGCATGTGCGCATCCAGCAGTCCCAGACTAGTCTTGCCCAGCACCTTTGTTGAAAATCAATTGACTGTAAATGTGAGAATTTGCGTCTGGACTCTTATTAATTCTATTAATTAATTCTAGAATTCTATTCCATTAATCTATATATCTGTCCCTATGCCGGCACCACACTATCTTGATTAATGTAGCTTTGTAGTGAGTTTTGAAACTGGTAAGTTTGAGTCTAAATTCGTTAGCCTTCTTTTGTTTATTTGTTACTCTTTTTCAAAATTTTTTGGTCTATTCTGAGTTGCTTCCGTGTCCATTTGAATTTTAGGAACAGCTTGTTAATTTCTGTAAAAAAAGCCAGCCTAGGGTTTGATAGAATGCGTTCAATCTGTGGATCAATTTGGGAACTTTTGCCATCATGACAATATTAGTTCTTCTGAACAATCATATCTGTCCATTTATTTAGGTCTTTAGTTTCTTTCAAGAATGTTTTGCATTTCAGAATATAAATTTTGAATTTCTTTTTTTAAATGTTTATTTATTTTTGAGACAGAGAGACAGAGAGAGCAAGTGAAGGAGGTGCAGAGAGAAAGAGGGACAGAGCATCTGAAATGGGCTCCATGCTAACAGCAGAGAACCCATTGCAAGACTCAAACTCATGAACTGTGAGATCATGACCTGAGCTGAAGTCGGATGGTCAACCAACTGACCCACCCAGGTGCCCCTAAATTTTGAATTTCTTTAATTTTATTCAGAGTGTTTTATTCTGTTTGATGCTATTTTATTTTATTTTGTTTAATGTTTTTATTTATTTTTGAGAGAGAGAGAGAGAAAGAGAGAAAGACAGAGTGTGAGCAGGGGAGGGGCAGAGAGAGAGGGTGACACAGAATCTGAAGCAGGTTCTAGGCTCTGAGCTGTCAACACAGAGCCTGACATAGGGCTTGTACTCATGACCCAAAAGATCATGACCTGAGCCGAAGTCAGATGCTTAGACGACTGAGCCACCCAGGTACCCCTGTTTGATGCTATTTTAAATAGAATTGCTTTTTAAATTCATTTTCTGATAGTTCATTTTAAGTATTTAGAAATACAATTGATCGGGGTGCCTGGGTGGCTCAGTCGGTTAAGTTTCCGACTCTTGATTTCAGTTCAGGTCATGATCTCACGGTTTTGTGAGTTCAAGCCCCACGTGTGGCTCTGCGCTGACAGTGCAAAGCATGCTTGTGATTTTCCCTCTCTCTCTGCCCCTCCCCTGCTCGCCTTCTCTTTGTCTCTCTCAAAACTAATAAATAAACTTAAAAAAAAGAAATACAATTGATTTTTGTATATTGATTTTATATCCTAAAACCTGTTTTTAAGAAAAAAATTATTTTATTTATTTTCTTTCTTTTTTGTTTTTATTATTTTTTGGTGTCTTTTTTAAGTTTATTTATTTATTTTGAGAGAGAGAGAGAGAGAGGGTTGGGGAGGGGCAGAGAGAGAGAGAGGAAGAGAAAGAGAATCCCAAGAAGGCTCCATGCCCTCAGCACAGAGCCAGACTAGGGGTTTCAACTCACAAACTGTGAGATCATGACCTGAGCCGAAATCAAGAGTCAGTCACTTAACCGACTGAGCCACCCAGGTGCCCCTTTTTGGTGTATCTCTAAGTAAACTCTACCCCTGAAGTGGGTACTCAAGCTCAAACTCACAATCCTGAGATCAAGGGTTGCATGCTCTACCAACTGAGCCAGTCAGGCACCCAAAGATTTTATTATTTTATTTTATTTATTTTATTTTATTTTAATTTTTAAGTGGGCTCCATACCCAGCATGGAGTCCAACATGAGGCTTGAACTCATGACCCTGAGATCAAGACCTGAGCTGAGATCAAGAGTTGGACGTTTAACTAATTGATTGAGCCACCGAGGTGCTCCCCAAAGATTTCATTTTTAAGTAATCTCTACATCCAACATGGGGCTGGAACTTACAACCCCAAGATCAAGAGCTGCACGCTGCACCGACTAAGCCAGCGAGGCAGCCGGGCACCCCACACCCTGAAAACTTTTTAAACTACTTTATTAGTTCTAGTAGATTTTAGAGGATTATTTGGGATTTTCTATGTATAAAGTCATGTTATCTGTAAATAAAGTTAGTTTTACTTCTTCTTTCCTGGTCTGGCTGCCTTTCATTTCTTTTTCTTACCTAATTTCCATGGCTAGAAGCTCCAGGACAATGTGGAATTGACGTATTAAGAGCAGACATCCTTGTCTTGCTCCTGATTTTAGGGGAAGCCATTAAGTATAATGCCAGCTGTGCGTTTTTCCCAGATGCTCTTTATCAGGTTTAGAAAATTCCCTTATATTCCTAGTTTGTTGAGTGCTTTTATCATGAAGAGGTACTGAATGTTTTTAATGCTGTTTCTGCCTCTATTGAGATAATTATGTGGTTTTTGTCCTTTATTTTATTAATATTGTATTAGAGTAATTAATTTTTGCATGTTAGACCAACCTGCATTCCTGGGATAAACTGCTCTTGGTTATGGTGTATAACACTTTTTATATGTAGCTGGATTCGTAAGTTTTTAATTTTTGCATCTATATTTATAACAGATATTGGTCTGTAGTTTTCTTTCCTTATGATGTCTTAGTCTAATTTTGTTCTCAGTGTAATTCTGGCTTCAGATAATGAGTTGGGAATTTTTTGAAGAGTTTGTGAAGAATTGCTATCAGTTCCTCTTTAAATATTTTGTAGAAAGAACTCAGGGGCGCCTGGGTGGCTCAGTTGGTTAAGAGTCTGGCTCTTGATTTTGGCTCAGGTCATGATCTCACGGCTTGTGGGTTTGAGCCCAGTGTCGGGCTCTGTGCTGACAGCTCATAGCCTGGAGCTCACTTTGGATTCTGTCTTGCTCTCAGCCCCTCCCCCACTCATGCTTATGCTCATGCTCTGTCTCTCTCTCTCTCAAAAATAAACAAACATTAAAAAAAAAGAGATTAAAAAATAGTTGGTAGAATTCACCAATGAAGCCATCTGGGCCTGGGCTTTTCCTTGTGGGTAGTTTTTTTGTTTGGTTTGGTTTGGTTTTAATTTTTTTTATTACTTATTCAGTCTCTTTACTAGTTTTGGGTCTGCTCACATTTTCTATTTCTTCTTTTTTATTGAGATAAAATTGATGTCTACTTCTTGAGTCAGTTTAAGTAGTTTGTGTCATTTTACAAATGTGTCCATTTTATTTAAATTATCTAATTTGTTGGCATACAATTGTTAATAGCATTCTTTTATAGTCCTCTTTGTTTCTTTAAAGTTGGTATAATGTACCCAGTTTTATTTCTTTTTTTAAACTTGTTTTTATTGTTTTAAGTTTATTAATTTATTTTGATAAAAAGAGAGAGAGAGAGTGCACATGTGCACACAAGTGGGGGGGGGGTGCAGAGAGAGAGGGAGGGAGAGAGAATTCCAGGCAGGCTCCGCACTGTCAGTGTGGAGGCTGATGTAGGGTTCAAACTCATGAACCATGGGATCATGACCTGAACTGAAGTCAGACGCTTAACCGACTGAGCCACCCGGGCACCTCCTGTTTTATTGCTGATTTTAGTAATTTGAGTCTTCTTTCTTTTCTTCTTGGTCCACATAATTAAATATTTGTCAATTTTTGTTGATCTTGTCAAAGAAAAAAACTTTTATTTTCTCCACTGTTTTTCTGTTTTATTAATTTATGCACTAATATTTATTATTTCAATATTTTCTTTTATAGGTGAAAAACTGTAGCTCTAAGAGGCAGAGCTTTGCCCTAAGAAACTAACTCACATACATTTCATTCTTTCTTTTTTTTTCTTAAGATTTTATTTTTAAGTAATTTCTACACCCAACGTGGGGCTCGAACTCACAACCCTGAGATCAAGAGTCACACACATGCTCCACCCACTCAGCTAGCTGGGAGCCCCTCATCATCCTTCCTTTTAAATGTAAGTCTTAAGCTTTGGAAGAATAAAATGAGTGAAATGTCAAGGCTCAAGGCACACCATTTAGGGTTTTCATATAACCTTGTCCACCATAGTTAAGTAACCTTGTGTGAATGAGTGTGTTAGAGTGGCTAGCTGGTCACTAAAACTAGATCCTCTCCCTCCTGGGCACCTAGGTAGAATACATTTCCCAGCCTCCCTGCAGTTAAGTATGGCCACATAACTCTAGCCTAACCAATGAAATGAGAACAAAAAGAGAAGTGCACCGTTCAGACCTGTCCTGGAAATACCAGTCACAATCTCCTCTCCCTTCCCACCATCTGCTGGCTGAATGTTGCCCTCAGGGCATTCTTAAAAGCCACAGATTGAAGATGGTGGAGTCTTTCTTACTGGCTGTGTCTACCGTATTCATCCACACTCAAGAGTCGTGTAACCAAGTTCCTCTGTAATTTTTGTGATAAAGCATTGAAACTTTCTAGAATTCAATCCCAGGATGACTCTAACCCCTGTAGTTGTAAGTCCTCACACTTGAGTCTGCTGTAGCTACTGTGTGCCTGAAACTTTAGAATTTGCCCAGTGACTTAGGAAGTATGAAGGGCTGTTGTATATTATCTCATTTAATCCTAAAAACAGCCTTAGAATGTAATGTCAATGAAAATGCCAAATGTGTATATCCTGGTCACCTTGTCTTCAGCATCTCCCACCATATCGACAACATAATAGGTACTCAATAAATACTTGCCTAATGAATGGATAGGCAACCTTGAGTAGGCTGAAGGCATGGAAAGAGAGGTTTACAAGAACCTATTAGCAGCCTATTTATTTTCTTAATATTTATTTATTTTTGGGAGAGCGAGGGGCAGAGGGAGGGTGACAGAGAATCTGAATTGGGCTCTGCACTGACAGGCTGACAGCAGTGAGCTCGATGTGGGGCTAGAACTTAAGAAACTGTGAGATCATGACCTGAGCCAAAATCGGACGCTCAACCGACTGAGCTATCCACGTGCCCCCAATTTTTTTAATGTTTATTTAAACGTTAAAACAGGGGCGTCTGGGTGGCTCAGTCGGTTGAGCAGCCGACTTCGGCTCAGGTCATGATCTCAGGGTTCATGGGTTCAAGCCCCGTGTCGGGCTCTGTGCTGACAGCTCAGAGCCTGGAGCCTGCCTCGGATTCTGTGTCTCCCTCTCTCTCTGCCCCCTCCCCACTCATGCTCTGTTTCTGTCTCAATAATAAATAAACATAAAAAATTAAAGAAAATAAACATTAAAACGGAGAGAGACAGAGAAAGAGCCAGAAGATCCCAAGCAGGCTCTTTGCCGATAGCAGAGAGCCCAATGCAGGGCTTGAACTCATGAACCGTGAGATCATGACCTGAGTTGAAGTTGAAGTCGGACACTTAACCCACTGAGCCACCCTGGGGCCCCTCTCATCAGCAATTTAAACCAAGTTCCTATGTCTAGAGCAATATTGAATGTAAAACAGTGCCTGGCACACAGTAGGCATGCAATTATATAATATTTGTATATATATGTATTAAATGTATCATATATTCCATATTATATATAATATTAAATACTTTAATATAGCATACTTTTACTAATTTTTTTACATAAGCATGTATGTTTCTCATCATAATTGGCATTAGAATAACTTTAGAACTTGACTGTCTAGCTAGAGTAGACCTGAAAAAATATGTGGAATCCAATAAGAGGCATTTAAGCGTTTCAGCCCTCTGAGATAGGATAAGATTTCATAATAGAGTGAAGTTATAAATAGATTAGTTAAATCCAATCAGAGGGGTAGCAATCTGGATTGAAGGATCTCAGATTTTCAATGATTCTTCTCAGATGAAAATGGTAAAAGAAGTTACAAAAGTAAATAAGCCTTGACTTGAATTTACTTGGGATTCTGAGGGCAAAACTAACCACATTTATGAGATCTGAATTTGGAGTTGCCCATTGAATTTTTTATTTTTATTTATTTATTTTTAATTTTTTTATGTTTTTTATTTATTTTTGAGAGACAGAGAGAGACAGCGCGAGCAGGGGAGGGTCAGAGAGAGAGGGACACACAGAATCTGAAGCAGGCTCCAGCCTCTGAGCTAGCTGTCAGCACAGAGCCCGATGCGGGGCTCGAACCCACGAACTGTGAGATCATGACCTGAGCCGAAGCTGGACGCTTAACCGACTGAGCCACCCAGGTGCCCCTGAATTTTTTTAAAATGTTTATTTATTTTTGAGGGACAGAGAGAGAGCACAAGTGGGGAGGGGCAGAGAGAGAGAGAGAGGGAGACACAGAATCTGAAGCAGCTCCAGGCTCTGAGCTGTCAGCACAGAACCTGACATGGGACTCAAACCCACGAACGGTGAGATCATGACCTGAGCCGAAGTGGGACATTTAACCAACTGAGCCACCCAGGTGTCCCTAGAATGGCCTGGTGAGATAGCCACTATGAAAACCTATGTGTGTGGCAGGGGGCGCTGTAAGGCAGTATGGGTTGTAGGAAAGATCACTCTGAACGTCTATAGATCCAGATTTCACATTCTGATCAAATCTCAGTCCACTGAGAAGGTAACCTCAAAATTCACCTGGGGAGTAACTCCAAATTGCTTGTGATGCTGTAATTGTTTTCTTCTTTTAAATTGAAGTATAGTTGACATGAAATGTTACATTAGTTTCAGGTGTACAACATGGTGGTTCAACAAGGTTAAAGGGTGTACTGTGCTCACTGCAAGTGTAGCTGCCACCTGTCGTCATACAACGTTATTACAATACCATGGGCTACTTTCCCTATGCTGTCCCTTTCATCCCTGTGACTTATTCATTCCATAACTGGAAGCCTGTACCTCTCCTTCCCCTTTACCCCTTTTGTCCATCCCCGTCACCTTCTTCTCTCTGGCAACAATCAGTTTGCTCTCTGTATTTGTGATACTGTTTTTGCTTTTTGTTTGTTTATTCACTTGTTTTGTTTTAGATTTCACATATAAGCAAAATCATATGGTATTTGTCTTTCTCTGTCTGACTTATTTCACTTAGCATAATACCCTTTGGGTTTATCTGTGTTGTCACAAATGGCAAGATCTCATTCTTTTTTTAAGGCTGAGGAATATTCCATTGCGTATGTATGTACTTACACATATACATATGCCACATTTCTTTATCCATGCAACTGTTGATGGACATTTGAGTTCATAACTGTCTCTTTAAATAGTACCTTTAGCCCAGAGTTTCTCTCCCTTGGCACTAGTGACACTTTGTGCTGCATGACTCTCTCCTGTGGGGGACTGTGCTTTGTACTATGGCCTGTGCGTTGTACGCTATTTAGCAGAATCTCTGCTCTCTACGCACTAGATGCCAGTAGAATTTCTCCCCTATCCCAGTTGCAACCAAAAAAAAAAATGCTCTTGGACACTGGCAAATGTGCCCTGGGAGGTAAAATCACCCTTTGTTGATAACCACTGCTTTAACCCTAAGAAGATTTATAGTTAAGTATAGAGATAGATAAAGAAATCAGACCTATAGTATTAATATTTTTGTGTTATGTTTGGGAATCCTCTGTATTTACTTGCAATGTTTAAGATAATTTTGAATATTTAACTATCTAATTGATTAGGTTTATGTTTCTTTTTTTTAATGTTTATTTATTTTGAGACAGAGAGAGTGTGTGAGTGAGGGAAGGGCAAAGAGAGAGGGGTAGAGAGAATCCCAAGCAGACTCCATGCTGTCAGCACAGAGCCCAACGTGGGGCTTGAGCCCATGAACTGTGAGATCATGACTTGAGCTGAAATCAAGAGTCAGACGCTTAACCAACTGAGCCACTCAAGAGCCCCAATTAGCTTTATGTTTCTAATTTAAAATACGTACATGAGAAATTGATTTAGGCTTGTGATGGCCAGTTTACAAAGTTTGCAAACAGTATTAGAACATTGGAAAGGACTTACTTAGAAGTTTTGTTTGCTACATTTATTAGAATCAGTGACATTCTTGAGGAAGTTGTTTGTTAGGAAACAGTTGATGCACTTGAAAAAGAAAATATGTTAGATGTTCAAATTTGGTTTAAAATTGCTTGAAATAAGTTAATTAATTAATTGCAAAAGTCCCTGTAAAATCATTGATAAACTGCAATTATGTTTATAAAAAAACAAGATTTGTAAGTTGATCTTAAAAGCTTAAGAAAGATCTGTTTTTAAGTTTTAAAATTTGTTAATTTAATTTGAATTGAATATTATTTCCAAGAACCAAATTAGCGTCTGAATAATATTTTCTGTGTGCAGAAGTCATCCTTGAGGACACAAAAAAACTTCAAATTGACAATGAGACGTTAGTTGCCTCATAAGGGGTGTGACCGATGGTTTTACACATAGTCCCTGGTGGCTCTGAGGAACAGTCTTATGTCCTCTTGTTCCACAGAATCACTTTCTGGAATGATGAATAAAATGGTGACTAAAAATGAGAAAATCAAGGGAGGTGATGAGAGGGAAAGTATTCCCTTAAAATGAGGGGAAATGGAAGGCACGAACATTTTGAGGTTTTTCAAATTTATTTTGAGGGAAAAATATATTCAGTATAAGGTATAAATACTGTCCTAAATCAGAAAAAAAAACAGAATAGGGGCGCCTGGGTGGCTCAGTTAGTTATGCGACTGACTTTGGCTCAGGTCATGATCTCACGGTCCATGAGTTCGAGCCCCACATCGGGCTCTGTGCTGACAAGTGGGAGTTGGAGCCTGCTTCAGATTCTGTGTTTCCTGCTCTCTATGCCCCTACCCTGCTCATACTCTTTCTCTCTCTCTCGAAAATAAACAAACATTAAAAAAAATTAAAAAAAAATAAATAATAAAAAATAAAACAGAATAGGAAGATAGTATGTAAATGTGTCTAGAACAGTGTTTCTTAAATTTGAGTGCACATACAAATCACCTGGGGATCCTATGAAACTAACCATTCTCTCATGTGACAGGAGGGACGTGGTAGGTAATGCCATGGTAGTAATCATTTGGCAATATATAAATGCATCCAATCAACACGCTGTACATCTTAAACTTACATGATATTACATGTCAATTATATCTCAATAAAGCTAGAAACGTTTAGAAATAAAGTTTAGAAAAGTTAAAAGTAGCACAGCCAATTTTCAAGAGAGCTGTGTTTATAATGAAAATTGCTGGTGTTTAATTTTAAAAATGCATATATGTTGTATTGTAAAAAAAAAAAAAGGGGGGGGGTGCCTGGGTGGCTTAGTCCATTAAACATCTGACTTCAACTCCGGTCATGATCTCACAGTTTGAGTTTGAGCCCCTTGTCGAGCTCTGTGCTCACAGCTCAGAGCCTGGAGCCGGCTCTGGATTCTGTCTCCCTCTCCCTCTGCTCCTCTCCTGCTCATGCTCTGTCTCTCTCTCTAAAAAATTTTTTTAAAAAGTCCTGATGCAGTAGTTCTGGAGTGGGGCCTGAGATTCTCTATTTCTTTTTTTATGGTCTTTTTTTCCTATTTATTTTTGAGAGAGAGAGAGAGAGAGAGAGAGAGAGAGAGACAAGCATGAGCGGGGGAGGGCCAGAGAGAGAAGGAGACACAGAATCGGAAGCAGGCTCCAGGCTCTGAGGTGTCAGCACAGAGTCCGACACAAACCCACGTACCTGGAGATCATGATCTGAGTGGACGTCAGATGCTTAACCTACCGAGCCCCCCAGGTGCCCCGAGATTCCGCATTTCTAACAAGTCCACAGGTGATGGTGTCAATACCAGTCCCGGAACCACAGGAGTCTCCTGCACACACAGGAGAAGCTCTGAAAACCAAGGCGGAGTTACCCTCTTGCAAGAGACATTTACATTTGTCTCCGTTTGTGTGGAGGGAAACCTCCATTTGTAAGGGTGTCTCTTTCCCAGTAGCAGGGAGAGGAGTTGACTCTAAATCTCTAGAAATTATTATTTATGGAGAAGGCAATGGTTTAGATCTCCATAACAACCTTACCCTTGTTTACTGTGCTTTCTTGGTGGCCTCCCGTAACTGACTCCCCACCCCCAAAATCTCCTTTAGGCCTTAGCTGGAGATGATGTTTAAGGTGATGGCTTTGGGCCATTTTGGGGAGTCACTCCATTTCTTGGGTCTGTCCTGTATTTATAGGAGGTATACATGTTATTAAACTTCTTTTTGTTAATGTGTCTTATAGCAATTGAATTGTTAGACTGGCCAAAGAACCTAGAAAGGAAGAAGGGAAACCTTTTCTGCTCCTACAAAGGACTGTCCTTAACTCACAAGCCAATACCAAAAGAACTTCTACCCTCATAAGTGAGGACAAAAGAGTGAGGAGGGTCTTAGCTGGTGACCTTCCTCATTCCCATGGGAGCCCACAGAGGCTCCCTTCCTCAGAGGCATGAATATCAGTGATGGGGTTTTGGGGTGATGGTGGGGTTCAGAGCTGACAGGCAAGAAAGAATTCTTGAAGACATCTTTGGTGCAGAAAAGTGATTTTATTAAACCACGGGGACAGGACCCGTAGGCAAAAAGAGCTGCACTGGGGTTGTGAAGAGTGACTGATTATATATATACCTTCAGGTTGGGAGGGGGTTAGGGACCGCATACGTCTCTAAGGAATTTTGGAAGCAAGGTTTCCAGGACCTTGAGGGGCTAGCTGTTGTTAGGAAAACGTTTATTACTATTTAGTAAAACCTCAGTCCTGAGACCCTTCAGATGTAGATCAGGGGCCACATGCTTGGAGTTTAATTGCCAACATATACTCAAGGATTAAAGATAAAGGAAGTTCACAAAAGAATTTTTATGTGTTTAAGGAGACTCACAGGATCCTGGGGAGTCAGGATGAAGTTAAGCCAAGATTCTCTTTTGCCCCCGGCAAAGTGTCATCACTGAGGCAGCTGAGCTCCTAGAGGGAAGTCACTCAGCCTGTTTCAAGGACTTGTCAGTAAGGGAATTTAAGTTTTCCTTTGCCTTTGTTTCCCACATCACCATGGCAAGCGCTTAAACCCCCTTACATCTTGATGAGGGTGATATTAGGGCTCCAGGAAACAGAGTCTACAGGTTTCTGGAGATTAGGTTTGGATAAGATTGCCTTTGTCTTGCAGTTTACTAAGTGATCCGTAAACTGAAGGAGACTCCTGTCCTGCATGGCTGTGATCTCTATCCGTCAGCCATTTGCTTTCTTTCTTTCCCCTGTTCTTGGGCAGCCAGGAGTGTCCAAGGAATGTCACACATACCCCACCTGGTGTGTGTGTGTGTGTGTGTGTGTGTGTGTGCTGTTAGCCTGTACTTTGCCTTCAGCTTGCCCCACACTCCCTCATCATCAGCAGCAGCCAATACCAACTCTCTTCCCTTGGACCAATATTGCTAAATATCAAGACTTTTAGATCCTCATGCTGGGGCCAAGGACTTGGAATGTTCCAGAATAGAACAGGAGGGATTAGGCCAGCAGAGAAAATAGAGGGATTCTCTTCTTCCCCAGAACATCAAGGTCTTTGCGTCTCAGTGTTTGACTTCTCCCGTGGCTTGTGTTAGAGCAGACAGTTAGTTGGGTTCTAATAAGGTCCCTGAAGATCAGCAATGAGGAAGTCATGACCGGCTTTTGGGAAGGTCAGACGCCTGTCCTGGCAGAACTAGCTAGTTTGAAGCTGGATCAAACCAGACAGGCCCAAGATGGCAGATGCCATGACAGGAAACCCCTGACCAAATTAGGAAGAAAAAGCATGAAATCCTGCTTCCCACAAGTAATAAATATTCTGCCCCCTAGTTAACCACAGTCAATAAAAGATAGAAATCCAAGCCACAGGGTGTGCAGCTTGCTCTCTCCTGAACTTGTTCGCTCTCATATCTCCAGAGTGTACTTTTCGCTTTAATAAACTTTCCCGCTTGTGTTACTCATCCACCGTGCTGCATGTCTGTCCTTGAATTCATTCTGGTGACAAGACCAAGAGCCTTCAGCCACCCCTTTGGGTCTGGCTGGGTCAAGGCCTTAGGGCCCAGGCTCTCCCCAGTTCACTTGGTGACAACTGTCCTGCCTTGAGAACGTAAAAGAAATGGATCTGTCTCTGAAAAATCATGGTTAATAAAAATATTTAACAATTCTCTAGGCAAAAACCAAAAAAGTAAAAAGAAAGTGTCAGAAGCATCAGGAAATGGGGTGCCTGGGTGGCTCAGTCAGCTGTGTCCAACTTTTGGTTTTGGCTCAGGTCATGATCTAGTGGTTCATAGGTTCGAGCCCTACGTTGGGCTCCATGCTGACAGTGTAGAGCCTGCTTGGGATTCTCTGTCTCCCTCTCTCTCTGCCTCTCCCCTGCTCACTCTCTCTCTCAAAAATAAATAAATAAACATTAAAAAGAGAAGAAGAAGAATCAGGAAACAACCTTATCAGTAGCTTAGAAAATGAGACTGATTTGGTGAAGTCTCAGGTGGACAGATGCTATATTCAATGAACTCAGGATTGAGGGTTGCACTGATTTCTGAATCTGTTTGCAAATATGGTGAACTTTAAATCCAGAAAACATACTTTAAGGAAAAAAACATAATGTCAGTGGGTTCTTTGGTTCTCAAATTTCACTTGCATGTAGTTATTCTCAAAGTGTAGGTACGGCATTTGAAATTAAAAAAATTGTACAAAACATGGGGCACCGGTGTGCCTCAGTCAATTAAGTGTTTGACTCGATTTCAGCTTGGGTCATGATCTCACGGTTCATGAGAACCAGCCCCACATCAGGCTCTGAACTGACAGTGTGGAGCCTGCTTGGGATTCTCTCTCTCCCTCTCTCTCTGCTCCTTGCCTGCTCTCTCAAAATAAATAAATAAACTTTTAAAAAGGAATTATTATTAAAAATTTGTACGAAAAATCAAAGTAATAATGATGTTCTTGCTATCTGAAAAAATTGCTTTTAAATAAAATATGCCAAATATGGTTGTTTTAAAGAACAATCCTAATTATATGAAATGCATTTTTATTTGTCTAAATGGAAAGAGAACTGTATGGCTGTCATGGGCACTAAAGATAAGTAATGCAGAAATAGATTCTATTTAATTTACCCCCAAAAAACCCCAAGGCTTGGTTTTGGGGCATTCCCTTTATAATTAAAACATATTTGTATTTTACATTTTTAATAATGAGTGACGTTGGGAGTACATGATTATTTTGCTTAAAGAGAAGTCCAAAGACTAAAATATTTGTGCTGGGTCTAGAAAAAACTTGTGAAGCTGGGAAGGAAATAGAATGATTTACCGGGAGAATTTTTAGTACGAATATTGTAATGACTAATGTTGATTGAGCATTTACTTTGTGCTTGGTAGTCTAATAAATCCTCAACACCAATACTTCTCCGATTGTAACGTACGTAAGAATTGTCTGAGGGCCTGATGAAAATGCAGATTCTGCTTCAGTAGGTCTGGGGAGGAACCTGAGATTTCTCATCTAGGAAGTCCCTAAGAGGTACATATACCACTGGCTGGGTTCAGGTACCACACTTTGAATAGCAAGGTTCTAGTTGGATCATCTCACTTAATTCTCACAGCAACCCTATATACTCTTACTGTCTCCATTTTACAGATAAAGAAACAGAGTCCTAGGGAGATTACACGATTTGTCTTAAGTGGTAGGGTTAGCATTCTGATTCGAAGTCCACGTTCTTAAATTAGCCAGCTGTTCTTAATGCTGGCTGCATATTACATCCACCTGGAGAACTTTTAAAAATACTGATGGCCCCACCATATAAATCAGATTCTCTGAGGATGAGGTTTAATCATCAGTATTTCTTTCAAGCTCCCCAGGTGTTTTCAATGGATAGTCAATTCAGTGGACTACCTATCTGGTTCAACCCTTCTTTTATAAAGGAAATTGAGGTCCCCCCAAAGAGTCGGTGTTTTTTTTAAATTATTATTTTTTAATGTTTATTTATTTTTGAGAGCGAGAGAGAAAGACACACACACACACACACACACACACACACACACACACAAAACGTGAGCAGGGGAAGGCAGAGAGAGAGGGAGACACAGAATCAGAAGCAGGCTCCAGGCTCTGAGCTGTCAGCACAGAGCCCAATGCGGGGCTCCAACTCATGAACCCTGGAGATCATGACCTGAGCCGAAGTCAGATGCTTAACTGACTGAGCCACCCAGGCGCCCCTCAAAGAGTCGGTGATTGTAACACAGAACCCAGGTGCCCTCATCCAGTCAATATCCTAAAGAGAAACCACTGCAATACAGGCCGGGGATGGGAAGGGGGAGGTGTTTATCTTTGTTGAAAAAAAATGATAATTTAAACTTTATTAAACTATCAACTAACAAAAGCCTACAGGGCACTCACTTTTTAAAGACACTAAAGAGGATCTACACTGAGAGTGACTTACAGTATTTTGAGGAAAAAAGGTACACGGCTGTGTTTCCAAAGACAAAGCAGCATCAAAAGGAGCCTCAGAAACCCACAAAGAATGTAAAGGGTGGAGCAGATGCTGGGTCTTAGCAGAATCCTAGTCTCTACCTGGAGAAAAAAATGAAAAAGGAAAACAACAACAAGCCGTACTTTGGTTGGGTCCAGTCAAGTTGTGTGAAAGCCCCAAGAAATTTCACATCTACCCCAGAGTGCACAGGATCTCCAATTTTGAAGATTTCCGGATTCATTAAGAAGAGTTTACACCATTCATGAAATGATTCACCCACTCAACAAATATTTGTTAATCACCTGCTATGCGCTAGGTACTAGATCCTGAAAATACAATGACAAACAGGACAGGTACAGAGGTTATATCTGAGAAGGGTGTTGTCCATTCTAATGTTCTCTATCTCGACTTCAAGAGAAGGCATGTGACATGGGCTTAGCCAATCATAACACTCCATCCCCCTCCGCATATGATGGTCCAAGCCAGGCCAATGAAAACCTGTCCCTGGGATTATTATCCCCCAAACCAGAAGTTCTGTTGCTTCTCTGTGATTGTTATCTGGGCTGGCAATAGAAGTTGGAAGTGTCTATAGCCATGCCCCATGTCGCTTAGCATGGAGGAAGTCCTGTGTAGAAAGATGAGATTAGCACTAACTATTGAGAGAGGGAGGGAGGGAGAGAGAGAGTACGAGAGAAATCCGATGACATAATTTGAATTCCTGAATGCAGAATCCACTCCGCCTCTGTCCTTCCCAGATATGTGAGTTGATACATTCCCTTTCTTATCTAAGCGTATCTGAGTCAAGTTTCTGTTCCTTGCAACCAAAAGAGCCCTGACTCAGACTCATAGACTCATTAAATGAACAGCTACATAAACCTGAGTTCGTCTAAGACAGTGACTCGCAAAATAGGGTCCCTGAGGCAGTAGCCTTGGGCCCACTGAGGACTTATTAGAGATGCAAATCCTGGAATTCTACCCCAAACCAACTGAATCAGTAGGTCTGGAGGGAGGGCCCAGCCAGCAGTTTGAATAGGCCCTCCACATGATTTTGATCCACACTGAAGTCTGTGAAACTCTGTTCTAATGCATCTCTTTCCATGAGATGGGAAAATAGAAGCTCAGAAACAGGAGGGAACTTGCTGAAGATCACCAAACTATTTAGAGGTGGCCTCAGACCCTTGTAGTAATCCAAGGGCTGTGGGGTTTGGAAAAGGAAGGTCACTTGGAGTTTTGAGGGAAGTAACACATGGATTGGCAAATAGGAGGGGGAAAATATTTTGGGTCAAATAATACAGTACGGTTGGAAACACTTGCAGTGTGTTTCCACAGGAGTTTGGAGAATATTTTACTCATCTTGGCTCCCCAGCTGAGCCAACAACAATGTGTTAAAGCTCCATGGCCAATGGCAGGAATTCAGGAGAGTCCTCTTTATGTGCCAGCAAAGAGGAATTTCTTAGAAAAGCTACAGAAATTATGCTACTATCGCATTTCACTTTGGGGAGTGAAGGAATAAAGAAGATGAACAAAAAGCAAGGGATTGCAGTTTCTCCCGAGTCCCACCTCTCTGGTTGGGAAAAAGGGGTTGTGTCATTGTTCTCGCCAGGACAGATGTTCCTCCCAGGGAAACTGGGCACCTAACCTGGTGACTTGGAGAATCACTTGCGTTTTTGAACTTTCTTTTTCAGGTGGAGGGAGAGATCAGCAGCGTTCCAGGGTGTCCCTGGAAACTCAATTTAGTAGCTTGCTTTCCGATGATTTGTCCAGCCTGCCCTGGGGACTTGGTCTATCCAGAGGCAAACTCAGGAGAAGAAAGGCCCTGGCACCAATATTTCTGAAGCCTTTCTTAGTGTCTCCTTTGCCTATTCTTGAGTATAGAAACGGTCATAGTAGGGAGCTGAGCAAAGGATCAAGGTAAGTTGCTGACACTACCAATTTTAGAGATCATAGCTGTTAATAGTCACTAAACACTTTGCCTTTGGTACATCTACTCAGGCAAGGCCAGAGCCCTCCAGGAAGGTACCTGGTAAAAAAAAACAAAAGCATCACCTCCTCTCATATAAATCCATGATTCACTCATTCATTCATTCTTTCATTCACTCATTCTTGAATACCAACTATGTGCCAGGCACAGGTCTAGGCACTGGGGACACAGCAGCAACAAAAATAGTAAAAAAAACAAACCAAACCAAAACCCAACATTCTTGCCCCTATGGGACTTGCTTTCTGTTTTGGGGACAGGGGAGATGGACAATAAACAAAACAAATAGGTAACATAAGTTAGTTGGCAATTAGTGCTATGGAGAGAAATAAAGCAGGGAAAGAGTAGAGAGAGAGCTGGGCATGGTGAAGGAGGAAGTTAAAAAACAAATAAATAAGGCAGTCAGGGAAGGCCTCACTGGAACCCAGTGTGGCCTTGGTAATCAATCCTCAAGAAATACCTCTTGAGGCTGGAAAAGGCCCTGAGAAAAAGACTCAAAACTATTTACCAAGAAATAACTACTAAGGGGTGCCTGGCTGGCTCAGTCAGTAGAGCATGGGACTCTTGATCTCGGGGTTGTAAGTTCAAGCCCCATATTCGGTGTAGAGATTACTTAAAAATAAGATCTTAAAAAGGAAAAGAAAAGAAATAACTACCGATACCTACTATGGCATAGATGAGCGGTCATCAAATATTTAAGTTGGAGCCATAGGACTAATACTGGCCAATGAATTGTGAGCAGAACTAACATGTATCACTTCTAGGCTGTGGCATTTAAAAGACCAAGTGGGGGCGCCTGGGTGGCTCAGTTGGTTAGGCATCCGGCTTTGGCTCAGGTCATGATCTCACGGTTTGTGGATTTGAGCCCCATGTCGGGGTCTGTGCTGACAGCTCAGAGCCTGGAGCCTGCTTCGGATTCTGTGTCTCCCGCTCTCTCTCTCAATCCCTCCCCTGCTCATGCTCTGTCTCTCTGTCTCTCCAAAATAAATAAACATTAAAACATTTTTTAAATAAAAAATAAAATAAAAGATCAGGTGCCTCCTTCCCCCTCTTCTTCCGTGCCTCTGCCATCTTGGAGGGACATGTTCCTGATGGTTTCCCTTTCAGATGGAGGAGAGTATCCTGTCCTGCCTCAGACTTCATGTCCGAGGGAGAAATGTACTTTTGTGAAGTTAAATCATTGAAGTTTAGGGTTGTCACTGCAGCCTGGCCTAACTTGATTTGACAAATACATCTACTATACCTAGATTCAGGGGTGAACACTCTAGGGGAAAAAGAAGGCACTGGGGCTTGGTCTCAAGGAAGTTCTATTCTAATTAGAAATGAAAACTGAAACTTAAACTCAACATTCAAGGCCAAGAATCAACAGAGCTTAATAAATGGTGTAGACAATGAGGGTTGGGGGAATTTAGGGGAGGTAAGGGCAGCTGAAGCTGCCTGGCACACTGGGGGTTTGCAAATAATTGTAGAATCCATAGAGGGGAGGGCAGAGGAGGCTTTGAAGAACTTGCCCTTGAGAGAAGTGTAGGATTCAAAGCAGCAGAGGGTGAGGAAAGACACTTCGGGTAAGAAGTAGAGCAAATGCAAAGATAAAGGTTTAGAAATGGGCAAGGCACATTCTAGGCAGAGTGTGCCGGGATTTGCCGGGATTCTGACTGGAATTGAGGAATTACACAGAAGATTAAGGCTGAGGGAAGATTCCAAAGGGCTATAATGACAAGCCAAGGATTCTGAGCTGGATTTTGTAGGTGACAGGGAGTGCTGTGGACTGGTCTAAGAAGCCATTTGGACCATTCACAACTGAGATGAAGTGGAATCTGTTAGGACGTTACATACATAGCATGTAACTGTGGGAGGGTGAAGGCCTGAACCAGGGAAAGTGGGGGTAGTGCCTTCTTCAGAGTGGGATCCATGGACTAGCAGCATCAGCATTGCTTAGTAGAAAGTCAAACTCTCAGGTCCCACTCCAGATGCTGAAACAGAATCTGCATTTTGACAAAATCCCCACGTGATTCATGTACATTAAATTTTGAGGAGCAATAGTTTGGCAGGCGCCAGCTGATGGTCAACCAGCACCCCATTCTTCTCATCCCCTCATTTTTTTTCAGGCATTCATCCTTCCTCCAGGAAGTTCATGTGACTCAGGGACACTGACCCCATCCCCAGCTGCAGAGTTACTCTGATGGGTCTACCTCTTGGTTCTCCAAGTGTGGTTCCCGGCATCATTTGGGAATTTGTTAGAAATGTACAATCATGAAAGTAAATTGGGAGGGGCGCCTGGGTGGCTCAGTCGGTTGAGCATCTGACTCTGGATTTCTGCTCAGATTATGATCTCACGGTTTGTGAGATCGAGACCTGGAGTTGGACTCTGCCCTGAGTATGGAGCCTGCTTGGGATTCTCTGTCTCCCTCTCCCTCTGACCCTCCCCTGCTCATGGTGCACATGGATGTGCATACATGCACTCTCTCTCAAAATAAATAAACATTAAAAAAAAAAAAAGAAGAAGGGGCATCTGAGTGGCTCAGTTGGTTAAGCTTCTGACTTCAACTCAGGTCATGATCTCCCGGCTAGTGGGTTTGAGCCCTGTGTCAGGCTCTGTGCTGATAGCTCAGAGCCTGGAGCCTGATTCGGATTCTGTCTCCAGCTCTCTCTGCTCCTCCCCCACTCATGCTCTATCTCTGTCTCTCAAATATAAATAAACATTTAAAAAATTTTTTTAAAGAAAAAAAAAAAGAAAAGTATATTGGTGTGCCTGGGTGGCTCAATCAGTTATTCAGTTAAACATCCAACTCTTGATCTCGGCTCAGGTCATGTTCTCATGGTCCTGAGACTGAGCCCGCAGTTGGGCTCGGTGCTGAGCGTGGAGCCTGCTTAAGATTCTCTCTCCCTCCTTCTGTACCTCTCCTCCCTTCCTGCATATGTTTCTCTCTCTCTCTCTCTCTCTCTCTCTCTCTCTCTCTCTCTCTCTCAAAATTAAAAGAGAAGAGAAGAGAAAAGAAAAGAAAGAAAAGAGAAAATTGTCAGACCCCACCCACGATTACTGAATCAGAAACCCTGGGGCTACAGGCCGTGCAATTTGTAGTTTAAAAAGCCTTCCCGGTGATTCGGATTCAGGCTCATATTTGAGAACCACTTGTCCTCATCAATCATGTTAATCACATTCCCCTTGATAGTGATTGGTTCTTGAATTCAGGCTTAAGCCAATCAGTTTCTGGCATCCCCCTGGCAGCTGGATTGGTCCAGAGGTCATCATATGATCTAAGTTAGCCCAATCAGGCTAAAGCGGAGGCTATTCAAGCCACAGGGCAAGGAAAGTTTTTTGTTGTTCTTGTGTTTTTTGGTTTTGTTTTTAGTTTTAGTTTTAGTTTTTATTTTTCCCTCTTGTTCCTTCCCTTATCCCTCTTGATGGGCAGAAGCAAGATAGCCTGTTGCCTTCTTTGCTGCTGTCTGCCAAAATACGACCATGAGGGAAACCGGGCTGAGGGCAGTATCGAAAGGATAACAGAGAAGAGGAGCCAGAATCTTCGTGCTGTGCGTCTGGTCTTCCTGTTTCCTGAAATAACACATTTCCTTATGATTTAAGCCAGTTGGATTTGTGGTTTCTTGTACTTATAGCCAAAAATGTCATAATAACGGGTGAGATCAAGGAAGTATGTGTGAGGCCAATGGGCATACCAAAAATATTCTAGGGTGAAGGATGTAGGTTAACAGGTATTTTTTTTTTCACTAAGTTCCGGGAAACTAGACCCACATAGAACAACTGTTAGAACTTGAGAAAAACAACTTAGGACAAATAAAATGTATTACTTCATGCAGTGGGTCCCCAATTGGTGAATTGGCTAAAAATACACAAATACTTATTTTTAAATGGGAGCGGGACTTAAGGCATCTTCTTAGGTGAAATGAAAGAATAAAAAATGATGTAAGATCCGAGGTAAGCCTGAAATACATTGTGGTTCCAGAAAGTAAGGAAGTGCTCAAAAAAGGAATGGACACAGGAGCCAACCTGAAAGAGCTCCTAGTGACCGAAGCCAAGACAATTTGACAACAAAATAAATGATAGCATTGGATTAGAACCCAAAGACTAAAATAATTACCTATGAGTCCACACTGATATAAATACTTTGAGCAGTTGAATAAGTACAGTAATGGGAGAGAAGGTACAGCTCTTCCTTATAGAAGAATTCCAATGAACGAATGTGGAAGCAATGAGGGAAATAGAAAACTACGATTAGAACATCACTGTAATCGTTGTAGGTATGGTTCACAGATGGATGCTAACATTAATAAGAGAAGATTTGAGGAGAAACAGAATATTTGCATAGTCTCAAAGTATCTTCTCCAATGGGGAAAATGGACATATAAGACAAACTAGGGTGCTCTAAGGGTGTGTCTGTCCAGAGTTTTCTCCTGAAATATGCCCTGTGGTTTCAGAGACAGGTAAACCAGAGATTTGGTTTCAGATTGCTTGGCGAGCGGGAGCCTGGCTGGCTCAGTCAGTAGAGCATGCAATTCTTGATCCAGGGGTTGTGGGTTCCAGCCCCATGTCGGGTGTAGCAATTACTTAAAAACAACAACAACAACAACAACAAAACAACAAAAAAAGGCAAGGCCAGGACTTTATGGATTCCTTCAAGAAACAAACAGGGCCATCTCTGCTCAGAACTTCCATTACGACTGAGCTGAATGTGGCCTGGCCCAGAGAATTGTCCCCTGCCTCATTTCTGAAGAGATGGGCTCATTTTTCTCCCCACGATCTCCACCCCAAGGCCCTGGACTACTCAGACGGCAGGGTGGTGGTGAGTTGTCCAAGCTAATGCCAGTGTGCAGATCTATTGGGATGCATTTAGTTTTTTCTTGATTCTCGGATTATTTGTATTGGCTCAGGGCCATGCTCAGCTCTTCCCGAGTTGGGACACATTCTCAGAAAGGGCTGGTCCCACCATCCTCATCTTGCTAGAGGCCAAAGTCTGGTTTCATTTTTCATTAAACTGCTATTTGTAACTTTCATCAAACAGAATGACAACATGTCCAACTGTCTTCATTCAGTATTTTCACAAGAGAGAGCCTTTTACCTCCCACGAGAATGTGTGATTTATTTATCCCCTCCGTTGTGCAATAGATTCACCACCATTACAACTAACGCAATGTTCTAGAGAAAAATTTTGCTGTATCACATGGTGACATCACTCACATGGGCAGCGATTGGTTTTTCACCTAGATCTACCAAAGCCTACACCACAGGGCTGGAGCCATATGGCCAGAGACTTCTCTGGTTTGATTGTGAGTGCCTGGGGGCTGGGATCACCTCTTGCTCATCTTCATCCAGCCATAGTAGTAGTACCAGCCATGGTAGTAGTTCTACCTCCACACTTCCTGGGTCCTTACAGGGCTGCGTTTCCTGGCCCTCTGTGCCTGGGTGCAACTATGTGAACAGTTCTAGCCGATGAGTTGGGAGCAGAAGCATTGCACATCGAGTCTGGGCTGAGGCATTTAAATGCCTGTGGTCCAGAGCTCTCTTTTCCTTCTTTCTGAGCAACTAGCAACATTTGAGAAGGTGGCTACTTGGTCAGCCTGGGTCCCTGAGTGACGGTGGTAAGTAGAGCTCTCCCTTCTGACTTATAATGAACACAGAGTATGAGTAAGACATAAACTTTTGTTGTGTTAACTATAGAGATTTTGAGTTGTTACTGAAGCATATCCTAGACTATCGTTGATGATACTGTAGACAAAAAATAAACATCTGTTGGATGAATGAAAGATTTAAGCCAGAAAGAACTTCTGAACAGTAGTAGCCGCAGAATTTCTATATAGGAGAAATTCAGGCCTGGCAATCAGACTACATTGTGTGGGAAGTGGGGGCCTTGTTGGCTCAGGGACTTTTCTTGTTTTGTTTGTATAGTACACTGCTTTTATTAGATGCCTTTTATGTGGGGTGTTGGAATGCGGATGAGATTATGAGGGGCCTAAAATACCCCAAACCAGCCCTTGGCACAACCGCTAGGGTTTAGATTGTCTTCTCACCCCCTATGTATTTTACAAACGGGGAAACTGAGACCCAGACTCTCACCGATTAGTTAGTAGCAAAACTGGTATACACCAAACTCCTCATTTCCTGATTCTCTATGTAGTGCTTTAGCCATCCCAACATTCTACCTTTCATGCCCGGCCTTAAGACACCAGGAGCTTGACAGTCCTGCTCAGACTCATTCCAGTCCTGGCTCTAGCACTTACTAGCTGTGGATCTTGGGAGAAGCTACTTAACCCCTCTGTGCCTCAGTTTCCTCAGCTGGGTAATCCTCAGTGGGTTGCCGTGAAGATTTCGTATCAAGTAGGTATCAACCTAGTGCCCAGCACATAGTATAATGTTCATCACCATCGTCACCACCACTACCGTGCTAGTTTCTCATCCCACTCTCTTGACTCACATCCAAGTCCTGTGTTCCCTTTGTGGTCATTTCCCTGGGGACATAATAAATCTGCTTGAGCCCATTGGGTGGTATATTTTTAGACTATTTGGCCACAGGTGAAGTTGCCTTTGAAATTCTATGGAGAGAGCTGGGCCCTGAGCACTGGCGAGCTGTCCTTTTCTGCCACTTCCCTTGGCCGAGAGCCCACACTCGGGGGTCCACCAGAGGGAGGGGGCAAGGGGGACAAGGACTTCTGCTCTCCCCACTCAGTCTCTGCCATGTTTCCTGACCTACTGATGCTGGGAATCAAACTCTATCACCAGCTTCAAATACTCTGTGGAGCAGGATCTGAATTATCTACTCTCTAGTTGCTGGGACATCAGCCTCTGGGCTGTGGTCCCCTAGATCTACGATTTAACTGCAAAAAAAAAAAAAAAGGCTTAACTGCAAATTAGGAGCACCCACGGCCTTCTTTCATATCACCAGACAGTGCCTGTGTAGGCGTGTGACCCTGTCTTCCTTTGGTCCTGATGGCAGAGTTATGCTGACCTGAGAGTGTGTGTCAAGGAGAATAAAAGTTGGCTGGAAGAGCACCAAAATCCGAATTTTAATGTTAGGCTAAGGAGTGTCTCACTTTTGTGTTTTAGACATACTTCCTTCAAGTGTCTTTTTTTTTTTTTCTAACAGTGAGGTTGTTTAAAGGAAAAGCATACTTATTCTGGCATTACTTTAGAAATTCGAGCAACTTTTAATATGAGGTATACATATTTTAACTTTTTCTTGAAGTAGAACATGTATAGGGAAAGTGCACATATCATAGGTGAGCTTCGTATCATAAGTGCATATCGTAGGTGAGCTTCTCAGTGAATTTTCACAAACCTAATAGATCCATGTAAGCAGCACCCAGATGAAGAAACGAGACATCACCTGTGCCCCACAAACCCCTTATCCCCCTTGGAACCCCCTGATTGTTGGTTTTGCCTGTTTTATACTTTGCATAAGCGGAATCACATTGTACGTATACTTTCAGGTCTGACTTCGTTGCTCAGTATTGTTGATGAGTTCTGTCTGTATTCAGTGTAGCGGTGGCTCATGCTTTCTCCTTGCTGTTTCGTGTTCCATTTTGTGACTATACCACCGCAATGTTTTCAATTCATTCTACTGCTGATGGACATTGGAGTAGTTTTCAATCTAGGGCTATTAGACACTGCCATGAACGTTCTCATTCATAGCCTTTGGTAAACATATGCATTCATTTCTGTTGCATATACACCTGGAAGGGCAACTGCTGGACATGGGGTAATTGTACACTGAGTTTCAATAGATTCTGCCAATTAGCAATGTAGGAAATTTTTGGTGGCTCCACACAATATGAAGTCTATTTTCTAGTAAGTCCAACATATACAGTACAAATATTAAGTTAATGCAAAGAGAAACAATATAATCCTTTGGAGTATCATTAAACGTGTTTATTAAAATATACTGTTTTCCCCCTTATCATAATTCTGCCTCTGACTTGTTATGTAACCTGGATGAGTTTCCTGACCTCCACTCCCCCTTAATCTAACCAGTCAAAAGTCTCTCTGAAAACACTTTCCATTCATTTATCCAGCTAGAATGTTGTAAGTGTTAATAAGTTGGTGTTTGCAAAACAAATTCAAGCCTCCTGCAAAGCGGAGCATGTCTTCCCCGGAAGGTTGTGTCTAACGTGGCAGAGCCAGCCAGGATGCGCTGGGCAGACCTGCCCTTTAGAAACATCTTCTCCAGGGCTATGGATGCAATTCAGAATCCAGAATTTTGTTTTGGTGGTAAAGAACAATGGAATATTCTCCTGCGGGTTTTAACGAAAGAAAATGGTGCCTTTAACGTGATAAAGCATTTTGCAAGTATAGAAGCTATTTGACTGTAAAGGGTAGGGCTGAAGCGGATAGCTGGGCAGCAGTAAAAGGAGCCAGAGAGGGAATTCAGAGCGCCTTCCCCCCCCTGGTCTCTACAAGTAATTTGAATTGTAGAACTGAGTCAAGGCCCCTAGGCCTCCATTTTCCGGTCTGTTAACACGGGGTACTTTGACAAACTAGTTAGATGATCTCTAAGTCCTATCCAGATCTAATTTTTATTCTGTGAACGTGCACAGGGAGGAGACGCTAACAGAAAGAATAGAAGGGACCAGAGACAACTCACTCCATATACCCCCCACACCTTCCCCCCCCCCCAACACACATACAAGCAGAGTACTGGGAATCCCAGTTTCTAGGTATCGGGTGTAACCTGTACTTCATCAGATAACCATGAAGCTAAAACTTTTCCCAGGACATTTTCCTTTCACCAGTCTCTCCCAAATCCCCCTCCAGTGGTCTGAATTTTGAGGTCTGCATGGGGAATACTGTGGCAGAGGGGCGCCCTCGAGGTTCCCGCCCATCACCGTGCTCCGTGCTGCAAACGGTGAGATGGGCATCCGGATACCAGGGCGACCCCTAAAGGTGAGAGGCTGGGTTTGGAGGTTGGGGGTCTCCGAGGAGCGCGCCGGACCGGACGTCGGGCATCCGGGGGTCTCGCGGTCCCAGTAGTCCAGAAGCGCAGTGGGGGCCTCTGCAGGGGTGAGGTGGGCCGCCCGGCCCGCGGGCCCCGATTCTCCCCCCTGCCCCGGCCCGCCGCGCAGCTCGCTCACGCCCTCCCCCGTCGGCGCCCCGCCCGCTCCCCACCTCCGCGTCCAGCCTCCGCCACGCCGCGCTGGACAGCAGGAGAGCAGGCGGGCGAGCGGTCCCGGCGCGGCGGGGGCGGAGCCAGCCCGCGGGAAAGGGGGAGGGACGCGGCCGGAGGGAAAGAGAAGAAGGAGGGCCGCGGGGCGCCAGCAGCCAGTCCGTCTGAGGGGACCGGCAGGTAAGGGCGCGGCGCTGGGAAGAGTCTGTTCCCTTCGGGCTCCTGAGACCCAGCCTCCCGGAGCTGACAACGGGCGCGGGCAGCTCGGGCGGAGCGCCTGGACCCGGAGGGCGACGGGACAGCGGGGCGAACGCTCCCTCCGCCCGGCTGCGGCTCCGAGTCGGAGCCCGGGGCCGCCCGGAAAGGCAGAGGCAAGGCGGCCGAGCAGCGGGGGGCCGCGCCCGGGCAGTGGGGGGAGTGCGCGCCACGGGAAAGGGGGCTCCGGCGACGCGTTCTCCGAGGGGTCAGGGCACGGCGCGTGCATCCGCAAGCTTCGCGAGGACTCAAACTCTCCCCACCCCTCCGGGAAACGGAGCCACGAATCTTGTTCGCGCGGGCGGTCTTCGAGACCAGGGTCCTGGGGAACTCCGTGTACTGCTCCGGGCAGAGCGCGAACGCGCCCAGGGCCCCGAACGGCTTGGCGCGGCACCGCTTGGCGGGACCCAGAACAGGTGGCCGGGGGCGCGGCGGGACTGAGCGGCAGCCGGGAGCCTGGGGGTGAGCACCGGGGGGAACGGGAGGCTGGAGGTCTCGGGTGAGAGCATTCCAACAGGGACCTGCCCTTTCGAGGCTCCGGAGCTATGTATAAGGGGAGGAGCAGGGGAGGCGGACGGCAGAGGTTTTCCGTGGCCGTCTCGATAGTGGCACTAAGTAAGTACTGTCCACACGAATCTCCCGGGGATCTTGTTAAAATGCAGTAGGTCTGGGGTGGGGCCCGACCGCCTGCCTAACAAGCCCCCCCACGTGATGCTGATGCTGCGCCTCCGTGGACCACGTTTTAGACGGGAGGCACTGCAGGAAGGAGTACGTTTGGTCCAACGGGCTGAAACCCTTCGGAAAAGTGAGAGATTGGGAGACGAGGTCGTAAAACTTCACAACCCCAGTTCCACCCCAAGCACACACATGCAATGACTGCTAGTCATTTAGAAGCGAAACGCTTTCCTTTTCTTACTAGCTTACTAGCCCAAATACATGATCTGTTGGTAGAGCTGGCTTCGTGGGTATGGAAACTGTATTTGGTTTTCATGCTTTGCTGTCGCTGTTGAAATTCCTAGTAACTGCTGAGCAGGGGGCTTCGCATTTTCATTTTACACTGGGCCCCACACATTATGTAGCTGATCCTGCCTAATAGTCACCACAGACAGAAAAAGGACCCATTTCCTTGATCAGGGTTGGGAGCTGATGGGTGATGGAGAGTGGAGATTTCTTAAGCCAACGTCTAACTAGATGTTGCACTTCCTCCCATCTTTCTCCGCTTCTCTTTGGCTATTTTAAGAGCTAAGCCTAGGAGTGTAACCTCAGTTATACATGGTATGCCAATATTTATTGCTTTATTACTATTAATAATTAACAATTTATTAAAAGTTCAGTTATTAAAAGACAATGCAATTAAGTTCGATGTCATAATAATTTGTAAATTAAGTGACAAAATAGGTGTTATTTCCAAAGGCTTTGGGGAGTCCTGTTTAGTGTCTCGAAATTTTCCTTAGTTAAGATCTGGACAGTGCTTGGTTTGGGCTGCTTTTACAGCTCAAATGCAAAGCTGGAAACCAAAAAGTGGCCAAATTTTGTAGCTGTTCAGGGGTATTGTTTTACAGGGCCTCAGCGCGATGCCAGGCCCTGATCAGATTCCCTCTGCTTTTATCGTTCCCACATCCCTGCAAGGTGACTTTCCTTAAAGGGGGGGATAGAGCAGATTTTCTACTGAAAAACACTGAAGAAATGCAGGGTGTTTTCTGTGTGAATAATTCTTGCCCAAACCCCACAGATTCCAGGTATATGTGAATTTTCTAGGAAAAAAAAATTGTTGGAAACACAGAAAAGAACACAAAGTTGAACTTTAATTATGGATATGATTTTGTTCAGCAGAGGGAGAAAAAGTCCGAGAAATGGAATTTCATTGGCAAATCTGGCCGGGAAAGGCTAGCTGCTGTGTTTTTGGTACCGTGACTAGCCTTCCAGAAATGGCAAAGTGAGTTTGCTCAGGTGTAGGGAGAGCCAGTTAAGAAGCTGCTTTGGTGTGGCTTAGGGGGCTCTGGTGTGGTTGTGGTGGGCCTGAGTCTGGTTTGAGACTCAGAGGGGGACATCGCTGTATAGATTTTGGATTCAGAGAGGGACGTCACTATGTAGGTTCCTAGTGCTTTCACTGCTCATGAGAAATTGACATTTTTCCATTTTACTGCTGCCTGAGAGTGCCAAGTCCTGTTTCAAATACTTGTTACACTGAGAAGCACCATTTAAAAAAAAGGTGGGGGGTGGTCAGAGAATGTATTTCTGTGATATTAATAATTCCAGAGATAGAAAGGAGAGTCTGCCTTTAGTAAAAACCTAGGAACCGGTTTTTATGCCTTGCTGAGAAAGGCCTTCCCTACCCCAAGATAGAGGGGAAAAAATTCTTTTAAAATGTTTATGGTTTTTAAAGCATGTGGGTCTTTAATCCACATGGAACTTATTTTGGGGACATGGTATGAGATGAGGGTACTGGACGTTAAGAAATGGGCTAAGCGTTTGGTAAAAATTACCATAAAATAAATTCTCTCAATCAAATAAGATTCTGTGAACACTCTGTTCCATTTTATAAATCTACCTAATTAATTCTTGAACTGATCCCATGGTTTTGGAATTGAGGTATAACTTATATATAATAACATCCACCCTTTTTGTGTATAGTTCTAATAAGTTTTGACAGATACCTATAGTCATGGAATGAGCACCACAGCAAGATCAGCAAGATAGAGAAGAATTCCATCACTCCAGAAAATTCCTTATTGACCCTTTGTATTCAGCCTCCGCCACCACACTCAGCCCCTGGCAGCCACGGATTTGTTTTCTGTTGCTATAAATTGAACTTTTCAGAATGTCCTGCGAATGGATTCATACATGCTGTGGCCTTCTGAGTCTGGCTTCTTTCACCTCACATAATGCATTTGAGATTTATCAGTGTTGTGTGAATTGATAGTTTGGTCTTTTTATTGCTGAGTAATATTCCACAGTTTGTTTATCCGTTCACTGACTTTCAGTGGTTATGAATAGGGCCGACATAAACATTTACATACAGCTTCCTGTGTGAATATAATGTTCATTTCACCCAGGTAAATACCTCGAAGTGGGATTGCTGCTGAATTGTGTGGTTCATTTAACTTCAGAAGAAACTGCCAAACTTTCCCCATGTGGCCACACCACCGTGCACTGCCACCAGCAGGGTGGGGGAGGTCTGGCTCCTTGGCCTGTGTGCTCGCCCCCACTTGGTATTGGCAGTTTATTTTATTGTAGCCATTCTACTGGGTTCGTGGTGACAGCTCTTTGTGGTTTTAGTTCGCACTTCTCTCATGACTAGTTTTTGTGTGCTTTTTGGTCGTTTGTGTATCTTCCTTTTTGAAATGTCTTTTCCTAAATTGTATTCTTTGTCTTATTGAACCGTATATCTGGATGCAAGTCAGATATCTGTATATTGCAAATATTTTCTTTTAATCTGTGGCTTGCCTTGTCATTTTTTTTCTTTTTATTGTGGTTTGAGAACACCTAACTTGAGATCTACTCTCTTAAACTTGTAAGTGGGCAATACGGGGGCGCCTGGGTGGCTCAGTTGGTTAAGCGTCCGGCTTCGGCTCAGGTCATGATCTCGCGGTTCGTGGGTTCAAGCCCCGCGTCGGGCTCTGTGCCGGCAGCTCCAAGCCTGAAGACTGCTGCGATTCTGTGTCTCCCTCTCTCTCTGCCCCTCCCCTACTCATACTCTTGTCTCTCAAAAATAAGTAAACGTTAAAAAATTAAAAAAAAATAAGTGGGCAATACAGTACTGGTGACCATAAGTACCCGTTAGACAGCAGATAGGTCTCTAGAGCCTGTTCGTGTATAGGTGAAGCTTGATGCCCATTGAACACTAACCCCCTCTTTCCCCCGCCCCCAGCCCCTGGCAACCACCAGTCTGCTCTCTGGTTTTATGACTTTGACTATTTTATCTTGACTTCTACATCATATAAGTGGAATTAATGATTTTTCTTTGAAGAGCAGAAGTTTTCAATTTTGATAAAGTCTAACTTATCAGTCTTTTCCCCTTCTATAGATAGCAGTTTTGGTAACCTGTCTGATAAATCTTTGTCTGCCTCATATTTACCAGGGTTTTCTACTGCGCTTTCTTCTAGACATTTTATAGTTTTATTATTTATATGTAGATATATGACAGCGTTTCAGTTAATTTTTGTATGGGTCAAGGTTCACTTTTGTCCATATAGATAGCCAGTTATTCCAATACCACTGGTTTTTCTTTAATGTTTTTTAATTTTTTAAATTTTAGTTATTTTTTTAATGTTTATTTTTGAGAAAGAGGGAGACAGAGCGTGACTGGGGGAGGGCCAGAGAGAGAAGGAGACACAGAATCTGAAGCAGGCTCCAGGCTCTGAGCTGTCAGCACAGAGCCCGACATGGGGCTTGAACCCATGAACCTGAACCAAAGTTGGACGCTTAAAGGACTGAGCCACCCAGGCGCCCTTTTTAATGTTTTTTTTAAGTTTATCTTTATTTTGAGGAGAAGGAGTGGGGGAGGGGCAGAGAGAGAGAGAGAGAGAGAATCCCAAGCAGGCTGCATCAGCAGCATGGAGCCCTATGCATGGAGGGGCGGGGCTTGATGGGGGTGGGGGAGGTAAACTCACAATCCCTGAGGTCATGACCTGAGCCGAAACCAAGTGTCAGACGCTTCACCTACTGAGCCACCCAGGCGCCCCCCAACACCATTTGTTGAAAAGACTGTACTTCTCCCCCAACCCCTTGTGTCCCCTTGGCCCCTTTGGTCAAAAATTAATCGACTGTATATGTGTGGGTTTCTTTTTGAACTCTGTTCTGTTCCATTGATCTGTATGTCTATCCTTGTGCCTATACCACGCTGTAGGTCGTGCACATTCTTGGTAGGTGAATTCCTAGATCGTTTTGTGTGTGTAATTTTTATTGCTTTTAGAAATTGTATCATTTAGGGGTGCCTGGGTGGCTCAGTCGGCTGAGCGACCAACTTCGGCTCAGGTCATGATCTTGCGGTTCCCGGGTTCGGGCCGTGTTGAGCTCTGTGCTGACAGCTCAGAGCCTGGAGCCTGCTTCGGATTCTGTGTCTCCTCTCTGCCCCTGCCCCATTCATGCTCTGTCTCTCTCTGTCTCTCAATAATAAATAAATGTAAAAAAAAAAAAAAGAAACTGTATCATTTATTCCCATTTTATTTTATAATTACTATACTCTTATATAGAAAGGCTATTTCATTTTTTTGGAGATCTATCATATTCAAGCCATGTTTGTTGCTGAACTTTTATTAGTTCAAAGTTTTTCCAGTCCGTTTTCTTGGATTTTTAAGGTAGACAAACTGTCTGGAAATGAAATACTATAGGGATTCCCGCCCCCCTGCCCCCAATCCCGAATATTTCCCTTATTTTATTTGCTTACCTCAGTGGCTAGGCTTCCCTCTAGGGCACCATTAAGGAGTATCTGATTTGGGTGGGAATGGTTCTAATACTTTACTACTCCTGGGTGTCGTGCTTGCGGGAGAGTTTGGGCATTATTCTTACTACCTTCAGGAGGTTTCTTTCCATTTTTAGCTTCTAAAGGTCTAAAGCTTAATTTGAAAATTTCTTGTTCTGCTTAGATTCTTTTTTTTTTCCATTGAAAAAGCCTAACAGTTTAGAGGTGAGTCACTCTTCCCAGCTTTGGAGGGTCATATTTTGATCTCCCTGGAAAAGAAGATAGTGTAGTATAAGTCAATTGTTTTATTTAGACTACGAAGATACTACCTTTGGACCTTTTTATAATGTCCTCATTTGGGGGAATGCCAGGCACAGCAAGAAAGGGAAAAATAAGGGACAGCTTATAACCGACTTATGTATAAATAAGATGCTTTTTGTAGTGTTTTTCAAACTTTCCTGCCTGCCATCCATAGTGAGAAGTATATTTCATGTCTCTACCTAGTATGAACATATGTATATATGATTGAAATAGAATCTCACAAAGTATTACGCATTTTTCCTTTATGGAATGTATTTAAAAAAAATTTTTTTTAATGTTTATTTATTCTTGAGAGAGAGAGAGAGAGAGAGAGAGAGAGAGAGCGCATGAGCAAGGGAGGGGCAGAGAGAGAGGGAGACACAGAATCCGAAGCAGGCTCCAGGCTCTGAGCTGTCAGCACAGGACCCGATGTGGGGCTCGAACCCACAAACCGTGAGATCACGATCAGAGTCGAAGTCGGACGCTTAACCAACTGAGCCACCCAGGCGCCCCTGTGCAATGTATTTTGATATTTTCAGTTTTCTTCCATCTGTTCTATTTCATTAAAAATGATGATCATTACCCTGTAAATGGATTCAACCATTCTTTCATAAAGCTGTTCATTTAGCTCCTAAGCTTCCCAAACTGCTGAACTGTGTCCCGGACAGATTCATTTTATATCAGATCCTGCTATGATGCAAAGTGAGTTCACTTATAATACCCTGAGATAAGCTTAGCTACCCACATTTCTCTCTTGAATTACTGTGTAGCCTGGAAACCAGCATCCACCCTTGACCCTGTAGAATAGCCTGTAAATGCAGTCTTGTAAACCCACTGCTCAAAACCCTTGATAACCTCCACCACACTGAGACTAAGACCCTGCTTCCTCACCGTAGCCTCTGAGGCCCTCTGTGGCCTTTACCCCTATTCTCACACTTTCCCCAAATTTGCCTGCCTTCCAGCCTTTGCATTTGCTGCCCACCGTTTCATCAGATACTCACATAACTTGGTGCTTTGTTTAATCGGCATTCCAAAACAGCATTCCCTACTAACCACTGTCCATCCCCTCTTCCCACTTTTGTTTTCTTTGTAACAACTGTTATCTGCAGTTATATCATTTAATTATTTGTTTACTGATTCCAGGTCTTCTTTTCCCTGCTAGAATATAAGTTCCAAGAGAGAGCAAGGACTTTGTGTATCTTGCTCACTGTTGTAGTCTCAGGACCTAGAACAGCGGGACATAGTAGGTGCTCCATAAATATTTGTCAAACGGATGAATTGAGTGTGCCTAGAATCTAGAAGAAATCAGAACACTAATCCTAAGAGAAATTCTGTATACTCTATTATGCTAAGCGAAATTAGAGAAAGACAAATATCCTATGACTTCACTCATATGTGGCGTTTAAGATACAGAACAGATGAACATAAGGGAAGGGGAGCAAAAATAGTATAAAAACAGGGAGGGGAACAAAACATAAGAGACTCTTAAATATAGAGAACAACCTGAGGGTTGCTGGGGTTGGGGTTCAGGGTGGGGGGATGGGCTAAATGGGCAGGGGGCATTAAGGAGGACACTTGTTGGGACGAGCACTGGGTGTTCTATGTAGGGGATGAATCACTGGATTCTACTCCTAAAATCATTATTGTACTATATGCTAGCTACCTTGGATGTAAGTTTAAAAAAATAAATAAAAGATTCAGTGTACTCTGCCTTTCTGTTCCATTTTAGTGTGGAAATTTCTGTTGGTTAAGGATGGAGTATATCTTAAGGTAGACAGATCATTAATCACTGAGACATCCGGTATCTACTACATTTCTGATTTTGGGATAATAATGATAGCTAGTGGCTAATATTTAACGAGCAGGCACTGGTCTTACTGCTTTACATATATTCACTCATTTAATTCTTCTAACTTCTTGAGGCAGGTACTATTATTATTTTACAGATGAGGAAACTGAGGCACAGAAAGGTTAAGTAACTTATCTAAGGTCATACGAAAGGTAAGTAGTGGATCTAAGGTTTGAATGCAGACCATCTGATTTCAGAGCCTGTGTTCTTACCCACAGTGCTCATGGTAACGAGGAGCTTACACAATTCCTAAGCTTTATAAACATGGAGTGCTTATGGCCTTTATTCCCTTACCGAGTGGTTCTCAGCCAGGGACGATTTTGCCCCCCTGGGGACATTCCGCAATGTATGGAGACATTTTTGGTTGTCGCGACTGGCAGAGGTGGGGGTGCTACTGATGTCTGGTGGGTAGAGGCCAGGGATGCTGCTATAAATATACATCCTGTAATGCACAGGACCCCCTCCCAACTTACTCCCCAACAAAGGATTTTCTGGCCCCAAAGTCCATAGTATTGAGCTTGAGGAACCTTACCTTAGCTGGCTGCCCATTCAAATCACTCAGGGAGCTTTCAGAATAAATACTGATATCTAGGTCCAGGGCTTGCCCTTGATAAACTTCAAGTGGGTTCTCAGCATTGCCTAGCAAGCCTACCTTGCTTGTGTCCTAGCCTTTCCCCTTTCTCTTCTCCAAAACAGCTGTTTGACACCTTCTTTTACTTTTTCTGCCCCTCCTACATCAGCTGCTGGCTCTTTAGAAGGGAGCCCCCCAAGCCTTCGATTCTCACCACCCAAATTCCCAACATGCCCCCGTTTGTGCAAACACTAAATACTCCGGATGCTCCCTGATGGGGTTTTGGAGTGAGGGGGGTTCGAAGCTGACACCCAAGAAAGAATTCTTGAGATGTCTTTGGTGCAAAAAAGGTGATTTTATTAAAAAACAGGGACAGGACTCGTGGGCAAGAAGAGATGCCCTGGGGTGGTGAAGAGTGACTGGTTATATACTGTGGAGCTGGGGGAGGTAAGGCATTTTCATATGCTAAAGAAGATACCTGTGGCTCCTTGCTATTGTCAAGCTAAGGTTGTTTTCCCTTTAAGTGAGGCATCAACATCATGACATAGGGGGTCCCTGGGGAAGTGTCATACTCTGTATTTGCCTCAAGTATTTGTCAATGGGCTGCAGGTTATAGGGAAATTTAATTTTACCTGCCATTTCCTTCTTGCCTTAGTTCCCCAGGTCACTATGGAGGGGGGTGATGTTGGGGCCCCAGGAAACTGAGTCTATAGGGCTCTGGAGATTAGGCTATTGAGAAGACTGCCTTTTTCTCATAATTTACTAAGTAAGGTATTTGTAAACTGATGGAGACTCATGTCCTGCATAAATGTGATCTCTATCAGTTAACCATTTGTTTTCTGTCCTTTCCTTTGCTCTTGGGCAGTCAGGAGTGCCTGAGGAATATCACACATATCCCACCTGGGGGCGGGGGTGTTTGTGGGTTGTCCGCTTGCCTTATGATCCCTCATCACCCCCACTGTGCTGTGAAACATTCCCAGGATGTCAAAGCCTGGCTGCCTTTCTGGGTTCTGGACCTCTTATCCTCTTTGCCTTCTCAAGAACATATTCTTTTCTCCCCCCTCCTTTTCAAAAGCTTTTTATTTGGAGGGGCGCCTGGCTGGCTCAGTCGGTGGAGCGTGTGACTCTTAATCTTGGGTCGTGAGTGCAAGCCTACGTTGGGTGGGGAGCCTACTTAAAAAAGTAAATAAATAAAAGCTTTTTATTTGGCAATCATTTCACACTTTATAAATAAGTTGCAAAAATAAAAATAGTACAAAGACCACCCATATAACCTCTGTCCCGATTCCTCTATTGTTAACATTTTACCCCATTTCCTTTGTCATCTGTGCTCTTGCACATGTAGCTCATTTGTCTGAACGATTTGAGGACGTGCTGTGCATCGTACGCTTTACTCCTAAGCGCTTCAATGTGGATTTCCTAAGGATATTCTTATTCTCTTACATAACCACAGTACGGTCGTCAATGTCAGTAAACTTAACATTGATATTATACTGTTACCTAATCTGCTATCTGTGTTTGTTTTACCTAATATGCTGTTTGTAGTCCAAGTTCGACAATAGACCTAATAGCATCCTTTACAGCATTTTTTCCTTCTAGCCCAGGATTTGCTCTAGGATTGTTGACATTTAGTTGTCAGGTCTCGTAGCCTCCTTTAGTCTGGAACATTTCCACAGCCTTTCTTTGTCTTTTATGACACCGGCAATGTGGGGAAGGAAAAGTAATTTTCCCCCTGTGATAAAAGATTAATGGGGTGTTGGGGTGGCTCAGTCGGTTAAGCGTCCGACTTCGGCTCAGGTCATGATCTCATGGCTCAAGGGTTCGAGCCCTGCTTCCAGGCCCTGTGCTGACAGCTCAGAGCCTGGAGCCTGCTTCAGATTCTGTGTCTCCCTCTCTCTCAGCCCTTCCCCTGCTCACGCTCTCTTTCTCTCAAAAAAATAAATAAACATTAAAAAATTTAAAAAAAACAGATGAACAAGAGAAAAAGAAATTTAATAACGTGTACCTCCTGTATACATGGGATAGACCTAGGACAACTGAGTAACTCCCCGAAATGGCCCACGCCACCACCTTAAATGTCATCTCCAGCTAAAGACAAAAGAAGGTGTGTGTGGCCGTGGCAGTTATGGGCAGTTACCTGGCAAAGCACAGTAAACGGTAGGGTTGTGATGCAAATTTAAGTCCTGCCTTCTCTCCATAAGAGATTTAGCGTCATCCTTGGTAAGGAGAGGAAGACACCCTTACGGATGGAGATTTCCCTTATGCATGTAAATGTCTCTTACAAAAGGGTCACTTCTAATGGGTATTCTGCTTTTCTTAGAAATAATCAGTTTAAAATAATCCTTATGCCAAAGAGGCGAATTTTGGGCTGGCAAATGGTTCTCGACTTCAGCATTTAGGATGAATACAGACCGTCTCCCTCTCTTTTAAAGAGAATATTCATCATTTTGGGTTTGTTTGATGTTTCTTGTCATTAGATGCAGATTATGCATTTGGGGCCACAATACTGCATAGGTGATGATGTGTCCTCAGGGTGTCACATCTGGAGGCCCACATGTCTGGATGTTTATCTCTTCCTCATTGGCAATGTGAATTTTGATCACCTGGTCAGGGTGCTGTCTAATTTCTCCACTGTGCGGTTACTGGTTTCTTCCTAACTAATGAGTATTCTGGAGGAAGACACAGATAGCCTGCTCCTCATCAGGATTTCTCTCTAGATTTAGCATTCGGTGGTGATTTTTGCCTGATCCAATCTTTAATACGATGGTTGAAGATAATGATTTTCCAACTCTGTTATTCCCTCCACATCTACCAGTTGGCCCTCACCAAGAACCCTTCCTTCTTCCCAGTATATTTCTTTATTCCTGTCTTAATTATTGATACATGATGTGGAAATGTTGGGGTTCGGAGCCGACGGCCAAGAAAGAATTCTTGAGATGTCTTTGGTGCAAAAAGATGGTTTTATTAAAGCACAGGGGCAGGACCCGTGGGCAGAAAGAGCTGCACTGGGGTTGTGGGGGTGACTGGTTATATACCTTCAAGTTGAGAGGGGATTAGGGAGAATGTAAGTCTCTAGATAATTTTGGAAGCAAGGTTTCCGGGACCTTGAGGGGGCTAGCTATTGTTAGGAAAAGGTCATTTACTTCTGCTTAATAAAACCTTAGTCATGAGACCCTTCAGATGTATATCAGTGGGTCAAATAACATATATTCGGGGGTGGAGATAAAGGAAGTTTCCACAGGAATTTTTATATGTTAAAGGAGACTTACAGAATTGCGGAGGCCTGGATAACACTGAGCTAAGATTGCCTTTTACCCTCAGCGAAGTATCAACATCGAGGCGGTCGAGTTCTTAGAGGAAGGTCACTCTGCCCAGTCACAAGCACTTGTCAGTGAGCTGTAAGCTGTAAGGAAATGTTAATGTTTTTCTTTTGCCTTTGTTCTCCACATCAGCATGGACTCATGAATTCATGTTTTTTCAGTGGTTTGTAAATCATTACTGCACTTAATGATTTTTGTTCTCATGTTGTGAAGAACGTAATTCTTAATTCTGTTTCCCTCTTTCTTTCCGGCTTCAGCGCACCCCTCTCCCTTTTCTGGATCATTTCCATTAGCTTACAATCACGCTCTGAGACATCATATCTCCATGGTTCCACATCCCCCACTTGTCGTCCCCACATTACTCGTCACCCCTTCTCAGAGAAACCTCTTAAAAGACCACATATACTTAATCACCCCACATTCTTAATCATCCCACATTCTTCCCCCGTCCGATCCGGGTCCTGTCCTGAGGCTCTTGCCAGTTCTCAATGAACTCCACACTGCCAAACCCAGCAGCTGTCACTTCTCTGACTTACTGTGCGACAGCATTTGACACAGTCATTCCTTCCTTCCGTGAACGCTTTTCTCCTTGTGGCTACCGTTGTACACTCTCTCGTACTACACTTTCCTACTCTTGCTCGTAACTTATTCTAAGTCTTCATTTCTGACTCCTCCTTCTCTGCACAACCTACAGAGGTTCCTGTCCCTCCAGGGCCCTGGGACTCCTTTTCTTCTCCTTACAGACTCTTCTGAGATGACCCCACCAGTCTCATGGCTTTACGTCTCATCTAGATGCCAGTACCTGCCGCCACGATCTTTCCTACCACTCAAGATTTACTAGTCCATTCTTTTAAAAACTTTGTATCTACTCTGCCCCTTTCCCAACTTTATTGACGTATAATGGACAAATAGGACTTGTATATATTTAAGGTGCACAATTTGCTGTGGTTTTTTTTTTTTTTTTGAGAGAGAGAGAGAGAGAGAATACCAAGCAGGCTCCACGCTTTGTGCTGAGCCCGATGTGGGGCTCAATCCTACAACCCTGGGATCATGACCAGAGCCAAAATCAAGAGTTGGACTCTTATAGGAATGAGCCACCCGGGCGCCCCTAGTTGGCTGTTTTGATATAAGAATACACTGTGAAGTAATCGCCACACTCAAGCTAACTAACATGTACCACCTCACATAGTTACCTTTGTTGTGGTGTGTGTGTGTGTGTGTGTGTGTGAACAGTTAGGATCTACCCTTTTAGCAAACTTTAAGTATACAATACAGTATTGTTATCTGGAGTCACCATGCCATACATTAGTAGATTCCAGAACTCATTCATTTACACTGCTTTATAAAAAGTAAACTCCAGCCTCCTTAGCATGGCATTCATACCGCACTACCTCTGTGAAATTAAAATGTAGAGTCGGTCTCATGGTCTCAAAAAATATCTTTGAGATCTTTATACTGGCTCAAAAATATCATTGAGAACTACCAGGAAATAATGTTGATAAACTGACCAATTCTAAGAATGTTGAAAGTTTTGGGGAAAACTTGAATCATTAAAAGGCTCAGAAATGGGAGCTGTAGAAAAGAAAAATGGGGAAGGAAGCCCCCCAAAAAATCATGCTCTTCCACAGTTTATGCTTTGTAAATATTAAAATGAAAAAATCTGGAAAAAAAGACTTGCTGATCCACATGGATATCTAAGAGGCATCTCACACTAAGTGTTTCCAAAGCAAAATCGGGTGCCCTGCCCAGCCTGACCCTCTCCCGTGAGACCCATCTCTGCGCGTGGTGCCACCGTCCCCCCAGTTGTCCAAGCCCCAGGCCTATGAGTCTCCTGCCCTGCATCCAGCCCATCAGCAAATCTTGTCAATTTGGCGCCCCAAATATTTCCCAGGTGCTCCCGCTTCTATCTTCACTCCTCCACCCGGGTCAGTTTGCCGCCAGCGCTTTCTCGGACGATAGCAGCGGCCTCCTATGATCCACTGTCCACACAGCAGCTAGAGCGTCTGTTTAGAAGCATTAATTGGCTGTCAGTCCCCGGCTGCTCACCTCTCCCTGTTGACGACCATGATCCTCCTTTTCATTCTTCCTGGTTGAGCTCCTTTTGGTCTTTTGTACTAATGAGAACCCTGGAATGTTTTCTTTGTCTCTTCCCCCCTCTTTCTATGGCTGATTTCTCATCATTTATATCTCAGTTTAAATATCATCTCTGATCAGTTGATCTAAAATAGCCAACGAGCCACCCTCTGTATCGTTCTCATTTTAATTCTCAACACTGTGCTTTACCATTATATTAGTTTTCTTGTTTATTTGTATATTTATTGTTCCCCTCTTCCTCTCCTTCTCTCCTTAAACTAGAATGTGAGCAGGACGCCCACTATCCCTGGTGCCTAGAAGAGTATTTGGTATGTAATAGGTATTCAATAAATATTTGATGAATGAATGATATATTTAAATTGCCTGACATAATTTTCAGCACATAGAAGACACTAAATGTTCTTTTTCTAAAATGAGTGACCATCTCTTTCTGGGGCTAAGTCTAGAAGCTTCTGGTAAGAATGGTGATTTGATAAACAGATGCATATTTATGTGTTATGATCCTAGTTATTAGAGATTGCAGACAAAGGGGAATTACATTTTACCAAAAAAACAAACTGCTAGAATTCCAGGAATCAAAAGTGTCACGTTTTTCAGTGGGGGACCTTCCTGGCCCTCCTAACTATAAGGCTGCTTCTCAGATACGTAAAAATAGTGACATGTTTCCCTTGGGATTTAGACATGTGAATTTCCTAAACCCTCTGACTATTTATGTTAGACGAACACGATAACCACTACACTACGGAAACACATATTTATGACTCTTTATGACTATTTATGAATTGAGTATGTGGAAAGATGGAGAGAAAGATTGGGAGGATGTATGCTAACAGTCTTCCCTTTTAGGTATTATTTGAAGGTTAGCTGTGGGTTTTTTGTAAACTTTTGTAGTGGATTCTATATGGTACTAAAGCTTCCAGGAAAATTCAGTGCAAGTGAACTCAACTAGTGGTTTTGTTATACAGATGATTAACTTTTTGACAGAATGCATCACATGTTTTCGGGTATTTGGAGAAACCATTACCCTTGACCCAGTAGGATTTCTACTTTTTAATGGAATCAGATGCTCATTGTATTCATTGTTCACACGGTAGTCCAGAGCTGTGAGCCACGATTCACGCTTGTGATGTTTATCACCTGTGCATCATCGGTAGTCGTTTTCTTTGGCTAGTTAGCATCCATCTTTAGTGAAAGTAGGCAAGTGTGTCAGGTAGCATTGCATGGATATTTGACTCATCTGTGAGCATGGATTAAATGTATATGCCTATATTTTTTAAGTTAAACTATTTCTTGTAGTACGTGTTATACATATTACAAATGGACAGCTCAGTGACTTTTCACAAACTGCCCACGCCTATAACCAGCCCCTGTATGAAGAATCAGAACACGAGCAGCTGCCGCAGGCCCCCTTCGTGTTTCCTTCTGGTCACTGCCTCCCCAAAACAACTCCTATTCTGATTCACATGTCATAGATTCAATTTGCCTGTTCTTGAATTTTGTATATATGGTTCCACACAGGACTTCTGACTTCCTTCACTCGGTATTGTTCGTGACATTCATTTTTATTGTGTGTGTAGTCCCGGTTGCCATATTCTATTATAAGATGTGGTAGTTTATCCTTTCTGCTGTTGGTGGGCCATTGGCTTGTTTACTGTTTTTTGCTTTAATAAGTAGTGCTGTGAGGAGCACTCTTGGACATATCTTTTGATGAACACATGTATGCATTACTACCCAGTAAATACTGTAGGGGAGGAAAATACTTTCCCATTTACCTTTCAAGTTCTTGGCTGAGACCCCCCCGCACCCCCTGCCCACCCACCAGAATAAAAGAGATTAACAGGAGAAACACGAATCTGATAACATGTATACCTTCTGCATGCATGGGAAAGACCCAGGAAAACGGAGTAATTCCCCGAAATTGTGCCAGATGCCCCTTACATACCATCTCCAGTTAAAGACAAAAGAAGATGTTGGGATGGTGGGAAACCAGTTATGGGAGATTACCAGGAAAACCACGATAGAGGAGGGTAAGGTTGTTAGGCAGATCTAAGTCCTTATGTTCTCCATTGATAATGTTACAGCAAATCCAGGCGCCCAGGAAGAGACAAGCGACAAGCACTCGGGGAGTCAGAAAAGACTGTTTATTTCGCACCTGTGCTGGCCCAGCAGAGTCCCCTCCAAAGGCTGAGCCCCGAACCTTGGCATCGGCCTCCTTTTATGGCTGGGATGGTAGGGGGTTGAGAGACCAAAGAAAAAGGGGAGGGGCACTGATCAGTGGGGCCGTCCAGGCAGTTGGTGGACACAGGAGGCAAGCAGGATTACAGAAACCCACCGTGTGCAAGGGGAGTGTGCAGCCTCGGACATCTGGCCGGCCCCTTCTATCTGGTTTTTACTAGCTGTTCTTCTCAATAAGAGTGCTTATTGAGATTGGGGTATCCTCCTGGTACACAAAGGGAGACACCCTTACAAATCGATATTGCCTTTATAAATGTAAATGTGGCTTACAAAAGGGTAGCTTCTCCTGGGTGTTCAGAGCTCTGCCTGCGTCTGTGGTTTCTTAAAAACAATCAGCCTCAAGATAATCCTTATGCCAAACAGGCATGTTTGGGGTGTTCTATTGATGAGGTTTTGGGGTGATGGTGGGGTGTTTGTGGGGTTTGGAGCTGACAACCAAGAAATCATTCTTGAAGACATCTTTTGTACAATAAGGTGATTTTATTAAAGCACGGGGGACAGGACCCGTGGGCAGGACGAGCTGCCCTGGACCCTGTGGAGAGACTGATGATTATATACTTGGGAGTTGGGGGAGGTAAAGACATGGGGAAGTTTCCAAAGAGATTTCCATATGGTAAGAAGACTCACAGGATGCTGGAGGCCTAGCTATTGTCAAGCTAAGGTGGTTTTTCCCTCTAGCAAATCATTAACATTAAGACAGTGGGGAGTTCCTGCAGAAATGTTTTAGTCTGCCTGCCTCAGGTATCTGTCGATGGGCTGCAGGTTACAAGGAAATTTAATTTTTTACCTGCCATTTCCTTCTTGCCTTTGTTCCCCAGGTCACTATGGGGGGTGGGTGATATTGGGGCTCCAGGAAACTGAGTCTACAGGGTTCTGGAGATTAGGCTATTGATAAGATTGCCTTTATCTTATAATTTACTAAGGTATTTGTAAGCTGATGGAGACCCTTGTCCTGCAGGACTGTGATCTCTATCAGTTAACCATTTGTTTTCCCCTTTCCTTTGTCCTTGGGCAACCAGGGGTGCCTGAGGAATATCACACACATCCCACCTGGGGAGGGGATAGGGTGGTAGCTTGTGTTTTGCCCTCAGCCGCCTTATGCTCCCTCATCACTATTCTGCTTCCCTTCAATACCTAAAGGAATGCTTTAAATATATAGGCGAGCCTTGAACAACGTGGATTTTTGACCTGCATGGGTCCACTTATATGCGGATTTCTTACAATACAGTATTGTCAATGTGTTCTTCCTTATGATTTTCTTAACATTTTTCCCCTAGCTTACTTCATTGTAAGAATATAGTATATAATACATATAACATACAAAATATGTGTTAATCAACTATTTATGTTACTGGTAAAGGTTCAGGTCAACAGTAGACTATTAGTAAAGTTTTGGGGGAGTCAAAAATATATGCAGATTTTCAACTGTGCAGGGGGCGGGGGGGGGGGGTGGGCCAAACACTCGTAACCCCCCGCATTGTTCAAGGGGCAGCTAGTTCTAATCATTTTCACAGTTGTCAATTATTTTCTCTTCTGAAAGCAATTAGGATTAGTAGTCACCTTAGGACATACTCACATCTGTATCCATATATAATACTGAAGCCTTTTGTTCATAACTTGAATTCTCTTTTAGCATCAGTTGTTTTTCTACCTTAATTTTTTCTCAGTCTGTTTCTATGCTCATTTATTCCTTTACCAACTACCTATAACCAATGTCATTTAAAGAATATCTTAAGAGTTTTGGTCTGCTTTTTCTTTTCCTGCAACACACACACACACACACACACACACAATTATTTTGAAATGAAAAACACTCCCGTTGAATGTGTTTTGCAGATGTTGAGGCAAAGGTTTACCCACCCGAATAGACTTGGAATGGTACAGGCTTCTTAAGCCCTGGTTTGCTGGAGTCCTGCTCCAGCAGGTCCAGGAGTCCCTGAAGGATGGACGGTGTCAGCACGAGAGAGTGATGAGAGAGCCTCGAGTTTCTTTCTGATCACCAGGCAGGCATCTCTGCTTTGTCGGTTTTTGTGTCTTTATTTATAGGTTAAGTGATAACAGGACATCAGCAGGCGGAACTTTTACAACGAACAAATCTCTGTCATAGGATGCTTTGAAAAGTGTATAGATACAAGTTTTACAGAGGCATTCTGGCAAAACTATCCAAATTACAGTGAGCCAACAAATTCTATAACTAGGAGGAAAACAGGATGTTCTAAGTGAAAAGCAGATATCATATACATTTGTTTGAACTGGTAGTAAATCTCACAAGTAAGAAGACAACAGGATGTTCTCAGTGAAAAGTGGATAACATACACATTTGTTTATATCAGTCATGCTAAGATTAAGTCATAGGTTGAGTGACATATAGACAGGCTAGGAGTCATCTCCTCTGGCTTACAAGAGGAAGAATGTATTTGGACTGGTTAGTAGATTGCTTGTGTAAACCCTTTTGTTTGATGCTGAGGGTGCACATACCATAGGGGCCCTAAATATGTCAGCCTTTATATGTGGGTTTATGTTTTAGTTACTCCTACCCATCCTCATTATTCCTCCTCATTACGGATGTCAGTGTAAGGGAAGGTATTTGTGGCTCCAATTAGCAAAGGTGTATGTAGCAACTTATGTCCAGTCCTAGTCTGTTTCTTATCTCTAAGTTAGGCTCTCCTTCTCTGGGCCAGGGTCAGTCGTAACTCTTGTGTTCTTAGCCTCACTTATGTCTTGGGTCTGCAAGGCTCATTAGAAGAGCCTTTTGGCAAACATCTGCAGCACTTTGATCTAAAATCCTTTATGCAGGGGCAGGAATATGCTTTTTCTTATGGGGTAACTGTGTGGGGAATATCGGTCTGATTTGGAACATTGTGAGGCCTAATCAATAACAGCAGTCCCATTCCCAATATGAGCCAATAATAGAAGGAGATGCCAGTTTCGCTTCATGGCAGGAGCTCTGCAAACATCTGCCATTTCTTCTCTGTGACTGTGTCATCCAGCAAGGCCCATGCGGCTCCCAGCACTGGTTCCTAATGTTGCCAAATAAAAAAAGGAAGGAAGGGAAGAAAGAAGTGATTGAAAGTTTTGAAAAACTAAAGCATACTTTATTTTGTTGTGATTACACCCAGGTCGGCAGGTTGACACTAGTTTCTTCCATTGTCCCAAGTTACATTAATTTACTCCACTCAGCAAATCTGAAGTTTATTCCACAAACTGGATACAGTGAATATAGGCTGAAATCAAGCAAATACCTCCCATTTGGTTTCGGTGGGAGACACAGTTGCCGAATGATGTCTATACAGAGAACCGTGAGTGAGCACCGTTATCCGCAGGGCTTTTCTGTCGTACAAGCGTATCACGTGGGGATCATGTTAGGCAGGACAGGTGGACTCTCTAGCTCTGGGGTCGGGCTGGAGAATTCAGGGGACCGCACTCTGAATAGCAAGGCTTTAGAGCACAGCCGGGGATTATGTGGCACCTTTTGTAGATGACAGACACCCCTGCCCGTGTGCCTCTCTGTGCTCATCCTCCCTGGCCGTCGGCTTTAGAGTGGCAGACAAAGCCAGTACTCTTCGAATGTTTCTTTTACCCTCAAGTAGAAACTCCTTTCAACCTCCTTCACCTAGTCTCGCCTCAAACATTCCAGACACCTGAAGAAAAACCGCCGAACTCCTCAAACGCGCGCCAAACTGACACACACACACACACACACAATCCCAGGTACTGACCTGAAGAAAGGAGTGAGTCAGGGCACACATGAAACCACCCTCTTCTCTCCTGGCTTCAACATTTCTTGCTTCCTCATTCACTCCAGACACACCGGGTGTTCATCTCAACATCCCTGGTGGCCCCGGCCACTCCGGTACCCAGCAGCCCCCTTCCGGCTGTGCAGTTTGCTGCCCGAGAGCCTGCCCTGCTCATCCGTGGGGCAGGTCGGGAGTGCAAGGGGATTAACACTCTCCACCCCACCCCGGGAGCAGCCTTCAACCAATGCCTCGTGACGGTTGGTAGATAAATAGCCTAGGTCCCTTGCCCCTCGGTGGGATAACAAGACAGACTGGCATTCTGCAGTGGCCCCCTACCGAGTTCCCCAGGACTGAGCTTCAGTCGCCCCCAGTGGTAACTGACTGGGTGACACACCTGTATTAGCTGTCTTCCTGCTCCCGCCTCACCTCCTCATTCTCCTGTTCCCTGGGATCACATCCTAAGTCAACTACGTGCTCTCGAATCCTTCCTCAGAGTCACCTTCTGGAGGAACCCAAACTATGGCAGGGTTCTTCGAGGCCAGCAGTCAGGAATTACTTTTGTTTAATAAAATTCCATTACAAGAAAACCACATGGGAGCCCCGTGAGGTTTGTGTTGGGGGACTTCCCCGGTGTCTAGTTATGTTGTTGGCATGACACAGCCTTTTAGATGGCTGGAAATAGGCTGGAAATATGCCCGATCACGGGGAGAACGCATTTGTGTTCTTGGGCTGTTTGGGGACCATGTCAGCAGAGGTGATATTCTGGGCCCCTCAGCAGAGCCGATGCTGGTCTTTCTGGCCCCTGCCCAGTGGGGCGTTTGTCTGAGTTCTGCCTCAGAGCTCCTGACCACATCTTGTGGCCCCCGCAAACGTCACCCTGGCCGCATCCTACTCTGTGCCCTGCAATTCTATATTTTGGGCTCTGTGCCCAGCGCCTTAGGACAAGGAGCTCTTTCTTGGACCTTCATTTTACTGTGAAGGCCTCTGATGTTAAATTTCGAGGATGTGCCCACACCTGTTTTCCAAGCTTTGCATCAAGGATCAGTGCCCCTCCCAGCTGCATCTTCATCTTGACCACCTCTTCCTGCTGCCTTCCCCAGACTGGAAGTGGATCGGAGCCGGGGTGGAATCCAAGCCTCTCAGTACATTGAAGGCCTTCCTGCACCAACATTGGGGTTCTTAGTCCTTCTGTATGTTCACAAGTGTGTTATGACCCAGCCTTCTCCCCTCAAGACCGTCTGCGGAATTTTCCTTTCTGTGGTTCCTTGCGTGTTTGAAACTCCCACCATGCAGGGATGTTCGGGAGGGTAGCCTGCCCTGCCACTCTGGACTGGATTTCTCAGTCTGGCTGTACCTCTTCTGCCAGAGTGTGTCGCCTGCTAGGCTGAATACCCACATCTTTGTTTGGACCTCTCAGGGCCTAATTGGAGTCCCTTGGTCCTTTAGACTTGGTATTTTAAGGGTACATGGTACATCAGCAGGGCTAACTTTAATGTAAACATCTGTAAAAACATCAAGGATGGATGGCCAGGTGACTCGTTCCCTGTGACTTTCGGCTCTCTTCCTGGCTTGCAGACTGCCACCTTCTTGCTTTATCCTCCAATACATGGCAGTAGGGTGTGGGTGGGGTGGAGTTTGAGAGAGAAAGATCTTTCTCTTATAAAGCCACAGTCCAATTGGATTACGGCTCCACCCTTATGACTTCATTTAGCCTAATTACCTCGTAAAGACCCTATCTCCAGATACCATCATCTGAGGGTTAGGGCATTAGCATAAGAATTTTGAGGGTACACAATCCGGTCCATAGCCATAACTGTGACTTGCTCCCCCCCCCCCGACCCCCAGCATTTCTCCTATTCATCTAGCAGAATCCTGAAATTCCACATTTAGAGAGTCTTTCTTTGGTTTAAAGTGTTGTTAAAATGTACATGGGCATAGAATTTGGTTGATGTGCCTTGATGTGAGGTCTTCTGAGAGCAGGTAGGGGCTCAAAAAGTATGAGGTCACTGGATGCCTACAGCCAGGGAATGGGTCCACCTAGAAGACAGAAAGGGTACTAAAAAGGAAGTTGGTTTTCTCCAAGCAATGTCTGTTCATTTTGCCAAGGCCTGTTCAAGTCCTCAGAATTATTTTCTTATCAGTTCCTGCAAAATAACCCTTAAAATAAAAGAATTGTATATTTGGCCCTGCTTTCTTGGATTTATGAGTGGCCTTTTTAAAAAAATGTATATATTATTTATTTTTGAGAGAGAGAGGGCGCGTATGAGCCAGGGGCAGAGATAGAGAGAGAGAGAGAGAGAGAGAGAAAATCCCATGCTGACAGCATGGAGCCAGATGTGGAGCTCAAGAGCTCACCCGATGTGGGGCTCTCCCTCATGACCTGAGCCAGGAAAGTCGGATGCTTAACCATGTGAGTCAGCTGCTTGTGGATAATTGGCTCAGGTAATCCAAGCAAGTGGCTGTGACCCCTATGTGGCCTTTGCTCCTACGGGGACCCATTGCGGGTGAGTCACTGCCGGTTCAGTTGTGCTGAGGAAAGTGCGTAGAACTCCATGGTCTCTGGACCTGCTGCATCAATGGTGTCACCAGGACGTACATTATACATACACCATACATTAGCTTTAAAAAAGTACACAAAGGTAAGCGCGATCCTGAAATTGGTGTTTATCTTCTCATATGCATACTTCCTGCCTATGTATGCTTCCCTAAGCAAAGGAGAATGCTAATTGTGAGCTTTTAAACTTTATATGATTCGTGTCTTTTTTACTGTCATATTCTTCTGCAATTTTCATTTTCAAACATTTTTTGGTGAGATTTGTCCTCGCTGTTACATGTAGCTCTAGGTCATTTCTGTGTCTTTGCTCTGTGGCATTCCATTATGTAAAAATGTCTTTATACATTCTTCTTAAATGACGGTCATTTAAGTTGTTGCAGATTTTGTTATTAAAAACGAAGCTACTATGAACAGCCTTGAACATATTTACTTGTACTGATATATGAATGTTTCTCTAGGGATCATGTATCTAAAAATGGAAGTGCTGGGTGGTAGAGTATATGCCTCTTCAAGTGTACTAGGTATCGCCAGATCACTTTCCTAAGGAACGGAATCCTTGCCAACACTTGGCATAGCCAGACTTTTGAATATTGCGGAGATGGTAGGCATGATATTGTATTTCTTTTGGTTTTGATTTGCATTTCTCTGAGTACAATGTTCACTGGCTATTTCAATTTTATCTTTGTGAAATTCTAGTTCGACTTTTTTGCCTATTTTCTATCAGATTGTTGGTATATTTTTTGTATTGATTTGTAGATGCTCTTTATATATTCTGGAAACTAATATGTTGTGATATGTGTTAAAGACAGTGACTCCCAGTCTGTGGCTTATGTTTTTACTTTTTATGGGGTTTTTTGATAAAGTTTTTACTTTTAATGTCAAATTTCTTTTTTTTTTCTTTTATGATTTCTTCTTTTTGTGTTCCTATCCTGAAGACCTAAAGATATTCTTTTGTTTTGTCTCCTGAAAGTTTTACGTGTTGGCCTGTGAAATAATTTGTCTGATTGGAATTGAGGGAGAGGAATCTGGATCGTTCGTCCATGTGGAAAACCAGTCCCAGGATCCTTGCCCTCCTGAGCCGCTTCTGCCCTGGCGCTTCCCTATATACCCCAGGTGTCCTGCCGTGTGCGAGGCTGCTTCCGGGCTCACCCACATTTGCCCTCCTGCTGTATTTGTCTAACTGTGGGAGAATACTACACTGCCTTCAATGCCGTAGCTTTCTTTCCTTCTTTCTTTTTTTTAAAGTTTATTTACTTTTTGAGAGAGAGAGAGAGAGAGACAGACAGACAGACAGAGTGTGACCAGGGGAGGGGCAGAGAGAGAGGGAGACAGAATCCGAAGTAGGCTCCAGGCTCAGAACTGTCAGCACAGAGCCCATCACAGGGCTCGAACTCATGAACTGCGAGATCATGACCTGGGCCGAAGTCCGATGCTCAACCGACTGAGCCACCCAGGCGCCCCACTGCTGTAGCTAATGAGGCTTGGTGTCCGGTAGGTGAAGCCTTCCTTTCTTGTTCTTCTTTGTTGAGTCGTCTTAGCCACTTGCTTTCACATATGCACTTTAGAATTACCATGAATTTCCATGAAGGACCTCACTGAGCTTTGAGTGAAATTATCTTGAATTGTAGCATTATACATGTTTTCCGAAGTTACTTTCACATAGATAATCTCACCCTCACCTTGCAACCACTTGGGAGGTAGGTTAATATCACCCCCATTTCTCAGATGAGGAAGCATATTAGAGAAATTAGATGCCTTGCTCACAGCTCACAAAGGTTGTCCACAGCAGAGCCAGGCCTTTTTTTTTTTTTTTAACTTTTCCTTTTTGTCTCCCCTTTTATGGTTGAGCAATAATTCACATACCATAAAATTCACCCTTTTAAAGTGTGCAATTCAGTGTGTGTGTGTGTGTGTGTGTGTGTTTTAGTTTTATTTATTTATTTTAAGTGATCTCTGCACCCATTGTATGGCCTGAACTGACAACCCTGAGATCAAGAGTTGCGTGCTCTTCCGACTGAGCCAGCCAGGCGCTCTGCGAGTCATGGGTTTGTTTTGTTTTGTTTTGTTTTTTTAGCATCTTCACAAGATTGTGTAACTATCACCACCATCTAATTCCAGAACATTTTTCATTACCTTAAAGAGGAAGCCCTGACTCATTAGCAGTGACTCTCCATTTCTCCCTTCCGCTCTCAGCCCCTGGCAACCACTCATCTGCTTTCTGTCTCTAAGGATTCGCCGACTCCGGACATTTCCTATAACTGAAACCACGCAGTCAGTATATGGCCTTCTGTGTCTTGCTTCTTTTGCTTAGCATCGTGTTTTCAGGGGTCCTCCCTGTCATGAACCAGAACTTCATTGCTTGTCCTTCTCCTTCTTCATCCTTCCTTTCTTCATTTTCATCTTATTTTCTTTTTCATTCTATTCCTCTTCCTTCATTCCTTCAGTCCTTTAGACATGTCTTCTGACTCTGGGTCCAGCTCTTTTTACAGTTACCATAGTAAATCAGTCAGTAAGTGGAAATTTATTTCTTTAAGAAGTTAAGGACTCAGTGAAATTATTGCTCATGAGCCAACAACAAAGTTCTTCAGCCTCACTCCCTGTTGGCTCGCAGTAGGCACTCAGACATCAAGCCGAGTGCACCAGAATGGGGGATCGTGTCAAGAGTTCTTTGGAAGAATCTCACCCATGTTGTCTGTGCTAAGCCAGACTTTTGCTAAGCACTGTGTCTGGAAAGCTGAATACTGTTTAGGTTGTGAGCTGTGCATTAGATATGTACACTTGCTTTTGTAGTAGCGAAGCAGTATTTTCTTCCAGTGAACATCGGGTAGCTTGCCGAATGTGCCATAATAGAGCTTGGCACCTTAGGCAAAGAACCCTTCTCTCTGCGGAAATGTGCCTATTCAGTTAAGCAATATTTTGCTGTTAGCTTTAACCATGAGCTTGAATTGAACTGTGAAGAAAAAGTAGAACAACTGACAACACAACTTGCCAAGACCTGAACCAAACTAGGGACAAATGTCTGTGTTTCCCGGTACAGTCCACCTAAGTGATTCCTTCCTGCTCCCTAGACCACTCCCGGTGAACAAGTGAACCCGCCCCCATTTGCAAGGGTGGGGCAAGAGGAGTGCTCAAGTGCCCGTGCGTGCACACACACACACACACACACACACACTCATACACACTCATTCACTCACAGTTAATTAAGCTTGCAACAAACCTCAAGCTGTTCTCTTAACCTAAATCAAGTCAATAATTCATTCAGATTTCAACCAGCTCTTTTGGAGACTGTTTTATATGGCTTTACTTCTCCCACATGTTCACAACCACGAAATTGGTTTTGGAAATACAGGCTTCCCATGCTGTCCGAAAGTAGAGCATTCCTATGAAACCTTTTATAAACCAAAATGGTGTAAAGCTGAGCATGGGAGAAGCAGTTAGTATTACATAAAAGTGAAATGGCAAAACTTCCAGAAATGGGCAGTAATCCTATTTTCCTTTGCCTACAAGGAATCACAAAGTTGAGTTTGAGTTGCTTTGCGGTGGTTTTTCTTCCCCTAGGTTTTCAGATATCATTCTTTCATTCTTTCTCTGTTTCCTTTTTTTTAAAGTTTGAGAGAGAGAGAGAGAGAGAGAGAGAGAAAGAGCGCATACACATATGTGTGCCCCTGGGGGAGGGGCAGAGAGAGAGAGGGGGAGAGAGAATCTGAAGCAGGCTCCATGCTGTCAGCACAGAGCCTGACTTGGGGGCTCAGTCTCATGAACCATGAGATCATGACCTGAGCCGAAATCAAGAGTTGGACGCCCAGCCAACTGAGCCACCCAGGCGCCCCTGGATTGAGTTAGTACACATAAAGCGCTTCAAATCCTGCCTGACCATAGCCTGCATTTACTAAACTTTGGGTGTCATTTATCCGAACACCATGCCACCCCATCACTTAATTTTCCTCTAACTCGTTGCTTGGTTCCATTAAGTGCAGACTGATTCACATAAGGAGTAATCTTTCCTGTCTGGGTAAGGGGGTGATCAGGGTCCTTCTTCCAGAGTGCAGTCTTTTCCCTGCAGCGCTCATCCTCAGCTCTCACCCCCCACTGGGCCTCCAGGCATCTTTCACAGGCCGCCTCTCAAAAATCTACTCCTGCCAACACATGCTTCGTATCTACTTCCCAGCTTTGATTTTCTACTTACTACTTGTTACCAATAGCATACAGATTTTATTGAGCAGCTAACAGTGTTTTTAGTGTAGTTTTGTTTTGCTATTACTGGGACAGAAAAGAAAAACCCAAATACACTGTGCTTATAAGATTTATTTTTCTGTTTAAAAAAATGTATCTTTATTGTTGAAATTTTAGAAATTCCAGAAAACCACAACAAAACAAATATAATTCAGCCCGAGTCCCACCCTTTCCCCCAGAGTTGGCATTTTGAGGTGTAGTAAGAAGGCAAGTTTCCACCAGCTCTGGAGGGAGTGCGTTTTCTAGTCTGTTCCTATAAATTTAGCTGAACAGCTCAGAAGCAGATGACCCTGTTCTCTACGTACTGTAATTTTGATTCCTTTAAACTTTTCTCCACATTTTCACGTGAAACTGGTCTGAGAGAAAATATCAAAGCACTGGTCTGGCCTAATCCTGGCTCTAGAAGTAAAGAAAAAAAATTGGAGGAGCAGCTGAGTGAAAAGGAATGTTCCCTCCCTGGCAGTTTAGGGTTTCCTGGCATATGGGCAAAGCTTTGCCTGACTCCTGCCAACCTGAATGTCTTAATAGAAATGATCATGCAGTGACTCAGTTTCTCTTTGCTGACTTTGTTTATAATATGAAGAAAGTTGCACATTCTTTCTGTGTCACCGTCTCCTCTAAGAATGTAATTCATCTCCTCGTGTGTTTCCGTCACAGCCCTTCATACTTGTAATGGTTTCATACATTTGTCCATTTACGTTTTTATTTGTTTGAGTGCCCCATTGGCATGTAAGTTCCAGAAGGGTGCAGTTTTATCTGTCTTGCTCACTGGCGTGTTCCTAGTGTGTCACGTAGTGCCTGGCACACGATGTTTGCTCACTAAATATTTGTTGAATGGGAAGGCTCCAACAGGGCAGCGCACGCTCGCCCTCTATGCCGTGAGGCTGTCCTCCACCTGGGTCAGGGTGCGGACCACGCCGTGGGCTGTGAGTGAATGAATCCTCAAAAGTAGCCCTGGTCCCTCAAATAGACCTTCTCTTCTGGTCTCCAGATGCCTTTAACGTAAGGTTTCCAAGGTAGAGAGGCATTTTAAATCCGTGACCACCTCACCCTGCAGCTTGTGACAGGCTACAGTTAAATACTGGTCATTCTTTCCACGACTCAGCACAAGCATCGCGCTGCCTCCCTCTACCTCCCTTTTTTCTGCACTATCCTGTATGTGAAAATGCTTGGTCAATTTTGTCAATAATTTGGCATTATTACTATAGAATAACTACTGGCAGTTTATAATCCTTCTAGAATGTGAGTTTTAACAGCAGACATTTGGATATATCACACACAGGTTTTTACTTGCCTGAGCATACTACATCTTTATTCAGGCAGGGTCATTTTCGCATCAAGTGCTATTTTTCAGTCTCTGTTTCTACCTATAATACTGATGGCTACTCTTTATTGAGCATTCGCTATGAGCCAGGGGTTGTTTTAGGTATTTTATTTTATTTTTTATTTATTTTTAAAGATTTATTTGTTGTTGAGAGATAGAGAGAGAGAGCCAAGAGGGAAAGGGGCAGAGAGAGGAGGGCACAGAAGATCTGAAGTGGGCTCTGTGCTGACAACAGCGAGCCCGACGCGGGGCTCAAACTCCGGAACTGTGACATCATGATGTGAGCCGAAGTCAGACATTCAACTGACTGAGCCGCACAGGTGCCCCTTACAGATTTTATATGTATTTACACATTTTTGTGTTCCAACAGCTGTGAGATGGGCACCATTGATACTCTCTCCGTTTTACATATGTGGAAACTGAGGTGCACAGAGAGACTGACTTCCTTGCCCGAGGTTTTAGGGACAGCAGGCGGCACAGCCAGAATTCAAAAGCAGGCGCTCATGACCCTTGAAACGACTGCCATTTACTTCATGAACGGGCCTGGTGGCCTTTCTTTACTATGGTTAAGATTTCTTGACAATTTACAGGGAGTTAAGAAGTTAGCGAATATTCCTGACAAACGCCACTAGCTACAACCTGACTTTCCCATTCTGGTCCATTTCATTTTGACCCTTTCAGAGATGAACCCAGGAGACTGACTGAAATATTTGTTTCATATTTACCCAGCACTTTTTTTTTTACTGTAAAATTTTCCATTCATCCCCAGGACTAACCTATGTGACTGGTATACTTCAGATGAAAGAAATAACGTTTGCTTTTTTCTCCGCATCCTCGTCATCAGTCTTGTTGGGTCACTCTTATCAGTGGAATGTTTTTGGCATTCCATGTGCTGACCAGCAAAGTGTGGATTCTTGGTCAACATCTGCGTGGCGGAAGGACATGGAGGAGCTGCTTCTGGGGGTAGCCTTTCTGCAGTCAAGTTTGCTGACCCCTCATAAGAGTTCAAGGTCAAACTAGACGACACATATATTATCACACTGCTTTCCCTACAGTGCATTTAAAGTGACTTATAGACCTTTTAGCAGGCAGGCCCAGTGCATCTCACGGTTCATGGAGACTTCCGGGGTTTGGTGGCCGGTGATTAGCTTTGAGAGTCACTTCATTCATGAGTTACGCTCCCATTTCCCCCAAATCTCTGTGAAGTTGAGACTCTTACTGCAAGGGGAAAAAAAAAAATAATACTCCCACGTCACTTGGAACACCTCAGTTTTGGAAAAATCATTAAAAAAAAAATACTGTGAAGCCACCCATGCTGCATCAGTGCCGGAGGGTCATTTGGGAAAAGGCAGCGTCCAGACACTTGTGGGAGGTAGGGTTTTACGGGCTGTCTGCGCGTCCAGTTTTGCAGTCTTCACAGGACTCCACTGGGGCCGTCCGTGAAAACCATTGAACCCAGCAAGTCGTTTGCCAGCCCTCCCGGAAAAACACACTGACAAATCACAGCACTGGGTGGGTCCAAGAGGCTAGTGCTAAAAAAAGAAGAAGAAAATGGATGGCCCTGCTCTGGCGCGAGGCCAGGGCTTGGTGCCTCAGCCAGGTTGTCCGGTGAGAGAGGAGGTTTCCGCCATCTCGGGCTTTCCCCACCCTGCCTTACGCCTTCCCAGTCTGTAAAAATAACTCCACTTCCGGAGGAGCCGGGGAGTCCTTTGGAGGCAGCATAAGCAGAAGGAGCAGGTAGTGTTGATGCTTTAAGAGAACATCCCGAGGAGGGAGGAAATAAAACGAGAAGGCCTGTTGGAAATGGGAGGTTTTCCCGGCTGTACAAGAGCTGATTGGAATGGCACTGGCTTCCGGGTTCTGAGGCCCAGCCGAGCAGACCTGTGCTGTAGGCAGAGCTCCTCCTTGGGAGTCTCTTCCCCACCCCTCTCTTTTGCCCTCTGCAAGCTGACCCCGGGTTTCCACTTCTGTGCTCCTGTGTTGTCCGTGCCTGACCCCACTGGGCCCTCCCCAGCCATCCATGCCTGTGGTGGCCCTACTCACCATCAAAGCTCACCTGATCAGGTAAGTCACACTTATCTGTTAATGACCACGGTAGTTCAAATTCGGGTTCTTTAATGGGTTGCATTGCCTTACAAAAAGAAGCCTTGAGAGGTTGTCTTTTAGAAAGCAGTTAAAAACAAAACTTTTGGGGCACCTGGGTGGCTCAGTTCGTTAGGGTTTCGACTTCACCTCCGGTCACGATCTCGCGGTTCAGGGGTTCGAGCCCCATGTTGGTCTCTGTGCTGACAGCTCAGAGCCTGGAGCCTGCGTCAGATTCTGTGTCTCCCTCTCTCTCTGCCCCTCCCCTGCTCATGCTTTGTCTCTCAAAAATAAATAATAATAATAAGTAACATTTAATAATAATAAACCTTAAACTTTTCTTTGAAAAAAAAAAACTAAAGAACTTTCAGGGTAGGAGAGGAGTCCTACTCTAGGTAAGCTTCAACAGGCTCTTCTAGGTCACCATCCTCTTCAGTCCCTCTGATGTAGAACATGTTTCTCCGCCTTCCACAAAACACACAAAAGATGGAATCGAGTGCCTGGGTGGCTTCTGACTCTTGATTTCAGCTCAGGTCATGATCTCACAGTTCGTGAGTTCGAGCCCCACGTTGGGCTCTGCACTGACAGTGTAGAGCCTGCTTAGGATTCTCCGTTTCCCTCTCTCTCTGCCCCTCCCTTGGTTGCACTCTCTTTCTCAAAAATAAAATTAATAAACTTAAAAACGATGAAAGAAAAAGATGATAGAATCAGTCACTCCCATCTTTGTGTCCTCAAAGCAGTGTTCTCAGCAGCATGAACACATTGTAGAAAGCCATTTATCCATGCACAGGAGTTGACTGGAGATGCTTTTTGCCTTCACAGAACATCCTCCTTTATCCTTTCCCTGTGCAAACACAGACTGGCCTCCATGTTGAAGAGTCTTAATTGGAAGCCACAGATGACATGGTCAGTCGTCCAAGGCTGCTGAAAGGACACGTGGAGGACTGAGAAGTGAAGGCTGGGTTTGGCGAGGTGGAAGTCATGGGTGACCTTGATAAGAGCAGCCCAAAAGCCTGACTGAAATACATTCAAGAGAGGCTAGAAGAAAGTGGAGAGACCGAGGATGCCCAGCCCCTATGTGGGTTCCATTGACTAGCTTATGAAAAACTTTGCTTCCTTGAAGGCTTTTTTTTTTTTAAATTTGTTTTAATGTCTGTTTTTGAAAGAGAGAGAAAGAAGAGCATGAGCAAGGGAGGGCAGAGAGAGAGAGAGAGAGAGAGAGAGACACTGAATCTGAAGTAAGCTCCAGGCTCTGAGGTGTCAGCATAGAGCCTGATGCAGGGCTCGAACTCATGAACCGTGAGATCATGATCTGAGCCAAAGTCGGACGCTCAACTGACTGAGCCACCCAGGCGCCCCAAAGGATTTTTTTTTAAGATTTTAATTTTTAGTAGTCTCTGCACCCAACGTGGGGCTTGAACTCACAACCCCAAGATCAAGAGCCACGTACTCTACTGACTGAGCCAGCCAGATGCCCCAACCTTGAAGGATTCTTTTTTCTTCACTTCATGGATAAGAGTTCAGAATGGAATATGATTGATTTTTCTATCTGGGCACCAAAGAGCCACATTTGTGGTTTGATAATGGAAATAGGAAGGCCTTAGGACTTAGTTATCTGTTTCCCAGTTCCCCTCCTTGGTTGGCCTCCTTCTCTGATTTATATATTCTCCTTGAAGCTACTTTTCTTTGTGGGAGGAGGGGAACACAGAGTGTCATTTTGTCATCTGTGCTCTTGGTTTTTAATTACCTCTTGGCCTCCATGGAATAAGTGGGGTCTCTAAATAAAAATATTACCAGAGATTCTGAGACACAAGGTCAAGGTGAAATTCTTACTCTACTTCTCCAAAGTCCTCCTGGGTTTGTGTATCCTCTGAGGACAGGTCTAAGGATAGACTTTTAAGATGCTAGGGGTAAGGGGGGGCCATGAGGCTGGAAGGCAAGAGCAGAAAAGAAGGGCCAGTGTACCTACGGCTCAGAGTGCCAGCACTGGTTTCCTGCTCTCCCCACATCAGTCTATGTCCCTTTCCTGGTGGCATTAGGAAGTATTGGCTCATACATCTGTCCTTCACATTTGGGCTTACCCTTCTTCCTCCTGCCTTTGCCCTTCCTCATCCTTACTAGACACTTGACTGTAAACTCATCTTTTTATTTTTTTTAAGTTTATTTATTTATTTATTTTGAGAGAGTGGGGAAGGGACAGAGAGAGGGGAAGAGAGAAAGAGAATCCAAAGCAGGCTCTCTACCATCAGCACGGAGCCCAATCTGGGGCTTGAACTCACACCATGAGATCATGACCTGAGCCACAGTCGGACACTTAACAGACTGAGCCACCCAGGCACCCCGAGCTTATTTTCTTAAAGCTGGTCTCTGGTTAATCCTCCCCACTCTGGTTTCTTCATTCTGTGCCCCAGCCCCAAATGAGGCCTTGACTGCCTACTAGTTGTTTTTTGTTGTTGTTGACACCTGACTGATTTCCACGTTGTCTCCCAGGGACTGATGTGAGGGGGGAGCTGGGGATTGATATTAACCCTGTAGAAATTGTATGTGACCACAAAAGCCAGGTGTGGAGAAGTTGGGTGAACTGGGTTCTAGTCCACACTTGGCCTCTTACTACCTCTGAGCCTCTCTTGCCTCATAGAAATCGAGGCTGTGCTTTCCCCTGGCTCACCCTTAATATCCCATCCAGACACAAGGCCCATCAATGCTCCCTTCCGGAAACTTCTCACATATGTCTGTATCTCATCACCATCGTCAGCCAAGCTAGCATCTCTCTTCTCAGGTACTCCTATCCCTTCCCCCCTGGTATGGAGCCGGGCCAACTACTGCCCATGGGCAGCCGCCCCTTAGTTTTAAAAATTAGGTTGAACTGGCACACAGCCGCATCCATTCATTACGTTTTGTCTGTGGCTGTTCTCTTGCTGCAGTCAGTGGCCGAGTTGAGCGGCCGCAGCAGAGATCCTATAGCCTTCAAAGCTGGAAATATTTACTATCTGCCCCTTCACAGAACAAGTTTGTCGAGCCCTGGGGAAACAGATTTGTATAATTATTTTGAATCTTCCTCCTTTTCCAAACTCTTAATTCCATTATATTTATGTGTGTAGGACATAAATCTATAGTTTCCATTTCCTTGAGTATACATCTTACTTTGGATTTTTGTTTTATTGAATCGCTCACACCTTCAGAGCAGTGTTTGAGATGGAGAGTAGAAATCCCAAACTGGAACCCCCACTTCCACTCTGTCCCCTTCTAATCCATTTCCCACTCAACAGCCAGAACAATCTTGTCAAAATGTGAACATATCACCCTTGGTTTAAAGTCCTTCAGTGCCTTTCCATTGCTCTGAGAACAAGACACGAATCCTCACCTTGGCCACCAAAAGCCAGTATAAGTTGAGTCTTGTCTGCACCCTCATCCTCATCTCTGAGTACTCCCCCACCCCTCTGCATCCTGCCCACTCGGACAGGTTTTTAATTTGTTGCATAGGTCATATTCCTTCCTGCCACAGTGCCTTTGTACACGCTGTATCTACTTTGTATGGTCTTTCCCTACCTCTTTTCTGGGCTAACTCCTAACACTTATCCTTCAGGTTTTAGCAGCACCTCCACAGCAAAGCCTTCCCTGACCCCCAGGTCAAATCCCACTGTCTTCACTCAGAGGTCCACATGCTTTTCTTGGCGGCGCTTCTCACATTTGCAGTTTTGCATTTCTTGGTGTTAATATTTGTATCACATCTTTGTTTCCCCAGCAGATAATAAGCTTCCTGAAGGCAACACTTACTTCGCTTTCCAGTGTATCCCCACTACAGGAATTTGGGGCTAGGGATTTTCCCGGCAGACATTTGTGGGTCAATTGAGATAATGTATGCAAAAGTATCTTGTCCATGATAAACCACGGTACTAATGGAAGAGGTTCTTACTGTTAACAGATGAGAAGGAGGAAAAGTAATTCTCTCTAAATGGTGAGGCTCTATAGACAGTTTTAGAACATAGGAAGGGAAGTATTGAAGATGCTTGAAGCAGTCATCTTCCTCTGCGCTGCCAGAGGCTGCCTTCAGGGCCACCTTGGTGGTTTAGTTTGTGAAGTGACTGACTCTTAGCTTCGGCTCAGGTCCTGATCTCGTGGTCCTGAGATCAAGCCCTGCCTCGGGCTCTGCACTGACAGCATGGAGCCTGCTTGGGCTTCTCCCTCTCTCTCTCTCTCCCTCTCTCCCTCCCTCCCTCTCTCCCTCTCCCTCCCCACCTGCTTCTGAGGGCACGCCTTGTCTCCCTCTCTCTCAAAATAAATAAATAAACTTAAAAAGAAGACAGCATTCAGAAATTGAGAAAAATCTTAGAAATGTGTACCAGAGGGTATACTTCCAATTTACACTTGTTGATGGAAGCCGTTAACATTTCTGTCCACCTGACATTTTGGTGGTCAGTTTTGAAATATGTTCACACATGCACCTAGAGAAGGAGAGAAGTTCTCCAAGGAATCCTAAGGGAGAGAAGCCCATTTAAAACACCACAAGCATGCACACACACACACACACACACACACACACGAACATTTATCCGACCCTGACATCTAATTTGACCTTTCTAAAAATTAATGTAACCACAAACAAATGGCAGGTTCCAGGATGCCAGGGAAAAGTAAGCTTTTAAAAAGTCTGAAAAAAACATCATTCGGGGGAAAAGTAAGTTAGGGAATAAAGTGCAGACTCTAAATGTGGAAGAGGAAAGAAAAGCATTTTAAGAAATGACCTTCTGGCTTCTGAGTTGTACTGAGTGGTTTGATGTCATTAGTAAGATGATCCTATTGATTGTCTTTTATTCGTGTTGTAAACAAATGGAAATCTAAGCATTTTACCACTCAGAACAGCGTTGTTTCCTGGAGTTATAAATATATTTCCTGCTTACTTAGCCTGAGCAGCCACATGAGAGAAGGGGTCTTGGGCTCTGCCCTTTAACCCTTGGGTGTCTGGCTTGAAGGGTCCATTTTCTTATGACACTTCCCCGCTGGTGGGCAGAGGGGAGGGCTAGAACACCTCTGTGACCCACTCAACAGGTCCCAGCGACAAATGACTCCCCCGGGGAGAGTATCACCAGCGAATGTCCAGAGCTGGGCTGTCAAGTTGGTCGAGAGTCCACTATGGCCTGCTGGTCTCCAGAAACATCTTGCTGAATCACTTCGAGTGGCGCCATAGACCTTGCAAGGTCTGCAGAGTCAGCTTGGCAGGTTTCACAAGGAGTGGGCTAGAAGACAGGGAGGCAGGCTGTGAGTTAGAACTAGTCCAGACCAGTGTCTTGTACCAAGCTGGCCCTGAATGGGTACTTTGTAGTACTTGTAGAAGGAAAAGAAGAAAGCAAGAGGCGTGTGTATTCGTGTGTGTGGGGGGGGGGGGAGGAGGATAGTGAAAGGAAGGAAGGGTAGAGAAGGAAGAGAAAGAATGAAGAGGAAGGAAAGGAAGAAAGGAAGTATATAAATTAGCTTTTCCTGTGTAACAAAACACCCCCAAATTTCGTGGCTTAATAAAGCCACAGCCATTTCATTAATTCTCAATTTTGGAGTCTGCAGTTGGCCTGGGCTCAGCTAGATGGCCCTGCTGGTCTCAGTTGGTCTCATTCATGCACCTGCAATCAGCTGCCAGTCAGCCAGATGACTGTCCCGGGGGTTGGCACAGTGGTGGTGACTGGGCTTATGCCTTTCGCCACCCGACAGCCTAGCTCGGGCTTGTATATGTGCTTACACTGTGGTTTGAGAGCACCAGGAGCGGCAAGAGAGTGCAAACTTCCACGCTCAAGCTCTTTTCAAGCTTGTGCTTCTATCACGCTTGCCAGTGTCCCACTGGGCAGAGCAAGTGGCAAGGCCGCCCATGTTCAGGGGTTGGAGAAATAGACCCCACCTTTTGATGGGAGGCCCTGTAAAGTCACCTTGCAAATGGACAGGCGTACTGGGATAGCAAGCATGTATGGTATACAATTTTTGTATACTTTGTTTTGCAATCTACCACCAAAGAGAAGGACTAGAAATTTCTTTTGCAGACACCGTTGGCAGAGACACAACAGCGTAGAGGTTGAGGGTGAGGCTCTCACGTTGAAATAAAAAGTGATATTAATGAATCACCAGGTTCCTATCTTGCACACTTTATCGGTCAAATACGCCTGGATAATAATGTGACTTCTTACTCATTTCCAGGGGGAGCAGTGAAACCCTTATGGCAAAGACCCTTATGGGCAAAGATTTCTTCATCTTTCACTGCCTGAAATTGGCAGTGTGCAGTACATCTCTGTTGGCAAATATATTTGGAAACAGAAAGATTTTTTAATGCACCAGACTTTATTTTTAGCCCGAATATAGTGTCAAATGTACAACAAAAACTTAACAAAGGACAAATCGACGTGGTGATTTTCTGAGTTGCTCGGTGGAGCCCATCTTACATGCCCAGTTTTTTGGTTTTTATCCTCATTTACATATGTTTTCATTGTATTTTATTTCATTATTGAAAATACAATATTGAAACATAGATTAAATAGAGGGAAATGCCCAGAATTTGTTGCTACCCAGTGGAAAGGGAAGTTAAGAGTTAGAAAATCCCAGGTATGACAATTGGGATTGATTTAAGGTTGTGGTCATTACCTAAATTCAGTTTTTGTGGTGAAATGTTTCCAAAGAAATGGAAGATGGTTCACCTCAGGTTAACTTTGTATGAATGTATAGTTTACTGTAAGACTTGTATTAAAAAAAAGTATTCTTGGGGCGCCTGGGCGACTCGGTTGAGCGTCCGACTTTGGCTCAGGTCATGATCTTGTGGTTCATGAGTTCGAGCCCCGCATCAGGCTCTGTGCTGACAGCTCAGGGCCTGGAGCCTGTTTCGGATTCTTTGTCTCCATCTCTCTCCGTTCCTCCCCTGCTTGCATTCTGTCTCTCTCTCTCAAAAATAAATAAATGTTAAAAAAATTTTAAAGTATTCTTTTAGGGGCACCTGGGTGGCTCAGTCGGTTAAGCATCTGACTTTTGATTTTGGCTCAGGTCATGATCCTATGGTTCGTGAGATCGAGCCCCGTGTCCGGCTCTGTGCTGACAGTGTGGAGCCTGCTTGGGATTCTCTCTCTCTCTCTCTCTCTGGCTCTCTCTCTCTCTCTCTCTCTCTCTATCTGCCCCTACCCTGCTTGCTCATGCTCTCTTGCTCTCTCTCTCAAAATAATAAATTTAAAAAAAGTTAAAAAAAAGTTAAAAAAAAGTATTCCGTTTGTGAAACAGTAAACTAACGCTCTGAGAAAGAACTAATTGGTATATCCTTGCATACGTATTTATTTTTAACATGGTAGTTATCTGTACCCTAAATAAAGCAAGTCATGCCTTGTTTTGAAACACCTTTAATTGCACTTTGTCCTGTGGAGGGCTGTGGTTGCCTCCCTTGGAGAGTTGAATCTGATTATCAGGGAGTCATTCCATGGGGGGGGGGTCTCTTAACACCTGGTCTTCCATGCTGCTTTTCCAGCTCTGGACAGAGGTAACCATCCACATTCGAGGCCCTGGAGTAGTTTGGCAAGTGTCGAGCTAGGTAAAGGGAGAGAAGGAAAGGAGGGAGGGACATTGTAGCATGAAGGAGAGTACGGGAATACCGCAGAGCTATTGTGGGTTTGGGTGCAGACCACCACAGTAAAGCAAGTCACATGAATGTTTTGGTGTCCCAAGTGCATATGAAAGTTATGTTCACACTATGTTGGAAGTGTTACATGTTAATTGCTAAGTGTACAATAATAGCATTGCACAAAACAACGTGTACACATTAATTCAAAAATACTTTATTGCTAAAAAATGCTAACCATCATCTGAGCTTCCAGCATCTTATAATCACTGACCACAGATCACTATAACAAATACAATAATGATGAAAAGTTTGAAATATTGTGAGAATGACCAAAATGTGACATAGAGACATAAAATGAGCAAATGCTGTTGGAAGGGAGGTACCGATGGACCTGCTCGATGCAGCGTTGCCACAACTCTTCCATTTGCCACAGCCCTTCTATTTGGAAAACCAAAAACCTCCCCTGCAATATCCTTGAGGCTCACGGAAGCAAAGCACAGTGAAACGAGTTACGTCTGTAGAAGGGAAGAGCAGAGGAGCATGATGGGGAGAGGGGAGGAGGGAAAAGAAGGAGTTGAGTGTACTGATAAGTAGTGCGGCACTACAATGGATACAGCTCCTCTTCCTGGCCTAGTCTGTCCCACTTAGCACAGGCGCAATGAGGTCATCTTCTTAGCTGTTCGAGAAAGGAATTCTAATAGCTCTCATAGTCACTTCTGCGAGAGGACAGTGATCAACACCAGGACATTCATCCTCCTGTTTAACTTAAATCTTGGGCTACGGTTTAAGCCAGCTTTTCTCATCCTCTGCCCATGGAAGAGTTGGAGAACATCTAGCTGCCATTGTTTTTTCCTGTGAGTGCCTTATATACTCAGTAGCTACTATTCGTAATCCATCACAATCTCCATGTGGACATGCAGTGTATATTTTTCCCAGTCTGTTCACATATTTTAAAAAAATTTCCAAAAATTAAAAAAAATGTTTTTATTTATTTTTGAGAGAGTGAGAGTGCGCACACGTGCGCGCGCGCGCACACACACACACACACACACACACACGTCGGGAAGGGGGCAGAGAGAGAGAGGGAGACAGAATCCGAAGCAGGCTCCAGGCTCCGAACTGTGAGCATAGAGCCCAATGCGGGGCTCGAACCCACCAATGGTGAGATGACCTGAGCTGAAGTCAGAGGCTCAACCAACTGAGCCACCCAGGTGCCCCGTTCACATGATATTTTTAATCCATTCCATTGGTTTTCTGCTCCATCTCTGCAGGGTCCCCTCTGGCCATCCTCTGCTTTGCTTTTTATGCTCAGTAACATCAGCTGATTCCAAGTCCTGCCTATCCTGTGCCAGTGCTTGGCTCCATGTCTTGATTTAGGCCATTTCGTCTCTGGAGTGCCCTTTCCCATTTCTTCATGTAAAAGGGCTCGTGCGTCCTTTGGGATGCAGCATGACCGTTACCTCCTTGAGGTGTTTCGTTCCTGCGTCCTCTCCCTGCACTGCTTTAGCGTCCTTCCTCAGAGCTCCTGCCACTCCTGTGACGGAGTCTGCAGCCGGTTCGTCCAGCACTTCCAGAAAACCTGACATTCTGGATCCAAGCTCCGAAGGTCCTCTTGGCCAGGCAGGCTTGGGCAGGGTGCAGCCCACCGAGCCATGCACATGGCCCCGTTATTGGCATGTAGTCGGCATTCAGTGTTTGTTGGATGAATTATCTTGAGAGTTTCCCAGAGCCTTGTCTCGCAATTTAACTCTTCTTGGGTGGTGGCATCCAGGACCGAACTGTGTAGGTGAAGATCTTATCAGGTTGGGCCTGATCAGCAGTGGGGCCAGCGCACGGTTCCGCCATCACTCTGTTGTTTGCTCCTCGATGGTAATACCTACCGCTCTACAGTCAAGAATCTGCCTGTCCCTGACCTTCTCCTGTATGTGCCCACCAGCCTAACCATCACCATCATCTCTAACAGTGCAGTTTGCTTTTCCTGCGAGTGTGGAGAAGCTTCTCATTGTGTATTTCTGCCCTTGTTCCCAATTTATCACAGCCTCTGTGTTCTCTGCTCCTTTCTTTCATGGTGGTGTCAACACCAGGAACTGTCTGCCATTCTCTGCCCCTATGTCTGGGCCACCAGTTAATCATTAGGTTTCAAATGAAGTGCTGAGTCTTCCAGGAGAGCTGTATGTCACCAGCGGTTTTTTTCTTTCAAAAAAAAATTTTTTTTAATGTTCATCTATTATTGAGACAGAAACAGAGCATGAGTAGGGGAGGGGCAGAGAGAGAGGGAGACACAGACTCCGAAGCAGGCTCCAGGCTCCAGGCTCTGAGCTGTCAGCACAGAACCTGACACGGGGCTCGAACCCACGAACTGTGAGATCATGACCTCAGCCGAAGTCAGATGCCCAACCAACTTAGCCACCCAGGCGCCCCTCTTTTTTTTGAAATCGATCCCTGGACCAGCTTCGGATTACCCCAGAGGGCGGTGGTACAACTGCCTGGGGCTGGCTGCCCATTACCTGTGTACTTGGCCTGTTATGCCAATTATCTTCAGGATGCTTGGGTCCTGTGGCTGGCACCCAGGGCCTCTGAGCAGCCTGTGAGCACGGGAGTCCCGATCCTTGGATGTGGCTGGCTGCTCTGCGAGCTTACTTGACCCTGGAGCAGGGCTTCGACTATATACACAGCTCATTTCCTTCTGCTTACCCTTTTTCTCTCCCTGCTCATGCTGGTATTACCCTGGCTTTTAGCCAGCTTGAGGAATAGAGGAAGCTGGATGCATTTCCAGCCTCCCTGATGTCATGCTTTGGGGCAGTCTGCAACTGTGGGAGGTTTCAGTTAATCCTAGCAATTGGTGAATTTGCTGTTCTTCTCTGAGAAGTTTCTCTGTTCTGCGCCATGTCTTACATAAGTCAATGTGGTTCCTTTTGTGCCTTGCCCTTCCCTTTCAGTGATGTAAGAAGCCCAAACATTGGCAGTAACTGTGTTTTGTTACTGGAGTGCTGGTGCCCACCGCATCCTGGTTCCTGGTTAGTTTCTCTGGGACATGAAGGACGGTGGGCGTCAGGCAGTGGTGGCAAGGAGGGCCCCGGAGGCTGGAGGATGTGGAGTTCTTTCATGAAGTTCAGTCCTCTCTGTCCATCACGCATTGCACATCATTGCTTTTGATATTCTTTTCTACAACTTGCTTGAGTGAGTCCCTGTTCCGTGGCTGGGAAGCTGGTTTCTTGGCTCTGTGACCAGAAATCTTTGTGCTTGCATTGGGGCCTTTCTAATTGGATTAGGGCAGGGCCAAGGGGATGGCCTCCCGCTGAGCCAGTGAGGGCTTTACTGCCTAGTTAGCCTTCCTCCCACCGAGCTCGATTCGGGAACTCTTTCTGGAGAACCTGGATGTCTTGGCCCTCCTTCTCTTCTGCCTTTCTTAGCTAGAAGAAATATATTTAATTGCATAAGTAATACACAAATAAGTGTCTTGTGTTTATCCTTTCCCCCATCGCACTGCTTTCTGTGGAGGCTTGGCAGGTTTCCTTCCAGGCTTTTTCGTGTGCATTCTCACTCGCCACTGCATAAATAAATTCGTACGTGTAGAGCTTTGCTTGTTTCTTGCCAGATCCTAGTATATGTATTATTAGGAAAACCGGATTTTTTTTCTTGCAGCTTACATGTATTCACAGTCTCTATATGTCAATACATGCAGGTCAACTTCATTTTCTTAAGCATTGCATAATATTCCATAATATGGATGGACCATCCTTTATTTAACTATTCATCTGCTGATGGATGCTTAGGCTTCCCCCCGCCCCCAAAAGCGGCAATGACTGCTTTTCTGCATATGTGTATCAATATTTCTGTAGGGACAACCTCTGGAATTAGAATTTCTGAATCAAAAGCTGTACACCCTTCACATTTCAAAACCTAGCTGAACTATTCTCTCAAAGTTGACGTTTCCACCAACACTGTATGTGAGTGTTCATTTCCCCACATGCTCTCTAGCTTTGGATATTACGAGCCTTTTGAAGTTTTTCATCCAGTGGGCAAAACAAACTTCGTTGTTGTTTGCCTTCTTTTTCTACCTGAAAGTACTCCAAAGGAGCAAAGAGAGCCTCATGTTATTTATTTAGTAAATTTGGTTACCAAAAACCTTTGTGCTTTATTGTGGTTATCGATAAGGTTTTGAAGGGGCAATGTGCTTGAGTTGTGAAATTTCATCCAAACCCCTAGGTAGAAAACCCTCATTTGCACAAATGTGAAGTGAAATTATTTCCATACTCAAGTCACAATCGATTTGTTTCTTTGTTTGATTATCTGAATGTTTTTCAGTCGTTAATCCTACATTCATTCTACATTGAGCATCGGGCCATGTGTTTGCAATTTGTTCATCCTAGGACAGGATGACATGCTTGGCCTTCATTTTCATCTTCTTTAAACATTGCTTGATGAAGTTTTTCTGACATATCAGACTTTATTAAGAGCTACTGTTTTAAAGATTTTATTTTTAAGTAATCTCTTATACCCAATGTGGGGCTCGAACTTACAACCCCAAGATCAGGAGTCACATGCTCCAAGAACTGAGCCACCAGGTGTCCCAAGAACTACTTTTTTTTTTTTTTAAAGAACATATCATGATCAATAGAAACTCACCATGACTCCTTATTTCTTCTTTGAATTCATATATTGGATTCTTTGTTGAGCATTGAACTTCTGTCTGTTGACGGAAGCCAGAAGTAGGTCATTTGGTTCCAAGATTACCTATGGATTGTTTCCTCTTGCAAATCTTGATTTGAAAATCATTATGCCTGTAGTTCATACACGGGGATACCACTGTGTGAAGTGAGTGTCCTCTTCAAGTTAATAGCTATATCAGCGGTTTGGTTTCAAAGTAAAACCTAATGACATATTCTGTAAGATACAAGTCAGTTGGTCAACAGTGCTCTCTGCCTTGGGTAGGCATATTCTTCCCTTTTGCCGGTATGCATCTGCCTTGTCCCTCACTCAGGTCACTGCCAATACCCCCACCCCCCCCTTCCAACTCTGAGCCAAACATAACAGTCAATAGGGTTATCTATGTGGCCCCTCTGTGGAGAAAGAATTCTGCCTCTGGCTTTAGGGGCACAAGAAACATAAATGACCCAGTTCTTCATATCAAGGAGTTTATGTTCTAGGGAAGTTAAGTCACAAAAACATGAAGGAATATCTAACAAAGCATGGGCTCTAGAAGGAACTACCTTCCCCCAGATCTGGCCACTTCATTATCCAGTGCCCCTGTGATGCCATTAATGAAGCCTGAGACTGAGCAGTAATGACCGCTACGAAAGCATTAACACGATCAGCCCCGGCACTGGCTTTGCGCTGCTCTTCCAGTTTGAAATGAGTTCCTTAAGAGCAGGATTTGCTTCCTCCATTTCTTTTGTTAACTCTGCTTCCAAGTTCAAGCCTTGGTACATAGCAGGGGGGGCCGGTGGGCCATGGCGGATGGGCTGATGGTAGCTTTACACATTATGGTGCCAAGAAGACCCACTTTCCATTGATCGAATTTTTTTTTTTCATTTTCAGATTTGTGCAGAGTCTCTCCATCTTTTCTTTTGAACTTCCTGTCAGGTGAGTGAGGCTATTTCTATGTGATAATGTTGTAGAAATAATGAACATATTTGGTTGTTGTTTTTTTCTTCAAACGACCTCCCTTCATTTCAAATCCTCATCCCCTTAACTACTGTATTCTGTTTTGTTTTGTTTTGTTTTGTTTTGAACTCCTCACTCCCACTTGGAACCTTCTTCTGCAGACATTTTCTTTCCTCCGGGATTCTATTGTGGACCCATTTCATCTTGCTAATGCAGTCGTTTTTTGAGAACTTGCAGTAATGGGTACAGATTTTGAGGTTACATGGTGCAATAAAATCTGGGGAAGGAAAACGATCATTTCCAGAGAACTCTTTGGGATTTGGTTTCACTCTTTTCCCCTTTCCTTCTCCCTGGACTGGCTTCCCTGTCTCCAGTAGCTCTTCTCATGAGTTGAAATGGACTACTGAACATTCTCTTTCTTTTTTTAAAAAAATGTTTATTTTTGGGAGGGAGAGCATGAGCAGGGGATGGGCGGAAGGGGGGGGACAGAGTATCCAAAGTGGGCTCTGCATTGATAGCAGAGAGCCTGATGAGGGACTCAGCTCATGAACTGTGAGATCATGACCTAAGCTGAAGTTGGACACTCAACTGACTGAGCCATGCAGGCACCCCTGAACATTCTCTTTCTTACCTAAAGTGCTGGGCCCATGAAGCTTCCAAAGGTGCCTCCCGACCAGATTTCTGCCCCCAACTCTTCTACATGGAACTTTAAAAAAATTTTTTTAATGTTTGTTTATTTTTGAGAGAGAGCGAGAGAGAGAGAGAGAGAGGCAGAGAGAGAAGGAGACACAGAATCCAAAGCAGGCTCTAGGTCCCGAGCTGTCCACACACAGCCTGATGCAGGACTTGAACACACGAACTGTGAGATCATGACCTGAGCTGAAGGTGGACACATAACCGACTGAGCCACCCAGGCGCCCCTACACAGAACTTTTTAAGCCACTGCTGACTTATACTTCCTGTTTCCTTTGAGACACCTAAACATTGGTTATTTCTGGTTCTTCACTGGTATAAACAATAGAACTCTTGTAACTGATATAATGATTTATTGCAATTAACATAAATTATAATCCTATTATAATTTAAATAATAAATAACACACATAGTTATTATGTTAAATCCTGATAAGTTATTATTACATATATTATCATAAATAAGGTTAAAATGTCCAAACAAGGTCACCCAGTGAGTAAATGGCCAAGCTGGGACTTGGAGCAGGAGTTGGCATGGTGTGATGACAAAAACAAGGAAGGACACAGAATATTGGTGGGTGGTTTGCTTTCCTTAGCACCTCACTTCTTCCCAAATACGATCTTCTGATGGTCCAAACCATGTACTTCTGCCCCATCCCTGTCCCCATCTCCCAGTGCAAATCACCATCTTGAGGAGGCTTTTAAGGAGAAGCTCCTATTTTTTTCCTCTACATATTGATGAAATTATTGTGTAGCAACAGATTCCAGACCAAATCAATTAAAAAAATTTTTCTGGGGGCCTGCTGTGGGTGGAGTTGCATGCTGCTGGGGTGGGGGTGAGGTGGAGACCGAGTCTATACAGGAGAGGATGTTGTGTTCTGCTGCCTTGTTTTTGTTTTTAGGCTAAGTTGAGTTGCATGGACCCTGAAGAGAAAGTTAAAAAAAAAAGTCACTATTTATTTGGCTACACCAGGGACCAATGAATCCAAGTGCATAGTGGCTGTGAGTTCTTGAGGGCAGGAAAGAGATCTGTCCTGTTTACTGTAGTATCATAGGTCCCAAGGGTAGTACCTTGCATGTAACAGAACCTCAGTAATGTTTTATAAACCAAATGAATGATATGAGACTCTTAACGACAGAGAACAAATGGAAGGAGGTGGGTGGGAGATGGGCTAAGTGGGTGATGGGTACTAAGCAAGGCACTTGTGATGAATCACTAAATTCTATGCCTGAAACCAATTTTACCGTATATGTTAACCAACTAGAATTTATATAAAAACTTGAAATAAAAAAAAACTAGAATGTAGGAAATGATTCCAAAATCTTAAAGGTTATTATTTTATTTTATTAAAAATTTTTTAATGTTTATTAATTTTTGAGAGAGAGAGCGGGGGTGGGGGGGCAGAGAGAGAGAGAGAGAGGGAGACACAGAATCCAAAGCAGGCTCCAGGCTCAGATCTGTCAGCACAGAGCCCGATGCGGGGCTCGAACTCACAAATGGGGAGATCATGACCTGAGCCAAAGTCAGACACTCAACTGACTGAGCCACTCAAGCACCACTAAAGTTTATTTTTTTATTTTGAGAGAGAGTGAGAGAGCCTGTGTGTACACGAGCCAGGGGAGGGGCAGAGAGAGAGAGGAAGACCGAGAATCCCAAGCAGGCTCCGTGCTGTTAATGCAGAGCCCGATGCAGGGCTCGAACCCACGGACTGTGAGATCGTGACCTGAGGGAAAATCAAGTCGGGCACTTAACCAACTGAGCCGCCCAGGTGCCCCTTAGATGAAGAATTTATGTCCAGAGAACTTAAGGAACAGATTAAGGTTACACTGTAAGTGGTGGAGCCTGCACTTGAAGGCAGGCGGCTGGCTCTACCATGCATGTTTTTGTTCAACATACTTACTGTGCACCAGGAGAGGAGCCTAAAGAATGAGGGGAGAGACAAAGCAGGCTTTCTCTTTGCCTTTGGGTACTTCACACACGGGTCATCAAGAGGATGGTAGATTGCCGGTAGGGCAGTAGAGAAATTTGGAGATGACCGAGGGAGTTGAAACATATAACACCTTTCACAGAGTTTTGTGAATATTTGTTTACTTTAAGTGCACAATTTATTTCTAATCTTGCACATCTGATATTGATTCACTCGTTTTATTGAATAAAGCTCTTTTTCCCCCTGCATTAGAAAGCACTTATTGCTTGTTAAGGAAATCATTTTGCACTGTAAAGACCAAACAAATCATGTCCTTCCAGTTGCTTTCAGAGACGTGAAAGCTTCATATTACAATCATACCATATGGTTCCCCATCGAGCTGACTTCGTGCTATGATAAATGAGACACAAAGCTGCCATTTTGGAGGCCATACGCGGCACTTACCAGTTAATGGAGTTTCTGTCATAGTTAGGACCTGGGTGTTTGGGGGCATATGCGCTGTCATTTCTCTTTCTACAGCATTGCTTTCTTTAGTTCTTGATGACTTTATTTTCAAAACATTTTGTTGCTGAAGTTTGGAATGGTTTCCTTTGTGCTATATTTATTCAAATTATCCCAGTTTTACAAGATTTGAAATTGCTGCTAGACATTTCTGTGAGCATTGCAGAGACTTCTGTAAATAGTCTCATTTGATTTATAAAATGGGTAAAAATGTGAGGACTTTCCTTGTGAGGTTTTGACATCAGGGTTATCCTAGCCTGGTAAAAATGAGTTAGGCTGTACTCTTTCTCTGTTCTTGGAGTTACTGTGAGACTGAAATTCTCGTTTTTGAAACCTTTGATAGAATCACCAGTGAAAACATCTGAGACCAGACTTTTCTTTGTCTTTGGGAAAATTTTTGAGCCTGTTAGTGGTTATACATCTATTCATGTTTACTATTTCTTCTTTTCCTTGTTAATAAGTGTATGTTTTGCATAGGGATTTGTCCATTTCTATCTAGATTTTCAAAATTATTGAATAAGTTGTTCCTAAGATCCTTTAATCTTGTATGTTTATAGCATTTTCAGTTATGTTGCTTTTTAAATTCTTTCCATTGGTTATTTGCTGATACTCTCTCTTTTCCTCCCCCTTTCCCTCCCTTCCTCCCCTCTTCTTAATTTTGCCAGAATTGTCTTTCCAAAGACCAACCTGGGCTATGTTAATAACCTTTATTTTATGTCTTTTTTCTATATCATTATTTTATGCTTTTATTTTTATTATTTTCTTTCTAATTCTTTGGCTTTAATTTGCTGGGTTTCTTTTTTAATCTTCTTGAGAAGAAAGAAGCTTAACTCATTGATTTTAAGGCTTTCTGTTTTTCTAATATGTACATTTAAAGTTTTTATTTATTTAATTTATTTTAAATAAATTTAAAATATTTTTTAAATTTTTTAAAATTTATTTTTGAGAGATAGAGTACAAGCGGGGGAGGGGCAGAGAGAGAGAGAGAGAGAGAGAGAGAGAGGGAGAGAGAAACAGAATCTAAAGCAGGCTCCAGGCCCTGTGCTGTCAGCACAGAGCCCAACGCAGGGCTCAAACCCAAGACCCGCAAGATCATGACCTGAGCTGAAGTTGGACACTTAACCGACTGAGCCACCTAAGTGACCCCAGAGTTTTTATTTCTTTGAGAGAGAGAGAGAGAGAGAACACATGCGTGAGCGTGAGCGGGAGTGGGGCAAAGAGAAGGGGAGAGAAAGAATCCCAGGCAGGCTCTGCCCTGTCATTGCACAGCCCGACTCGGATTCCATCTCAGGAACTGGAACCCATGACCGGAGCTGAAGTCAGAGTCAGTCACTTAACCGACTGAGCCCCCCAGGCGCCCCTCTAATATGTACATTTAAAATGTAAACTTTACTCTAAAGATCTTTAGCTCTACCCCACGTCTTTTGAAATAGTGTTTATTATGTCATCAAATCAAATATTTTCTAATATATGGTATGACTTCTTCTTTGACCCCTAAATTATTTCTTAAATAACAATTTAACTTTTTATCGTGGCTTAATTGTCTTATGGTCAGAGAACATGCTCCTTTTCCTTTTCCCAATTCTGTAAAACATTTTCGAGACTTCTTGTATGGTTTGGTTTGCATAAGCACTACAAATGGAGTGGAGGGTTGATACATGGTCTTTAAGTCAGGTTGGTTAAATGTGTCATTCAATATTCTATATCCTTCGTGGCTTTCTTATTTGAATTTTACCAAATGATGATGGAGATATAAATTTGTTATCTTCCTATTGAATTGAATCTTTTATGAATGAACCATTTTAGTTATAGGTAATGCTTTTTGCTTTAAAGTATTATGTGGGGTGCCTGGGTGGCTCAGTCGGTTAAGCTACAGACTCTTGACTTTGGCTCAGGTCATGAACTCAGGCTTTGTTAGTTCAAGCCCTGTGCCAACAGTGAAAAGCTTGCTTGGGATTCTCTCTCTCTCTCTCTCTCTCTCTCTCTCTCTCTCTCTCTCTGTACCCTTCCCCCACTCACACTTTCTTTCTCTCAAAATACATAAATAAAACTTTTTAAAAAATGAAAGTATTATTTGATATTAGTATAAACATTTTCTTTTGCTTAGTATTGGCATTGCATATCTTCCCACCCTTTTATTTTCAATTTTTTTTGGAAGTTTATTTTTGAGAGAGAGAGAGACAGAGTGTGAGCAGGCAAGGGGTAGAGAGTGAGGGAGACACAGAATCCAAAGCAGGCTCCAGGCTCCGAGCTGTCAAGCACAGAGCCCGACATGGGGCTTGAACCCACAAACTGTGAGATCATGACCTGAGCTGAAGTTGGACACTTAACCGACTGAGCCCCCCAGGCGTCCCTCCCATCCTTTTATTTTCAAACTTGCCGTATCATTATGTTCTAGTTGTGTCCTTGTAAATAGCATATTTGGATTTTTTTCCAGTCTGATGATCTTTGTCTTTTAATTGAATCATTTAATCCATGTATATATATATTTTTTAAAATTTATTTTCAGGGAGAGAGAGAGACAGTGAGCGAGCATGAATGGGGGAGGGGAAGAGAGCTAGAGGGAGACAGAGAATCCCAAGCAGGCTCTGCGCTGGCAGTGCAGAGCCCGACTCGGGGCTTGATCGCATGAACCATGGGATCATGACCTGAGCTGAAATCAAGGGGCAGACACTTAACCAACTGAGTCACCCAGGTGCCTCGGAAGACTTTAACTTCTTAATTTAATTTTTTCATCTCCTAATTGAGATATATATATATATATCCTATATTATATGCTGTATATGTAAATAATATAGTTGTCATGTTTTTATGCTATCATGTTTCACTTATCCCTGCAAGATATTAATGTTTTGTACAGCAAACATTCATTTGGATTTACCAGTATATAGTGCCACCCTTAGCTCTGGGCAACTGAGGTGGCTGGCCTGTGTCTTATGCTTTAGAAGTTCTCTCTCTGGACCTCCCCTAACCCTCTCCAAAGGGTGAGAAGTTTGTGACACAAAGAAATGATGCCCACTGGGAACGTGGGACCCTGGGATTCCCTATCCAGTCATTCTGTGCCTATTTCTAGGACCTGAGCAGGCCTCTTCATGCTGCAGGTGCACATCCCCTTAGACCAAAGGGGTGACCAAGGGGCGACTGCTTGCCCGGAAAGAGGGGGGTTTGAATGGACAGGCTGGGGTATCCACATACATATGCACAGAGCCTCTCGTGTTTTGAGATGGAGCCTTAATGGAAGAATAAGGGCAAATTGGACCTCCTTTTATTTTTTTTAAGTCCCCTATGTCCAATGTGGGGCTTGAACTCATGACTCTCAGCTCAAGAGTTACATGTGGGGCACCTGGGTGGCTCAGTTGGTTAAGCATCCGACTCTTGATTTCAGCTCAGGTCATGATCTCATGGTTCGTGGGTTTGAACCCCACGTGGGGTTCTGCACTGGCAGTGCGGAGCTTGCTTGAGATTTTCTCTCTCCCCCTCTCTCTGCCCCTCCTCTGCTCACTCGCACACTGTCTGTCTCAAATATACAAATAAACGTAAAAAAAGAGTCACATGCTCTACTGACTGAGCCAGCCAGGTACCCCGTACCTCCTTTGAAACTCTTAACCTGTATATCACAAATGTTAGGAATGGGCCTATTCACATATTAACCACTTTTCCTTCTTCTTCATTCCTTCTTGTATCTCAGATCTTACATCGTTTGCCTGAGTACATCTTTTAGGATTTGTTTCAGTGAGGATTTGCAGGCAGTGAACAATATCGCAGTTTTTGTTTGTCAGTCTTCTGTCTACCATTGTTTCTTCTGAGAAGATAGATGTCAGTCTGTCACATGCTCCTTTGAAGGTTAATTATCTGTTTTCTCTGGCAACTTCCAAGGTTTTCTCTTTGTTCTTGGTTTGACACTATTTTGTGTCAAGGTGTAGATTTCCTTTTATTTATTGTAGAGATTCTTTGGACTTCTTGAATCTGTGGATAGATGTTTTTCACCAGTTTAGAGTCATTCAGTCATTGTCATTTTAAACATGGACTTTTCCCTCCTTTTTGAATTTTAAGTATATGTTAGACCTTGCATTTTTTTTTTCTCCATATCTCTGAGCTTTTCTTTTGTATTTCGTATCTGGAGCTCAAGTTTGCTTCATTAGGCCCATAACCTCAGGAATAGTGGTTCCTTTGTTTACATTACCCCCTTGAGTTCCTGCTTTTCTCTTTATCTCTGGCCTGGTGATTCTTTTCTCTCTTGTTAGCTCTTTGCTATATTTCAGAAAATGCTCTTAATATTTTGTTCATAACTTTTGGTTGTATTCAGCAGAAGGTTTGGTATAAATAACTGAACCCAACATATTCTTGGATCACTGAAGAAAATTTTTTTCTGAGCTATTTGCTGAATCAGGATCTTTTAGCAGACTTCAAATTGATTTAGTTATGTTTTTACTAATAGTTTCCTGATTCTTTTTTTTGAGTAGTTAGACATATAACCAGAGACTCCAGGGGGGGAAAAAAGCAACCTTGAGATTCTCTGACCTATTTGACAGTTGAATGATCCAAGTCAATTGCTTTATTTGCACTGAGAACTTCTTCAGTCCCTCCCTTTTAAATTTCCTCTTGTGCAAGGCTGGTTAGCCAACACTTATGACTCAATGTAAATATCTGAAAGGCATAAAGTTTTCTGGGAGACCTGTGGAGCCATGATCACACCTGTTGTTACTTAGGTCCCAAAATAGCGATCATTGTGTGTATCGTGGCAGCCATGGTATAATCCAATTATGGCAATTAACCAGAGGTGACAGAGTAATCCTTATGGAGACCTGCTCTACAGTGGTCTCACGCTATTGCCCCCCTCCTTTTAAATCTTATTCTTTAATTATTCTATATTTAGATAAAGATAGATTTATCATTTATTGCCATTCCGAGTTACACTGATGACGTACATGTTTTTAAAAATACGTGAGTTGTTAGTATATTTAAAGAAATTGAAGAGATGTAGAACATTTCTTGGAGGGTTCCAGCAGGGCCACGGCACACAGTCACGTAGCTTATACACGGTACAACCCCAGGGTCGCCATGTACATCAGAGTCCACAACCATAAAAGGGGGCCCTGGACCAAGATGCATCTTGGATGATCTTTATTTTATTTATTTATTTTTAAAGTTTATTTATTTGTTTTGAGAGAGAGGAGAGAGAGAGAGTGCATGCATGCGTGCATGCAGGCCTGAGCAGGGGAGGGGCAGAGAGAGAGAGAGGGAGAGAGAGAATCCCAAGCAGGCTCCGTGCTGTCAGGAACTCACGACTGTGAGATCGTGACCTGAGCTGAAATCAAGAGTCAGACGCTTAACCGACTGAGCCACCCAGGCGCCCCTTGGATAGTCTTTAATGAGTGGTTGTCTAGTGTCAAGGTCTAGATTTTACTGTTTAAATGTTAGCAGATAGTTTTCTTTGCAACTGATGCTATCTCACCAGCCATCCTTTAGCGCCTTGAAATGTGCTAAGAATCCATGGCTATTCAAATCATCTTTCTCGATGGCCTAGATGGCACTGAGCTAACCCAACTTACACCAGAAAAAGGAGAAAAGTTCTAGCTCAAAAAGATAAAAATGACTTTCATGTATAATGAATAAGTCTTTCAAAATCCACAGATTTCCTCTTTGATCAGTGATCCTAGGACTTTATGACTTAGCAGGGTGTTCTCTAGTTTATACAGAAGGCAAGAGGAGCTGCATTATTTTACATAAGATAAAACATCTCCTATTAGGAAATACATATTCAGCCTTGAGGAAAGATATTTCAGGCTTGACAACCGAAAGCAGTCTTTTCAGTGGCACCTGGTCTGTCGTAAGTCCTTCTTGATCTACATTCTCTTTTCAAGACGATTGCTGGAATCACCCTTCCTTTTGGACTTTCCTGCTCTCCTTTGGGAGTTGAGTACAAGCTCTCTTCAGTGAAAAGGCGTGGTTTCTTTTGATCAGAGGCCCAAGTTACAGCACATAATAACCAGTCACTGTGTACTGTGACTAATTTAACTTTGACCATATCTTATATACCATTTAGGAGGTCCTCCCCGAGGAGTTGGCAAAGCTCAAGAATGAGTTGGCAGAAATTTCGAAATTGTATAATAGTGTTTTTTGAATTTGTTGATTCATTTCACCTAGTGGATTCAGAACAGTTTACTTCCAAAGACACAGATCCTCAGGAGGACAGCAGTGTGGCCTGGTGGGAAGAGTAGGAGTCCCACCGAACAGCCAGATGACCTTGACCCATCGCCTAGAGCTTGTTGGGCCTCTTTCTTTGTCTGTAGACTGAGGGTTTGAGGCTAGGTGAATTCTGAGTTCCTTTCTAGAAATAAACTGCTTTGATACTTTTTGCAGAACTGTGCGGTAAATTTTCTAAGTGAGTTCTACAAATTCCAGGTAGAGTTGAGCCTAAGGGCATGTGTATAAGAGAGAGTTTTTTTGGTAGAGGTTTGGTGCATTAAATATAGATTTCTTTTAATAGCAGTGCTTCTGGACGGGAACTAAATTCAGAAATAAAAAATTGATTTTTAAACTTTTAAATGAAACTTTTTGTGACATACCCATAAATGTACAATTCGATGAGTTTCAGGAACTGAACGCACCCTTGTAACCAGCACATGGAATGTTACCTGTACCTCAGAAACCCCTTTGTGCCCAGTTCTAATTATTACACCCTCACCCCCTTCCCAGGATAGCCACTGTCCCTACCCCATGCTCCATTGATTAGTTTTGCCTGCTTTTGTACCTCACACGAATGGAATCCTGTACAATATGCATTCTTTCATGTCTGGCCCCTTGATCTAACTTCGTATCTCTGAGATTCATCAATATTGTTGTGTGTAGTTGTAGCAGACACTTAAATGTTCCTCTAGAGAGACATTGCTACATCTTTGCACAGCTATATTAACATTGTGGTTCGAGTGACTCATTTGGGAGGGTCAATAATATGCCATTATGAAGAGAGAGAGGATAAGAGTGCTGAAGAGGAGGGCCAAACCAGAGACATTTTACAATTTATTAATGTATTGTATTAGTATATAATACCATTTATTGATTTAAAAAATGTAAGCCCTCTTTGGAAGGAGAGGGATTCCCCTCCCGGCCTAAGACATTGTCACGCCATGTCCAAGGAAAGAATTACCTCCCTGGTATTGGTGATGGCTGTTGAATTACAGGATTCTTCAAGGTGGACAGCTTTCCCTTGAGACTGAGAAATTGTGGTTTATCCCCATCTTTCCATGCCCTCATCCACAGAATCCCTGCACTATTTCACCCTGCACGTACTAGGTGCAAAATGGGTATTTGTTGATTGAACGGGTGGAGAATACAGCTAGCACTTACAGTGGCTTCCAGTGCTTACTTACCACAGCAGCACTGGCGGGTTGGCGCTCTTAATCACAGTTTCCTAGATGGGCAGGCTTGGCCGTGGGAAATGACTTGTCCAGAGTCACCCCGACCTTGCACTGCAGAGCCAGAGCCGTTGAACTCCCGCTCTTGGGTCTTGACCGCTGCGCATGCACACTGTCTCGAGCTCAGGCCGGCAGCTGCAGCAGCTGCAGCGGTGGCCGGGTTCACGGCTGCTCTGGGGTCAGGATCTCTGCCGGCTGAGAGCGGACAGCCTCGCCCGTCCCAGCCGCGTCCCCCGTGGCCGTGGAGACGGAGCCGGCTTGGCGTGCTTGTGCCTGCGCCCGTAGCCGGCCGTGACCTCCTGCCTGGCCTCTTCGTCCCTCGGCCTCCCGCGCCGGCCTCGGCTGCCCGTCCGGGGGTTCTGGGGGCCAGCTCCCCCTCCGTGCGGGGAACAGACCCGGCCTTCGGACTTGCGAGCCTCTCAGTGCGCCGGCCTCCCCCTCCATGCGTTTCTTTCTATTGCCCACAATAGATATTTGTCGGATGAATGAATACCTGAGTGGTAAATGGAGCTTTTAAACTCAGTTTTGTTATGAACTTTGCTTTTTAAAAAATGTTGACTCTGTCCTCCTGACGACTAACATTGCAAGCATTGATAATGAACTTACATGTCATAAAGAGGCAATCCTTTCACAATATAAACATAAATAAGACTAGAATGATTGTAGGATTCTCTAACCCCTTCTGATTCTTAGCATAGTTTGTAAGCAGCCTTTATATAGTGTTACTCATTATATATGCAGTGTTTTGTGTTTTTAATTTCTTTTAATATTTTGCATGTATTGAATTCTCCATAAATTCACAGGGACTACCTTGCCTATCTTTTTAAAAAAATTGTAGTCTTGGGGCACCTGGGTGGCTCAGTCGGTTAAGCGTCTGACTTCGGCTCAGGTCATGATCTCACGGTTTGTGGGTTCAAGCCCCGCGTCGGGCTCTGTGCTCATAGCTCAGAGCCTGGAGCCTGCTTCAGATTCTGTATCTCCCCCTCTCTCTCTGTCCCTCCCCTGCTCGAACTCTATCTCTGTCTCTCTCAAAAGTAATCATTAAAAAAAAATTAAAAAAAAATTGTAGTCTTAAGTGAAGCATAGTTGACATGCAGTATTCTTTCTATTAGTTCCAGATGTATAACATAGTGCTTTGACAATTCTGTACATTATGAAATGCTCGCCAGGGTTAAGTGTAGTTACCATCTGACCCCATACAAATGTATTACAATATTTCTGACTGTATGTTTTATGTTGTACTTTTCATTCTTGTGTCTTATTTATTTTATAACTGGAAGTTTGTCCCTCTTAATCTCTTTCACTTATTTTGCTTATCTCCTCACCTGTCTCCTTGGGCAACCACTAGTTTTCTGCATTTGTGAGTCTGTTTCTGGGTTTTGTTTTTCAAATAATTTTTTTAAGGTTTATTTATTTATTTTGAGAGAGAGGGAGAGAGAGCGAGTGGGGGAGGGGCAGAGAGAGAGAGAGAGAGAGAGAGAGAGAGAGAGAGAGAATCCTAAGCAGGTTCTGTGCCATTGGCCCAGAGCCCGATGCAGGGCTTGAACCCTCGAACCATGAGATGATGACCTGAGCTGAAATCAAAAGTCCTACGCTTAACCAGCTGGGCCACATTGCTGCCCCTGTGTTTTAAATAATTTTTAATGTAATATGATATCCCGCCACGTGGTCTTCCCATAAGAAACATAGGTTTTGCTTTCTGTAGCCAGTGCCCTTCTGGCATTGCCAGTTCTCTGGAACAGAGTAATTTAAAGGAAGCAGGATTGCAGTTTGCCCTGTTAAGTAACTGACCCCTTGGGTATTTCTGGGGTGTGATTATGGTGTGCCTTGATGATCATGTGTTCCCCTTACATTATTCCAGGATGCTTTTCTCGGGCAGGCAATGTGGCCATGCTGGCAGACCTGAAGAACTTCTACTGATGTTCAAGATATTTCTTATCATCGTTTGTCTTCATGTTGTTCTGGTTACATCTCTAGAAGGTAAGGTGCCTGCTGTTTTTAAACTTTTTTCATTTTTTTCCCCGTTTTATCTCTGTAATGTGTGTTTATTTAGGATTTTTTTTTTGCTGCAAAATAAACATAACATAAAACTTACCATCTTAGCCATTTAACCATTGACATTAAATATATTCACAGTTTTGTGCAACCATCATCACTATCCATTTTTAGAACATGTTCATCATCTCAAATAGAAACTCTATATATGTTTCTTTTTTTTTTTTTACCGTATATTGATTTTTGAGAGAGACAGAGTGCAAGCGGGGGAGGGGCAGAGAGAGAGGGAGAGACAGAATCCGAAATAGGCTCCAGGCTCTGAGCTGTCAGCACAGAGCCAGACGAGGGGCTTGAACCGCAAGATCATGACCTGAGCTGAAGTCGGACGCTTAACCAACTGAGCCACCCAGGTGCCCGGAAACTCTCTACATGTTAAACGGTGACTCCCCATTCCCCTTCCCCTCAGTCCCTAGTAACCTCTGTTCTTTCTGTCTCTATGAATTTGTCATTTAGGTATCTCATATAAGTGAAATCATACAATATTTGTCCCTTTGTGTCTGGCTTGTTCACTTAGCACGCTTCCAGGGTTCATCTGTGTTGTAGATGGATCAGAACTGCATTCCTTTTTAAGGTTGAGCAACACTCCGTTGTGTGTGTAGACCACATTTTGTTTATCCATTCATCGTTGATAGACATTTGGGGTATTTCCACCGTTTGCTATTGTAAATAATGCTACTGCGAACACTGGTGTGCAAGTACAGGTTTGAGTCCATGCTTTCAGTTCTTTTGGGTATATATACGGAGGAGTGGAATTGCTGGATCATATGGCGGTTAACTTTTTGAGGATCTGCCACACCGTTTCCCATGGTGGCGGGCATCCTTCTGCACTCCTACCAGCAGCAGGGCACAAGGACTCTGTAGCCTCACCAGCGCTTCTTGTTTTCTGCTGTTTCGATAATGGGTGTGGAATGGTGTCTCATTGTGGTTTTGATTTGCATTTCCTTAATGATCAGTGCTGGGGAGCGCCTTTCGTGTGCTTAGTGGACATAATATATATCTGTTTTTAGAGAAACATCTACCCAAACCTTTGGCCCATTTTTGAATTGGGTTGTTCGGGGGGGTTTTTGTTGTTGAGTTTCAAGAGTTCTTTTTAAATTCTGGATCTTAAATCCTTTATCAGGTAATACAATTTGCAAATATTTTCTCCTGCTCTGTGTTATCTTTTCACTCTCTTAATAGTGTGCTTTGATGCACCAAAGGTTTTAATTTTGATGAAGTCCAATTGATCTGTTTTTACTTTTTGGCCTGTGCTCTTGCTGTCTTATCCAAGAAACCGCTGTCAAATCCGATGTCCTGACAATTTCTCCCTACATTTTCTTTGAAGAGATTTAGAGTTTTAGCTCTTGTGTGTAGGAGCTTTGATCCATTTTGAGTTCATTTTTGTATATGGTTGGAGATGAGGACCCTGCTTCATCCGCTTGCATGTGATAACCGCTTTTCACAGCGCTCTTGGTTGAAAAGACTGTCCTTTCCCCATTGGATGGTCTTGGCGCCTTTGTCAGAAATCAAATGACCACATACGTGAGGGTCTATTTTTGGTGTTTATTTGTTTTTTTTAAAAGGTATCTACTTAAGGGCGCTTCTGCATGGAAACTTTTAAGGGAAGTGGATAGAGAATTAGCCAAATGAAGCAGCATGTTTTTCAGAAAAGACGATCTTTAGAATGAAACAAGGAGAAAAGGTACATAAAGGCAGGCAGCAAAAAGGCCAGAAATCCTGGCTGCAGTATCTGTGGGTACAACTGACAAAAGAATACAACGCTCTGCAAATGGAAAGCATCCTCACTAGGAATGTTATTTAAGAAGAATTCTTTGTTTGAAGTGTATTTTTATTTATTTTGAGAAAGATACAGAGAGCAAGTGAGGGAGGGGTAGAGAGAGAGGGAGAGAGAGAATCTGTCAGCACAGAGCCCAGTGCGGGGCTCGACCTCATGACGCCCAACCCACTGAGCCACCCAGGTGCCCTTTTAAGAAGAAGTCTTAAGGACACACAAAGAAATAACCTTTCTTATTCAGAGGAGAGTGGCAGGATCGAGGAATCTTCATTGGATAAAGCAAGTATCAGTGAGCAGCAAACAATGACACGTAGACAACACACATGCACAACACATGCACACACAAACTAAATGGAAAACTTCCCAACAGGCTAAAACACAGTTGACGGTCTTTCAAAAACTAGGCACCGGGGCATGTCAAGAAGCCACCATACTTTACAAAAAGAAATGACAAGAGCTAAGCTTGTACTGAGTGTTTACAATGTGCCAGGTTCCTACGCGCTTTACACATATCCACTCTCTTAGGCGTCTCAACCAAATCCATGAAGGAGAGATCGTAGCCTTAGCCTGTTTCCCAAATCAAGAAACTGAGTCTCAGAGAGCTAAAAGTAAGTTCCTCGAAGAAGTGGCTGACTGGAATTTGTGGCCAGCTCTGAATCTTGCGCTCACAACCAGAAAACCAGAGTTCTTGAACTCTGAAAACATCGGTTCTCAAGGTGTCTGTGCCCCTCCGTCACAGGTTTTGCTTCAGTAGGTATAGGGCGCGACCTGAGAATTGACATTTCTAACAAGCTCCCAGGTGACATTTGATGTGATTGCCTCAGAGTCTACACTGCCTGCACAGCTCGCAAAAATCACATAAGTACGGGGGGCAAACTCCTCCAGATAGAGATCACAAGCTACAAATTCTGTTGTGGGCCTGTGACGTTCGTGTAAACTGTGCTCGTACGTCGTCTTCTCGGGGCATCAAAACATCACTGTGGGATTGGCGCAGCAGAAATCAAATGTCCCCACTCTACTGATGAGTAAATGTCCCCAGGGACGTGACTGGTTGGGCAGTGGTGGAGCCAGACTAGATACTAGATGTTCTATCTCAGGTTTCAGTACATTTTCCACCACAGGGAAGTAAAATGAGGAAGGAAAGTAAAACATAAGGGGGAAAAATCATCAAAATGAAAGCTGCATGGCAGACTTAAGTCTTTTTGAAAAAATGTATTGAAAAATGATGAAAATGGGGCAGGTAAACGGGAAAGTGCATGCAGGCCAGTGGCTCCCGTGTCTCTCTGACTGAGAATGATTGGTGCCTGTAGGACCATGCGTGGCCTGTGTGTGGAATAAGCCAGAAGTGCCAGGGAGCTAACACTTGAGAGTAGTGAGGGACGAGAGTTTGTGTTCACCTGTGTCACCTTCCTCGTCCCTTGGTGAGTTAATGTTGAGAGGCGTGTTCTACAAACCTGGTAGATTGTTGGATTGTGCCACAGTTGCCCATAGTAGTAACCCGCTCACTAATGCCCCCATTATGGGCTTTACCCCCTTCCCTGTCACACTTCCTTACTCCCTCCCTCTGCTTTCTGGGTTCTCCCCACTTGGAACCTCACTAATTTTCCAAGGCCCAGCCAAATACCACTACCTCTATAAAATCTGCCCTGATCTCTTCAAAAGAATTAAATCTCTCTCCCCAGTGCTCCTTTTCCTCTCTCTTTTTTTTTTTAAATATTTTTTTTTGAGAGAGGGAGAGCACACGCCCAAGAGCAGGGGAGGGGCAGGGTGGGGAATCCGTAGTGGGCTCCATGCTGACAGCAGAGAGCCCAAAGCAGGGCTCAAACCTATAAACCATGAGACTATGACCTGAGCTGAAGTTGGACGCTTAACCGACTGAGCCACCCAGGCGCCCTGCTCCTTTTTCTCTTTATCCGTATTTTTTTATACTTGTCCCCTTATATGACAGCATTAGGTACTTCCTTTGCGTCACAAGTCCTTTTAGTGCCTCGTCAGTGCCGGGTGAGAAGGGAGAAGGAGGGTTTGGCGAGGCAGGTGGGAAACTAATGGGAGGCCACCTAGTGAGGACTGGGGGCTTGCCCTGGGCCAGGCCCTGCTGGGCGCTTTTTGTACATCATGTCATTTAATCCTCACAAAAACGCATCATGATAGATATGTTTAGTCTCAGTTTGCAGATGAAGAAATTGAGTATCAAAGAGATTAAGTCATTTGCACATAGTCTCATAGCTTGGAGGATTCCTGTTGGAATCTGGAGCCTATCCTATTCACACTCTACCAGGCTGCCTCGTAAGTGTGTGAAGACTGAATGAACGCGTCAGTGAGGCGTGGGGAGAGGGTGGAGAGGGAGCCTGGGGTGAGCGGCCGGAGAGCAGCCATTGCCCCTGCCTCTGGGAGGTCTGGATTGCAAACACAGTAGCTTCACCCTGGAAGCCTGAGAGGTGACTCAGTAGCTCTTAATTAACAGTAAGGAGAGGTAGGTCTGACACTCGCTTGTTAGGCCACTGGCCAACAGACAGAATCCTTAGACCTTAACACTTTCAGTTGTCTAACTTGGTCATGTGTGAGGGAATCACTCTTGATCTACCAGAATCCCAGATGAGCTTCGGTAGGTAACCATACTTCTTTCTAGCCTTGAGCTTTCCTGGGCTGTGCCAATGCCTTTGTTCTCTCTCTCTCTCTCTCTCTCTCTCTCTCTCTCTCTCTCTCTCTCTGTCTTTGAAGTAGGTCTTCTTTTAGGTACAACTATTTTCCAGAGGGTGAAATGACATAATAGTGGAAGATGGTTATAATTTCATTCTTGCAGAGCTGTCTTCCCCATTTGGAAACAATTACACATTTGAGCCAGTTTAGTGAGCTCATGAGCTGTAATCCCCAACTTTCTCTCTCTGGTCTGGGCCTAGATCTTTCTGTGTTCTGGCATTTCCAATGGTAGATTCCTCTCTAATTCCCCTCTTCCAAGCCCTCACTGTCTTGTTTCCTCTTACCTTCTCATGCTGTGTCCATCCAAGTCTCTGTTCTTGCTTGTGCGGTGCCCATTAGAGCTGCAGGGGGGTAGACTATAATGCTCTTGAAAAGCAGGGAACCTCTCTTGTTTGACTTTGTCCCCCAGTACCAAACCGGGTGCTGCGCTCCTTCCCTCTCAGTTCTCCATCTGTGCACACGAGATGATAAATACCGTGGTGTTGATCTGACGCTCAACCCATCTTACAGCCCCCCGAGTTCCCCCAACCCCCCACAGGCATGGGGTCACTGCTGGTAGACCCTGACTCTTTCCCTGGCAGGTAGAGGTGGTGACAGGGAATGGGAGAGGCTCGGGATAGGTTGAGGAGGAAGCTGAAAGCAGAGGACATTTTGTGTCCGACTTTCCACTTAGAATTCCTGGTCAGAGCTCCTCATAGCAGCCTGCACACCAACACAGAGGGCTGTGGTAGAGATGAGAAATGGGGCATAGTGTGCTTAGGCAGAAAGAAGGCTGGAGAGGATGTTTTTTTCCAATCTTTTTTGTCTCTTGTGGGGCAGGGTAGAGATTCTAATTGGCCCTCATGCTCCTTGTGGGCAGCTGTGTTGTGGGGCAGGGGCAGGGGCAGGGCTGCAAAAGCGATGGTGTAGACAATTTAGACCAGGGGCCAGGTGCAGGGTGTGACAGACACTCAGTGGTGGGACCTGAGGTGACCTGGGTCAGCAAGAGAGGGACCCACAGGCCAGGGTGGGCTACTGAGAGAATTGAGCCTGGAGGGCCAGTGACACAGCCTTCAGCAGTGAATGCCAGCTGGATACCCAGGAACCCCACAGGGTGAGGGGGCTCTTTGGAGAGGCCATTGAGAACCCAGTGCTCGACACGGGGTGGGCTCACAGATCCAGGCCCCTTCTCCCTGTTGCCAGAAGGACACTAGCGCCCCATTCCCAACCTGGAAGCCATCCTGACTACTGGAGGGAAGAGGAGGGACTACAAAGATTGTGCATTGGTCCAAAAGACATTGACTTAACTGGAGATCATTTTAGAGCAAAAGAGAGAGCTGCCTCGGATCATCAGGTTTAAGAATCCTTTTCCTGAACCTCTGGAATAGAGGCTCCAAAATAAGATGGAGCCATCTTAGACGTTAAAGGAAGCTTGGGTATTTTTTAAAATCTGTTTCTTTATTGTTGCTACTGTTTGTACATCTAAATTCTATGTATAAATTTTAAACTAACTTCAAAATGAATACATATTAGACACTTACGATGTGTTCGGACACTTTGCTAGGGATTGTTGAGCTTGGTCATCATACCCTGCATTCTGCTCCTCCTGGTTTTACCGGAAGGTGTGAAGAAATATCTAGTCAGGTCCTTGTGGGTAAGAGTGACGATGTCTTCCTCTCTGTAGCCTTCATAGTCTAGCACATAGTAAGTGCTCAGTAAACTCTGGCTGCTCGCCTGGTTTTGATTTGTGATTCTAGTCAGAAGCCTAGAAATACTCTACATCGTGAGCGTCTCTTCTCAGCTCACATCACCAGCAGTGCCCTCATCTGAACCCAGTGAGTTCTGATACAACATATGTTGCTCCTCTCAAGTTTGCACAGGCCTCGATGAAGTGGCCGCTCCTTGGCGAGAATTACTCTGAAAGAATGGTTTCCTCTCCTGTATGATGAAGGGTCTCAGCTGATCGCCTGTTAAGATTCCTCCAAACTCTCAGATTCTGTGCGTTCAGTTACCCAGCAGGGACAGTCTTCAGATTCCTAATTCACTGTTCTGGGGACAGGGATCCTTGGGGTCTGCTTTGAACTGAGAACCACTCATGGCTGCCCTCTCATTTCAAAGCCGCTCTCCTATTCAAAATGCTTAATGTGAAATTGGACACAATTTAAAACATTTTTTAAACCACTTTTTTTTTTTTTTTTACGTAAGGTGACTTCAAAGGCTCTTAAAGTTACAAGGAAGCCCATGACTGTCTTAATTTCTAAATTGATAAAAGCTACAGAAGTGGCTTTTGCTGAGTGGCGAATCCACTAGTTGCCAGTGCTGTCCTCGCCTTGCTCCTCATGGAAAAGGCGCAGTGGCTCTTGGTCGGATCCAGTAGAAACAGTTCATAGTACTGGACATGAAAAACAGCAGCAGATGGGGCACCTGGGGGGCTCAGTCGGTTGAGTGTCCGACTCTTGGTTTCAGCTCAGGTCGTGATGTCACGGTTCGTGAGTTCGTGCCCCGCATTGGGCTCCATGCTAACAGTGCGGAGCCTGCTTGGGATTCTCTCTCTCCCTCTCTCTCTGCCCCTCCTCCGCTCGTGTTCTCTCTCTCAAACTAAATAAATAAACTTTATTAAAAAAAAAATAGCAGCAGCAGCAACCCAACTGGATACTTCTGTAGGTCTTCATGGTTTACAAGGTACCTTGGCATACATCATCTCACCATGTCCCCGCTAAGGTGGACAAAGAAAATTATATTATCCCACTTTGCTATGAGAAGATTGAAGCTTAAAGCAGTGGAGTACTTTGAAAGTTACTCAGCAAGAAATGCTGTCAGGGCCCTGAAAGCAGCTCTCCAGAACTCTGTCCTCCACACCAGCCTGCACAAAGTGCTTGCTTTCGGCCATATGAGGATATTGTAGCCAACATCCTTAACCATGGTGATTTTTAATCATAAGGAATGTCCTTTTAGACCCGGGTTGGCAAACCTTTTCTATGAAGAGCCAGGTAATAAATATTTTTGGATTCATGGGTCATACACAGTCTCTGTGGTAACTACTCAACTCTGTTGGTGTTGGCAAAGCAGCTGTAGGCAATATGCAAATAGGTGTGGCTTTGCACCAATGAAACATTTGTTACAAACGCAGCTGGAGGGGGATTTGGCCCATGGGCTGTAGTTTACCGATCCCCGATTTAGAGCAGAAGCGGTACTGCGCATACTACTGATCAAATTTAAATGACAACCATTCCTTGCATTTTACTTGCTGGCCAAGCCCTGGCTTCATAGGGTGCTCGCTCCTTTCCACATGACTCAGGAGCAAATCCTAATTATTCTAAGCCAACTGTGGAAATGCTGTTCCTTGCCAGTGTTTGGTTTTAGGAGTGAGCATGTGACTTCCTTTTGACCAATAAGACACATGGGAAAATCTGCTGGTGGACTTTGAGGAAAATTTTCCCCACTCTTTTTAAAAAATTTAAAAAAAATTTTTTTTTACATTTATTTATTTTTGAGAGACAGAGAGAGACAGGGCACAAGTGGGGGAGGGGCAGAGAGAGAAGGAAACACAGAATCCGAAGCAGGCTCCAGGCTCTGAGCGGTCAACACAGAGCCCGACGCGGGGCTCAAACTCATGAGGCACGAGATCATGACCTGAGTTGAAGTTGGAAGGTTAACCTACTGAGACACCCAGGTACCCCCAGAATTTCCCCACTCTTAAAGTGAGACTCAAGGAGAAATAGTTTTTCTTCTTCTGGAGCTGCACTGTCCAATATGATAGCCATTAGGCACATGTAGCTATTAAATTTAAATTAATTAAAATGAAATGAAATTAAAAATTCAGTTCCTGGGGTGCCTGAGTGGCTCAGTCGGTTGAGCATCCAACTTTGGCTCAGGTCATGATCTCCGATTTGTGAGTCTGAGCCCCGCGTCGGGCTCTGTGATGACCGCTCAGAGCTTGGAGCTGCTTCACATTCTGTGTCTCCCTCTCTCTGCCCCTCCCATGGTTATGCTCTGTCTCTCCCTCTCAATAATAAATAAACACTAAAATAAAAATTTAAAAATATTCAGTTACTCAGTCACACTAGCCACATTTTAAGTGCTCAGTAGTCACATGGGGCTAGTGGTTGCTGCACTGGACAGTGCCAATGCATAATATTTCCATCATTGCAGGAGGTTCTGTCAGATAGTGCTGTATCTGGATGTTTCTGGGTCTGCATTTGATGCCTGAAACAGTGGTAGCCATCTTAAATACATAGAGAGGAAGTAGTGAGTGCCAGTGGAAAATGGAGACACCTGAGAGTTTGAAGGTGTTGAGTAACAGCATTCTGAAGATGAAAGAACAGAAGGATGGGAAGGGCCTGGGTGTCCCTGAGCTGCAGGATGAACCCTCTTAGAACTGTCTGCTTTGGGATTTCTTACGTGGGCTAAATGAATGTCTTTAATGTTTATAGTACTTTTAATTGGGTATTCTGTGACTTGCCCCTGAAAACATTCTAACACATTAAGAGTTAACATTTCAGAGGTTTACAGTTGATTCTTAAAAAAAAAAAAAACACGGGGACTAGGGGTGCTGACCCCTGTACAGTCAAAAATGTACACATAACTTTGACTCCCCAGAAACTTAAGAGCTAATAGCCTACTGTTGACTGGAAGCCTTACTGATAATATACATAGTTGATTAATCCATATTTTGTATGTCATATGCATTATACACTGTATTAAAAATTTTTTAATGTTTATTTTTGGAAAGAGAGAGAGAGAGAGGCAGGCAGAGAGAGAGGGAGACACAGAATTTGAGGCAGGCTCCAGGCTCTGAGCTGTCAGCACAGAGCCTAACGTGGGGCTCGAACTCCCAAACCACGAGATCTTAACTGAGCCAAAATCAGACGCTTAACCAACTGAGCCACCCAGGTACCCCTGTGCACTGTATTTTTATGGTAAAGTAAGCTAGAGAAAGGAAAATGTTAAGAAAATCATAAGGAAGAGAAAATACGTTTGCAGTTCCGGCCTGTATTTATTGAAACAATCTGCACGTAAGTGGACCCACGTAGTCACACGCATGTTGTTCAAGGGTCAGCCGTACTATGCCTGACATCCCTGTAAATGCTTCATGTGTTACCTTAGTTGGTCTTGACAATAGCAACGATCAAGTGTTAATCCCTTATTTCCTAGACGAGGGAACTGAGGCTTGGACAGTTTGAGTCACTTCCAAGTTCACGCAGCTGGAAAGTGGAGGTGCTGGGATTCTAGAACCTGTGTTCTTAACCGCTTCCTCGGTGTTTAGTCCCTGAAGCAGTTGAAAATGGTTTTTACACAACTTTGACTGACTGAAACTTAGCCATATTCATTTGGCCCGAAATGGATTTGTACTCCCAAAGAACCTGATAAAGATTGAGAGAGATCCGAGGAATAAAAGCAATAGCTCCACTGATTTAATCTATTAGGGAGTAAATTGATATTCCAAGGGAATATGCTGTTGAAATGTACCTTGAGGCAGGTGTATCCTTACTTCAAGGAAATAATAAGAAACACGTTGATCTTGGCAAGAAGTCTTGGGTTCATAGGATCACAGTGCTGTATAAAACCATCAATGTAAATCGAGGATGCTTTCATAATGACATCTGTGGCAATTGTGTTAGTTTCTTTTAGGAATGCACATAGCTTGAAGTAAAAGCTACTCTTGTTGCTATAGTATTCATTACAGTATAGAATTTTGTTGAAGAGAGAAATGGAAAAAATGAAATGGGCAATAGTCTCACTTTGGTGAATACATTCAAATTGCTTAGAATTATCTTATTAATTGAGTAAGAACTGAACACATAGTTCTTATTATACAGTGTTGTATTTCAACTGTATAGTCTTATTTTGGTCTTGCTCCTAATATATGATTTATTATTACACTGATTTGGATTCATAGTAAAGTCTAACCTTCTGGGTTTTAGTGGATAGGCAGGAAGGGATGAGTTTGAATTCGTAAAAAAATAAATTTCAGTTACAGGATATTTTCAAAGTAGAATTTTAATACTTTTAAGTGAATTGCATAATATGACTAAAATGCATGCTCTGTTTGAGGCCGGGGGCTTGGTGTTATTTCCTGCTGTAACCCTAGTCCCTGGCATATGCAGTAAGCCTTTAAAAATTTTAACAAATGAATAAACTTTGGGCAAATCCCTTCATGTTTCTGAGCTTGTCTCCTCACGTATAGTATGAGGAGGGTGTGCTAGTTTGGTCTATACTCTTTTCCCTACCTATGACCTATTTTGCAATTCTTTTCTTCCACTGAACTCCAAGCCCTAAAAGATAATATCTTTCAAATGATTTATTTAAGAATTTTTTTTCATTTTTGTGTTGAGCAAAGACATACATAACCGTATCCAGTTTTTGTGATCAGCAGTAGAAAACCAGTGTAGCTATAATTTTTAAAAATCACACTCTAGGGGCGCCTGGGTGGCTCAGTCGGTTGAGCGTCCGGCTTCGGCTTAGGTCATGATCTCACGGTTCGTGGGTTCGAGCCCCGCGTCAGGCTCTGTGCTGACAGCTAGCTCAGAGCCTGTAGACTGTCTTCAGATTCTGTGTCTCCGTCTCTCTCTGACCCTTCCCTGCTCATGCAGTCTGTCTCTCTATCTCTCTCAAAAATAGATAAAACACTAAAAAATAAAAAAAAAATCACACTCTAATTTTCTCACATAGCTTACTGTGGGCAAATAAACACTTTTTGAAATAATGATATATAATCTAAGTGACTACCTCTCCTCTGCCGGTTTTCTAGATTTACAAAATTGTACTAGGTTGTCTTCAAGTCTCCCTTACCTCTGTGATGAATTTCTATGAACTTCAGTTTCCTGATGTGTGATGCAGAGATGGAGCCCATAGTCTTTCTAGGACATGAATTCCTATGATCTTAAGCTAAGGAAACTTGAATTAGACAGTGTTGTAAGAGATAGTCCCGCTAATCAAGCATTAGTGAATACATAAGAATGTTTTATAGTTAGATGGAAGTAACACACATGCAAATTTTGGAAAGAAACCATCTTCATGGTTTTTTAAATGCCCCTCTATGAATTATTGCTATGTCATTTGCCTTAAGAAAAAAATCAGGGGGCGCCTGGCTGGCTCAGTCACAAGAACATGTGACTCTTGATCTCGGAGTTGTGAGTTTGAGCCCCACATTGGGTGTAGAGGTTCCTTAAAAATCAAATCTTAAAAGGAAAAAAAAAACCCATTATTACATAAAAGTAAACTTTATTCAAGAGCAGAGTCTGAATTAATAATTATAGTTTATTGCTGGAACTGTGATAAAATATTAATGTAATTTTATGCAAAATAATCACCCCCATTTTACAGGTGCACAAATACAAGTAGGGAAATGTTAGAAACTTAACTCAAGGCAGAGCCAGGATTTGAAACCAAGTAAGTCTCACTCAAGACCCCAGTCTTTTTTTTTTTAAGTTTATTTATTTTGAGAAAGAGTGAGAGCATGAGCAGAGGAAAGAGCAGAGAGAGAGAGAAAGGGAGAGAGAAAATCCTAAGCTGGCCCCACAGTCAGCGCAGGGCCTGATACAGGGCTCAGTCTCACGAACTGTGAGATCATGACCTGAGCCAAAATCAAGTCAGACGCTTAACTGCTTGGGCCACCCACGTGCCCAGTCTCTTGATCACATTTAAAGCTTGGTTAAGGAGGTGTGCTCATTCATTTATTAGAAATAAATGGACATGGCTCTTCATTCAGATGGAGGAGATTACCAGGTCAAGATTTACACATTATTAAAAGTGAGGAATCCCAGATCAGTCTTTCAAAGCTCACAACAAGCCAAAGACAATATACGGTGAAGACATTAGAACACGAGCCACTAACATACAAAGGTCAAAAGGCCTGCTAAGGATTTTCTTTCCAGAAGTGCTACAGCAAAGCTTTTTACGTGGCCTCAAGATAGAGGCAACTCACAATATAACCTATTTTTTTAAATTTATTTCCTTAAGTATGTCTCCACCCAATGTGGGGCTTGAACTCATGACTGTGAGAACAAGAGTTGCATGCTCTACCAACTAAGCCAGCCAGGTGCCCCAAATATACAATTTTTCCAGCTAAGTAGTATGCAACAGGAATATCCATACTTCAGCTTTTGTTAGTGGCTTTTACTAGTATGCACCTATTTACAGAAATGGTTTGTCACATGGGAGTCCTATTCTTGAGGGTCATGAAAAATTATGATATGGATGTTTGCCGGGAGCAAAGCTAGGGAGGGGAGTCATGAAGAAGGGGAGTTCATCAGTAGCCCTAAAGTGGCAAGGACTCCTCTACCTCCTCTAATTCATATTGATTCCTTGACTTTTGACCTTGTCCATATCATGACAAAGAACAAGAGAGAAAATGGTGGTTGGGGAGAGTAATTTTAGCATTAATTTTGTCCCATCATTAGTTTAATGGATATTAATTATTCCATGACACTCAAATTAAATCTGATGTGGCAGAGACTGGCTGGCAGTTCACTAAACTTTAATTTTTTTCTTCCTCGGCACACAGCTAGACTGTATTTCCCAGTCTCCCTTGCACTTAGAAGTGGCTATGTGACTGAGTTCTGGCTGATGTATGTGGGCAGAAAGGATGTTTGCCACTTTCAGTGTTGGGCATTAAACCCCCAATTCCCCTCACTCTCTTGACCTGTTTGCCTGCTGGATGTAGCTCTGCAGAGCACACTTAGAATCTTCATGTTGAACATGGCAGTGCCTCTGTCCGCCTTGCCCCTCAGTGCCTGCATGGAGCAGACGCCCTCTCTCTGCACCACCCTACCCTCCACTCTACCCTGCTGATTGGGCTTTAAGTTTTTTTTAACGTGTATTCATTTTTGAGAGAGAGAGAGAGACAGACAGACAGACAGAGAGACAGAGTGCTAGTGGGGGAGGGGCAGAGAGAGGGGGAGACACAGAATCCGAAGCAGGCTCCAGGCTCTGAGCTGTCAGCACAGAGCCCAACACGGGGCTCAAACTCATAAACTGTGAGATCATGACCTGAGCCGAAGTCGACTGAGCCACCCAGGTGTGTCCCATAGGCTGCTGATTGGACTTTACACCTAGAAAGTAAGCTTCTATTTTTGTAAGCCCCTGGGATTTTAGGATTTAATTATTACAGCAATTTGCCTTACCTTAACCAATACATCTATGACCCTTCTCCCCTGGGTTGTTGGTACATCTCACTCTGCCATTGGAAGGTAGGGTGCGGTGGGGTAGGCATCTTTTCTTTCTTGAGATCTTTTAAGAGCCCACGTTCATATGGTCCAGGCTGGCAGAGTCTATTATGGTTACTACTGAGACGCTCCTCATCCAATCAGGAGAGAGTCCTTTGATGGCAGGAGGCCCACTGGAGCCACCCCCTTACTCCCTTTGTGCCAACCCAGGCCACTGGGACCTTCACAGTTTGGCATAAGGTTAAGAATACAGGCTGGGGGGTCAAATCTTACCTCTACCATTTATTTACTCTGACTGTAACAAGGGGTTTAATCACTGTGGTTTAGTCTTACCTGTAAAATAGCAGTACCTTTCTCACAGAATTATGTGCAGATGGCATGAGTCAGTGCGTACAGAGATGCCTGGAATGCAGCTAACACACTGGAAGAACTCAGTCAATACTAGTCATTGTCACTGGAGACCAGCCTAGTGATAGAGATTTCTTTCGATAATGGGAGTATTCTGTATCTGTGCTGTCTGGAACAGCAGCCACCAACCGCATGAGCACTTGAAACGTGACTGAGGACCTGGATTTTAATTTTAATTAAGTTGAATTAATTTAACCCTAAATAGCCACACATGGCTGGTGGCTACTATAGTGAACAGTGTACCAGTAGATAATTTGTCCTAATTGCTTCAGAATTTTTCTGTTTCATACTGTATAAGTTCGGGTTCAGTCACAGAAGGAGAATCACTAGGGACACACACACACACACACACACACAGGAATTTGTCACAGGGATTTGACACTATACAGCTGTGGGAGCCAGCTAAGCAGTCTCTGTAAAGCCGTTGACCTCACATCTGATGCCAGAACTTGACATCTGTGATGGGGGGCAGTCGGGAAGGCTGTAGGGAGGGTGGTAAGATGAGTGACAACAGGAATGAGTTGGGACCCACAACAGATTGATACATGTCCGTTCTTGTTACCTGCGGCCTTGGTGGTATGAGTGTCCTGCAGAAACTGGGCCCTTAGCAGTTTCTAAGGGCATTAGCATAAATAATGCTTATTTATTTTGAGAGAGAGAGGGAGGGAGAAAATGTGAGCAGGGCAGGGGCAGAGATAGAGAGAGAGGGAGAGAGAGAATCCCAAGCAGGCTCTGTGCCATGCAGTCAGCACAGAGCCTGATGTGAGGCTCGATCCCACAAAACCGTGAGATCATGACCTGAGCCGAAATCAAGAGTTGGATCCTCAACCGACTGAGCGCCCCAGGTGCCCTCCTTAGCACGACATTAAATGCACACCTCGCCCAGGAGTTGGAGAAGCTGAAGTGGGTCCAGGGGGAGGTGGAGCAGTTGTGGTCTGGCAGCCCCCTCACATGAATGACGTGAGGCGGCTGCTGTCCCACTTCTGCCTGCGTCTCCCACAGGATGCTCTCCCGTGTCCCACGAAACCCAGAAACGTACAGAAAAGGGAATTCTGGGAAACGCAGCTTAGCTATATTACCAAGACACCGTACGTACTAGAACATGAACGAGCTCAACTTTGTATCTGTTAATACTTCTCAATGAAACCTGATGCTAACATCCTCAAGGCTCTCTTGAAGTGTTTCTGTTCTGTAGCAGGCCCAAAGGTAGTCTGAAGAGCTGTACAGTCGGCTAACCTCATCTTTGAGTAGAAAGATTATGATGACTATTTAAAAAAAATTTTTTCTTTATACTGTTCTGTGGGTCACAGTTTTCTCCACTTAAACCCCACATTATTATTATAATTAGAAAAGAAACTAAGGTTAATTTTTAGAAGCCAGCCAGTGACTCCTAGGGCGACTACACATCCCACTAGAGGGCAACCTAATAACATCATGATTATCTGTGCCTTTCACTTTTCCCCTGAAATTTTGCCAGGTCTCGACTTTGTGCAAGAACTTAAAGATAAGTTATAGTCACCAGATCTCCTGAAACCCTTTGACTTCTGCCTCTTTCCTTACGTTTCCAAAGTGATCCCAAATGTGTTTGAAAATCAGAAGCAAATTATATAAAGAAAAAAGAAAGCAAAGTGTAAATCTTGCTCAATAGAAGGGAGAAATCATTTTTAGAAAAGTCACTGGGAAAATGAGGAATAGAGCACGGTCGTATTAGTTACGTACATGAACAGAATTTCCTGTGTGTTCTCCTCAATACTGTAACAGTAGTACCTGCGAAGTATGTCCTATTCTGATTATATTCATCCCTGTTTTCCAGATGGGAAGCTGAAGTGCGGGTAGGGCACGTAAGTTGTCCAAAGTTACGTAGTGGCGGATTACAAAAGTTGTGCGGAATTAACAAGTGGCGGATCTGAACCTAGGCTGTCTGGGTTTCACAGTGTAGTTTGTTAGCCTACTTATCACACTTGAGGGATTCAGGGCAGTGTCACATCGGCTGTTGGGGCTGACTCTGATTTCCCCCGCACCCCGACATCTCAGTGACACCCCAATCCTCTCATCTTACCTTAGAAGTGTCTGTTGAACCTCTTTTCCTGCCAGCTTCCCAAGTACAGGTTCAAGCCCTCATCGTGTCTTGGCCGGTCTACCGCAGTGGCCACCTCTCTGGCTGTCTCACTTCCGATCGCCCTCCTCGTTTATTTCATAGCTATATTACACAGTAGATACTGTTTTGTGCTAGGGACTGGGGAGAGGGGAGAGTGGGGAGTTCATTTTGCATCCAAGTACTTATCCTAGGCTCTGCCCCCCCCGCAAGGGAACCTAAACTAAGATGCCAAGGGGGGTCACTGCTTGACTGTGAGCTGGGAAAGAGTGGTGTGATCTAAAAGAGACGAGAGGAGCACCTGGGTGGCTCAGTTGGTTAAGCGTCTGACTCTTGATCAGGGCTTAGTTCGTGGGTCTGAGCCCCATGTCAGGCTCTGAGCTGACAGCACAGAGCCTGCTTGGGATTCTCTCTCCCTCTCTCTCTGCACTTCCCTCACTCATGCCCTCTTTCTCTCTCAAAATAAATAAATAAACTTAGAGAGGCTAGAAAACTTTCTGAACTCTAACCACTAGTGCCCCTACCCCTACATTTCCAGGTGCTTCTGCACTTAAAGCTACAAGAAACTCTCCCTGACCTATGAATTACAGGTGCTTTGGCATGAAAGAATTTGTCAACTAACTAACAGTAGAATTACCGTAGACAGGACTGGGAATCAGGGAGGGGAGGGGCATCCAAGCAAATGTTGCTTTCCTTAAGCTGTATCTCTTCCAGGAGTAAGTAACCTTAGAGCATGTGTTCTCTCCAGGGGCTAATATTGCCCCCACAGGAGTGAAAATTGCTTTTGGAGGCAAAAAAAAGCCTTATCAGTGATAGAGGGCTAGAACTAGAATGAGGCAAGTGAAGGATCTAGGGCACAAAATGTTAGGAGACGCACAATCTAAGTGCTGCGTGTGTGTGTGCGTGCGCACACAAATATAAAAATATACACATACATAAATATATACATACTTATTAGATGGAAAGGGCATCAAGGGATGGAAAGGGTCAGGCAAAGGGGGAAAATGTTGAGATTTTGAATAGAGTGGTCTGGGACAGCTTCTCAGAGAAGATGACATTTGAGCAAAATTCCAAGGAGGCGCGAGGGCACAAACCAAAGGGCTCTTGGGAGAGGGAGTGTTCCAGGCAGAGGAATCAGTGGGTGCAAACCTGGAGGTGCAAAGTGCAAATACGGCCACTGTGTTGGGAGAACAGGCAGGAGGCCTGTGCAGCTGAGCCAGGGGAGAGTAGGAGGAGATGAGACGTGACTAGAAGGTCATCTATTTCACGGGAATAGGGGGAGATTCCATGAAGAAGCAAGGGTGTACTGCCAGCCTCATAAGTATTCAACAAAGGCCAAGGCCCACCTTGACTTGGTGGTCGTTTGCCCTTTGGGGAGTTCCATCAGCTAGCAGCTGAAGTTTTCTCGAATGATGTCATTATTAATCGTTTAATAAAAATGTTATGTCAGAGTATTTATTGAGCAGTGTGACGTGAGACGCCCACAGCTCAAGTAAACACTTTCTGGCTGTGCCAAAGGAGGATTGTTTTCATTCATTTTGTTGGTTATGTAGTAAAATCTGCAAATACAGCTCTTGGAAGAGTATCTGTTGTCCAAGCCCTGAAGAGCCAATATAATAACAAAACAATATTGTTTTGTTTGGGGTTCCCATATACGAGTGCCTGGGCGTGGCGCCCAGCTTTGAATCATCTCTCTATGGAATAGTAATTCAGTCCAGAGGAGGACTGCCACCAGATTCCAAGTTTCAGCCGGGTCTAAAATATTCATGCAAGGGGGGCTAGTCATATCTGGGTTAGATCCACTCCTCGAAGATGAAGTCTTTATCTTTCCAACTCAACTTGGGGTGAAAGTGTTGGAAGGAAATACTCATTAGTGTTGCCATAGTCCCAGATTTAAGACCACCAGTTACCGCTGGCATCAGGCATCAGAATGGGCAGAAAAATGAAAACGTCAAGGACAGCCAGCTGTGACCTCGCCTGATTTGTATGCAGGTAGTTTGTTGGGGGAAGTGACTTCAGGAATCACGAATGAGGGGACAGGAAGAGGGCATTAGGAATAGAGGAAAAGCCAATCTAGGGTGTATTACTGAGATCACTGCTATGGGCAGTGAAGGGTCAGGATCATTGAATTTGTTACGTTGTTTGTGACATGTATTTGAATGGCCATTTTAGCACACATTTGTAAGGTCTGTCATGCAATCTGTCTGCTGTGACTCGCAGTTACAACTAGTATTCCAAACTTGAGATTCTGAGGCATAGCTGTCTAAGAAATACTCTCAAGTCTTTCCTTCATAGACTCCACCTCGTTGCTCTCAGATCCGTTCCCTACCTTTTCCTGCTGCGCTTTATATCCCAAGGTCCTGACTCCTTGCACTTGTTTTTGTTAAGTTCCTGCTCTTGACCTACCAGTCGTGGGTCCCTGACTGATCCCTGACCGATGGAGACTCCTTGTGATGTCATTGGTCAATCCAAAAATATTTTTGAACATCTACCAGATACAGAACACTGGACTGGCTTCCTGGAGGATAATGAAGCATCAAGCAGCTTAGCATCTAGTTGGGAACACAAGACATACAGTAGAAAAATTAAATAACAGTATATGCCCAACAAATGGCAAGTGAATGGCATAGACAGTGCCGAGTGAATGGTGCAGTCAAGGAATAAACTTTAAGATAAAAATAGAGAGCCACCTCCACTGGCTGTTGCAGCCAGAGTATGCTTTAGAGGGCTAGAGCGCTGATCTTTTAAAAAGGTCATCTAAAGCTCCTAGTACTGGCAGGGTGAAAATTTGGAATTTCATTTGAAATCACCTGATTTTTAAATGTTGGTAAGTAATTCAAACTTTCAAAAACTTGGGCACGATTCCCACTGTATGGGCAAGATAGAACTTGCCTGGGAGCCGAATTGGGATCGTGAGCCAATGGTATGCATTTGTTCAATGGCCTACTGCAAGGGGCAAGAAGTTGAATGCAAAGACTAAGATCCTTTCCAATTAGAAGATTCTGGGGTTCTAATATTTCACTCAAGTATGAGGTGATCAAGGCCTAGGCTTAGAAGGGAGCAGTGGGAAGAAGGAACAGACGAGAGAGTGATTAGGGGATATTCATAATAATAACCTATGTTTATATACCAGTTTAGGGGCGCCTGGGTGGCTCAGTCAGTTGAGTATCTGACTTCGACTCAGGTCATGATCTCACAGTTTGTGGGTTCGAGCCCCGCATCGGGCTCTGTGCTGACAGCTCAGAGCCTGGAGCCTGCTTCCGATTCTGTGTCTCCCTCTCTGTCTGCCTCTCCCCCGCTAATACTCTGTCTCTCTCTCTCAAAAATAAATAAACATTAAAAAACTTAAAAAAAAACAAAAAATATATACCAGTTTATGGTCTACAGAGTTTGTCATTGGAAGCAGGGTAGAGTAGAGGCTCAGAGGGCAGGCTCTGAAGTCAGACTGTCTGGGTTCAAATGTCAGCTGTACAGTGGATTACTGGTGGGGCCTTGAACAAGTCACTGCACCTTGCCCAGACTGTTTCTCAAGCACTAAAGTGGACTGATGCTAATGAATTCACATTATCTCATGGAGTTGTTGCTGCTTAAGTAATGAAGCACGTATGAAGTATTAACCTGCCTCACAGGAAGCACCCACCACTGTTTGCTAGTTTGCTGTTTATCACACATACGCCATCTCTCTTTACTGCGCGCAATAGTGCCATGTTACAGTGAGAAGGACACACTGGACATGGAGGCTGGAGAAGGCAGGAGTCAGGGGCAATGGCCAGAGAGCGAGCATGTGATTCGTACACTCAGTTCTATTGCTGAGCCCAACTCGGGTTTCCAGGCCCTTCTCTCTTTGTTTTTTATTTACTTTTTTATTTTTTAATTCTTTTTTCTTTTATAGTTTATTGTCAAGTTGGTTTCCATGTAACACCCAGTGCTCATCCCCACAAGTGCCCTCCTCCCTACCCGTCACTCCCCTTCCTCTCTCCCCCACCCCCATCAGCCCTCAGTTTGTTTTCAGTATTCAAGAGTCTCTCACGGTTTGCCTCCCTCCCTCTCCCCAACTCTTTCCCCCCCTTCCCCTCCCCATGGTCCTCTGTTAAGTTTCTCCTGTTAGACCTATGAGTGAAAACATATGGTATGTGTCCTTCTCCGCCTGACTTATTTCGCTGAGCATGACACCCTCGAGGTCCATCCACATTGCCACAAATGGCCAGATTTCAGTCTTTCTCATTGTCGTGTAGTATTCCACTGTATAGATAAACCACATCATCTTGACCCATTCGTCAGTTGATGGACATTTAGGCTCTTTCCATGATTTGGCTATTGTTGAAAGTGCCGCTATGAACATTGGGGTCCATGTGCCCCTGTGCATCAACACTTCTGTATCCCTTGGGTAAATCCCCAGCAGTGCTATTGCTGGGTCATAGGGGGGTTCTACTGTGAATTTTTTGAGGAGCCTCCACACTGTTTTCCAGAGCAGCTATACCCGTTTACATTCCCACCAACCGTGTAGGAGGGTGCCCGTTTCTCCACATCCTCGCCAGCATCCGTGGTCTCCTGATTTGTTCATTTTAGCCACTCTGACCGGCGTGAGGTGGTATCTCAGTGTGGTTTTGCTTTGTATTTCCCTGATGATGAGTGACGCTGAGCATCGTTTCATGTGTCTGTTGGCCATCTGGATGTCCTCTTTGGAGAAGTGTCTATTCATGTCTTCTGCCCATTTCTTCACTGGACTATTTGTTTTTCGGGTGTGGAGTTCCAGGCCCTTCTCTTAATTCCTGTGGGATTTTGTTTTCCATAGACGGTGATTCCTTGCGATTTATCTGTTCTATAATTTAAAAAACCCAACAACCTGGATTTCTGAGTATGGTAGAAAGAATAATGGGTCCTCTAAGATATCCCTGTCCTAGTACCTGGAACCTGTAAATAGGTTACCTCACAGAACAAAAGGGACTTTGCACATTGTGATTCAAGTTAAGGACTGTGGGATAGGGAGATTATCGTGGGTTACCTGCGTGGGCCCAGTCTAATCCTGGGGGTTCTTAAAAGTGGAAGGGGAAGGTAGAAGAATGAGTCAGCAGCATGCCCCGGGTGAAAGGGCTCCCCACCCCATCCTACCGTGCTAGCTTTGAAGATGGAGGAATGAGGCACGGTCCAAGAAATGTGAGTGGCTTCTAGAATTAGTTTATAGCCAGCAAGAAAATGAGGACCTTGGTCCTGTGACTGCAAGGAACTGCATTCTGTAGTGACCCAGATTCTCCCCTGGAGCCTCCAGAAAGGCGTGCAGCCTGCTGACACCTTGATGTTAGTCTGATGAGACCCGTATTGGACTTCTGACCTACAGAACTCTAACTTAACCCATTGGTGTTGTCTTAAACCAGTAAGTTCATGGTAATATGTTCCAGCAGCAACAGGAAGCTAATACACTGAGATTTCCACCTTAAATTAATTGGCCGATGTTACCAGCAATACTATCAAATTCAAGAACTAAGTGGGTATGGAAATGATGTGGGGTGATGAGGGATGTGTATTAGGATATATGGAGTTGGAGAGGCAAAGCCAGTAAGGTGTTCACATGGCAGTGCTTAGACCACACCTGGCCACCACGTGGCATTGGGGTTTAGGAGGTGGTGGCGATAACTGAAAGAAAGGGCCAGGGAGGTGACTCGTGGTAGAGACTCCATTGAGGAGGCCAGTTTCTTGAGCCTCCAGTTGCTGTCTTTGGCTTCCATTCAAAGCGTTTGCACGCCAGGGTCCTGCTCTTCATAACTGGAATATATGGACTTGGTTTTAAAACATCACTAGAGAGTCACACTGAGTAAATTTTATAGACATATCACAATAATTTTATTTATTGACTTAAATTGAAGCTTCAATAAATGAATAATGCTTTAAAATTTGCTCTTTGGATGTGTCCAAAGGAAAATCTGAAAAATTTAAATGTTTCTCCTTTCTTTGTTTATGAATCCTTGTAACAATGGAAATGTTTTGTCTCCTAAGAATGGCATGGGGCTCACATGTTTGACTTACTGGAAATGCCGACCACCTCTTTGGTTGTAACAAATGGGAAGTGAGTTAGGAGAGAGCCCAAGAGAAACGGGCTGATAGTCAGGAAAATGTAAGTCCTATGGGGACACCTCTATTTTGGACCAGGAGAAGGGATGTGGAAGATTGTAATGAGAGAAAAAAATGAGTAAAATGTTAGTCACTAAGCAAGCAGGCCCCTAGAAGAAAAAAATGCCAAAAGAAAAAAGAGGACAATAACAATTAAAAAATCTCTGGTTTTTATGAACGAGATGTCCTCCCTCCATCAGTGTAGATCGTTGCTGGCAGCCTCTAGGTTCCAAGATGGAAGAGGCCAGCTCTGGCTGTGGGTCAGAGGACTGAGCAGTGGGCAAGGTTGGCACCATTGGTGGCTATGGTCAACCCCTGGGCAACATTGTAGAGGAAACAGTTAAGTCTCTGTTGCCCTTCAACATCACTCGCCATCCCTCTTTCCAGGTATTCAACTCTTCCTCAGCACCTTCCTGCTTTTTCCTGGCCGTGCCACGTTCCAGCCCACTCCACCTCACCTGCCCACACTGATAAATTTCATTCTCAGAGTAGCCCCTAGTGACTGTTGATTCTTCCCAGTACTTTTCAACATGGCCCATTATGGTAGGTCTTTACTACAGGATCAGAATTCAGCCAGTTGGAAGTAATTCATACTGAGGTGTGTATGACTGATTTTCCCTTAGTGCTCCCAAGAGTATTTTAAAAATTAAGCTTCTGTGAACTCAACGGACTCTTTAATTGGTGGAATATTAATGTAGCCTGAGGATTATATTGGAGGACAGAGACTAAGAGGAGGCAATTCCAATTAAATTGGGGCATCAAGGCACTGACGACTCTGTGTACATTTGCCTTGTTGGCTGCAGGGTAATGGGAACTTGAGCACTCATTCAGTCTTGCTTTCAAGCAGAATTGTGCTTTAATGATCCCAGAAAATAATCCTACCCTAGCACACTACCTACCTCACCTACCATACCACCACTTCAGGAAGATAGGCTTTTAGAGCCTACCAGGTATGTTTCACTGTGCAATTTGCGTTTCCAAGCATACATATTCTTTTTTTTTAATTGTATTTCAAGATACCACCATGGAAATAATCATTCCTTTGTAATTAAAAAAATTAAAAAATTTAAAAGAATACTCCACATGTGTGAGAGTTTGGGGAACTGATACTCGTGTACTGCACAGGCTTGTAAAAGTTGGTTTGTGTTTTGTAGGGCATTTTGGCAGTCAGAATCATGGAATTTCTGAAGGAGATAGCCAAGTTTGTATGCAAAAATTTAGCCAAAGTACTTACTGAGACATTGTTTATAATCATGAAAAATTATACACATCAAAATGAAATTTGCTGTATAAATTAATGGTGTATCCAGTCCGTGAAATGCTATACAGTGGTCACAAGTGGTGTTGTGGAAAATTGTTTCATGATATAGAACAACGCTTAGGATATACTGTCATGAGAAAAATCAGGTTACAAGTAGTTTATGTGATACGATCTTTCTTATATGTATAAATACATACATACACCGTATATTCATATATCTATGTACATATGTAGATATACATACAAACAGAGAGCAAAGACTAAATGCCAAAATGTTAATGTTATTTATATCTGGGTGGTGAAATTACAGGTGGCTTTAATTTTCTTTCTTACCTGTAATTTATCTGAAGTTGCTCCAGTAAGTGTGTAATATTTTTCACAGGGAAAAAAAATAGAATTACTTTTCTTTTAAGGAATCCAAGCATCTTCTCAAAATAAATAACACAGTCTTGTAGTTTATCAACTCAGAGGCATCTGATCTAGTTTAACTCAGAAGTAGCGGCTTTATAGGCATAAAGGCTACGCTAATAGGTACAAAGGAAGCCCAGTTGGGGGGCACCCGTGTGTCTCAGTTGGTTGAGCTTCTGATTCTTGATTTTGGCTCATGTCATGATCCCAGGGTCGCGGGATTGAGTCCCTGGCCGAGCGTGGAGCCTGTTTAGATTCATTCATATTCTCTCTCTCCCTCTCTCTCTCCCTCTCTCTCTCCCTCTCTCTCTCCCTCTCTCTCCCCCCCTTATGCCACTCTTCCACTTGTGCTCTCTCCCGGGCCCTCTCTAAAATACTAAAATAAAATAAAATAAAAAATAAAAAAGAAGCACAGTTAATGGAAGTTCAGTTTATACACATAGATACCTTTACTTTTACAAATTCGAATGAATATTAGCCAACCGTTGAAGTTCTTAGTCACCGTTTTCAGTTTAAGATGCACTAAATCATTACATAACGGAATATAGAGAGCACCGTCAACAGTAAATTGGAAGAATTGTTTCACCAGCGTTGTCTGTCGAGATTTGGAAAGAAGTACTGATGAGGCTGTTGAAAATAATAGTAAGTGAATATACTGCCCTCTCTTGGTAGCAATTTGTAACTCAGTTTACGTTCACTTCCGTTAAAGATGTTCATCTACAAATTCATGCCCAAGCTAAGCTAACCTTAAATCACCTTTTTCCTCAACAGAGAATGCCGATAATTCCAGTTTGTTATCACCATCTGGTAAGACTGTTATTTCTTGACTTCGGGGGAATGTCAGGAAAATATTCCAGAAGTTCTCCATGAAATATGGCATGTAGACAGATATAGCAAAGTTGCTTTTTTCCGTGAAGGTTAATTAAATTCTGTCATTAAACCCATACCTCCAAGGGCTATAGCACACATAGACGGGAGGACAGGCGTATCGACCCCCCCACATTTATGGACAAATCTGCGGAATAAATCGTGGGTTTTCATTACTGTAGCTGGTTAAGTTCTCCAACGTTATTGTTAGTATTCTAGCTCACAGGTCTCCCGAAGAGCATCAACAACATAAACCTGCCGAATGTTCCTATGTTTGACGGATGAGACGTTCTCTTAAATATACTTCCTCAGTCGCCTCTGAGCAGATATTTTTCAAAGGGCTTCTGAGGGCTTAGCACTCCTCAGAATGGGAAGGCAAATAAAGAGAAATGTTTCGCTAGACCATCGTGGCAGGAACCAGGAATAGAACCCAACATTCGAGACTACTGCCGGCTGCAACCGGACCTCAGGGATAAAGTGGTCCAGCCTCATCCCTTAGTTGATGAGATAGTGAAGCCCCCACCAACTTATCTAAGGTCCCGCACCTCCCTGCCCCCCATTACGCACAGGCAGCACATGGCTTTTCTGCCTCCTGCTCCTGTGTTCTTTCTGGTATACCATATGTTGTAGAACAATCTTCTCTGCTAAGGGATGAGTCAACTCACATTTTATCCTTAGCTGTCTCAAAACGAGCTTCTGTTGTTCATTAATTTAAATAGAATTAAGGGGCCCCTGGGTGGCGTAGTCGGTTAAGTGTCTGACTTTTGATTTTGGCTCAGGTCATGATCTCACAGTCCGTGGGTTTGAGCCCCACATCGGGCTCAGCGGTGAGCATGGAGCCTGCTTTGCTTAAGATTCTCTCTCTCCCTTGGGGCACCTGAGTGGCTCAGTCAGTTTAAGCGTCTGACCTCAGCTCAGGTCATGATCTTGTGGTTCATAGGTTCGAGTCCCGCGTCGGGCTCTGACCTGACAGCTCAGAGCCTGGAGCCTGCTTCACATTCTGTGTCTCCCTCTCTCTCTCTGCCCTCCTCCACTCATGCTCTGTCTCTCTCAAAAAGAAATAAACATTTAAAAAAATAATAAAAAAGATTCTCTCCCTCTTTCTCTCTCTCTCTCTCTCTCTCTCTCTCTCTCTGTACCCCTCCCCTGCTTGCACTCTCTCTCAAAATAATAAAAAACTTAAAATAAATAAATAAATAAAATTAATAATGATAGCTGTTACTTCTTGTGCACATATACATGCTTGGGAGTCTTCAGACATCTCATTCAGTTTCCCGTCTTGCAGTATACGGATTATTATATTCAGGGTCTAGATGAGGAAACTGAGGGTCAGAGAGGATAAAACTTGCTCATGTTCACACTTTCTGTGCAGCCAGACTACTTGTGCTTGAACTTACCCACCACCCTCCCGCCTCTTGCTAGCTGTGTGTCTTTGGGCAAGTTTCTTCACCTTTCTGTGCCTCAGTTTCTTCATCTATAAATCGGGGACTCTAGCAGTAGCTGCTTCATAGGGTAGTTGTGAAGGGGAAATGAGATAACATATGCACCTGACACAGGGTAAACCCCCAATAAATAATAACTATCATTATTATGAACTATTAAGTAATGGGGCAAAGATTCAAACCCAGGACTGCAAGCCTCCAAAGCCTAAACTGTTTTTACTGCACCAATTTGCCCCCTTGCTGTTAAGCTGCTAGGGTCAAATGAGCCACTGTATTTTTCTTCGATAGCCGGCATCAGACTTAATCATGATGATATCTTAGCAGAATCCTGTTTGCATGGAAATATGGGGTAGGGAGCTTTGCACGCACCCACTGGTTCCAGTCACAGCCTGGGTCCTGCACTAACTGGGATGTGAGAGCCTGTGCACGTCCAGGGACTGACAGGTGGTTGTACCCACAGGCCTCTTCTTACCACTCCTCAGCTTTCAGAAGAATCAATCCTCATTAATTGAGAAACAGCTTTGGCCAGTTATTTTGTTTTGCCCAAGAGCAAAGGATTCCGTATCCACGCTTTGAATCTGTTTGCTCAGGAAGTGTCTTATTTCTCAAGAAATATCCATGGTAATTAAAAAAAATGTAGTAAATGACAAAATATGGAAGCAATAATGTAGGACAGACAGGGTGTGTGTGTTTCGGCCAACGCATGAGCAGTCTGAAACAGACAGGCCAGCCAGGCGCCCTGACACACCCAAATGTTGTCCGCACCGGCTGGATATCAGGCCGCCGACTGCAGAGCTTGTATCACTTGTCAAGTGTTTGTGTTTACTTTTCCTGCGTACGCGTAGAAGTCAAGCCATTGGATCTTTTTAATATTTAAACATGCACAATGTATGTAGTAGAATGACCTCTTAGCGTAAGTGGATGTGCTCCACGGGAAATTTCTAACTTGATTGATTGTCTTAGTAGCAGCCATATTTTAAAATAACTTACCAGGAAATTGTATTAGGTAGGACAGTAGTGAGTGAGAGCAATGTTGTTTTATTTTTTATTTTTTTTTTAAATCCTCAATTCGCTATGGGAAGAGTTGCCAGGCGTCATTATAACAGACTGGAGCCGATCTGCCGATATGTTTCATAATTATAGTTTGACAAATTATTTTTTAATTTTTTTATGTCTTTATTTTGAGAGGAAGACAGAGCGCAAGCCAGGGAGGGGCACAGAGTGAGGGAGACACAGAATCTGAAGCAGGCTCCAGGCTCTGAGCTGTCAGCACAGAGCCCGACGTGGGGCTTGAACCCATGCAGTGTGAGATCATGATCTGAACTGAAGTCACGCTTAACCAACTGAGCCGCCCAGGCACCCCTGTAGTTTGACAAATATTTAAAGTGGAAAATATTTTCTAGAATTCTCTGGCTGAAGAGATTTGAAAGTAGTATGTCACATATTTTGCTGTGGTTTCTAAACTTATTTCCATAATATTCGATAAGTAGGAGGAGGCTTTGCGGCATGAGTGTCAAGGTCTTCATCTGTAAAAGGAGACAGCTGTGCTCATTTCATTTCTTGGGTTCTTTCTCTGCAATTCTCTGATTAAGTGTATATTCTCTGAGTGACTATGGGGCTTGCAGACTCACATTGGTCTGCTAGCATGTTGTCTACTTCTTTGTATGATTCTATCTCAAAAGATTTAACTCCTTTAAAATTCAATAAATAATTGTTTCAAAGTATTAACTAGAAATTTTTCTTTATTTTTCGTCTTACAGCTGAATCATCTCTTGTTGGTTTTGTCCCCTACTCCAACGGTACTACTGCAGGCAAGATTTTGAAAAAATTCAAACCAAGATTTCGCCCAAGTTGTTAAGTTTTTGATTTAATTAACCCTTTTTACTGTTTTTTTTCCCCCTCGGGGCCAAAGAGGTTGAAACTACAAGCCTAAATGGTAAGAATTTTTCTGAAGCAAGTGAAAATTGATAACACTTAATATGAATAAAAGTATAATGAGTGCTGTTGCAGGTCTTTGTATTCAAATAAACAAACAAAAAAAAAAACCCCAAATCAAACAAACCCCCAAAACGGTCAACCCTGGAGAGCAACTTAAACTTTCTGGTTAAATGAAAATATCCTTATTAATATCATGGAGGGAGGACAGCCCCCTATTACGCCGACTGTTTTGTAAAAGAAAAGAAATACCAGTCACATTTTGAGCACCCTGTTTTACTTGCTCTCCAACACAGTGCCAGCATGTTTTATATGGCAGATCGTTTAAGTGTGAAAAGCACATCCAGTGCACATCCAGTGACTTCAGTATGCTTCAGCATGGATTTGGAGTGTTCAAAGATTGCCCTTTTCCAGATGATTTTATCAGTTTTTAATAGTATGACGTGAAAAAAAAAATACCTGGCTTCTTCATCATGCTAGAGAACTGGGCTGTGGTCGAGGGAGGTGGACAGGAGGGCACATTGTGTGTGCCCCACTCCGTGGGCAGACAGCCTCCATCTTTGCGGAGTCAAACCCCCGCACTCTTCACAGTCTCTTACTCAGTTAAAATAAACCTCTCACCATGTGGTTGGTGGTTAAGGAGCTAACCAATCATAGATGAAGCTCACCCTGGTCGAAACTCGTTTAAATTCAAACTCGGTCCAATGGGAAGGGCTAGATATTATCGTTTTTATGTTTAATTACTTTTTACCGTGAAAGAACACCAAAGGTATTTACCTTTGGCAGTAGTTTTTGAATCCACTGTATGTGGGTGTTTAAGTGTAATAATGTAATACATGCCTTTTTGCCCCTAAAGTTTCATCCAGAATAATACATTATAGAATGATTTTTATTTAGAGAAATGGCAGTTAGAATAGATTTTCAACTGGATTTTAAGTGAAGATCAAAATGAGATTTTTCTAAAAGTTACTTTAATGTTCAAGAACTTTAATTTTAAACTAGAATCACTTAAAGATTGCTTTATAAGAGTGTGCCATTAAGCATCCACAGGGCTATATCTTAAAGTTGGTATTAACTGGAAACATCATATCCCTTAGGGACTTTAATTATAATGGAGTAAAAAAGGGACAAAATATTAAACATAAATGGGATTGTTTCAATCTAATAATTATAGGAGTGTTGTTATGGGGTGAGCAGCAAATACATTTGGTAGTGTCCGTTGCCTTTCACAAAACTCTGTTAACTGCTCTAGGATTTGGGGAAAAGTGAAATGTTTAAGGAGCCTAGAAAATGCATGTGTTTGTTGATCATGTCAATAATTAGGCTTCATTTCCATTTCACTATTTCAGATGCTACTTCGAGTGTATTATCCACTTTAAACAAAACAGGTAACATCAAGTCTTCTCTGCCTTCTTGGGTTTCTCGCTTGTGTGATCAGTCTTCTGGGTTGCCAAAGGTCATCTCCTTGCCTACTTCCTGTGCCTTCATTTGTTGAGTCACTGCTCGTTTTACGTTGACACTGAACAGTAATTCTGGTGTTACCACATTCCTGAACTTCCAAAGTGTTATGGCCATAGCACTCCATTTAAAATAACATTAAAAATTATAACAGTAGTATATCGTAGCTCATAACAAATGGAGAATATTAAAAAATGCAAAGAAAAATAGAAATCATCTCTAATACTACTTTCTTAAGACTATTACTGTTAATGATTTGGTATAGTTCGATTCAGAATCATATATACACATATACTATATATATATATATATATATATATATATATATATCTTTTACAAATAGTCATAGTTTATACGGATTTTTATGTCTTGCCCTTTTGACTTCCTATTGAATTCTGAGTATTTTCCGCTGTCCCTTACTATGAATGACTTGATAAGATTCCATTGGGTACCATATGTTGAACATTATTAAAGTCATGTCTACTTTTTTAATAGAAATTGTTGCAATGAACAGCCTTGTACCAACATCTTGCATTCATTCCTGATTTCTGTAGGATGCATTCCAAGGATTGGACTTAATGGGTTAGCATGATGAATATTTTAAGATCCTTGATCTACCTGTTGCCCAGTTACCCTCTTGAAAGGTTGTACCCAGACACACGCCCACCAGCAGTGAACGAGAGTGTCTGTGTCTCTGTACCTTTGCTCAGAGCTGAAGACTATGCTTTCAATTCCTTAGGTTCTATTTTACATTCTTGATTGTTAGTGAGGCTGAACATTTTTCCCCGAAAGCACTTTTGTTACTAAAACCAAAAGTTCATTTCACAGATGTGTTTTTGCTTGCTCTGGGAAGGAAAGTATCAGGGCAAACAAAATAAGATATTTAAAAGATTCTTAATGAGAATGCAAAATACCGTCAGCCTCTGTAATTGCCACCAACCATTGCCCATGGGTCAGTCACACAGTGAAATGGAAACTCATCAATAACACATAACACAAATGAGGTTTCTGAAACTGTTGGTGTAATGTCATCATTCTTAAGTGCTTCTTCAAGACCTGAGCTTTGTGTTTTCTTCAGAATTTGCCACTCACCCTAGGAGACAGACCTTCTTTGCAAATCTATGCCCCAACACAGCCTCTTCTAATTGGCCATCCTTACAGCAAGGATTTCTGAACCTCGTTCTCTGTTATCTGGAAAATGAACCATGGACTCTGTCCCCAAAGTGTGTTGGGAAGATATTTCTAAGGTTTGCTTCTTCAGAGTGTGTTAATATTTGCCTGTGGTTTGAACAGTTCTGTCCTGGTTCTGCTGTGAGCCTGTCGTACAATTGTAGTTGGATAGTTTCAACCACTTTGAGAATATTTTTATCTATCAATATAATGGCAATAATATTATATTAGCTCCTAAAGAAAATAGCAGGACACTCCCTTGATTGTAGAGCATACACTATTTTAGATCTTGTGTTTCCGTTAATTTTTACTCTGAGTCACCAGTTCCTTACAACCCGTCACTCGAAGGTCTGCATTTCTCAAGTGCAAGTCCGCATTGATTTGTCTCGCAGCACTGCATGGAAAATGCAGAATTACACAAGCAGTGGGGTGTGTAATGGGGGTGAAATAACTGGGTAAACATGGAAATCCAAATCCCAGACCCACCCTATTCCAATGCTGTATGATCCGTGTATGCGATTCCCATTTATTCTGCTCCTGGGATGACCAATAGTGTCTTAAAGGTGTCAACAGTATGATTTTCTTAGCACTTCACTAAAATGATACTCGTGGCAAATTGTTTTTTTAAAAGCAAGCAACAATTCTGCTCTAATATTTAAATTGCTTCTTTGCAGAAAAAACTAAAATCACTATAGTAAAAACCTTCAATGCATCAGGTATGACTTACTATCAATATCGAGACTTTCTTTTTTATAACTGAAGTAAAATTAAACAAATGGCTGGTATTTATGTTTTCTTTCTCTTTTTTTCCTACCTTTTAAAAATGCAATCTGTTCTTAATGAATAGATGTTTGTGCACTGGGTACCTGAAGCTGTACTAAGTGTTTGGGGCTATATAATCATGATCAGATACAATGCCCGCCCTTAGGAATCTGCTAGTTTGGGGAGAGACCAGGCAAACAAACAGATAACTAACATGAACATGTATGCAGATAAAAGCAAATGATTACACAGGTGTCTCTGACATGGTTAAGAAGTATGGGACATAAAAGGGCTGGTGCTAGTTAGTGGTCATCAACAGGATATGATTTGCGAGAGAAAGATTCTTAGAAGACTAAACCTCATTCTCTTTTGAAATCAAAAAAGGGATATACTTTAACTATCTAGTGCAAGGGTAGGGATACATGATCTGCTTAGCAAAGTCTTCTCTTGATTTAAAGCAGGGGTTGGCAAATTATGGCCTATGGGGCAAATACGGCCCACTATCTATTTTTGTAAATAAAGTTTTATTAGAACACTGCCATGCCCATTTGTTGACATGTTATCTATGGTGAGTTTTCAATACAGTGAACAGGAGAGTTGAGTAGTTGTGACATGACTATATGGCCCACAAAGCCTAAAATACTATTTGACCCTTTACAAAGTTTTCTCATTCATGACTTAAAGGATGAGCAGTGGCTATGTACTTTGGGGAAATTACAGATGACAGCCCTAGCAATGGGAAAGAAAATTCCCAAGATTAATGAGCAGCCAAAGACACACATCACTGGAAACAAAGTTGCCACAAAAATTTAGAGAAAGATGAGAGATGATAGAATGTAACATTTAGTGAAGAAAAGACCAATAGTTGTAGAGAACATTTAAAGCATTATTACTACCCACCATCTAAAGCCGGTATACTTAAATGGAGATCTTTATCTTTTGGTGTGAGTAACATAGCTGTGAAACAATATAGAATTCTACACGTCAGGTAACTTTTGGCACCTAAATTCAGTTTGCTCACAGAATCACAACTCTTAGCTGAATCGTGACGCCTATACACCAAGCGTAAACTAAATCATCCTGGCAGAAACCATTTCCATGCACTAACACAAGTTGTAATTTTAGTCTGTGTCCAAACTAGTTCTCTTAAGAAAGAATTAAGCACTCATAAAGTACAATGGAAATAAAATAGCAATCAGGCATTGCATACGTAATTCTGACCAAATCAGACCTAACAAGGACAGCAAAATATTCCTTAACAACCTTTCCCTCTTGGCACTTTGCTCAATACATTGTGGGCATTTGCCCCTCACATTTGCTATGATTTTCTTATACTTTGACAAAAGGATGAAATTAATGAAGGCAAGATTCTTAGGGGAGTAAACCTTGAGCTCTTTTCAAATCAAAGAAGATGTACATCTCCTTTCACCAAAGAAGAAAGTGTTTTTAGGTGAATATGTATGAAATTTTTTGTTCTAACGTGGCTTATTTCATCTCCCATTCACCTCTGCCTCCTTTGTATGCCTGTGTAGTTTGTTGACCTGGCTGTCACTCCATTTTGTTCTCGCTATAACTTTTATCTTTTTAATGTTTATTTATTTTTGAGGCAGAGCACGAGCAGGGGAGGGGCAGAGAGAGAGGGAGACACAGAATCCAAAGCTGTCAGCACAGAGCCCAATATGGGGCTCAAACCCACGAACCATGAGATCCTGACCTGAGCCGAAGTCGGACGCTTAACCAACTGAGCTACCCAGGCGCCCCTATAACTTTTTATTTACTGGCCAGTACCGCTTCCTAGATTGTACGCTCATTGAGGGCAGGGTCCGTACATATCTGCAATATCCCAAAGCCTGTAGAATATGGTAGTTGTTCAGCACATAGTTTTTGAATTTTGTAGTTTTTGCCTATGTGCAATCACATCACGACATTGATGTTATTTCTTACATACATTTGCATAAGGAAATATTAGAGTGTTTATGGACTCCCCTGCCCAGGAAAGGAAAGAGGATCTATGAGTAAGGGCTACTGCATTTAAATCTCTATACTAGATTTGCATTCACACTATTTTTTTTTAAATCCTGGACAGGGGAGGGATTAATTGGGAATGGGACAGAAATATTTTTAGGGAGGAGGAGGGGATCACACACTGACGTACTAAAGAATAGTAAAGCAGGACATTCCATAGCTGGCCAACTAAGAAATGAAAACTCATTTCTTTAGCCTTTGTGGAATTCATCCAGCCAATTACAGCCAACTTATAATAGTTTTGCTCCACGTTTGATGCCTACATTTGTGAATTCTCTTGACAATGTAGTATATAAGTGTAGGTGATGACATGTTTAACTGGTTGGGTTGTGTTTTTTTTTTGCAGGAGTCAAACCCCAGAGAAATATCTGCAATTTGTCATCTATTTGCAGTGACTCAGGTTAGTGCTTGTGTACATTACACGTTACCAGATGAATGAGCCCCGTGGGGAGAAAAGGTTTGTTTGTCTCCTGTTGAGTATGTGATGTGTACCTCTCTGATCTGTCTCTTTCACACCGCCTGGCTACTAAGAAGTCCCAAATGAAAACAAAAGCAAATTTTACATCTGCCTAAAATTATCTTCCCGTTGCTTAGTGAGATGATGGATTAACTTCCTTAATATGAGAACATGAAGCTCCACACCAAATAGTTTTCACCAGAGCTTTAAATCCATAACTATACCCTTAGGGTTGATTTATGAATATAGTAAGTAGTGAACTTAATTATTGAAAGCCACTTCTGGTATATAAATCCCTCAAGCTTTTCCACATAACCTTAAATATTATACCTGAGAAACAGGATGTCGTCTTTTGCTAAAAATAAAATAAACTGCTCTACTAGCATGTTGAAAACCTCACGTACACCTAGTTTAATTGGATGCTAGTTCCAGTAGTGCCCATAGTGTATTTTGCCATCTTTATCCCAGACTGTCCACTATTTTTTAAAATTAAGATGGAAATCTCTTGAGAACATGCTATTTTTGAAATGGGAATATTTTCCCTTCTGCCATGGGCCAGAAGGAATGAAACAGCCATTTTTCTCACGTTGGTTTGGCTCTCTGGGCTCCCTTCCTTATTAAAACCAATGAAAGCAGATGTGAAAAACATAAAAACATGGTGTGGCAGGTCATAACTGGATCATGAGAAGAGAGACGAGGAAGGTAACGAAATATTTTGTAATATTAAAGTCTTAAAAAAACAATTCTTCCAGGAATGTTTTCCTTTTATTCTGTTCCTTTTGTTCTGTTTAATAATTTGTTTGAAAAACCTAGGGAACAATTTCAGGTAAAATGACTTAAGGTTGGATAGTATTGGAAAACAAGGAAACTTTGTATTCAAAGAATGGTCCATAAACATTTTCTATTTGGGTGAATGTGAGATTTACTCATATGAGCTTTCTGCTGGAAGTATGCACCAGGTAGAATCCAGTAGGAAAATATTATCTGGCTTTGATTAAGGGGAAAAAACTTGTTAGATTCATTTTACTTTCATATATTGTGTAACTCTGTCTCTCTCTCTCTCTCTCTCTCTCTCTCCTTCTTCCCTCCGTCTTCTCTTACCCTACTCTCCTGAATTCTCCATAATTTCATTATTTTTATGCTTCATCTGTGTTTTGGACTGGTGACTAATGTCTAGTTCAGTGTTGTGTCTACATAATGTTTGATAACTTTGAAAATTGAACAGTTAGTCAAAAAAACTGGTCATCTTGTATAACAGATGCCAGGAAGCTGGTTGGAGTAATGTTTTCCCCAATTAAGCAACTGAATTGACCATTTGTTTTAGTGTCTGGTGAAAACAGCCTCATCAGGGAACCGACTTTTTTGGCACCAGAAATTCCGTGATATCCTGCCAGAAACTAGAAACCTTCAATTCTTGCAGGTTCCAATCTGAGTTCGTTAAGGGAAATGGGGGCTGGTGAAAAAACTGGGAGCCGACCAGGCAGAGTTAGGCTGAGGGTCAAAGGGTGGTGGCTTCCCGGTTGCTCTGCTACCGCTGTGCTCCCAGCACATTTATGAAATTCAGCACGCGTCCCACCAGCCTGAAGGATGGACTTGGAGAACGGACGGGTGAGGGGGAGAAATTGCAGATGTCAGCATGGGCACACACACATGCACACACGAAATAAATTTTAAGAGCTACGAATTTTTTCAAAAATGGATAATTCTATGTATACATCAAGCATCTTTACTTTTAATAACTATGTACTACATCAAATGAGATTTCAATATCAATATGCAGAAGTTGAGGCTCTCAGTAGAAAAGTGGCTAAAATAGATAAATCTGGTTGATCACTGGGCTAGTGGCTTTATCAGCCATTAAAAAATTTTTTTTAACATTTTTATTTATTTTTGAGAGATAGAGACAGAGCATGAGCAGGGGAGGGGCAGAGAGAGAGGGAGACACAGAATCTGAAGCAGGCTCCAGGCTCTAAGCGGTCAGCACAGAGCCCAATGTGGGGCTCAAACCCACAAACTATGAGATCATGACCTGAGCTGAAGTCGGATGCTTAACCGACTGAGCCACCCAGGTGCCTCCTTTTGTCAGCCATTTTCAGTGGAAGTGGACCAACTTGGCTACGGGAATCAGTTGTAGTTCGGGTTGGTATAAAAGATGAGTTGAGAAGGCATGCAACCTTCTAGCTCAGGAGTCGACAAACCACTGCCCATAGTCTAAATAAAGCCTGCTGCCTGTTTTTGTAAATAAAGTTTTATTGGAACATAGCCATGTCATTCATGTACATATTGTTTGGCTGCTTTCATGCATAGCTGAGTAGTTCTGACAGAACATATGGCCCACAAAACCTCAGATACCTGATCTTTTACAGAAAAGGTGTTCATATGGCCTCTTTGCCCTTCTGCCCACGAGGCCAGTTTTCTGTCCCTGTAGATTATGAAGTGCACACGATGTACTTCTGTTAAGGAGTCTCTAGTTTCTTTTTTTCCGATAGAATCTGAGCCCCTCCAAGTATGCCCTGTAGGAAACAGGCTGACTTAAAATGAGTTCTGTATTTCCTAAAGTGAGCATTTTAAGAACAGAGTTTTCTGGTGTTTCTGGAACGAAAGCCACCATGAGGTATTCCACTAAAGAAAGGATTCTCCCTTCACACTATTCAGATTTCGAGAGCAAAATATCAACTTTGTTCCTACGAGAGAGATTGCATTCGGTACTGTATTTTAAAAAGAAATAAAACCCTGAAATGGCAAGGAATAAATAGATTTTCACAAGACTGCTTAAGTGCTGAAAAACACTTTTCCTCTCCCTCCTTCACTGGACAATGAAAACAGCCCAAAACAAGTTTTAATGTTAGAGCCACAGTTCCCCCAGTTAGCATCTTTATGGGAAACAAAGCTCTGATGAGAAGCATGTAGGATTACAATTTCTTGACAAGGAGACAACGTTTTTTCTCTTTCCGCATTCCCACATAAAATGTATAGTTCACATTTTCTGAAAATTAGATAGAGTCATTGAGTAACTTTCTGCTAGAAAAGACAGTAACTGTGAGTAACTACAAAGAATTTGATGAAACCATTTATAAAGTAATTTGATAATCCTTTTCCTGTGTTGTAGTAATCCTTAAGCTCTGAGGATGCAAGTCTCAAACTTTGTTTTGAAAATTTATTTTTAGCATTTTTTAGAGGTGAGATAATGTTTCAATATGAAGAAAGCACTGTTACCCAGGTACGTTTTAAAGATTTTTTTTATTGCTAACTTAAAAAGCAAGTGCTTGTGCATTTAATGATTTATTTAAGGTAGATTATTTTTATGACCAAATTTAAATAAAATATGTGTTGTTGAATCACTAGCTTTGTCAAGAGGGTCTGACTTCATAATAATCATGGTATTTTTTTAATAATCATATTTTGGTTTTCACTAGGCTTGCTGTATCATGTTTATATGATGGGATTCTATTGCCTTTTAAATTTTAAAATTATATTAGAAACTTCTAGCAATAAGGAATAGATTGAATCTAAGAATAGTCTTCTGATTCTGATCCTGTTCCACCCCATGGGGGATTTGGATGCAGTGGGATTACTATATACACTTCCCATAACCTAGATTGGTTCAGAGGATCCCAGCTAAATGTAGATTGTTCAGTCAGTGAACATTTCCTGCGCCCCTACTATGTGCCGGGCAATGAGCTACGTGCTACAAATGCAGTGATGGCTGCTACTAAGTTTCCCTTTTTACATTGGGATCTTTTACTTAACTCCGGGGCCTTTCCTGTGGAGAGCGTTAATAATGTTCTTTTGGGGGAACCCTTGGAATAATGAAATTAATTAGCACATTAGACTTGCTGATTCAGAATATTTTTAAAGGAAATAAAGAAACAAAAACTAGCTCAGTCAATATGGATTTGATCTTTCGCTAGGTAATACTCCATGCAGTTAGCATTCAGTCTTTGGGGTGTAGTTCTTTGGGTGGCCAACGAAACTGAAGAACAACTTCTTGTTAGAGAGCGTAAAAAACACACAACAGTATTTGTTATATTCTTAATGATTTTGTGCTTCTGCAGAATCAAAATCTGGCTAATGGCACCTTATCTGGAGTCCTGTCTCTAAGTGAATTGAAGTGAGTAATCTGCTGCTCGATTGAAAAGTTAAGACAACAACGATGGAAAGATGCTTGTTGAGCTACCTTTACTTTTGGAAACCGAGAATAGGAAACAGACCCAAAGGTTATAAAGAATTGGTTCTTGAGTTCTTAGCCGATTAACATCGGTAGTCACCGGTCATCACCTAATGTCCTTATGAGGCTGTTTTCTTTGATGATCTGAAAGTATGTAAGAGCTCCATTTGAATTGGTATTTGAGTTTCAATGTGATTTGGTAGCCAGAAAGGTTGAAAGAGTTCAAGGTAGGATGCCATGGATCCCGTCCGTTCATGCTCTCATGAAGCATCAGGCATTCAGAAGGCAGAGAGAGGTCTTCGTTAAGTAGTTAGCAGCTTATGAGGACAAGCACAGACAATGAGAAATACATTACAGATGGATGCTCCCAGTTAGACAAAAGGTCAAAATGTCAGTCTAGGCCCGGAGACAGTCTTACCAGACTGTCACTGGGAGGGGAAACTTCCTGCCTTCACCCTCGTACAGGGAAGCCGCATCAGAGACAAAAATTCATCTGCTCTCAACCTTGCTACTACCTCTCAAATGAGGTTTTCATAAACTTTTGAAACAAATCCAAAGCTCTGGGGACTATCTGTGATGACCCTGAAGGAAAAAACCTTCCTGAGGTCAAAACAAAATGAAACAAAACTCCTCTTAAGGGTCATCCTTTCAATTAGCATTTTGACCTGGCTGCTTCTGATGCCTCAGGGACACGTAGGTGGAGAGGAACACCAGGCCACCTGGTGGATATCAGACATCTCTAGGGCGCTACTGAGTTTGCAGTGGCAGACAGTTAAACTAGTGAGAAGTGGGGGGAGCGGAGGTGGCATTCCTGTCCTTTATGCCTATTTGTTTTACCTCCTGAGAAAAATTTAGCTTTCCTAGCTATTCAAAATATATATGTGAAATACAAAGCAGAAGATATCAGTGTCCTTGAAGTATCTTAAACTTGAGATGAGAAACAATAGTGTTAAGACACATTTTTTCAAACTCACAAATTTATAAATAGAATACAACTTTGCATACTTGCAATACAGCTTAATTACTAGATTTGATATATAGAGGAGTTCATTTAAAGCCATGAAGCATTTGTTGAGCACCTACTATGTGTTTGGGCTTGGGGATAAACTCAACTCTGATGATGGAAAACTGGTTCTAGAACAGTGGTTCTCTACCTTGGCTGCATATTAAAATCACCTGGGGAGCTTTTAAAAAAATCCTGATGGGGCGCCTGGGTGGCTCAGTTGGTTAAGCGTCAGACTTTGGCTCAGGTCATGATCTCGCTCTTCGTGGGATCGAGCCCCACGTCGGGCTCTGTGCTGACAGCACAGAGCCTGGAGCCTGCTTTGGATTCTGTGTCTCCCTCTCTCTCTGTTTCTCCTCTGCTCATGCTCTGTCTCTCAAAAACAAATAAATGTTTAAAAAAAATTTTTTTTTAAATCCTGATGCCCAGGCAAAGTCTATAACAATTAAATCTGTATTTGGGGGCCGAGATGCAGACACTGGTATTTTTGAATGCTCCCCTGGTGGTTTCAGCATGAGGCCCATTTTTAGAACCAGAAATCTAGAGTCTGGTAAGATAGACGTAGGATGCAAACAAGTTAACGATACAGTACAATCACTACAATGAATGTGACATGTCCAGGGTACCAAAGGATGTTCTCAGTATCTAAGTTATTCTAACTTTCCGTGAAGCTCTTGCACATTGAGGAAATAAAGTGTTGTTGAATGGGATGGCAGGAGAGGAAAGAGGGAAATTCTGGAAGAGGAGTGGAAAGGAGGGGAAGGAAGTGCTGGAGAGTGCTAGAGGGCAGGCAGGGGCAGGTGGAGAGGGAACACGGAAGAAATGAGGGGAGAAATGAGAGGTGCAAATGAGAGGTGTGGTCGCAGGGGCCCACAGCGAGTGGTGGATCCCTTTCAGAAATTTGCCCTCGGGCCAGTTCTTTCTCTGGCCCTCTGCCAGAAGAAGCTGCCAAATGAGTAACAAGATTGTTCAACTGTAATTTGTATCTTGCTGGTGGCTAGAACTTCTACAGCTTCTGTCGGGTCAGTTTCCCTTGTCATAGAAATAATTAATTTTTCTCACATAGAAATCTTTCATTATACCCGGTGTTACTTCAAAGTGAACGCTGCAAGCAATAAATGCCATAGGCTTAATTTAATTGCTAAAAATCTAACTTGTTTTGAATTTTACATCTCCAGTGATCTTCTTCATGTCATTTTCTCTCATTAACAGACGATCAGAGCTAAACAAAACCCTGCAAACCTTAAGTGAGGTAATTATAGTACATCCTATACCTTGTTTGTAATTATTGTTATATTTGGGGGAAAGCATGGAGTTTTGCGTTCCTGCAGAGAAATGTATTCAAACTTCCCCAAATCTGTCATGTAAAAAAGACTAAGTAGACTAGTTCCATTACTCTGGAAATCAGAACTGGGCACAATGGATGGATGTTACAAGGGGGTAGATTTTCCTTCATGTAAAACCAAAAATTTCTTAAAATGAGGGCTCCAGAATGAGCTCCCTTGTGTGATAGTGAGTTCCCTGACAGAAGTATGCAAGCAGAGCCTTTATGCCCTGAATAGCTTTGATGATACTTCAGGAATGTGATAGGAATGTGAACTGGACGATCCTTAGAGGTTATTGTGATTCTAAGATTCTGTGATGCTGCAATTAGTCCTGGGTTGTTTTGTCTGACATTCTCAACTGTCAAAGTAACACACACACATATATATATATTTGTTTGTTTGTTTGTTTGTTTCAGACTTATTTCATAGTGTGTGCTACAGCAGAGGCCCAAAGGTCAGTCATTTTTAATACTTTTATACATATTATTTCTCTACTCGTGAGAAAGTATTGAGGAGTCTTAGGTTGCAAATTTACATGTGTTCCTCTAAAATAAATACCTGTTAATGATATTTTGAATATATGTTGTTATTCTTTGAAACACTCATTCTTCTGTCACATCCATCTTCCCATTTCATTATGAATCACAGAGGGGTGAGTGGTATTGGGCCATTTGCCTCTGGTTCTGTGACGCTAAGGGTCATCAGTGTCCTTAGCCCCAAGGGCCACCAATATAACCAAGAAATGGGTCCCAGTGGTCCAGTCTAGTGAAGCCCAGACAGAGAAGGAACATAATATGGTGCGTGGGAGAAGGAGAGAGAGAGGGAAGGAAAAGATGGGAAAGAAAGAGAAAAGAAATTAAAAGGTGTGTGCCGGGATGAATCTGAAATTGCCTGGCAATTATTTGACATCGCACAGATGATCATTTTAAATTGTGTCCATTGACTGTCTTGGCTGCATAAGCGAATGGCTTATATAGGTCAGTAATCTCGCTACCTGAATCCCGAGCATTCTGTGAGAGAAAAAGTCCTAGAAAATGACGGTTTCTGCTCATCAAGCTATTCATTGGCACAAATAATGGCAATTCTTCCATGAAATTGTAGATTGAATCTCTATCCACTATACATACTTAGTTCATTTCACGTACCACTTTTTATTATTTGCAATGTTAACATTTTTTTTCATGTAAACCAAGACTGAAGATTTTAAAAAAAGTGATAATGTCTTAAGTTGCTAGTTATCTGACAGTCTCGATTGAATTGCCAGAGAGATTCTGGATTTAAGAGACCTTGATGTTCATCTAGGCTGGTGTATGAAAGGGCTCCCATGATGGAAATTCAAATGCTACAGATACTCGGCAAGTAGCCAGCTGGGGTTAAGACTAGATGTTAAGATGCTGGTCTTTGCCAGTTCACAGTTTCAACAGGCAGAATGAAGCAGCAGCTGTGTGCGGTCAGAGGGTCTCTGCTTCACAACCTCTGAATGTAAACCTCTATCAGTGTCTCAGGATAGAAAGTCGTTGGGGGTTCACAGGCTTATTGGGCTGATGTTGCAAGTTAGCATCAGTGCCTCCTTTTCTCACTCTCAAGTTTGAAAAAGCATTTACAAATATGTAGGTATGTTTCCAATTTAATAACATTCTGATTTATATATATTTCTCTTTACAGCACATTAAATTGCACATTCACAATAAAAATGAATAAAACAATGAACATATGTGCTGTAATGGTGGCTTTGAAAAGAGTAAAGATTCAGCCGATGGGTAAGTTATCTCTGTCTTTGTTGCGGTGTTCGTTTTCATGTGACTCCGATGTGTTCTTTGTAAAACTGAAAATATAATCGATACATTTAAACATGCCTCTTGGGCAGTATTTAGAGAGCTCTAAAAGGTGGTTTTTCCTGCTTTCTCAATAAAGTTTCAGTCTACTGTATTTGACAACATGATAGAACAAACCCTACCGAGAGAAGGGGACTTCTCTTTGGAGTGTTTGGTCGATTGCTGCTGGGATAGATTTACTTCCGAATTCTTGGAAGCTGCTGAAGAGCCACTGATACTGCAGGCGTATAACCACCCCCGAATTAGTCACTTAGCAACTATTTCTGAGTACCTACTATGTACGGATCATTGTCAATATAATGGTATCTAGTTCATTTTCTCATGTTTTCGACAAATGCTCTTTAAAATGTCATCAGTGGAGGAATCCTAATACTTGATGGGTCTGAACTTCTATCTTGCCTTGTTCGTGACCATGTATTTTCTTCTGTTTTTCTGTTGCCTCATCCAGAGCAGTGCTGCTGTGCCGTCCGGACACCCTGCCCTTCCTCCCCGGAGGAGTTAGAAAAGCTGCAGTGGTATGTAGTAAACGTGCTGAGCCTTTTCCTAAAAGTAATAGTAAGAATACTAATCACAACAACAACAACAACAATATTTAATCACCATGCTGGCTAAGGAATTTTGGAATATTGACAGTGAAGAAGGGCTTTCAGTTTTAGGCAAAATGCAGTTTTCTGTTGTATCAAGTTTCCATCTGGACCATTACCTTGAAACAATGGTTTGCAATCTCGGTTGCAAGTTAAAATCACCGGGGGAGTATTACAAATATTCTGACACCCCCCCCCCCAACCTCACCAACTGAATGTCCTCATATTTTTAAATTTTGCCGGTGTGGTAGTTGAGAAAGAGTATCTCAGTGTTATTTTCAATCTGCACTTCTCTTATGAGGACTGGTTGAGCATTTTTCATGTATTTGGGGGTCATTTTTGTATCTTTCTTGTTAACTGTGTGTTTATGTCTTTTCCCACTTTTTCTAGTGGATATTTGATCCGTTTTTAAGAGTCCTTTATGTATTAGGGTTATGAATACCCTCTGTGGTATATGTTGCAAGTATTTTCTTCTAGTTTGTCAGTTATCTTTCGACTCTGTTTTATGTTTTTGTCATGCCAATTACTTTTTTTTAAATGTAGCTAAATTTACCAGTCTTTTGTTTTATTGCCTGTGGATTTGGAATCTTAGTTAGAAAGCTTTTCTCTATGCCCAGGTTATAGGGGAATTCACCCTTGACTTTTTCTAGTATTTATATGGTATCATTTTTTTTTTACATTAAATCCACTTGGAGTTTATTCTTGTGTGTGGTGTGAAGAATGGATCTTATTTAATTTTTTCCAAACTGTGTAGCCAGTGATCCTGTGCCCATTTATTAAAAAGTCTTTTTGTCAGTGATGTGAGAGGCCCTTTTGGTAATATGCCAAATGTTGATAGCTATTTGGTCCCAATTCCAGACATTAGATGTTAACATTGGGGGAAGCTGTGTTAGGGGGATATGGAACTGTGTTATTTTTGCAATTTTTCTGTAAGCCTAAAATTAATTCCATTAAATCTTAGTCTGCCACCCTCAGTGATTCTGATTTAATTGGTCTGGGACACAGCCTAGGCATTAGGCTAGGTTTTTAAAAGCCCTCTTGGTGATTCTAATGTGCAACCAATGTTGAGAATCACTGCCTTAAATTCACCACATCAATGGAGGGAAACTGAGAGTCAGATGCTCCAAAATAGCAGATGACGCCAAAGTCATGGACGATGTGATCACAGGTGTATAGAAATATACGTAGGAAAAACTAGGGAGTGAATGAATGATAAGACTCACAGGGGTTCCCAGTGATTGGCCTACCTACTGTCATTATAGGCAATATTTTGTTTCCTTTTCCTTTTTTTTTTTCCTTTGCAGCATTTTCTATACTTTATTACAATCAGGTAAAATTTGTGTTTGAACAAAAAGACATACATTTTTCAAAATAAAGCTTCTTATATGGGGACAGAAGGCTACCTATGGCCATTCTGCCCTGCGTGGGCCATATTCCTAGGATATATTAAACATTGGACCTCGAAGAATAGCTGAAGGACTTTAGGATTCATAGCATTTTCTGTAATAAAAAGTAAGTAGTATTTAAGTTTTAGGCTTTATATGCCCCATTAAGCTGGAGGGTTGAGGCCCATTTGGGAGATGGAATTTCTAGAAGTATTAGATCAGATGAAGATATCATAGCTCTTTTGAGGCAGTCCCACAGACCTCTGATGGCTGCCTATTCAAAGAGCTGTTAGGAAAAAGAAGCCAGACACAGAAAAGCAGGCAGAGTATGAACTCAGTGTCTGGCTAGGGCTCTGTCATCAACTAGCTGTGTATCCAGCTGTTGCTTCCTTATAAATAGAAATAAGTCTCGTGTTGCTCCTTTGTAAAACTAGGAAAAAACTATCAGCACTTCCTAAAGGTTACTGTGTGTATCAGTCTTGTTAACACTTGGACCCAGCAGGTCTGGGGATGGCCTGAGATTCTGCATTTCTGGTGCTGTACCCAGGTGAAGCCAGTGCTGCTGGTTCAGGGACCCCACTTTGAGGAGTGGAGTTTTAAAAACACCAACGCCTGCCTCTCACCCTCAGAAATGGTGATGTCATTGGTCTGGGGTGTAGCCCAGGCTTCTGTATTTCTCAAAATTCCTGGGTGGGGTGATTCTAATGTGCAGCCAAATGTGAAAACCACTGGGCTAGAATTAGGTGATGGCTCAAGGTCTTTCTGATACATTGGTTCCTAAGGTTGGCTGCACATTGCAAACACCTTGGGCCCTTTAAAACCTACTGATGTGTCGAAGTGGTCTCCTTGGGTGCTGGAAATACTGTGTTTTGATCTGGGTGGTGGTGACGTAGGTATATACATATATAAAAATTCTTCAAGCTCTAAATGTAAGGTGAGTACACTCTACTGTATGCAGGCTGCGCCTTAGTGAAGTAGCATATTAAAACGAATATGGATACCTGTTCCCACCCCAGAGATTCCAGTTCATTTGGTCTGGGGCAGGAGCCCCAGCACTGGTGCTGAAGTGCTCTGAGGTTTTTCTAATGTATAGTTGGCATTGCTCACCACTGTCCTGCCACTCCCTGTGTGCCTCTCCCAACGGATGGAGGGCTCCGAATAGCAGGGGTGCTGGGAGGATTAGACAGAAGGTGGCCTCTTCATGGTGGAGCCCATGAGTGGAAACCCTATGCTTGGGGGTTTGGTTGCCGCAGACCCCCAGATATAAGAAGGGAATTTGATTTATACTTCATAAAGCACCTTTGCCATGACTTGGCCCAATGAGTTGCTGCAGTAGACGATTCAGAGAACGGAGTTTCAGAGAAGTTGGGTGGATCGCCTATAAGAGCGATGAGAGCACCTCAGCCAAAGCTTCTCGGCTCATCGCCTTTCTGACTGTCTGGCACCCCCTTGTTCACACTGCCATCCTGAACTTCAGGCTGTGTGAGAGAGGCCTCCGCCGGGGATCTGGCCACACTCACCGAGCTGGCATCTCTTTTTTGGGTGTGACTTGCCTCAGATTCCTCAACCTAATATTCCTTCTTCCTCTTACCCAAGAGAAGCTCTAAGAACATCTTCTAGTTGGTGCTCTTAAGTCATCAGTTAAAACTGGATCCTAGGTTTCCCTGGGTAATAGTTTGTTGCCCCCTCTGGTTGCCCTTCCTCCCACTCCAAGACTGGTGGATGTTGATAGCAGATGAGGTCTTCTCAACCTTCCATGCCATGAAAATATATGGGCCTGGGATCCTCACCCCCGCGCCAGGACCAACTGAAACACACACTGAGGAATAGGCCACAGAAATCACTCTATTTTTTAAAAGTCCTCGGGGTTATTCTCACGCACAGCCTAGGTTGAAAACCACTGGGCTAAAGCAACGTTGAGGGCATAGCTGATTTACAAGCCGGGGACCCCTGTGGCCCCAGCTTCATTCATTTTTTTTCATTCAACAAGCATTTCCTGCTCACTACCTATGTGCCAGTTAGACTATGTGCCAGTTAGCATCATGCCAGGCTATAGCAGTAAAAAATTGATTCAGACAGATTCCTATGTTCATCGGTTTCACAAAAGTTTATGTGTTATTAACCTCACTTCAAGATTTTCTTGAGACAAAATTCAGTAAGTCGAAGAAAAAAAATGGCACTGTGATTTGCCTATCCCAGCCAATATCACACTGCATATGAGTGAGCTAAATCTGAGGTTTCCTGGAAAGGAACGGCTCACTTGTGACTCACTAAGACTAGTATGAGAATTTGCTGAAATAAATTCAATTGTCCAAATCAATAATAATGATTTTTCCACATTTTTCTAATAATGGATCAAAACCCAGGAGATAGTTGTAATTGACCGAATCATGTACTTCACAAAAACTACAGGAAAAATTTGAAGAACATTTTATTGGTATTGATAAATTTAGAGCTGCTTTTCAATGTATGCCATGCCCTTTTGTACCGCATGTTAATACTGAGTTGATACAAGAGTCTGTGAATCTGTTAAGGACACACATAGTCTTGAAATGGACATGCTTTAGCTTCAAAGTCAAATCAATTGTTCTAAAAATGATGAGCCAGTGTTGTCAATGTGGATTGGAACATCAAAGGAAAATGATATTTTGGCATTTAAGTTTTTAGAAAACTTTTCGGTATGTTAGGAACAGTCTGGTCGTGCGGTTCTACTTTTTGGAGAATAAATACATTTTTGTAAAATCTAAACAACCATAAAAGACAGATTCCTAATATATGAAAACCACAGTTGGGTAAGAGCATTTAACAGCTCCCCTCCCCCAGGGGAGCACATAGAAGTGTTACAAGATGTCCTCAACTGAGCGATAAGGGATAAGGCACAAGAACCCGAGAGCAGGGGTGAGTGAGTGAGCCAGAACTGGGAATTCATAAAAGAGCATCCCTCCTGGCTAATTCCTCTCCTGGGGAGCAAGTGGTAGTGGTAGAAGTGGGCAGGGGCAGGGGGCCAGTGGCAAGAGCACAGAAGGTGTGCAGTGGCAGAGGCTGGGCGTGGCAGGTCCCTGATGGAGCCAGGTCTCGGGGCTGGTGTCGAATGATGGCCAGAGGAGGAGATGAGCCTCTCTGGAATTCATTCATGTCTCATGTGCATCTCTCTGATTCTTTCCTTTAGCGACCTGCAGGATCCTGTTGCGTGTCTTGCTGGTCATCCAGACGGCCCACCATTTTCTTCCAGCAATTCCATGCCAGTTGCTCCTCAGGCCACCATTCTGGCCCAGGTCTCCAGTGCCTTCTCTTTTGCTGAACCTCTGAATCATCCATCTGTAACCCAGCACCCTGCCTCTCCAACACCAGTGACTCCCCTTCCTTCTCCCCAGCCTACAGCTCTCAGTGCTTCCAGCCCTGCCTTTGATATGCCCCCTAAATCTGGAACTGTCTCTTCCCCTGTGCCCCAAACTGATCTCTCCCACACCCTGCCACCTGTGACATCCTCACTTTCCTCTCCCACCACGTCTGTCCCTGAGAGTGTCATCACGACCAGCACACCTCCAGACAAGACAGGTAAGTATGAGGAGTCAAGCTGCTGCTACGTTCGTTACAATCTGGCAGATGCCAGCCTGCCGAATCAAGTTATCTGTAACAAGACCACGTTGAACCATTCTTTTTATGATGTCTGCTTGGTGTCGAGAGCTTTCCTGCGGGCTTTCACAGAACATAGAAATGGCCGAGTTTGATTGTTTTGACCAAGAGAGACGAGAAATAGGTCTGAGGCAAATAGATCTTAGCATAATCTATCGAGATGACTAATTTTACAGGTTTCTTTCTCCTACGAAAGGTTGTTAGGTCACTGTTTTCAACATTACAAAGAGAAAACTCTTGAATTATTAAATTCAGTCATTCCATTTAGAAAGATAACAAAAGAAAAACTTTGCATTCATGAAAATCAGTCACAGAGCAACAGATGTGGGACTGAACCCAGGTTGCCGTGAGGAGGTGACAAACAATCCCAGCCGTGGGTCTGCAGGCACCCTCACAGGCAGTGTGATCTGGGATAAGCCATTTAGCTCCTCCTGATGCAGTCCGGGTGACTTGAAGACGGAAATAATCACACTCACTGCACTAGGTTTGGGATGACAGTTTACATGAGATGCCCTGGAAACTGCAGAGGGCTCCCCGTACACAAAGTAGGCCTAGGGGTAAAGACATAAAGGCAAGAGCGAAAGATGCCAGGGAGAATTCTGGATGCTCTGAAGGTTCAGTTCAGTGAGTAAGAAGCAGACCGTCCTCTAGATTTTGGGAGAGCAGGAGGCAAAACCAGGTTCTTGGTGACATGAGATTGGAGCGGAACTGGCAGTTTCTGCCTCCTCCCCCACAGCGCCTGCATCCCAGGAGATCGGAAGCTTCTGCCAGATCTGCCTAGGGACTTGCTATTTCTTTGAATTTGCACTGCTCTCTCAATTTGTTGTTATAAATATGGCCATTTTAGGCCAAAGTGTAAAATCACCAGGGCTTTAGTAAGTTAGTTAGCCTGGGCCTAAAATGCCCACCTTTGCAAAGCTATCCCCGGGGACCATTAGACTCAACCTAACCAGCTCCCCCGGAAGGTCAACAACGTGGCCAGCTGGTGCCTGTGCTGCTGGGGGCGGGACTAGGGTTTCAGGCAACGAGGCAACAGAAGCCAAGTGACACACATATAAAAGATGTATCGGGGAATTACTTGGTAGCTAAGAAGTAGACAGGACTTGACAGTCCCACAAGAGAGGAGTAACGAAGTACGGTAAGTCACCTGAGCTCACTGACTGCAGCTGGGCCTAGGAATAGCTCGACGGAAGCCTGGGGGCATTTTCCAAGTCTGGAGTGAAGTGAAAAGAGCAGAATGAAGAGTTGGTACGCTCTGTTTGTAACAGTGTGTTGTAACACCTGGATGGAGATAAGGAGGGAATATGCAAAATCCGAAATAGGATGTTAGGTGGTGGAATTAAGAGACGTTTCCATTGCTAGACAGGTTTGTATCATTGTTTCCCAATTAAAAACACTATTAAAAACCAACTTACAGCTGGTCATCCAGCTACTAATTTCATAATAATCTCTTTTTCGCAAAAAGAGCTTCTAGTTATACATGTAAAATACTGTACACGTGATAGAAATTAAAAGCAAGTATATTTATACTTCTACAAATATACACTAAATACATTGATGTGCTTTTACATTTTGTTCAGTTAGGTTTTTTTTTAAAGATTTTATTTTTAAGTAATCTCTACATCCAGTGTGGGGCTTGAACTCACAAACCCCAAATCAAGAGTCACATGCTCCACCAACTGAACCAGCCAGGCACCCCAGTTAGGTTTCTTGAAGGATAATTTACATACAGTAAAATCAATCCAGATCTATGGATAGATGAAATTGTTATCGTTCATGAGGTCGGATTAAGCACCCAACAGCCACACAACCACCTTCCCCAAAGTTCTCTTGTGTTCTTTATGGTCCACTCCTACCCACTACCCCCAGCCCCCTGCCACCATTGATCTGTTTGGTTTTTCCTATACTTCAATTTTTCTAAAATGTCTTAGGAAGAGAATCATACAATATGTAGCCTGTTGAGTCTGGCTTCTTTCTGCTAACATGATACCTTGGAGAATTGGAGATCCATCCATGCTGTTGCAAGTAGCTCCTACCTTCTAATTACTGAATAATTGTCCATTGTATGGATGGATCACAGTTTATCCATTCTTCACTTGATAGACATTAGTAGACATTGAGTTGTTTCCAGTTTGGGACTATTGGGAAAAGGGCCCCTATAAACATTCATGAACAAGTCTTCTTAAGATATGTTTTCATTTCCCTGGGGCAAATACCTAGGCGTACGTTTGCCAGGTCATAGAGTCTATGTGTGTTTCTCTATTAGTGATTTTCTCTGTTAGGTGTTGATAAAATGAATGGGCTCTTGGTTACAGAAATCGTTGACACCAGCAGCAGCAGTGATTCTGATCTTGAGAACCAGGTGTCCCAGATGGAGAAGGCTCTGTCCTTGGGCAGCTTGGAGCCTAACCTCGCTGGAGAAATGATAAACCATGTCAGCAAACTCCTTCATTCCCCACCTGCCTTGCTGGCGCCTGTGGCCCAAAGGTATGACTTCATGACCTGACGTGGTCCTAGAGGAGACCCTCTAACCGAGAGAATACTTCTTATCAGGATTAATTATAGCCAAGTATTTGTCTCCCACAGAAGAGATTCATAATGACTTGTTGAATTGCTACTGCATATTCTGCTTAGAATGGGGAAGACGGAGTGGGAGTGCTGAATTTGAACTACCACTTATTTTTGCAGATTGCTAAAAATAGTGGATGATATTGGCTTACAGCTGAATTTTTCAACCAAGACCATAACTCTAACCTCCCCTTCTTTGGCTCTGGCCGTGATCAGAGTGAATGCTAGTAATTTCGACACAACTACCTTTGCTGCCCAAGACCGTGCAAATCTTCAGGTACATTCTAATCAATTGTGGACAAACCTTTGCTCGTATACGACTGTAGTCTCCGCGATGGAGGCAATTACTGCTTAGAGTCAGGGGAAATACTCAAAATATTTAACATCTAGAACAGTGAGGTACCACAGAATCAGAAAAAGGACGTTGGTCTTGGCTGGAGCATGATCTCAGAGGTCTTTGTGCCCAGTGTCAACCCTTGAGCAGCTAGATTGTGGAAGTTTTGCAGGGGGGTAGTGTTCCTGAGGTGGGGCGAGGTGTCCAGCAATATCCTACACTTTCTGGTCGTGTCTGTGTATCCTTTCCTGCTCTGAGGCCTCATTGCCCTACTACCCATCCTCTCCAATTTCATAGCGATCAGAGACACGGGAACCAACCGATCTTACAGAGGCCCCACAAATACATGCCTTTACAGGATCCTCCGTCTTAATTAGTTCTCATGTTTTCCACCTCTTCATTATCCTAGCCCCAGGCATTTTTGGTATCGTTTACTTGATTTTCAGGTTTCTCTGGAACCTCAGGCTCCTGAGAACAGTATTGGCATTATTACTCTGCCTTCATCACTGATGAGTAGTTTACCAGCTGATGACGTGGAGCTGGCTTCCAGGGTTCAGTTCAACTTCTTTGAAACGCCTGCCGTGTTTCAGGTAAAGTTCATGCCAACTGCTTTTGGTTTAGGTTTTATCTTGGAGTGCAGCAGTTTTGTTTCTTTTAATTCTCACACATTCTTACATCTCCTATCAGTCAAGTGAACGACTCAAAGCTGCAGTGTATTTGTAAGCAGGACCTAGCGATACCGGTCATGATAAATAACAATGACTGACACTCACATGTACCATTCACCAATTGCCAAGCACTACACTAAGCACTTAGATAGGGTCACTCTAAGCCTCTCAACAACCTTGTGAGAAGGAACTATTATTATCCCAATTTTACATATGAGGACATGGAAACACAGAGAGGTTAACTTGCTCAAGAACACGCAGTTTAAGTGGCTTAATGTTATATTCCCTATACAATTCATGAGGGCCCCATTGTGTCAGTCTGTGAAACTTAACTCAGTATTCAGAGTACTGTAGAGTGGAACCAGCTCTTTTTTTTTAAGTTTATTTATTTTGAGGGAGAGAGAGAGAGAGAGAATGCACGCACATACAAGCAGGAGAGGGGCAGAGAGCGAGGGAGAGAGAGAGAATCCCAAGCAGGCTCTGCACTGTCAGCGCAGACCCCGACACAGGGCTCAATCCCATGAACCGTGAGATCATGACTTGTGTTGAAACCAAGAGTCGGACGTTTAACTGACTGAGCCACCCAGGCGCCCCAAACATGCTCTTTCTAAGGTCACATTACTTTGTGACCCTCAATTTCTCACCTAGATTGTAAAACAAACAATGTGGACTGAGTGGTCTTTAGGGTCTCTTCCAGCTCTAAAATTCTCTGATGATGTTTCATTTTTACCCTTGCCATCTTATTGATTCTTTGGTGTGCTAGGACCCTGCCCTGGAGAACCTCTCTCTGATCAGCTATGTCATATCGTCCAGTGTTGCAAACCTGACGGTCAAGAACTTGACAAGAAATGTGACGGTTACGTTAAAGCACATCGATCCGAGCCAGGTGGGAGAGGCCCGTCTGGTCTGTTCATTGACCGGATACACTTGTGCAAGCCGTATCTGTAAGAGGTGGCCGGACAGAAGGAAACCCAGCAGAACCTCAAACTCGGCCAAGGCAGTGTGGAAGACTAGAATCACCTGGCCACTCTGTTGGGTCTTAGCATGCCTGATGACTTGCCACCGAATTTTCAATTGCCCAATTTTAGTGCATTTAGATCTGGGGCTACAGGTCTGATTCTCGCCTCCAGAGAGAAAACATCTCTCATTTCAGGTCAGATTGAGCATTATCGATAGCCTCATGATTCAAAGTGTGGTCTGCAGACCTGTACCATCGGCATCACCTGAGAGCTTGCTAGAAATGCCGACTCTTAGGCCCCACCCTGGCCCCCTGAATCAGAATGTGCAGTTTTAGCAAGGCCTCAAGGTGATTCCTCAAGGTGTACAATTGCTGAGTTTAAGAAGCGCTGACCTATATGAGACCCACTGGCTTCTAGGGACTAGAATAAAATTAGAATGCTCCAAAAATCAAGAATGAGATTCTGAAATAAAAAAATTCATAATTTTTTTTCCAATTGCTTTTCAGTTTTTTCAGTTCAGTAAACTAATTATTTGTAATTTATCTTTCTGCTGCAGGATGACTTAACAGTGAGATGTGTATTTTGGGACTTGGGCAGAAATGGTAGGTTCCAGTTATAACTTTTCAGTCTTGAGCGGGCAGGGGCAGAGGGAGGAAGAGAGGGACAAGAGGGATAGGGCAATCATTGGTGCCATGGCCTTGCTGATAGGACAGATAACTCTTCCCAATGCCAACAGGTGGCAGAGGGGGCTGGTCCCCCGACGGCTGTTCTGTTAAAGACAGGAGACCGAATGAAACCATCTGTACCTGCAGCCACCTTACAAGCTTTGGTGTCCTACTGGTAATAATCCCACATTATCTGGCTTTAGATTCTGAGTCTGAGGGGTAGCTGGGCATCATGCCATGATGTCTAATGTGATGGATGACTTTGATCAGCAGATATGACATTGTGGCAGAGTTAGAGACTAATGAAATTACTCTTCCAATAAGCAAATGCACTTGAAAGAAAAGACTTGAGCATGGAAGTATTTTTTTCCAGCCTATTTTTATGCACAAGTTTTCCTTTTTTGAATAGTGAGGACTAGGGAAATCAGATTAAAATGGGTAAGAAACATTGTGTAGTTTGCATTGCACTTTAAAATTTTCATAAAACACTTTGACATAAATTATCTTCTGTATTCTCTCCAACAGTCCTGCAAGATAGGTGGAATGGGGTGTTGTTATCGTCATTGTAAGAAGTCAGAAATAAGACTCATTTGTTCGGCGACTGTCCACAGTCATAGAACTAAGAAATATATGAGTCTGAAGCCACATTCAAGTCTTCAAGCTCCTAGCCCAGTGCTTTTCTAGCGCATCATAACTCACTGATCAAGTGTATGGGCTTTGGAGTCAGCCAGACCAGAATTTGGATCCTGACTCCTCCATTTCATAGTTGTGTGACCTTGGGCCAATTATTTAACCTCTCTGGGGCTCAGTTTCATTAGTTTTACCTGATGATAATAATTGCGTCTCCATTGTAGATTTGTTGAATGAACTATGGATGGACATGTAGAATACTCAATAACTGTAAATCATAGCTCTTTTATTTATTTAAAACATTTGGTCTTGAAAGCAGTATTTTATTTTCCAGGACCTATCTCGAACATCCTTGCCACCCACTCAGATGATGGCTCTGACGTTTATCACATATATTGGTTGTGGGCTTTCATCGATTTTTCTGTCAGTTACTCTTGTAACCTACTTAGCCTTTGAGTGAGTATCCAACCTTGGAAACTTGGATTATAAGGCGCAGTACTCCCCCCTCCGTTGCCAAAATGTATTAATTAAGTGCGCTCCTTGGCCTACCTCATCCTGTATACTGTCTAATAGTGCCATCTATAGGCAAAATGTAATGGGACTTTTTGGTTAACATACTCACTTCCTCCTACTAGTCTGTGTGCTTGCTGAAGGCAGGGGTTGCGTCTTAAGCATCTTCGTACTCTAGAATGATGCTTCGTAGCTAGCCGACGTTACGTGTGACGTGACAGATGAATGCAAACCTTGAGACCTAAGAGCTTATACTCTGATATAGACCAGAGCTTCGTGTACAGCATAAGAGCTATGCTTAATTTATTAAATTTCGAAGTTACATGGAACAAACACAAAAGAGGGAAAACATGAGCAGGTGCGAGGATGAAGAAGAATAAAAGGTGTAAAGTCTCACTGAAAAATACAGATAATTCCACGAGTGTAGTTTGTAAGTCAAAGCAAGAATGTCATTCCACATAATAGCATCTCCTTCTTGGCTTACCTGAAGGGTCCCTTTGGTCACTTTGGGGAGGAGTGGGGTTTCCCAACAAATTCTGTTGGAAAAAAAAATGGGCACTTTTATCACATTAACTGAATTAAACAGTATGTACATTCTGGGATTTAGATTTGGGACACTGATCAGGAAATGCACAAATTTACTTTCAGTGCCAAACTTTGGGTCCAGCTGTGACTACAGATCTTCTAGTGGACCTTTGGAAATAAGATTAATGAGGCTAAATTACCATAAGGCCAGCCATTACTCAGAATGATTTCACCAGGTCTAATTTCACACACATAGATGTGTACATGTCATCAGTTAGCTATAGTTTAAACTCTTCTTTCCATGATCTCATTTTAACTAATGATATCAGATAATAGGGGAGCCTGGCTACATTGTGAAGATCTGAGCATAGGAGCCTATTGTATGAGACGTGACAGCAGTGCTTCTAGAAATAGTTTGGGAGAAATGAGGGTGGGTGCTCGGTAGATTCCACTACAAGTTATTTAAAAGGATGGGTCAACAGCATGTAAAAGGTCCCACAGAAATATAAATACAAATTTTCCATATTGTTACGACCGAGGGTATTCTATTTTGATTTTCTTGTTGTTGTTATGGTTGTTGATGTTAATGCCTGCCCCTCCCACACACACACAGAGAAGAAATGTATGCATTTAGACGTTGACCAAAGAATAAACATAAATTTCTTAGATATGCTCACATAAGGGCTATCAGAATGCGATGCTAATTCTTTCCTTGTCCTTTCCGTTTAGAAAGATTCGGAGGGACTACCCTTCCAGAATCCTCCTCCAGCTGTGTGCAGCTCTGCTCCTGCTGAACCTTGTGTTCCTCTTGGACTCGTGGATTGCTCTGTATGACATGCGAGGCCTCTGCATCTCAGTGGCTGTATTTCTGCACTATTTTCTCTTGGTCTCTTTCACATGGATGGGCCTGGAAGCATTCCATATGTACCTGGCCCTCGTGAAAGTGTTTAATACTTACATCCAAAAATACATCCTCAAATTCTGCGTTGTTGGTTGGGGTACGTATAATTTTGCTCGCACGTTGCCTGGGCTTTCTCTGCTTTTTCTCCAGTTTTTTGATTTTTCGTCAGATCGAGACAGTGATAAAGCAGGTCACCCTTGGCAGGTTTCTAAAACAGCTTTAGCGTCCTTATATGTTGCACTGCCCAAAGGGTAACCTCGTCCAGTCTCTTTCTAGAACACCTGTATATCACCCTGGATTGGTTATGAACATAAAACTCTTTGAGGTTAGGGCAATGAATCCTCTCTGTATCTCCAGTAACTAGAATTAGGGCTGGCACACACAAGGTGCTCAATACGTGGAAGAAGTGAGCTTGGTGAAAGGAGGCCCACCTCTCCGTCCCCCACCTCCCAGCTAGCCCCACTCTGTTCTGTATGTCCCAGATGTTATCCACACGCATGGCACTATACTCAGAAGAGCAGAATGAGATGAATGTACAGGTAAAACCTGATGTAACTTCACTGCCACCCTGACACAATTTTCAGATCATGCCACTGGTTGGTGGGTCACAAAGTCTTAGACACAGCATGTATCTTACAGGTTCCTTCATTCAACTCTGCACCAAATGTAGGAGCCTCCTCAATGTGACTTATCCTTGACTAAAGATAATCTAACCTCTGCTTGAACGCTTCTATTATTAGGGAGCTCATTATCTTTGTTAAAAAAAAATTCAACTGACTACATTTTTTAAAATATATTTTTTATTATTTATTTTTGAGAGAGAGAGACTGACAGAGGGTGAGCGGCGGGGTGGGGGGGCAGAGAGACAGGGAGACACAAAATCCAAAGCAGGCTCCAGCCTCTGAGCTGTCAGCACAGAGCCTGATGTAGGGCTCAAACTCACGAACTGTGAGATCATGACCTGAGCCGAAGTCGAACGCTTAACCAACTGAGGCACCCGGGTGCCCCTCAACCGACTACATTTTAAAAATCTTAGCTACTCTATTCAGTGATTCATGAATTGGCAGCATCCAATCTAGCAGATAGAAGGGAACTGTACAGAATGAGAGACTTCTATAGACAGAAGGAAACAGGAAAAAGCAAGTTATGCAAGGCAAAAAAGCGGGCTGGTTATTACAAGGTTATTCTCCTTTAGGGGATGACAGAGGGGTCTATCAGGCAGATTACCTAACTAGTGCTGATAACGCGATTCCTGATTGACTGGTTTAAGATTGCATTTCTGGAAGACCTGAAATTGTAATTAAGTCAAGCCTTGGCTTTGTGACCTGGGGCTTAGCATAAGTGACTCAATTTTAGGCCTATTGTCTTGTTTTTAATACCTTACAAGGCAGCCCATAACCATTTTCTAAAGCCCTACAGCTCCGCTTTGCCATTAAGTTCCCTTGACTCTCTGGTGGCACCCAGCGGTCTTGTTTTGCTCTCTATGGCAAAAAAGATAATAAGCTAACACCTCTCTACTAAATAGCCCTGTAGATAATCTACAGGTAATACATAACATTATGAAAAATGCCCTACTTTTCAGTGTATTTTCACACAAGTAACCCCATCAAAGACAAGCCAGTGCGGTTAGCACAAGGCCGTTATTACTAACATCAGGTGAAGAAACAGGCTCAAAGTGATAGCATGATTTACCCAATCCACACAGTTTGACAACAGCCCAGCCAGGCTTCCTGATTCCTTATGCATATCCCTTCCACTGAAGTAGAGCCACCATCCCGCCCAGACTCTCTCCTCTTTTTCAGGCTAAATATTCCTTCAGATATCCCCTACATAGCAGTACCACAGACCATTTACCGCCCTTGTCCCCCCACCTGTCATTCTGTCTTTGTCAAGAATAACAGAACACCTCTCCAGAAAGATAAGTTACTTCTCAGAAAAACAAGTCCCTGCTTCTGACACTGGGCACGGATTCTGTCTTTGTGGAACACCGAGAGGTCGCATTCCCGGTCCTGGACGAGCTCCACAGCCCCAATATTTTATTTTTAGGAAAGTGTCTCACTTAGGAAGCCATCACATGTCAGTGTCTCTGTAAGGTACAAATATAAAAGAATTAAATGAAATATTGTGTTATATTGTACCAGGCACCCCAACCTGTGAGGAGGAATTGTTTTGTATTTACCAGAGCCTTGAGATTGGATGTCAGGTCAGTCTGTGTGCAGAGTGTGAGATGTCCGCGGGGACTGGAGTGAGAGGTGATGGGATGGGGGATGACAGGGATTCCTTCCCAGCCAAATGCCATTTTAGGCCAGGAAGAGCCGTCTCGTCGTGCTTTCTCTTAGTGGCAGTGCTAGCAGGCCTTTAAGAGAGCCAGCTCTGCTCCTCAGTCCATCAATGGGTTCCAGATAATCAACTGAGGATTTAGGATTCATAATAAAAGATCTGCCAGTGGGGCCCCGCGTCGGGCCCTGTGCTGACAGCTCAGAGCCTGGAGCCCGTTTCGGATTCTGTGTCTCCCTCTTTCTCTGCTCCTCCCCTGCTTGTACTCTGTCTCTCTCAAAAATAAACAAACATTAAAAAAATTTTAAAAAAGAAAGATCTGCCAGGAGTTGCTGGTAACCCTAATATGTTGACTATTTGGTTTACGTTTTGGAGTCCTTGATTTGCCTGCCACCTGAGCCTCAAAATTACATTCCAGATGTGTGTAAGGTAAGGGAAACTCTAGCTGCTGTGGGTGACGGAAAATGTCAGGAGAAGATAATTTCTCAGGCACAGCCCGGTTAGCAGGAGTGACGAAGTCTCTGGCCTTGCAGTTATTCAGGATCCCAGCTGCTGCAGACTCTGCCTCAAGACAGGACTTCCAAAGTTGCCCTGAATTTGGGAGAAAAGAGAGTAGAAGATTTCACAGGACGTTTTTATGGGGCAGGCCTAGAGGTGGACCAAATCTTCATATCCCATTGACCAAGACCTAGTTACGTGGCCACACACACCTAGCTGCAAAGCAGGCTGGGAGATGTGCACTGTGCCAGGGAGGAAGAGAAACTGGGTTTGGTGAACAGCTCACCTGTCTGCTACCAGAAGAAAATAGCACGTGATCTCTAGTCTTTCTTCTCACCACCTTGGGTATTAGAACTACGAGTGACTGATGTTTCCCATCTTCCAGGGGTACCGGCTGTGGTTGTGATCATCGTCCTGGCTATATCTCCAAATAACTATGGCCTTGGATCGTACGGGAAATTCCCTAACGGCTCACCAGATGACTTGTGAGTAGGAAGCCCCTGAGGGAAATGTGAAGTGAACTGGAAAAACAGAATTCTCCAAGAAAGTGGAGGATCTAGTCAGCTTCTCGACTCTGACTCTCATCCTAATAAAATCCTGTTAACATTTATAGCAGCCTTCACAGCTATGTCTGTAATGAGATAAGCTAGTTGGAAATGCCATGCTACTACTTTACTACTTAAGAATTAAAAAAAAACAAAAAACAAATTGGTGGGCGCCTGGGTGGCTCAGTTGGTTGAGCCTCTGACTCTTGATTTCGGCTCGGGTCATGATCCGAGGGTTGTGGGATCGAGCCCCACATCAGGCTTCACGTTGAGCGTGGAGCCTGCTTGAGATTCTCTCTCCCTCTTTCTCTCTCCCTCTCCCCGTCCCCCTCTCTCCTGCTCATGGTCGCTTGCTTTCTCTTAAAAAAAAAGTATTTTGAAAATAATTTTCTAAGCCTCTGATACATATGAAATACCTGCTATGTTATGTTAGTAAAGACTCATGGAATAGTTACTGGTATTTAAAGGGGGTAAAGTCCTGAATGTTTTCAAAGAATATCTTTTAAATACTTCTAATAAGCAAGTGTCCTAAAATAGACTGTTAGGTTTTTTCCCTAGAGCTTTAAGTGGTTGTTGGAGAAGAGTGGTTTTATCTTTTTTTTCCTCTTAGACTTTTAGGAAATGTTTCAGTAAAACGATAGAGATTCATTGTATCATCTTGAGCCATACTGCAGCACTGTATGTAATACGCTCCCCATTGTTTTTCCCCCCAAATTCCAGTTGCTGGATCAACAGCAATGCTGTATTCTATATTACAGTTGTGGGATATTTCTGTGTGATATTTTTGCTGAACATCAGCATGTTCATTGTGGTCCTGGTTCAGCTCTGTCGCATTAAAAAGAAGAAACAACTGGGAGCCCAGCGAAAAACCAGTATTCAGGACCTGAGGAGCGTTGCCGGCCTTACGTTTTTACTGGGCATTACTTGGGGTTTTGCCTTCTTTGCCTGGGGACCAGTTAACGTCATTTTCATGTATCTCTTTGCCATCTTTAACACCCTACAAGGTAAGCTCTACGGCACTAAATACACATGAAAGATCCCAGTCGAACTTAAAACTACCTAAAAGTTAGAGCATCTGCAACGTGGCTTATTTCATAGCTTAAGACTGATTTGCTGAAAAACAGATCTATCTTTGACAAGGTGGGGGGCTTTGAGATCCTTGGAAGAAAGGCGTTCACTAAATTCAGGAAGGAGTACTTTTTTCCTCCTTATCCAGATTGTCTCCTCGGAGGGAACATACTGAGGGGAGCCTGCCAGGAACTCTTTCTGGGAGTCACTCTTCCTTCACTTGGTTCCTTACCTTTTTTTAAAATCTTTTGATCGAGGTAGAACTTGCATACAGAAGAGCGCACGTACCGTAAATGTCCCTGTGGCATTTACGCTGCTCCAGCCTTCTAGGTCTGTGCTTGATTTGCAGACAATGATAAATGTGAAGTCAACAGACAGACCCAAGTGGCCGCAGCCTGGCCCAGTGGCTGATCCTGAGAAGTGGGCCACCCCCCCCCCCCAGGACAGGGGCAGGTTCCCGGCGTCCCCTTGGCAGTGTCCCGTTGTTATGGAAACCCCGCTGCAGCCATTTCGGTGCCCGTCCGGTTGTGTTGTTTAGAAAAGCAAAATTACTACCTCTTTTAGATCAAGTCTTATAAAAGACTTGTCAGATGTAATTAATTTTTAATGGAAGTACTTTGGCATTAAAAGCTAAGCAGCCTAATAGGTTTACATTACAGTAACGATAATTCGTGTCTCTTGGTTTCCTTTTTTCCCAAATCCTCTGTTGGGATGCCTTTTAATTGCATTCTCATCCGCTCATTTCCATCTTTTCCTGTTGCTTTTTAGCTCCCATAGCGTCCTCCTGTAGTTCTATCAGGCAGTAGATCATTTTGCTGGTTTTCCAAGAAGTCCCAACCCGTGATTGACTTCAAATGCCTAATTTGGCTCTCCGTTCTGATTTGAAGGAAGCCGGTTAATATGCTTGTGGGTCACATTTGGTTGTTAATTTTGACTTACAGTGTACCAGCTCCTGAATTGGTACATCCAGGCGTTACACTACATAGTGGTAAACAGGAAAGTCTCATTTGCCATAATGGCATATGCTGAAAGAGAAAAAATATGCCCAAATCGCACTAAGCACAAACATGAAAACAAGGTACTTATTCTCATAAATTTAATGTGGAAACTGAAACTGCCTCTTTGTCTTCATTTCCCCAGAATGTCTCCTCATTGGAATAGGAATGGATGAAAGGAATGTATTGTTTCCTTTCTGAAGAGGAACTAATGCCTAATTCACAGGGCTTTTGGGTTGATTAAAGGAGAGATGTGTATAGGTTCTGATTTGGGACTTAGGTAGGCCCATTTTGGTCTCTCCCCTACAGGCTGTTTCTCTCCTTAGGCAGCCAAGGGTAGCCACCCAGGGTGGCAAATAAACAAAGGTATTCGGTAGTCAAGATCTCAGTCTTTAGGATGGGCGTGTGTACCCTACTGGAAGCGAACCTGATACTTAAAAGGAAGATTTTAAAGTAGATGGATTGGGGCTTCAGGAGAGGGAGAATTCAGAATTTGTCCATTCCTTCAGCAAATATTTATTGGCAAAAGCCTGGGGGACTGGGAGGAGTGGGGGGCCCTTGCCAGGAAGAAGGCGGGCAGGAGGCAGAGTCTGAACGCCTCTTCAGGTCTGTAGCGTTGCTCTCTTTGTGGCCAGGTCGCCAGTGGACAGTTTCCTCGAGCAGATTAGAGAGAGGCTGGAAGGCAGACAAGGACACCACCGCAGGGTACCAAGCTTGGGACTCAGCTGTGGGCTGGAGAGGTTGAGTCAGGGATTTGACACAGACATGGATTTGCACCTGACAGAACATGAAAATGGGTAAATATGGAAGGCTGGGGAGGTAGGAGCCCAGGTGTGAGCTGGCATCTGAGTGGATGGGTGGCTTGTACTTCCAAAGATGAGGAAGGCCAAGGACAGGATGTGAGAGGAGGGACAGTTTAATTTTGGAAGTATGGAGTTGTCATGACTTTTATAAGTATTTTTTTTATCTTACAAAGAGAGTCCCTTCAGGATGCCTTTCAATAGCAAACTTTCTCAGGAGTTTGGACTTTTTTTTTTTTTTTTCTGATTCACGAAATTTCACTTTGCCTATAGTTACCAAATATTTTGTCTTTTGTGCAAAGGAAGCTCATGATATTCAGGTCCTAGTTTCAAATTATGTTACTTTTTTTTTTCCTCCATAGGCTTTTTCATATTCATCTTTTACTGTGTAGCGAAAGAGAACGTCAGAAAGCAATGGAGGCGGTATCTTTGTTGTGGAAAGTTACGGCTGGCTGAAAATTCTGGTAAAAATTTATCTTTTTCTCCTCTTAAATCCGGAGGAAAAGATAGAAGTTAAGATCTATCAAGCAATCAATGCCAAAAGGCCGTCTGACCTGGAAATCAATGAACGGATCCCAATTGTGAACATTAGGGAATAAAACCTAGTGAATTAAAAAATAATTACTCCTGTCTGGAAACTTCGTGAGCAATAGAATTAATGGGCTTGTTGCTTCTTAAATGAAACAAGAGTGAAATTTTTAGAATTTCCTTTTGAGCTCAGGTTTTCCATTTACCCAAAGTAATTTTTAAAATTTACTTTCATAACTTGTTAAGTCTTAGCTCAACCTGGGGGGGTGGGAAGATGGGTTAAATAGGTGGCGTGATTAAGGAGGGCGCTTGTGACGAGCACCAGGTAATGTATGGAAGTGTTGAATCACTCTATTGTACACCTGAAACTAACATTACATACACTGTTAACTAACTGGAAATTAAATAAGAACATTCTAAAAAGTCTTTGGTTCTTTAATAAAGCATATTATTTTCTTGTAAAAAAAAAAATGTCCTGGCTCAACCTTTTTACCACAGGTCCCAGTGGTCGGTTGTTTAATTTGGTAGTGGGCCAGACTTTGTGTACAAGCTGTAGCATGCCTTTGGTTCTTTTGACGTTACCTGAAGGTATGCCCTGCTGCGTTGTAGAGCAAATTGCTCATTTTCAAGAAAATAAGAAAAATGAAGTATTGTTTGAAAAAAATAAATTCCTTTACAGGAATAGCACCCATGAACGCAACCTTTGCAGTATCGCAAAGACCTGGTGGCATGAGATCCGTACTCAGAAAATGGCAGTATAGTTCGTTCAGTTCTTCTGAACCATGTAAGAGCCATCAGGCATCACAACACAGTTGTCCTGTGTGTTCTTGTGAAGACGGTCCTGGGCTCTGGACTACTACCTAATTCAGGGGGTACTTACAGACACAATCAAATCAGCATGGCCTTTAGTCCAAGAGAATATAGGTTGCTTTTAACCAGGTAGTCATTTAAAGGATAGACGTATGTAGTCTTAAACGAAAATACATTTTATCATACATTTGTGAAATGTGTGACTTCTTTGCAAGAAGGGGAAGTGAGATCAGTTGCTAGAACAGGTTATACTGCTATGATCTGTCTCTTGCATTTGAGCTTCACCATTCCCCCTGGTTTTTCTGAAATGCTTATTCTGCTATAGACTGGAGTAAAACTGCTACTAATGGTTTAAAGAAGCAGACTGTAAACCAAGGAGTGTCCAGCTCTTCAAATTCCTTACAGTCAAACAGTAACTCCACACACTCCACCACGCTGCTGGTGAATAGCGATTGCTCAGGCCTTGTGAGCGGGAATGGTATGTATGTCTCAATACAGTATTTCTCAAGCTAGTGTTTGTTTTATTAAAGTAGTTTTATCCTTTAATGACATTTTTGCTCAGCTCAGAGAAAAATTACATAGGACCAGTGGATCAAAATGTGGTTCCATTATAGAAGAGAAAGTTTATTAATCCAAACTTCTCCATTTTAGAGCAAATACCAAAACCTTTATTTTTTAAGAGTCAGTTTTTCATGATGGGACTTGATGACAATCTAAAAATTTTAATGTTGCAAACTCTGATTCAAGTACTGCAAGCAGTACCTAAAATCGTTGATGAGACCATATCCATTTTTTAGTACATCTAGAATCACACATATCTTCAACACTTTGAAACTTTCCTATTCTCTGCTTGTCACGTTTGTTATTCTTTTCCGTAGTGTGGATGAATTATGACCGGTACTGGTGGCCATATATGTGACCGATATATGAACATATTATTGCTGTTGCACCTTATACTAATTCTGACATTTCTAGCTAAAGCTTCCCTTACATTTTCTTTCTTTCATACTATTGGGCTGTTCATTACTTATAAAAGCTTATGTATTTTTATCTTCTTTGGCTTAATACATCTTTTGCGTTTTTATAAAAACTTACATTTCTGCTGATATACTTTCTCCTTCCCTGGAGATTTTGCCTTTATTCATCATTTTCAGATATTAGTTATTTTCATGATGAATTCAAATGAGTTTGTGAGAAGGTTTATATACCACATAGTTTTCCAACCCTCCAAAAATGGGAGGGCCTGCTGGTTTATATAGAATTCAAAAATATGATAGAGTGCCTCTATATCGACGTTTCTCAACCTTGGCACAATTGGCATTTGGAGCTCGGTAACGGGGGGCGGGGGGGCTGTCCTGTGCAACATGCTAGTTTCCACCCACCAGATCCCAGTAGCTCCCACCTACTCACTCCCAGTTGTGACAACCAAAAACGTCTTCGGACATTCTGAAACGTCCCCGGAGGGGTAAAATCACACCCCCCCCCATTCACTGGGAACCATGCTGTAGAAGATGAGAAACAGCTATCCCATGGCCTTAGCTCCTTGCTGTATATACCAGGGTAAGAGCTCTGGCTTCTGGGCCAAATGGCTGTATCAGGAATGACTCAATGTAGGTAAACAGCACAGGCAGTAGCGATCGGGGCTGGTTAATAAGTTAGCATGAGAAAGCAAGTTCAAAGCAGAGAAATCAGAGATATGAGGTAAGCCATCATGAATCCTCAGAATCACAACATATCAGTAAAGCCTATTGGCTTGGACAAAAATGTTTGGAGGTCTTAAAGCCAGATTTTTGCATATTCTAGAAACAATTCAGAGATGGAGCCTCATTTGCCTAGCCTATGTTGCCATCTTTCGGGGAATCAGATTTGACTGAAGCGACACATGGTTGATTTGACACAGCTATTTTTGATGGCTGCCAGTGAAGGTGGGGGTACATTTTGGGTCACCTGAATGACCAAGTTTTTTTTTTTTTTAACGTTTATTTAATTTTGGCAGAGAGAGAGGAGAGAGAGAGAGAGAGCACGTGAGAGAGCGCGCAAGTGGGAGAGGGGCAGAGAGAGGGAGACACAGAATTGGAAGCAGGCTCCAGGCTCCGAGCTGTCAGCACAGAGCCTGACACAGGCCTCGAACCCACTGACTCAGAGATCATGACCTGAGCCGAAGTCGGACGCTTAACCGACTGAGTCCCCCAGGCGCTCCTAGAGCAGCCAAGTTTTTAACCACGTAATATGCTCATCAGAGAGACATCCCTGACTCCTCAGGCTACACACCAGGATCTGGGATGGAAAAGGGATGGGATGGGCAATTTGGAAAAAGAAGCTGGAGGTTTAATGGTTTATTATGCCAGGTCAAATTGTCCCAGCGCCAAAATGTCCTCAGACCAAAATGCCTCAATCAGGTGGCTGCCCCAGAGAGTCACATGGTCTGTTTGAGCTGTGTTAACCATACTTATCGCCTGGTTTGTCTGAATGTTACATATGTGGTTACGCTTTACAGGCCTAGTGCCAGCAGTCATCTCATTAGATACGTGGGGCCACAAGCTCACAGTCTGACACAAACATCACATGTTGGCTCCATCAATTCGGAGCTGTATAACCTTGTGCAAAGCACTTGATTTCCGAAACCTTAGTTTCATCGTCTGTGAAATGGGGATAATAATAGCACTCAACCTGTAGTGTAATGAGGTAATACTTACAAAGTTCTTGGCACTGTTAACATTATTACTACAATTATGGCGTGAACTAAAACATGGGCTAAGTGTTCGGCTTTCTCCATTGTCTTCCCATAGTGTAATAGAGGGGCTGGTTTAGTCTATGAGAGATGATTTTTTTCTTGGTCATGACATTGTTGCTCTGGGTTTCTCTGGTACAAGGTTTTATTTCATAGGAATCTTGAGGAACCAAGAACCTTGTAAGGGGACCTATGGGGATCTCTGTTAACCTTAACCTTTTGGGGGAGACCAGAATATTACAGGTTATACTAAACCTATATGCTCAATATGTGATCGATACACTACACATATGATCGATAATGATCAACCAGAGTTAGGAAATGGGCCTTTTCAAATCAAATATATTGCTTTGCTTCATTTTTGACCGTTTCATTAAAAAAAAATGCCACAGAGAACTGGTTTCTGACCCATTCTCCAGAGTTTGTTTTGCTTACTTTGAGTGGCCTTAGGGAAGGAATGCAAAATAAAAGACAAATATATTTTTACAAATAACATTCTACATGTGCCTACTTCAGAATAAAGTTATGCTTAAGTTTATTTTTTAATTGCTTTCTGTGGATATTTCATGACACCAATTTTGTTTTTCCTTATATAGGGACTGCGTCTTTGGAGAAGAATGGGGTTTCTTTCAGTGTTCAGAATGGAGATGTGTGCCTTCACGATCTCAGTGGAAAGCAGCACATGTTTAACGAGAAAGAAGACCCGTGCAATGGTAAAAGCCGTATCGCTCTCAGAAGGACTTCAAAGCGGGGAAGCTTACACTTTATTGAGTAAATGTGATTCCTTTTTCTAAAATCAAAGCATGATGCTTGACAGTGTGAAAATGTCCAATTTTACCTTTTACACAATGTGAGATGTATGAATATCAACTAATTTTATCCTCGGCAACCTCTGGAGAAGCATTTGCTAATTGAGGGCAATGGTTATTGGAAGAGGAAACCGAGACCTTATACATAGTTTTTAGACATTTGTAGTTTATTTTTTTTTATCCTTCATTTTAAAAAGAAGGTTGGGTTTAAACAACACAGTAAGATTAAGACTTCTTTAAAATCAAAGTCGTTCCTTTCTAGCCACATTTTTAAGAGGCTAAGTCATCTTTGATAACATCCTAGAAAGCAACTGTTGACTTCAGCCCGTTGGTGAGTTTAGTTGTGCATGCCTTTGTTGTAAATAAGCTAAATTCTAGTGACCCACATGTCAAATATCTTCTACGTTTTTTTGTATTTATTTCTTTGTAGAGATTGTAAATTTATTTCTTTGTAGAATTGTAGTTGTGTTATTGTGTCTAATGTGATAATTCAGAAAATCCTTGATGGTTCAGTGAATTCTAAAGCTCCCTTTGGAGATTATATGGGATGTGAAATACAGAAGCTTCACTGAAATCAAGAAATAATGATGCCAGCCAGACTGGACAGAATGTAAGCAGACAGTGCCACAGTGAGCTCATATAGTGCCTTTGAGCGGGTTGGAGAAAGGTGCCCCCACTGGGCAGACACAGCCCCAAGGGCTCACGGTCTGGCATACAGAGTGGGGGGGACCATAGTTTCGCCTCATTCATCCTCTCGGGTGCACCCTTGTGCAGGATACCACCTGCGCAACCGTATGCGGCGCCCAATACCAATCCCCATCTCCTGACCTCATGCCTAGTCACCAGATTAGGGAATCTGCACCCAGATGTTTAGCTTAGTACCTTGGCCACAGAGAGGGATGGAACTGTAATCTAGACCATCTGTCAGGAAAATGGTGAATGTGGAGGAGATACAAACACTGCCACTTCTCAAATCCCCAGAGCCTTTCAGAAAAGGGGAGTAGAGTAGGATTACTTTTTAAAGGAGGTGTATATGAGGGGAAATAATCATATTGCTGTTCTTTAAAAGGCAACTGCGTCGTGCTTTGTTCATTGTCATGACCGGTACCCTCTGGCCCAGCCAGAGCTATGGTAATTTTTAAAAGGCGTGAAGTCTTGAAGAATGCATAGTGACAAGGGGGAGCAGCTACTGGGAACATGACCTATCCTTCAGTGCTATTGTTTCCATCTGTACCAAACCCTGATTGTTCCTAGTTAGAGAGGGTGTATCTTGCTTCCCACCTACAGCTGCTCAAGGATGTCCTTATTAGGAACATTGCAAAACCCTTTAGTTAGGCCTTTCACCAAGGTTCCCTTGCATATATTTCAAGTGAATGTTGTATCCCAGATTAACCACAGTAATCATGTAATACACTTCTGTGAGTGCTGATTTGCCTTCGCAATATTTCTTCTCTGATTTATTTAATTGTCTTGTATTTATGTTAAAATTGACCACGCTGTTAAAATCGCCAAAATAAATTTGTAGTTAAGTCGAGTTTGAAAGCTTTCACAAAGAGAAGGTGTCTGCGCTCTCTTTCCTTGGCGGTGTCGCGTTCAAGTGGCCTGATTAAGAAGACGGTAAGGTCTTCTGGCAAACAGCAGACACACCGTCCCTGTGGGGTTAGAGCAAGCTTCTTCCTCACAAGAGCAGCTTCTGAGGTCGCTTTTTCATTTTCCCCTTAATCTCTTTCAAGATTCTCTCTTTAACAAATGTGTACGATCCCGGATTCAGATCTCTTCCATGTGTCTGCTTCCTCAGCATTAAACAGTAGGATTTCAGGAAGGTGCGGACAGGAGTAGGGGCTCCTGGGGAGCTGATTAGCATGTGAGGGCCACAAATGGGGGGAGCTGGCCTCAGTTCCACAAGAGGTCTTGAGCAGTCTCTCCGATGACGCTCAGCTGCCTCGAAGATGCGGAGGATTGCATTGGTGAGGAAGGTGGTGAGCTACTCCAGAGCTGGGTGTGAGAGCTCAGAAACCAAATCTCCTGCATATTGTGTAATCAAAGTGTACACCAAAGGATGCACAATCCCAATGTTCTTTAGATCCTGTCCATCACCCCCTCATTTTTCCTGTCACGTTTTGTGTCTGGGCTGTGGGCCTTAAGCCAAATTCTCTTGTCTCCTTTTTCACCTCACACGGGTAAGAGGCAGGGCAGAGAGAAAATTCCTGAGAAGCATCCTCCTTCGAGTTTAAAACTGGCGTCCCAGTCTGAGATTCCGTTGAAGGAGAGAGAAGTGTCAGTATGAGGAGGCGCGGAGTGTCACAGCATTGACCGGAATTTGAAGACTTTCCTCAGAACGTTTGAAAAGTCTTTTTCCCAAAACACACTGCCATCATTAATCCCACAAAGTAACTCTTCACTTCAGGGAGCACCATCGTGACGGTTCTTAGCAAAAATGGTGAACTGGCTTCATTTGGGATACTAGGTTGTATCTAATGAGGTTACCTAGAAAGCAGGTTAGTTTGAAGGCCATTTTGACAAAGGACTACTTTACTGAATGAACAATTCACCGAATGGACTCGTGCCTTACCATTTTTTTCTCCATGACAGCATTTTAAGGACTGTTCAATATGTCTCTGCCTCCGCTCCTCGCCGATGCAGTTGGGAGTCTGAAGGAGAGGAAAAAAAGAAAGACTGGGTAGATATTAAAACATAATCTTGAATGGGCAGAATTCTTGTCAGTGGATTCTTTTTCCTTTTCTGGGGGTACAGCATTTAAAAGTTGGGGCAGACAAAAATCGAATACATTCTTGCAGAATATAAATTCTTCTAACTTTACCTATATATTCATCACTGAGAAGAAATCTTACAGTCCCTAATGTTTCTACTCTTTACCTCTTATTCTCAAATTAGCTATAGGAATGTGGGACAGAGACATGTTGTACATTCTTTAAAATATTGCAATGAAAATGACCTCCAGTCAACAAAAACTTAATTGTCAAAAAAACCACGAAATTTGGCAAATTGGCTATGTTCAGCAAACTGATTCAGAGTGGACCCTCTCTGTGTCAAAGATGGAGTGCTTTTCTTTAGACTCGAAAACTTGAGCCTTCAAGAAGAAGCGTTGGGTGGTTTCTCCCTTGCATGCCGACCTGTGGCTCTCTGGGAACTTCATTGGCCTAAGCTCCCATGGCAGGACAGTGGGGCTGACTCTCTGGACGGGGTCAGAGAAGTCAAAGGTGGTACTTCCCCAGAGTCCGGTTTTGGGCTTTCATGTTTACGAAGATCACGAATGGGCTTCAGAAACAACGACATACCCCATCATGTTCCATATCTGATTCTCGACAAATATTTGAGAAGTGACTTGGAGACAGGTTTCTATTGGATCACAGCCAGAGAAAAGCTCTGTGGATATGGAAACCAAGATACAGAGGTTTTGTGTCTTAGGGACATAGGATACTAAAATATGTGTCTGATTTTTATATAGCACAGCTTATGGTCCAAAATTTGCATAGAAATTTAAACGGTAAAAAGTAGCAGCCTTCCTTCTTGGTTTTATCCTTAGATTTCAAGCTTACTGAAAAATATAGCTAATATGATAATATTCATTAAAAGTATAGACCAAAGCTTAAGAATATAGACTAGCCATATACAAAAGGGGGTATATGCATGCATAGAAGAATTTACTAAGAATGAGATAAACTGAAAATGTTTCCACACTGGATGGAAATGCCAGATAACGAGCAAAGGTTATCAGTTATTTCCTCCCACGGCTGTAAAATGGACTCTTGAAGCATTCAATATGAATAAAAACAGTAATGAAGCAATGATCCCAGCTTTTTGATTCAAAATATGTGAGTTCTAGTAAGAGTACATATTCCGATTCCAAAAGAGATTGAACGGCGACAACATAATGTCTCGTTTCACCCCCACACCATAGCAAATTCTGCCTGGAAGCACATCACATGGATTGCTGCATAATTTGGTTGAGTGACATAGATTTGTGGTATGGAATTTCTAAAGTGAACTCAGTTCAGGGGACCCAGTTAGCAGGACTGATTTTCTTTCATTCCTTCAACACTGAGCCACTACTACATGCTCCACACTGTTCCGGACATGGCAGGAGCTATCAAAGACTGTTTGAATGAGTAATTTACAATCCAGGTAGAAAAGCATGCCTTATCTGAAAAGAAACAATATGAGGCAATACATCGCCAAATGACAGATGAAAACAACCATGACTTAGGAAGTACTTTTCTATGAGCCAGGCACGGTGCTAAATGTTTTATATTCATCCTCTTGACGTTAGCCACCCTAGGAGGTAGGTGCTATTATCCCCATTTTACAGATGAGAATGTTGAATTTCAAACAGCTGCAATGGCACACTAAAGCTCACACTTGTAAATGGCAGAACCAGAATTTGAATTTAATTTGAACTGACTCCAAGACCTAAGTTCTTACAAAGAAATTGTTATGGGAATTCAGAGAATGGGGAGGGCTTATCGGAGGGGGAACTGAGTGGGCCCTTAAAGGATAGGCTTCAGTTAGGTGAGGAGGAGGAGGAGGAGGAGGAATGGCCTACTAGGTCAAGCATATAGTAAATGCATGGAGACTAGCAGAGGACTTGAGAAAATTACATTAGCCGAGCTGTCCCGTGGAATAGATGCTGTTGGAAAATGAACACTGGGCCAAAGCCTGTGAACTGTAGGTTACTGGCCGCTACGACAAACTGTAAGGCCAATTTCAAGCTGCAGGCCTGACTTCCAGACACCAGTGACCGAGGTCGGCGCTACGGAAGCCGGAGGGGGGTGCAGCTGGGGAACCCTGCCCCGACCTTCCCCTTTTCCTTCCCCGAGGGGCCCCACTACACGGCTTCTGCAGGGCAGCTGGGACGCGGCCAGGTACACAGTTACGATCCTGGCCCGCGGCCCGGCGCTCAGGCGGCCGCGGTGGGCGGGCCTACTTCTCCCGACCCGGGTGAGGTTGGCTGCTCATCCCCGGCGCCCGTCACCTCCCGGGACTCGGAGGGTTCCGCCCCGCTGCGGGGCGGGGCTGGAAGGCGGGCTCGCCGACGCGCTTGTGAGCTCATCTCAGGGCGGGGCGGGGCCACGAGTGACTGTCGCGGGGGCGTTCCGGGCCCCTGGCAAAGCGGTCCGCGAACACCTTGCTCCTGCAGCCCGGCTCCGCGCGTTCGGCTCCGCGGCGGGGGCGGAGCTGGAGGCGGGTCCAGGGGTGGGGGGTGGGGCGTGGGGCGGGCCCAGGACGTCCAGGTGGTCTCCGGGGAAGGGCCTGTTTCTCCAGTTTCCTCGGGGGTCGGCGGCCGGCGGGGAGGTAGGGGGCTCAGGGAGGCCTACTAGTTCCCGCTCGGAGCCAGGTTCTCCGCTGCTCCCGTGGGCCACCCCGTTTCCTTTCCCCCTCGAGCCGCGACTCGGAAGGTTGCGTTCCGCGGCGGGGGCGGGGCGGCGAGGGTGCTGCGGCAGGCGGGTTGGACAGGGTTGGCGGGTGCCCCGGGGCCTCTTCAAGACCGCTGGAAGACAAAAAAGCCTTGACGGGTCGTCGTCGTCTCACGTCCTGAACCTGGGTCCCCGCGTCTCCCGTGTGGCAGCCCGGGACCCGCGGGCGGCGTGCGTGCGGCGGGCCTAGTCAAGGCGGGGCCGCTTTAGCGCCAGCCCCTATCACCGCCCCCGCGCCTTCTAGAAGAGCGAAACTCTGGTTGGCTTGCTTTCCAGTCGTACTTTGGTTCTTTCATTTTAAAAAGTCTCGACCTCCCACCGCCAGGCTCCATCCCGAGAACTGAACGAGGCTGTGAGTGCGTGGGAACCAGGCCCGCTTGGCGGCCGCAGTCCGGGCGTTCCACCTGTGCACGACCCGTCGGGGGCGCCGGGGCGCCGGCAGCCCGCGGAGATGAGGAGCAGGAGCAATTCCGGGGTCCGCTTGGATGGGTACGCGCGGCTGGTACAGCAAACCATCCTGTGCTACCAGGTAAGCAAGGACCACCGCAAGCTGTCCTCTCGTGGTACTTACTCTCCAACCCACTCCCCTCCCGGGTCCTGAGTCTTTGCACTTAAGAGGTTTTTCTCTTTAAATCCAATGCCTGCTGGCCCGTGATTACCCTCACCCCCATTCCACCCCATCCACGTTCAGGGGACCGACGTGCAGTGTGGCCACGCTTCACAGATTCTTTGACCACTGTTTGGGATCGAAGACAGAGTCCCCCGGGTACCCTGGACACAAAAATGCGTCTTTTTACATTGACTGTCGTTTTGGGGGTGGGGGTGAGAAAAGAGGCGTGTATAGGTTCGACACTGAATGAGGACGGGGAACTCGGGACTGCCAGGGCGGTAGACAGGAGCCAAGAACCTCCTGAGGTTTGCATCCCACCTGGAGAGAGTGGGGTGGCTGCTGCTGCTCCTTGAGTTACTTTGTTAGAGACCCGCCTGGGAGGGCCTTAGGGGTTACTCTGGTTGCTATTTTACAGATGAGAAACCCACAGGCCAAAAAGGTTACCGTCTGAGCCAAACGCAGGTCTTCTGCTCCCAAGTTTAAGGGGACCTGTGAGGCTGCCCATGTGGTCTGATGTATGAATATGTCTGCTGTTCGCTATTATTACTGGGCTAAAGTTGTATGTGGGCCCCTCATGTAAGACCACTGGGCTATTTTTATTCCTAGTGAAGACAGCAGCCATGTCCCTTGCCCTCAATCAGCAGCAACTATTTATAGGACCTCCATGTCTGAGAAGGAAGTGGCATTCCGTGGGTAGAGGCTCAGCCTACAAGTCGGAGCTGTAATCATTCCCAAGCCCCTGACCATTTTTCCTTCTTAGCCAGTTTCTCAGTCTTATTTCTTCAATCAGGAAATATTTATTGTGTACCTATTACATGCAAGGCACTCTGTCAAGTGCTGGGCTTACAAAGAAGAATAAATCCTTGTAGTATAATGAGATCTGTGCATAAGGTATAGGTCCAGACTCCTTTGTCAGAGTTCCTTGGGGCCAGATGTTTGCAAGTCAGAAATGTTTGGATTTTAGAAAGGTAATGTACATATATATATTCCTTAATAACTGCAGTGGGCAGCATCCTTTCATAAACCCATTTTTTCTCACATCGGAAGGTGAATATTCACACTGAGCAGGAAAAGTAGAGACTTAAGTAGTTTCACATCAGTTCAGGTCACCTTTTGCCACCAAGCTTGCTGCAAGCTTATGAAAGCACTTTAAATTCTCAGAGCTTATTGGCTTTTGAAATTGCACACGGATTGTGGTCCTTATTTGGGGGAGCTTAGCCCAGTTTGGGGAGCAGGGATGGAGTCCTGGAAGACATGACGTTCAGGTCGAGAATTGAAGAAGGAATAGACGGGCAAATGGTGGTTACTTTTTGCCTTCCTGTTTGGAATATATTATAATTACGTCTACAGATTGTTTTAAAATTCAGATTGCAAGGTTTTTCCCTTCATTGCTGTGATGGAAGGGGCTATAAGGAGAACTGATGAAGCCTGGTTCTTGTGTCACACCCGTGTTTGTGTCCCCGGCTCTGCCTTGAATGACATGTGTTAACTTTGACTCAACATCTCCTATGTCCACACCCGCATCTGTAAAATGGGGACAGTTACACGTACCTTCATCGAGGTGTTGTGAAGAAAATTCGTGTCCGGTATGTTGCCCGTCACCCAGTAGGCAAACAGAAAATAGTGCTGTTGATGGTATTATGACTTTGACTTAGGCCACACGTCCTCACCTCACCACCCTGGGCCATAATACTCCCTTTCTCGAAGGCCCTGATACAACTACTACTTGTTTCTAGTCTGTGAACGTAATCATGTCTCCCCATTGATGCAGTGAAATCCTTAAGCACAGAGGCCTCATCTGTTTTGTACCTTTTGTGTTACGCGGTGTTCCAGGCTCATGGAAGGTACCATTAAATCCTTGTTGATAAAATACTTTCTGCGGTTTCTGACCCAGCTATTGATCCAGGCTTGCCTTCTCTCAGGAGCAAAAGAACTGCCCTATTAAAGCAAATTTGCAGTGTTGGACTTTCCCCTCCAACATTTTAATGATTAAAAGAAAGTTATCTTAGCCTTTAGTTGTATTTATTTGGGGGGTAGTTGGTGAGAAGCTCTCATATTTGCCCTCTTTACTCTCGTGGCTAAGCAGAATCCTCCAAGTACAGGGCTGCTGGGAAATCCCAGGGGTCTGCATTTGCAGAATCACGCTCCTTACCACCCCCCACCCCGCCCTCAACCTGTCCTCCCCAGCAGCTAAGCTTCACAGTTGTAGATTCTTAACCCTTGACAATTGTAGATCCTTAACCTATTTAGCGCCTCATCATCTTTCTGAGTGATCTTAGGTCACCTAAGCATTCTAAAAACGAACGGGCAATTTTATGCATATGTTACTGTAATAAAAAAAATGAATGAGCTGGACTAGTGGTTTCTAAATTTATGCTGTGCCTCCCCATCTCCTGTAGATATGTGGAGATGTTATGAGGTGTTTTTCAGTGTCAGCTGGTAGAAGTTCTGAATTCTCTTTCTGATTTGCTTTCTCAATTGATTTCACTGGTTAGAAATCATTTAGTGTGAAATATGTTAAACTACATTCTTCTGTTAGAGGCCGTAGCGTGTCAGCTAATTCCTTTCCTGTATCTGTGAAAGAGAACAACTTTTTCCATTAGTCATTTGCCAAATATATTTGCTACTAAATATTACTTAAATTTTTAAGGCAAAGAAGATCTATGTTTATAAAAGGGTCCTTTTGCAGATACGATTTCATATATACAGAGTGTATAAATATACACTGCAGGAAATATCTTCAAGTAATTATTGACTTTAAAAAAGAAATTCTTAAGACTTATTTTGGTCCAGATAAGAAATACTAACTGTACATCTCTTGAATATAAGTTCTGTTTGAAGGCTCATAAAGTGTTAAGTACAAAGTAGTGATAAGAGAGTATGGATTAGAAAGAAAAAGTGATCGAGGCAGTGACTGTAACTGCAGATTATTTGATATAAAAAGCAGATAATTAAGAGACCAGAACAATAACTAAATATTGTTTATTTAGGGGCAATGGAATTTAAAATGAAAAGAATGGGATAACCAAAACGGGGAGTAGGGAACAAATAGTAATAATAATAATAAAGACTAGTTTGGGGGAAGTTTAAAAAATATATCATTAAATACTCTGAAATAACATAGCAGAGCAATGGGAAGTAGGTTAAAGCATTCTTAGGCCTTTATCACGTTAAGGAGAAAGGTATTATATATTTTAAATCAGGAGTGTATATGTAATGCTTAAACATGAAGGGAATATACAACTTAAAAAAATTTTGTAAGTGTAACTTTTTTAACAGTATTATGTTAGTTTCAGGTGTACAATACAGTGATTTAACACTTCTGTGCATCAGTCAGTGCCCTCCCTAATCCCCATCACCTGTTTCACCTTTCCCCTACCCAGGAATATATAACTTTTTAAAATTTATTTTTTATTTTGACAGAGAACAAGAGCAGGGGAGGGGCAGAGCGAGAGAGCGAGAGCGAGAGAGAGAGAGAGAGAGAGAGAGAGAAAATCCTAAGCAGACTCCGCGCTGTCAGCATAGAGCCCAATGTGGGGTTCGAACTCACGAACCATGAGATCATGACCTGAGCCGAAACCAAAGACTCAGTTGCTTAACCAACAGAGTCACCCAAGCGCCCCAAGAATATATAACTTTTAAAACAATGGAAGAATAAAGAAAATTTAATCACTCTAGGAGAAGGAAGGAAAAGAGTGCTTAAGGAAAGAGGGAAGTTAAAAATATATATGAATATAAAGGGCAAACAAGGAGATGCAAGTCATTCCAACTATATTAGTAATCAACAATAAATGCAAATGTTTAAATTAGCTAGGTAATAGAAAGTACTAAAATAAAATTTAAGATCTATATAGTTTATAAGAGACAGCCTAAAACAGGATACTGAAAGGTTGAAAGTAGTTTAATTGGATAAGGTATATAGACAAATGCTAACCAAGAAGAAGTTGGTGTGATTCTACTAATATCAAACAGTAGAATTTGAAATTTAAAAAAATCATTATTAGGGATGAAGAATGTTATTACTAAATGATAAAAGGATAATTCACCAAGAAAATACGGTGATTTTAAATTAGTATACTAACAACATAGCTTCAAAATGTATAAAACAAAACTTGACCTAATTGTAGAAGTTAACAAATCCAGAATCCTACAAAGAGTTTTTAAACTCCCCTCTCTATGATACTAATAGATCAAGCAGAGAGAGAAGGAGCACATAGAAAATTTGAGCACCTTAAGAAACAAACTCAACCAAGTGTGCATACATAGAACTCTGCACCCTACCAATAAAAACCTATTTGTTTCAGCCTTGCAAAGCTTTTCAAAAATTGATGATAAATTAGGGTATACAGTTTTTTTTTTTAATGTTTATTTTGAGAGAGAAAGCACAAGCGTGCATGCATAGGGAGGGGCAGAGGGAGAGAGGGAGAGAGAATCCTAAGCAGACTTCGCACTGTCAGCACAGAGCCTGATGCGGGGCTCGATCTCACAAACTGAGATCATGACCGGAGCTGAAATCAAGAATCAGATGCATAACTGAGCCGCCCAGGCACCCTGGGTATAAAGAAAGTCTTAACAATAGTGAACAGTCAACTTGATGCACACCAGAGCTTTAGCCAAAATGCAAGAGTTAGAGAGCAATACCCAGGCAACTGCTAAAGCTCCTCCACATACGTTTGGAATCTTACTAAGCCCACTTCTAAATACATCTAAATAGCTTATGCATATATGTTTGTCATGGGTGTGTGTGTGTGTGTGTGTGTGTGTGTATCTTGCTAAGAAAAAATTATAATGGAAATTATGAAATACCAAGAACTGAATGACAACAGATCCAAATTTGTGAGATACAGCTAAAGTGGAATTTGAAGAGAAATTTATATTCTGAAATAAATATTAGAAAAGAAAGAGCAGCGCCTGGGCGGCTCAGTCGGTTGAATGTCCAACTCTTGATTTTGGCTCAGGTCATGACCCCAAGGTCATGGGATCAAGCCCTATGTCGGGCTCCATGCTGAGCATGGAGTCCACTTGGGATTCTCTCTCTCTGGCTCCCTCTGCCCCTCTCCCCAACTTGCACATGCACACTCTCTCTCTTTCAAATAAATAAATTAGTATGGCACCTGTCATTATTTAAAAAAAAAAAAAGGCTTGAAAATTAATGAACTCAAGATTGAGAAAAAGATAACAGTGCACCCAAGAAAATAGAAGAAAGGAAATAATATAGGAGTAACAATTAATGTAAGATAAAACAATAAAGATCGACAAAACCAAAAACTGTATTTTAGAAAATACTAACAAATAGGTAAACTTTTGGCAGGGTTGATGGGAGCTGGGGAGGAGGGACAAATAAACCGTATTAGGAGAAAATGGAAAAATACTATGGATAATTTTTGGCAGTAAATTTGGAAATGTAAATGGACAGTTTTCTAGATGAATGTTACCTGTGTAAAGAAAAAATTAAATTTTAGGGGCGCCTGGGTGGCTCAGTCAGTTAAGCATCCGACTTTGGCTCAGGTCATGATCTCATGGTTCGTGGGTTCGAGCCCCGCATCAGGCTCTGTGCTGACAGCTAGTTCAGAGCCTGGAGCCTGTCTTCGGATTCTGTGTCTCCCTCTCTCTCTCTGACCCTCCCCTGCTCATGCTGTCTCAATCTCTCTCTCTCTCTCTCTCTCAAAAATAAATAAATCATTAAAAAAAATTTTTAAAGAAAAAATTAAATTTTAGATCTGTAACTATTAAATTGAACAAATAAAAAATACCCTAGTCCAAGATGGGTTTACAGACAAGGACCAAGGAACATTCAGAGGTTTATTTATTCATTCATCTTTGAAGGCCAAGGAATTTGGCTTTTATTCTGAATGGGAAGTGAAGCCATGAGTGGGTTTTGAGCAGATGAGTGACACCTGGATAATGTTTGAAAAGAATCCCTCTATTACCTGTATAGAATACCGTCTGTGAGAGGTCATGAAGTAAAGCAGAGTGACCAATTAAGAAGCTTCTATTAACAATAGAACTCCCCTATGACCCAGCAATAGCACAAGAGTGCTGATGCATAGGGGCACATGTACCCCAGTGTTCATAGCAGCACTTTCAACAATAGCCAAATCATGGAAAGAGCCTAAATGTCCATCAACTGACGAATGGATCAAGAAGATGTGGTTTATATATGCAATGGAATACTACAAGGCAATGAGAAAGAATGAAATCTGGCCGTTTGTGGCAACGTGGATGGACCTCGAGGGTGTTATGCTAAGCGAAATAAGTCAGGCAGAGAAAGACAGATACCATATATTTTCACTCATATGCAGAACAGGAGAAACTTAACAGAGGACCATAGGGGAGGGGAAGGGGAAAAAATAGTTAAGGAGAGGGAGAGAGGCAAACCATAAGAGACTCTTAGATACTGAGAACAAACTGAGGTTTGATGGGGGTGGGGGAGAGGGGAAAAGGGGTGATGGGCATGGAGGAGGGCATTTGTTGGGATGAGCACGGGGTGTCACATGGAAACCAACTTGACAATAAACTATATATATATAAAAGAAGCTTCTACAGCTGGACCATGATGGCCCAGATAAGGGTGTTTGCAGTGGAGACCCCTGGGAGTGGTGGCATTTGGGGGAAATTTTGTAGAGGCCACAGGATTTACTGGTGGATTGGGTGTAAGGTGTGTGGAAGAAAGAGAAGTCAAGAATGACTCTAAGGTTTTTGGCTTGAGCAACTGGTAGGATGGAATTGCCATTTACTGAGATGAGGAAGATTGTAGAGGAACAAACTTGGGGAGGAAGATAAGGAGTTTCTATTAAGTTTGAGGTGCCCATTAGGCATCCAAGTAGAAACGGAAAGTAGGCAATTGAATATGTGAGTCGAGAAGTAAGGGAGAGGTCTAAGCTGGACATAAAAATCTGGAAGTTATATTGGTATATATGTGATGTTTAAAAGGTCGTGAGACTGGATGAGATTACAGGAGTGAGTGTAGACAGAGTAAAGATGATGTTCAAAGAGGAGCTTTACAGAGATAGAGACATCCAGAAGATGACCAACTGCCAAGGAAGACTGAGGGGAGGCAGAGTGAAAAGCGTTGGAGCAAAGTCCTTGAGTGAGTGAGAGGGCTGGAGTGTAGCACACACGTGGGGGTAACCTTAAAGAGGAGCACAGATGGTTTATTCACCAAAACAAGAAGCAAGGCAGGGTACATGGGTACCATGTTCTCTTTTATTGTTTCTACCTTCTCAGTGAAACATAAGGCATGGTCATCAGCCGAGGGTACAGATGGGGAGGAGTTATTGGAGGACTGAAGAGAGAGGAGCAGGTATAAAATAGTCCTTCCTTCTCAAGGAAACCAGGGATTTCTAATAGGATTGTTGGCCAGCACTGGGGGGGTCATTAATTTCCAGTGAGTTGTGTCAGTATGGCTGTATTTTTCTCCAACCACATTCAGCTGCTCGGGTGCACCCCCAGAGTAGGCAAAGAGTCAGATTTAACTAGAGGGGGGTCTTTGCCCAGTGAATACAGTGGAGTGAGGGGGGTTGTTGCAAAGGATTAACAGGTAACTCCTATCTTAAACTGTTTCAGATGAAAGATAAAGAGGGATGATTCTTAACTCCTCTTAGATGGCCAATATCCCAAGATACCATAGGCAAACAAGACATAATGAGAAATAATATTTATGGAGGAAATTCACTTACGAATATTGATGTGAAATACAAAGTAAAGTACTAATAAAATGAATCCAGCAGTGTATTAAAAAATGTGTCACAGGGGCTCCTGGGTGGCTCCGTTGTTTAAGTGTCTGACTTCAGCTCAGGTCGTGATCTCACAGATGGTGAGTTCCAGGCCCATGTCAGGCTCTCTCTCTCCTGGGGCTCTCTGCATAGTCTGCTTCTGAGCCTCTGTCCCCCCTCCCCGCCCCTCCCCTGCTTGTGCACTCGCCCTTGCTCTCTCTCTCTCAAAAATAAACATTTTTTTAAAAATCCAATAATTTGTTTAAAAAATGCATCACAATCAAGTTGAGTTTACCCAGGAATACAAGGAAATTTAAGAGAATCTAATACAGTTTGCCACATTAATAAATTAAAGGAGAAAACAGTGTAATCATCTCAATAGGGGTAGAAAAGCATTTGATAAAATTCAACATCTGGAATGATTTATTACAAACACCTCTTAGCAAACTAGGCATTCCAGGGAATTGTATTATCCTGATAAAGGATAATTGTTTTAAAAAATCTACAGATCTAACTGATGTATTGGCAAAAGATTAGAAACAATATCTTTAAAGTCAGGTACATCAGGGATCACCACTATTGTTCCTTCTATTCAGCACTGCAATTGTGACCCCACATAACAGAGATGAAAAAACAAATGAGCAGGATAAGATGATATTTGCAGATATACATGCCATAGGAAACCCCAAACTACTCAAACTAGAATTCTCTGAATTTTAGAGTAAGTTTTAGGGTGATTAGTAAATAACGAATATAGAAGCTTAATCCTAAAAGAGTCTTTAGGGAACCAGCCACTTATAGTTGATTGATTTATGTTTCAGTTTTTACTGTAGAGCTTGTTTCAGTTTGATTAGATAGCAGTTGACACTATTGTTTAGCTTCTGTGTTTGTAAATGTTCTCCTTTCATTACTTCTCTTACCAACAAAGAGAAGTTCCAAGATAACTAAAAAATATTTTAAGTCTAAGTGTCCGGCTTCAGTTTCCCTTTAATTAGGTTGATTCCCTTTCTCATTTATAGAAATTTTATGTATTTTATTTCTGTGATTGTAGTCTATCATATAAACAAGCAGTTCACAGAAGAGGAAACTAATAAATACATGAAATGATGGCTCAACCTCCCTAGTATCTCAAACTTGACCAGATCAAAACCATACACCCTGACAGATTGGCAGCAGCTTGGAAGCATAATTCTAAGTGTTGACAAGGTTGTAGAGAAGGGGCAGTTCTCATGCACTACTCATGGGAAGAGTCCCTAGTTAAGATAGACCTAACAAAGCCCAAAGTCTCATTGAATAAGCACAGAAGTTTATTTCTCACTCGTGTAGCAGCCCAGTGTGGGGCCGGGTCAGTGGGGTGTCATCTAGGGAAGTGTTTCTGCCATCTTCAGTGCGCAGCTCCTAAGGCCACCCTGAATGTCGACCGTCAGCTGGGGGATCCGGAAAGAGTACAGAAGATTGTTCACGGGAGAGTTTTATGGCCAAGGCATGGCAGTTGTGTGCTTCACTTTCACTCACCCTCCTTTGGCTAGAACTCAAACACATGGTCACATCTAACTACAGGGGAGGATGGGAAATGTAGTATAGCTGAAGGCCTAAGAAGAAGAGGAAATCCAATTAGTGATTACATGTAAGTTACAGACTGTTAAGTGGTACAGTCACCTTGGAAAACAGTTTGGAGCTATTGGCAAAATTGAAGCTATGCATACCGCGTGATCCAGGAGGTCCATATGTAGTTATATATACTAATGATGTGTCTCAAGGAGACGTGTACAAGGACATTTGTTGAGACATTGTTTGTAAAAGGGAAAAATTAGAAACAATCTAAATGTTCATCACTTTGGGAAAGGACAAATAGAGATCTAGGCACACAATAGCTGCACACTATGTAGCACTTAAAATGAGTGGCCTAGACTTACATATATCAAACTGGATAGTCCTCAGAAATTTAAAGTTGAGTGAAAACAAGCTATAGAAGAATAAGTATGGTGTGCTACTGTGTATGTAGAACTTTGAAAGCACCCCAAATAATAATCTTCCTGACTCAGGGACACATACTTGTAAGAATTTCTAAAACATGAGGGTGCCTGGGTGGCTCAGTCGGTTAAGCGTCCGACTTCGGCTCAGGTCATGATCTCACGGTTCGTGGGTTCGAGCCCCGCGTCGGGCTCTGTGCCGACAGCTAGCTCAAAAGCCTGGAGCCTGTCTTCGGATTCTGTATCCCCTCTCTCTGACCCTCCCCTACTCGCGCTGTCTCTCTCTGTCTCTCAAAAATAAATTTAGAAAAACATTAGAAAAATTTTTTAAAGAATTTCTAAAACATGGTCAGGAAAAACCCACTCCTGCTTTGAAGTGGTATAGTGGTTCTCAGGGGTGTGGTCCCCCAGATCCCTTAGGATCCTGGAGCCCTTTTAGGGCAGATAGATGGTTGTCCGCTCTGTGTGTTGATTGGAGAAAGAAAGCACTGAATGGATGACCTCTTTTCCTTCACAGAAGTCAGTGCCCTGCCTTTTGCCACCTCCTGCTTCAACTGTTTTTGGGTGCCAGGGGGAGGGCTTTTGCTGCGCCCTTTTCAGCACAGCTTTTAAATATTTTAGTGCCAGATAAAACATTTGAGTAATTGAATGAAAAAAAAGTCCTTGAATCTTCCACGTAACAAATAGAGGACTGTAATAACCCATGCACAGGTGAGATTTAGAATTGTTTAAAGTTTTGCAGGAATCCAAAAGATCATCTAGTTAGATCAACTAGTTTCCTTTTACAGTTAAAGACTTTAGCCAAGAAAGCTGAGGGGACCTTTTTCAAGGTCATCCTTCTGGTGAGCTGACAGCCCCGTGATGAGAGGAATGGAGAAAAATAATTTAGATAAACCAGATTGCTGTGAGCACCAATTAAAGTTGCTTTCTCCTTATTTTTGCCTGGTAAAATAGTGAAACTTTCATAGGCCCTTTCTTTAAATACTGTGATGTAGACTTGGATTTATTTCACTCTGTTAGTAGAAGAGTGAAATAAATACCACATTTGCCTCACACTGGGTGGAGAGACCATAATTAATGTTCATAACATACACGTAGAGTAGTGGCTCTTAATCAAATGAGTTACAGAGCCATTTGGGAATTTGATGAAAGCTGAATGTTTTATTGTCTCCTGAGAAAAATGCTCATGAAGAATTTCCAGGAGTCTTGAGGTCCTCCACCTCCCTGTCCCCCAAAGCCCATCAGTCAACTCCTAGTAGATGTTCCAGAGAGTCCAGATTCGGAGTGACTTGTGGTACCTTGGTGCTCTGAACCCGAACCTAATGGAATAAAAGTCAGGCTTAGAGCTGCAAATAAATAGTGTTGGGGGGAAACATTGCTAGCGTGGCACCCAGCAATCCCTGATACCTCGGGCTCAGGTGTTGGCCAAGAGGATCCCAGCAACCCCACTGCGTTTGTAGTCTGTCAGTTTTCACAACTGGGTCTGGACTAACGTCTCAGTAGTTACTACAGGGATTGGCGAGAGAGGCAAAGAAATAAAATATCCTAAGACGGTGGTAAGATCATTTGTTCATTTGATTGTAGCTAAGGGGCCCAGACGGTGTCTGTATGTTTCGAAAGTTTTGAGATGAGCATTGGAATCTGGAATGAAGCTGGAACAAAAGTGGATTGAAGTGGGTGCCTACAGTACTGGGCTTCTGACCCAGTTTATTTCCCTGTAAGCCCTCCTTGAGTCGTAGGAGATGGTGCTTGTGTGTTATTTGTAAACCCAGAGAGGACAATCTGATAAGCAGCAATTTAGAAAAAGACATGGGTTGAAAGTGAAAGTTGCACACCTGTGATCTCCTTAGGTAAAAGCATGAGGCTGCTGCATATTACAGTTTAAATTTTCAGCATTATTCTCTGCCCTAGGTTTACATATCAAATTATACAAAACCTATTCTTTAAACTGAGAGAGAAAGAAAGTGTTACACAGCCCGTAGTCTCAGTTGGAGATGTAATCTTTTTATTTTTTAACATTGTATTTTTTAGTTTTTATTTTTTAATTTATTATTCTAAGTAAGTTCCATGCCCAATGTGGGGCTTGAACTCATGACCCCGAGATTAAGAGTCACACGTTCTACTTGACTGAGCTAGCTAGGCACCCCACATGGCTATTGGAATTCCCACATTAAAAAACCTCACAAGTCCAAGGCATTGCCCTTCCATATCCCCTTTAATATTTTAAATGGTAGTTGCTAGAATAAAATATCAGCCTGACAAATGCATTTAACCAGTTTTTGGAGTTTTTATATCAGAATTTTTCTGTTTTTTGCTTTCCAACATGGGGTTGGGATGGTGGGGGGAGTGATAGTGAATAATCGTGTATTTTCAATATTTGTCCTAGTTTCTTCTAGGTATTTAATTTGAATAATCAAATTGTACTTTTCTTCCTCGGAACTGAGCAAGGCAGTGACATGTACTTAGCCATTCTTTTTTTTTTTTTTTTTAAACAAAGCGTGAGCAGGGGAGGAGCAGAGAGAGAGAAAGACACAAAATTTGAAGCAGGCTCCAGGCTCTAAGCTTTCAGCAAGCAGAGAGCCAAGATGTGGGGCTCGAACCATGAACGTGAGATCATGACCTGGGCCGAAGTCGAACGCTTAACCGACTGAGCCACCCAGGTGCCCTTAGCCATTCTTAATCTAAAGGAAAAAGGACAGAGGGCAGGGATTAGCTGGAAGCCTCTGACCGGGGCGAGCAGGAGGCCTCCCAGAGGAGCAAGTGTGTGGAGGGCCGTTTGGCATGAGGGCATTACAGGCCCAGGGGCTCGGAAGTGCGAGAGCAGAGTGCGTGCAGGAAACTAAACTGCTTGGGGGCAGGGGCAAAGGAGGGAGCATCGGTGGTTAGGTCAGATGTGTGAGGAAGAGCCCTCGCGTGGTGCACCTCATGTGGCAGTCTGAGGGACTTACATTCTCTTTTGTAGGATTGGAAAATCCTGAGCAGGGCATTGATTGAAATTCTAGTTCTTTCGGTGACCTTCCTTTGTGGAGGATGGATTGGAAGGGACCAGTACAAGAGGCAGGAAGATCAGTAAGGAGCTCTTCCAACCTTCTCATGGGACAGAGGTACGGGAGGAGGGAAGTTATACTCCGCCAGTTTTGGTGCGTAGACCACACTCATCTCTGTGGCCTCCAGCTAGACACTGAATTGCACAATGTTAAGTACTGTGGGGCATGTGTATTTTGCTTTAATATTGCCTCAACCTTGGATGTCTTTAATAGCATCAAATAAATATTTTTATGGTGTCTAGTTCACTTTGGCCATTTAAACATTTGTGATTGTGTTTGTCAGCATTCTATCAGGTGTAAATGACCGAAACCTGCCTCAAACCACCTTTCAGCACAAAAGAGAATCTTTTGCTCAAATAACTGAAAAGTCCGAGGGATTGTTCTGGACTCAGAACTGTCTGGATTCAGGCCAGGCCTGAATCAGGACCTCAAATGATCAGGTACGTCTCTTTGTATTGCTTGGCCTTCTCTGACTTGGAGTGGGCTTTATTCTCTGGCAGGCTCGCCCCACGTAGTGGCAGCAGTAGCCCGTGGCAGCCTCAGGCTGTATTGTTTTAGAGCGGTGGCCTCTGCGAACAGAAAGCTTTTCCTATGGTGGCTCCAGCACAAGTCCTGACTGAGGCTGGCTCAGCTGATCCAGCTTGGGCTGCGTGCTCCTCCCTGAGCTGTGCCTAGGTTGGCCAGGCCTGGGATCCTGTGTCCTTCCCTGAAGCTGGGGCCGGGGCCGGGGCCAGGGGGCAGGCAGGGATGGGTCAGCCCCACCAGAATCACACTGAGTCACAGTAGGGGAAATTATAGGCCATTACCAGCAATGGGGGAACAGGTGGTGGACAGGCAGAGGCAACAGGGTTTCCATTACGGTAGGGATGAAGTGAAGGGCCCAGGGAGACCCGTGCTCTCCAATCTGCTTTGAGCCCCCTTTTTTATACAAAGAGAAATCAAGGCCCAGAGAAGTTAAGTAATTTTCCCAAGATCATATAGCAGGTAAGTGGCAGAACAAATTTTAACCCAGCTGTATCTTATGTCGAGTAGGGCCTGTGTCCTTAACCACTACATTATACACTACACCTGTATGTGTGTGTTTCGGGGGTGGGGGGTGTTGGTGCTCAGGCTCCTTCTGCCCAAATAATGCCAGACTGAGACCGCGTTACCTACAATCCTGGTCCATTCTCTTTGGGAAATTCTAAATGTTAGGAAGTTCTTGTATAGAGTTGAAATCCGACTTGAGTTTTAGTAACTGAGAAAATTGAATCCCTCTTTCAGAGGACAGCTTCTCAGCTCTTTGAAGATGCTAACTTGCTCTCCCTTAAGCCTTCTCTAAATACCCATAGTCTTCCCCTGTTCCCATGAGATTTGGCTTTCGGCCTATTCATAGCCCTGATCACTTTCTCAGGACATTCTAGGTAGTGAATGTCCCTTTTAAAACATGGGGTTTGGGGGCGCCTGGGTGGTTCACTTGGTTGAATGTCTGACATCGGCTCAGGTCATGATCTCACAGTTTATGAGTTTGAGCCCCGCATCGGGCTTGCTGCTGTCAGTGCAGAGCCCGCTTCAGATCTTTTATTCCCCCCCTCACTGTCCCTCCCCCACTCGCACTCTCACCCTCAAAAATAAATAAAAAACATTAAAAAAAAATTAAATAAAACATGGTGTTTGGCAGTGACTAAATATGCTAGATGTGCTCTGTGAGGCTGGCAGTTTAGTGAGACTCTCGTTTCCCTCATTCTGAGAACTTGACTTCCGTTAACACAGCATTGGCTTTTTTGGTATCCACTCACACAAAGTTGGTAGGTTACTGTTAAAACTTGTAGTCAGTGTTGTGTGGTTGAAATTTCTTGTACCTAAGTGCTGGGATGGGATAATGTCAGTGTCACCGGGTAGCTGGTGTGGTTGGGAAGGAGGGGGTGATTTGGAAAAGAGAGAAGAGGTTTTGTTAACAGATGTGTTGGGGCCCCTGGGGTGGGAATGTATGTGTAAAGGGAACTGAGTCAACTCCAGTGTGTGGGAGTGTTGGCTAAGAAAATTAGTTCAGCAAACACTTATTAAACATATGAGCCCAGTAAATTCTTGTTGAATTCTGTCTAGTTTGTTTCGACCAATTGTCCAGCTCCATAAGCATTCTCCTGGCCCAGTACTGGCTAAGCATTGACTTGGCAGCTCTTACCTGCCTGTCTCGTCCCCCTACACACCCTCCAAGGGCGGCATCTATCACCATTTCAACATCTCTGTTCTCTTCTGTTGTTAAAATCTGCTCCATTTCCTGCTTGCTCTGAGAATCATCTTTGTATTGTGACCAGCCAAGGGGATTATGTAAGTGTACTTTCTTGAGCTTGTATGAAGGCTTTAGCTTTTTTTTTTTTTCTAATTTTTCAAGTAGATACTTACAATGTTGAATATGTGTTTTTTAAACTACATACACACCACCCTTAGGAAGTCATGTATACTGTTTTCTTTGGTCATCCTCTACCACTGTACCCCTACACTCACTGAAACCAAAATGTTCATCCACTAATGAGTGGGAACACAAAATATACTATGTCTATACAGTGGGATGTTATTTGCAATAAGAAGGGATGCAGTACTGATACATCTATAACATTGAAAGACCTTGAACACATTATGCTAATTGAAAGAAGCCAGGCATAAAAGATCACCTATGGTGTGAGTCCATTTATACATAAATGTCCAGAACAGGCACATCTATAGGAACAGAAAGTAGATTAGTGGTTGCCAAGGCCTGGGAGGTTGAAGGTCAGGAGCAGATGGGAAATGACTTTTAATGGGTATGGGGTTTCATTTTGGAGTGATGAAAATATTCTAAAACGAACTGTGATGTTTCTGTAAGTCTGTGACTATAGCAAAAACCATTGAATTGTACCCTTTAAATAGGTAAAGTATATGGTATATGAATTATGTCCCAATAAAACTTTTTTTAAAAAAAGTGGAGACTACTGGGAATTTATCCAAAAGATACAGGAGTGCTGATGCACAGGGGCACATGGACCCCAATGTTCACAGCAGTGCTTTCAACAATAAGCCAAATCAAGGAAAGAGCCTAAATGTCCATCAACTGACGAATGGATCAAGAAGGTGTGGTTTATGTATACAATGGAGTACTACACGGCCATGAGAAAGAATGAAATCTGGCCATTTGTAGCAAGGCGGATGGACCTCGAGGGTGTTATGCTAAGAGAAATAAGTCAGTCAGAGAAAGACAGATATCATATGATGTCACTCGTAAGTGGAATTTGAGGAACTCAACAGATGAACATAGGGGAAGGGAAGGAAAAATAAGATAAACCAGAGAAGGAGGCGAACCATAAGAGATTCTTAAATACAGAGAACAAACTGAAGGTAGGAGGGGCGGGGAGAGGGGGAAATGGGTGACGGGCACTCAGGAGGGCACTGGTTGGGATGAGCACTGGGTGTTGTATGTGGGCGATGAACCACGGGAATCTACCCCCAAAACCAAGAGCACACTGTATACACTGTATGTTAGCCAACTTGGCAACAACTTATATTTTAAAAAATAATAATAAAAAATGCTAGAAATCACAACAAATTTCCTCTTTTATATATTTAGTGTACAGTTCTGTGAATTTTAAAATGTGTAGAGTCATGTAACCATAACCATAATCAAGATACAAGGCAGTTCCTTCCACCCCAAAAGATCTCCTTCCTGCTACCCGTTTGTCACACCCTCTCCCCACCCCTAACCCCTGGAAACCACTGATCACTTCTCCATCACTCCAGTTTTGTCTTTTCAAGAATGTCATATAAGTGGAATCATGGGGTAGGTAACCTTTGAGGGTGGCTTCTTTCACTTAGCATAAGGCCTGGGAGAGTCATCCAGGTTGCTATGTATCAATAGTTTGTCCTTTTCATCGCTGGGTAGTATTCATTATAAGGACAGATCACAGTGCGTTTATCCATTCACCTATTGAAGGACATTTGCGTTCCCAGTTTTTGGTAGATAAGTATTGAGCTGCCTTAAACATGCATGTAGAGGTCTCTGTTTCTCTAGGGTAAATATTCAAGAGCAGGATTGCTGGGTTGTAGGGTAAGCGTTCAAGTTTATTAGAAATTGCCAAACTGGGGGCACCTGGGTGGCTCAGTCAGTTAAGCATCTGAGTCTTGGTTTCTGTTCAGGTCATGATCCCACGGTTTGTGAGATCGAGCCCCACATGGGGCTCTGTGCTGGCAGTGCTGAGCCTGCTTGAGATTCTATTCTCTCCTTCTCTCTCTCTGCCCCTCCCCTGCTCATGCTCTCTCTCTTTTTCTCTCTCTCTCAAAATAAATAAACTTAAAAAAAAAAAAGAAGAAATTGCCATACTGTTTTCTAGAGCAGCAGCACCACTTTGCATTCCCACCAGCAATGTAAGAAGATTCCAGTGATTCTGCATCTCTGTCACCACTTAGTAATGGCAGTATTTTTAATTTTAGCCATCTTAATAGGTATGTAGTGGTATCTCATAGTAGTTTAATTTGCATTTACTTAATAGCTAATGATGTTGAGCATTTTATGTGCTTATTTGTCATAGATCAATCCTCTTTGGTGAAGTGTCCCAAGTTTTTTTGTTTGTTTTTACCAATTTTTAAATTAGGCTGTTTGTTTTCTTACTGTTGAGTTTTGAGAGTTCTTCGTATATTCTGGATACAATTCTCTTGTTGAGTATGTGACTTGAAAATAGTTTCTCCTAGTCCATAGCTTGTTTTTGTTTGTTTGTTTGTTTTTAATGTCTTAACAGTGTCCTTCACAGAGCAAAAGTTTTTAATTGTACTAAAGTCCAATTTATCAATTTTTCTTCTATGGATCGTGCTTTTAGTACTACCATGGCTAATTCTGCCTACCTGTAGGTCATGAAGGTTTTTCTTCTCTTTACTTATAAAAGTTTAATGTTTAGATCTGTGATTTTGTTAATTTTTTTAATGTTTTACTTATTTATTTTGAGAGAGCATGTGTGAGCAGGGGAGAGGCAGAGAGAGAAGGAGAGAAGGAGAAAGAATCCCTAGCGGGCTCCAAGCCCTAGCCCAGTCTCTCATGACTGTGAGTTCATGACCTGAGCCGAAATCAAGAGTTGGACTCTTAACCGACTGAACCACATAGGCACCCCGTGAGTTAACTCTTGTTTGAGATGCAGGATTTCGATTGAGATTCATTTTCTTGCATATGGATGTCCGGTTATTCCAACACTGTTTGTTTTTAATTTTTTTCCATAATGTATCTTTTATTTTACTCCTTATTTTTGGTATTTGCTTTGTTCTATAACCATGTTAACAACTATTTTCACATCTAAGGTTTATTGTTTTTGTTTACTCACATTTTGAAAAATAGCACATCTTTTTTATTTTCATTCTTTTCTTGAGTGATTGCAATATTTCTCTGGGTATCTTTTTAATTCAAGTGTAGTTGACCTATATAGTATTATATTAGTTTCAGGGGTACAGTATAATGATTTGATGATACTGTGCACTATGAAATGCTCACCACGGTGAGTATAGTTACCATCTGATGTCATACAAAGTTATTTACAAAATCATTGACTGTATTTCCTATGCTGTGCTTTTCATCCCTGTGACTTATTTATTTTATAACTGGAAGTTTGTCCCTCTTAATCCTCTTCACCCATTACCCTCATCCTCTCACCACCACCCCCCCCGCCCCAGCAATCATTAGTTTGTTCTTTATATACATGAATCTGTTTCTATTTGTTTTTGTTTTTTAGATTCCACATATAAGTGAAATCATATGGCATTTGTCCTTCTCTTTTTTACTCCCCTTAGCATAATACCCTCTAGGTCCATCCATGTTGTCACAAATGGCACAATCTTATTCTTTTTTTATAGCCAAGTAGTATTCCATTGTATATATAAACCACATCTTCTTTTTCCATTCATTTATCAGTGGAAACTTGGATTGCTTCCTTATCTTGGCTATTGTAAATAATGATGCAGTAAACATAGGAGTGCATGTATCTTTTGAAATAAGTTTTCATTTTCTTTGGGTAGTGGAATTACTGGATTGCATGGCATTTGTATTTTTTATCTTTTTGAGGAACCTCAGTACTATTTTCCACAGTGGCTGCACTATTTTCCATTCCTACCAACAGTGCACAAGTGTTCTCTTTTCTCCACATCCTTGCTAACGCTGTTTCTTGTCCTTTTCATTCTAGTCATTCTGACAAGTTTAAGGTGATGTCATTGTGGTTTTGATTTGCATTTCCCTTGTGATTAGTGGTGTTGACCATCTTGTCATGTGTCCGTTGGCCATTTGTATGTCTCCTTTGGAAAAATGTCTATTCAGATCTTCTGCCCATTTTTAAATCGGATTATTTGGGGTTTTTTTCTTTGTTATTGAGTTGTATAAGTTCTTGCTATACTTTGGATATAAACCCTTTATCAGATATATTATTTGCAAATATCTTCTCCCATTCAGTAGGTTACTTTTTGTTTTGTTGATGATTTCCTTCACTGTGCAAAAGCTTTTTATTTTGGTGTAGTTCCAATAGTTTATTTTTGCTTTTGTTCCCCTTGCCTGAGGAGACCTCTGTCCATAAATATATTGCTAAGGCCAGTGTCCAAGTAATTACTGCTCATGTTTTCTTTTAGGAGTTGTATGACTTCAGGTCTTATGTCTAAGTCTTTAATCCATTCCAAGCTAGTTTTTGTATATGGTGTAAAAAAGTGGCCTATTTCCATTCTTTTGCATATAGGGGTCCAGTTTTTCCCAGAATGATTTATTGAAGAGACTGTCTTTTCCCCATTGTATATTCTGACCTCTTTTGTTACAGATTAATTGACTATATAATCATGGGTTTATTTCTGGGCTGTTTTGTTCTGTTGATTTATGTGTCTGTCTCTGACCCAGTACCATACTGTTTTCATTACCATAGCTTTGTGGTATGTCTTGAAAGCTGGGGTTGTGATACCGCCAGCTTTGTTCTTCTTTCTCAAGATTGCTTTGGCTATTTGGGGTCTTTTGTGGTTTTATATAAATTTTAGGATTTTTTTGTTCTGGTTTTGTGAAAAAATGCTATTGGTATTTTGATAGGGATTGCATTGAACCTGTAGATTGCTTTGGGTAGTATGGACAGTTTAACAATTTAATTAACTTAACAATTCTTCCATTCCATGGGTGTGGTATATCTTTCCATTTGTGTGATTCAGTTTTAGAAAGTTGTGTGCTTCTAGGAATTTATTCATTTATTCTGGGTTATCCAATTTGTTGGCATATAATAGTTCATAATTTTTTTATTACCCTTTGTATTTCTGTGTTCCAACACAATTTATTAAAAAGGCTATCCCTTCGGGGTGCCTGGCTGGCTCAGTGGGTAGATCATGCAACTCTTGATCTCAGGGTTGTAAGTTTGACACACATGTTGGATGTAGAGATTACTTAAAAATAAAATCTTAAAAAAAAAAAGACTGTCTTTTCCCCATTTGTCTTTAGACCTTTATCAAACATTAATTTGTCATATTTGTGTGGATCTATTTCTGGACTCTGTATTCTAGCCTCTGTGTGTCTATCCCTTTGCCTCTTATTAGGTACAGACAAATTTAGGATTGTTAAGTCTTCATGGTAAGCCGACCCTTTCATTTTTATGTAATATTCCTCTGTATCCCTGGTAGTATTCTTTGCTGTGAAGTCAGTAAAGACCTTACCTGATATTACTATCTGAATTCCTTTTTCCGCCTACCCCTATCCTAAAGAGTAGGAATTTTAGTTTATTTGCTACTTTTTTATAAGCCAAAAAGCAAAATGCAAATGGCTTGTTACCATATTAATCTCTGATCGCTTCAGATTCACTTATGGGTGGGCTGTAAAGGTGGGGGTCCCAGCCCACCACAGCTAGCAGGTAAGGTCATCATGACAGCGTAATTATTCATAATTCTTTACATAATAGTTGTTTACATAATTGTTCACATAATAGTTGTTCACAATTATTTGCTTCCCATCCTTAGGGGAGGATTTCACGTCTCTACCTTGTTGAACTCACAAATGGCCATGAGACTTGCTTTCACGGATGAGATAAGAGGGGAAGTAATATGTGTCCATTCTGGCTGGCACCCTGAAGAGGCAGCTCATGGTTCGCTGTGTCTTTCTTGTGCTTTGCCATGAGATGGGCCGTGTTGTGGGTACAGGCTGCTCCAGTAGCCTGGTTCCTAGAAGAAAGACAACACAGAGCAGAAGCACAGTCGACCAGCGATGGACACGAGGCATGGAAGAGAAATGAATGTTTAGTGTTATAAGCCACGAAGATTTTAGTGGTATTTGTTACCATAGCACAGAAGCCAAGCCCTGGGCCCAATTCATTCTAGGCCTTTCTCTCATAAACAGGCACCAAAAGGGCACTTCCTCCAATTTAGAAATGCAGAAGTGGTGGAAGAGGTAAGAGGGGCTAACAAGTGACTGAAACTGAAGGACAAAATGCCCAACTGTTGGCCCCTTGTACTGAATGAAACACAATTTATTTGGGGCTCATCTGTCTCAGGCCTCTTCTCCTAGAGTTGAAGGATGTCGTTGTCAGTTCTCTTGCAGCAGGGATGTGAGACTCCTGGCTCAGGCGTCTGCCATCTCCACACCGGGACACTACCCTTGACTCTTCATGGTTGTCCTCATAGCTCCATTGTCTGCAGTCTGCCCCATCTTCTTCCTTCATGGCCCCACACCTGTCACCTCAGGAAATGGATGTGGAGCGGTAGTGGTGCTTATTACAGAATTTGTCACTAATACTAATTTACTCTTACAGGTGAAGTACACAGAGTTTAGTAAAATAGGGAAGATAGATTTGAGTGAGCAAAATTCAGGGCTAAAGAAGGGGAAAGGCAAAGACGTGGGGGTGGAGGGGGTCAAGAGTTGCCAGGGTCTTTATCTCAAACATATCAATGGGATAAATATATCCACTAGCCATATTTACTGTAAAAATAAAAGAAGGCACCAGGCTTTTTTTTTTCCTAATAAAAATAATGATGGTTATGTTAAGGAGACTTGTAGATTGTTCCCCTAACCACTATCCCCATCTGATAACCTGAAATAATTCTATGAAAAAGAAGTAATGTGAATGCAGTCTGTTCAAATAAGTTGATAATATAGTTAGCAGTTATTGAGCACTGATTTATGGTAGACACAGTCCAAAATGCTTGATTTGAGTTACTCATTTAATTCTCACAGACAACACTATGAGGTCTGAGTACTGTTCTAATCCCCATTTGATAGATGGAGACACTGAAGTAATTTGCTCAGGGTCACAGCTGGATTGTGGTAGAGCTTTTTACGTAGGCTGTTCCCAGCACCTGTGCTCTTTTTTTTTTTAATTTTTTATTTGAGAAAGAGAGAGTGCAAGTGGGGGAGAAAGGTGGATGGGGGGGGGGAGAGAGAGAGAGAGAGAGAGAGAGAAAGACAGAGAAAGAGAGAATGAATCTTAAGCAGGCTCCACACTCAGTGCAGAGCCCGACATGGGGCTCGATCCCATGGCTGCGCTATCAGGACCTGAGCCGAAATCAGGAGTCAGACGCTTAACCCATTGAGACACCCAGGCGCCTCCCAGCACCTCTGCTTTTAGACATAATACGTTGAAGGCTGTGTTGGGTATAGATATAATTAAATTATATATTTTAAAGATTGGCAAGCAGCGTATGGTTAAAATGATCATATCTGAAGCCATTGGCTTAGCCTGAAAAGATCTGCCTGCTTTCCTCCTATTGTCTGTGTTTGCCTGTTTCTGTTTAGCTTGCACAATTGCAGCAGGCAGGAAGGTCCTTGGTTCCCCCTCCATCTAGATAGCGAATGCAAGAAAAAGACCCCAGGGAGAGCTCTGAAGAGACAGACCTGTTGGATGGTTCACAGAAAGCAGTGACTGAGAATGCAGGTGGTGCAGCACAAGCCACCTCTAAGCAGGGGAGTAAGTCACACACAGGCAAAACCACTGGCTCAGCTTAGAAGAAGGGACAGCAAGACTGGGCACCAGAGTATCTCCCAGTCTGTGGTCATTTCAGTTTTTATGAATTACATCAAAATGGAACCTCCCACATCTTCCAACACCGCACAGTATTTTTTATAGACTTAAAGAGAGAAGCAAGTCTTAGCTCGGGCTGCCAAAATACCACACACAGGGGAGCTTACACAACAGAAATTTATTTCTCACAGTTCTGGAAGCTGGGAAGTCGAGGATCAGGGTGCCAGCACGGTCAGGTTCCGGTGAGGGCCCTCTTCCAGGTTGCAGACAGCTGCCTTCTTGTTCCAACCTCACAAGGCAGAGAGAGAGCAAGCTGGTGTTCTGGCATCTTCTCTAAGGGCCCTGGGTCCCATTCATGAGGGCTCTACCCTCACTACCTAACCGCCTCCCACAGGCCTCACCTCCGAATAGCAGCACATTGGGAATTAGATTTCAACATATGAATAGACACAAACGTTCAGTTCATAATCGTAAATTCAAGGGGCACCTGGGTGGCTCAGTCGGTTAAGTGTCCATCTTCGGCTCAGGTCATGATCTCACGGTTCATGGGTTCAAGCCCCGCATCGGGCTCAGAGCTTGGAGCCAGCTTCGGATTCATTCTCTCTCTCTTTCTCTCTCTCTCTGCCCCTCCCCCACTCATGCTCTGTCACTCTCTCGGAAAATAAATAAACATTAAAAATTCTTTTTAAATAGTAAGTTCATAACTTACTGTTCATAACTTACAGTTCATAACTCCGTTCACTGAGTGCAGTAGCACTGCAATTTAACATGGTTTGAGTATGCAGTTTGGAATGTGGGGGGTCTCAACACCCAGACTGTATCTCTGTAGTGAAACGAGGGGTTCAGACATTCTAGCTCTGGGTGGGGATACACTAATCTGCTTCAACAGTTAGGCCCAAACTAAAGAATCAAAGAAGTAACTGTCAGTTAACAGAACAGTGACATTTCATAATCCAAACCACACTTGGCACTATGTGTAAGCGGTCACTGCTGTGTCATCGGAAGGCTGTTTGTCTCTGTGGACTCTCGGTTGATGGATATTCGGGGAAGGGACTCATTTCTTTCTCTGGATCTCCTGATGATTGCTGTCTTGGGATTAGCCAGCTGGCCTCAGTAAAGTTGCTTACGTTATACGCTATTGGTTCATAGTGATTAAAAAAAAAAAAAAACTCCGGTTGTCCAGTGTTGGAATAAGACTTGTACTTTCAGCCATTTCTAGACTTTAGTTCTTTAAAATGATGGATGTGTAATTGTTGGGTATGGAACTGTGTCAAAATACAAAACTGTGTTGCCCCTGTGGGTGGTTTCAGTTGAGTTTTAGAGGTTTTTACAGAGGGCATAGGTTAGTTAAAGGAGAAAGTCCAATATTTAATTCCTCATGTGGGACCATTTGGAACTATGCCAGTGTTTTTTTGTTCTTTTTTTTTAACCTAATAACCATGGCAATATCACATTGAAAGTACCCAACAGTTTTTTCATGACCCTCCTTTAGGTAATTTAGTTCCCTTTTGAGTAATTTTTTTAAGCTGGCAAGGCTCCGTATTTTATTGGACGTGTTTTATTAGCTACGTATTTCTTTGCATATTTTCAGGAAAAATCAACAAGGCTTTATCTTTATGTGATTCTTTTTCTATCTTATCCATTGTATTTCTAGGCACAGTTTATTAGCATTGGCTTTTTTTAAAAAGATAGCCTTATTGGGGTATAATTTACTTATTGTACACTTCATTTATTTAAAGTAAACAATGTAACGATTTTTAGTATATTTACAGAGTCATGCATCATCACCATGATCAGTTTGGGAACAATTTGATCAACCCCAGAAAGGAACCTGTTAACAGTCACTCATACCCCATTTCCTTCTACCCTCCCCTCACCCCCATCCTAGACAACCACTAATCTTTCTATCTCTACAGATTAGCCTATTCTGGACATTTCATATAAATGGAATGATACAATATGTGGTCTTTTATGACCAGCTTTTTGTACTTAGCATTATGTTTGCAAGTTTCACCCATGCTGTAGCATATATTAATACTTCATTCCTTTTTATTGCTGACTGATATTTCATTGTATAGATTACATTTTGTTCATTCGTCAGTTAATGGGCATTTGGGTTGTCTCCACTTTGGGATTATTATGACTAATGCTGTTATGAGTGTTGTGTATACTTTTTTGTATGTGAAGATCTAGCTTTTTAGTGACTCAGCTGCCCTTTTAAATATCATAGCCAGGGGCACCTGGGTGGCTCAGTCGGTTAAGCATCCAACTTCGGCTCAGGTCATGATTCTCACAGTTCATGGGTTCGAGCCCCGTGTCAGGCTCTGTGCTGACAGCTCAGAGCCTGGAGCCTCCTTCGGATTCTGTGTGTGTCTCTCTCTCTCTCTGTCCCCCCCGTGCTCACGTTCTGTCTCTGTCTCTCTCAAAAATAAGTAAACATTAAAAAAATTTTAAATATCATAGCTAAATAGGACCCCTGATGTCCTCTTGCTTAGTGTGTCCTTTTTGGGCACATGGAACATCTGGATTACAGACAAGGCCGTGGAGGCCCAGACAGGGTGGGCAGCTTTCCCTGGCACACAGAGCTGGAGTGGTGGAGTGGGGCCCCGCATCTGGGTCTCTTGCTCCAGGTTCATTGTTTCACCAGCTAGTGTGGAAACGTGCAGGCAGAAGAAGACCTAAAGCCTACAGTGCACAGATGTGTAACACTCTCATAGGCGCTTCTTTTGTCTGTCACAACAGTATGATCTGGTTTGAAAGCACAAGAAAAGAATTTCAGCATTAGAAGGTACCCTAGAGACTTTCTAGTCTAATATTTCTGTTATATAGATGAAGAAACCAAAGCCCAGAGAAGCAATGTCACTTCTCACCCAAGATCATGCTGTTGGTGGCAGAGCAAGGACTAGAACTCGGATTTCCACTCCTCATCCTGGCCCTCGTTGTGTCCCCTCAGGGCAGGCATTCGTTTGCCAGGAGTTGGGTGAAGGTGGCGCTGAGTCGTTTTGTGTCTCTTCTCTAATAGAATCCAGTCACAGGGCTGCTGTCAGCCAGTCATGAACAGAAGGACGCCTGGGTGCGGGATAACATCTACAGCATTCTGGCCGTGTGGGGCCTGGGCATGGCCTACCGCAAGAATGCCGACCGTGACGAGGACAAGGCCAAAGCCTACGAGCTGGAGCAGGTAATGCTGATGGCAGCCGTGTTGGCTGCTCAGCCCCTTTCCCCTCAACTGAAAAACCTACAAGGAAGTAGCTGTTTGTGTAGAACAGTTTGGTGTATGTGTCACGTCCATTTCTGCTATAGAATATTTTGCGGAGGCACGTAGGTAGCCTCAACCTCTCATTGGTCTATCTCTTTGAGATTTTTTCCTTCCTTAAAAAAAAACAACAAAAATCATACTGTTCTGAATAGGAAAAGAAAGCATCCAAATTTGTAATTAGCTACATTTCTCTCACACATGCTTTGTCAATTTTATATATACTTATATACAAAATGCCATCATAAACTAATATAACGATTGTTTCTAAAGAGTCAGAACACCAGAAATATACTTTCCAAAGTGTATACTCCCTAGTAGTCATGTTGAAAGGGTATTTACCCACACTGTATTGATATTGCTTAAAACAATTTTGGAGTTTCCCTTAGAAATCCCTTTCTAGTTTGAGGCGTTCCAAAGCAGTCTTATTAATTTATAGTTACCTTTTAATTTTGAACCACATTGGTGTTGTCCAATATTTGTGCCTGTGTTACTATACAGCACTATGAAGTCCTCTTATTGATTTCTAAAATCAGAAACTGACATACTCACCAAAGCAAAGATTTGCCATCATTGAGTATGTAAGAAAATATTCTGCCCTTTGAGCACAGGAGGTATTTTCAGAGTATTTTAAGTGACAGTGTTGAAGTAGAGAGCATTGACATATAGTTCTTTTAGCAGGAGAACCTTGTGAATTTATCTTTGATTCATATGTTCCTCATTGGCCTCCCAGCAAGTAGATTGTCAGATTCAGGGAGAGCTCTTACAGCCTCATCAGTGCTTGTCATAGCAACCAAAGTGGGCAGGAGTGGTGGGCAGCCTTGATGACAGTGGGGAGACTTAAGAGAGGAAGCCTGTCTGTGGGAGCAAGGGAAGGATGGTTTGGATTTGATTAGACACTGCAGAGTGTAAGGTGATAAAATCACCAAGTCTTGGAGGTAGGGCAAGAGGTAGTTGTAAAAAATGCTTCCGGCAAGCACTGAGTGCTCCTCCAAGAAGTTTGATAGCTATCACGTAAGTGAGCCATTGTTAGCAGTGTAATAATTTAATGTGGATGTTCATCAAACACCCCATCCTCCTTTGAGACAAAATCAGAGTAAAGCCTGCCTGTCTACACACACACGTGCGCCCACACACACCGTGTACCTCTCCTCTGTAAGCGTTTTCTTTCTTTTTTAAATTTTTTTAAATGTTTATTTTTGAGAGAGACAGAATGTGAGTGAGGGAGGGGCAGAGAGAGAGGGAGACAGAGGATCTGAAGCAGGGCTCGAACTCATGAATGGTAAGATCACGACCTGAGCTGAAGTCGGACATTTAACCGACTGAGCCACCCAGGTGCCTCCTCCGTAAGCATTTTCTGATGCAGCCTAGAGTTGACTAGATTTGCTGCTCTGTGACTGACGATAGCGAGGCACAAATAGGGCGCATTCTTTTGTTGAGTGTGGCTAATAACTAAAGAGAAACATTTCCCTTGATTATGGAAGATAACATGGGATCTTCCAGTGATCCTCAACAGGGATGCTATTGCATTTGGGGCTTAGGAAGCACAGTCATTCATTGTGTGAGACTGTCCCATGCATTGCAGGACTCTTGGGCTCCTTGGTCCCTACTCATTAAATGCCGGTAGTCCCCACCCTTATCTTGGTGACAATAAAAATGCTTCCGGCCGCGCATTTCCAGATGTTCCCCCACCCGTGAAGGATGGGAATGTCCCCCCCCCCCCCGTTTGGAACCACTGTGCTTCTTCATAATTGAAAATAACTTTTTTTTTTTACTTGAGAAGTCAACTGACAAATGTTTATGTGGTACACTGTAGGAAATGTTAATTATAACAATGCTAGTTATAACCTTATCATGAGGTAACATTTTCTGCCTCAAAAGAGCTAGGATTTCAGAGGCAAAAGGATCTGAAGGATAATTCATTCCAGACTTTTCTCTGGTAATTAACTTTCAGGGCCTTTCACTACATTCCTCCCCTGCAAACCATGTACATTCTCCAAGACAGGAGATGCTCACGGTCCTGGGTGGGGACTTCTTCCAGCCAGTCTACTTCGACCTACAAAATATCCCCTTCTGTAGTCACTTGTGAATTCATTTTATAGTGTTTCTAATAGGACATAGTAACAGCAGCCTTTTGATGGGCCTGAATTGTGAAGGAAGTGGGAGGCAACCTAATGTACTGACTAAGAGCCCAAACTCTGGACTCAGAGGCCTGGGCTCTGTACTTGCTCCACCGCCTGCCAGCTGGGTGACTTTTGCAATGTCGCCTCATCTCTCTCAGCCTCAGGTTCCTCATCTATACAGTGGGGTAAATACAGTGGGGTAATAATGACACCCACTTCATAAGCTTGTTTGCAAGAATTACACAGAATCCAGGTAAAGTGTCTTACACAGTTCCTGGACACAGTGTCTGATTATCATCTACTATTGTTTTTGGTTATAATAATAATTATAATAGTTGGTTGCAGTACGTATTATTGAGAAACCTTGGTGGCTACTTGCATTTTGTAAGAACTTTACTCAATAGTCCAGTGACGGTGTCACAAATGGCTCTTTGGCAGAGTGTCATTGCTTTGGGGCAGGCATGGTGGACCTAATTCATCTTTAGCATAACAAAAATGAATTAGTGAGAATTGTGACATCAGAATTAAACATCAGGGTACTAGGCTTATAAACACTGTCTTGCTAAAATGCCCGTGAGGAGTCCGTGGATTTCAGGACTGGAGGTGCCATCTGGTCCGACCCCTTTATTTGAGATGAGTCGCTGCATCGAGATGTTCTTTCTTTGTGCTGGATTGGAGATAATCTGAACCACCAGAGACATGTATCCTCTCCGGATGTGCCTTCTCAGGGATGTCTCCAGCAGCCCTGGTGCACCGGCCGTGGGGTGAGGAGGTGGTTTCATGGGGCCAGGAAGCTGGCCTTGTCACTCATGCCACTTTATTTCCGCAGAACGTGGTGAAACTGATGCGGGGTCTTCTCCAGTGCATGATGAGACAGGTAGGCAGAAAATGACAAATGTGTTTTCAGGTCATCTGAGGGGGTATTTTGTCACTTCCGTGGTGACAACTAACATTCCTAAAGCATTTTGAGCTTTTCTTCTCAAGTGGAAGAGAAATAGGAAACATTTTAGTTACTTTGTCCTTTTAAATTACCTTCATTAAGGACCCAGACTCAAAGGACCCCATTACTCAGAATCTCTTTTGAAGAGCTACTTGTTTAAAAGGAGAACATGCCCTTTTGTTAAATGGGGAAGAAACCTTTATTTATTTTATTTTATTTTATTTTATTTTATTTTATTTTAAATAGTTATTTATTTTGAGAGAGAGAGAGAGATCACGGGCAGGGAAGGGGCAGAGAGAGAGGGAGAGAGAATCCCAAGCTGACAGCGTGGAGCCCAACGTGGGGCTCAGTCCCATGAACCGTGAGATCCTGACCTGAGTCAAAATCAAGAGTCAGATGCTTAACTGACTGAGCCACCCAGGCGCCCCAGAAATCATTGTTTTTTAAAGGCACTCCCAGACAGCCACGTAGGACTGTTTATTTTGTTGAGTTTATTGAAGGGTTTCTTTTCATTTGAGTTGAAATGCTTGAGTTTTTAAAACTTGACCTTACTATTTACTGGTATTTTCGGTGAGGAGTAAATAAAACAATTCATTGAGCTTATACTGTGTCCAGAACATCCTACTAGGATCTGCACACATTCCAAGGTGAATGATACTGCCCCACCCCGCCTTTAGCAGCATCCGCCTGGTGCGTCTTCAAAGACCTAGCTGCCCTTCTCCTTGGGACGTAAGGAAACAAGTTGAAGTTGAAACAGGTCCTCTGTCCCCTCTCTCTCTCTCACTGTGCGCTGACCGTGTGTCACAGCTCCTGCTGGGCATATGCAGACAGAGAAGCCCTTTGGCTCGACCCGTTGCCCCGCAGAGCTTGTTAAAATCCCACCGGGCTGGGCCATTTCTGTGGCCCCTCTGTGTGGTGCTCCCTAGGGAACATGTGCTGCCTTCCATCCCGCGGCTCCCAGAGGTAGCTGATAGGAGGTCTGGAACCAGGAGATGGACTTTGGGTGTGACCTCCGCCAGCCATCAACCCCTTAACTGTGTGGAGCCGGCTCGCTTTCTCCCTCAGGTAGATAAAGTGGAGAAGTTCAAGCACACTCAGAGTACCAAGGACAGCCTGCACGCCAAGTACAACACCGCCACCTGCAGCACCGTGGTGGGGGACGACCAGTGGGGCCACCTCCAGGTGGACGCCACCTCCCTCTTCCTCCTGTTCCTGGCCCAGATGACTGCCTCTGGTGAGCCAGGGTCACTTGAGCCCATTGTACAGGGAGAAGGGGGTGGGGAGGGACAGGCATTGGTCAGAACTCAAAATAAGTTATTTCTATAAAGAAAAAAGCATGCTCTTGATAACGTTGTGTGCATTGACTCTGTGACATGGTCACAGCCAGTCTTCTGAGGACCTGTCAGACAAAGGGCTGTTGGTCCCAAAGTTTCCTTGCTGTCACCGTTTATGGGAGCAGCCTAGATCACATCTACTTCTGACAGCTGGAGTATCTGCAGACAGTGTCAAGCCCCCTCTAGTATCGGCAGGCCTGGCCCCTTCACCTTTTCCTCTCCCTACCTGGGTTGCCCCCTTCCAGATGCACCCTCATTTACCTGAGTTATGTCCAAACAGTGTAAGTAAATTCTAGAGCTCGGCTCTCTGCCCGGAGCGGTCAGTCATTCCGTAGCACCCGTGCCGGGAGTGGGCCCCAAACTCCCGACCGTGAGCGGTGCTCCTCAGCCCAGGCCATTGGCTTCCATGGCAGCTTGGACACCAGGCCTCCTGGGCTTCAGACTGCAGTGACCAGATGGTCCCTCCCATGACAGAGCCTGCTGCTGTGGCCCCCGGGCCTAGGTCCTTGAGCTGCTGCGTCTCCAAGTTCTCGTCACCAGTCCAGTGAACTGACATTCGGAGGTAGAGGCGTCCATGTACTTCAGGCTGCAAGTGTGAAACTATTAAGATAGCAGAAATCCATAAATAATATCGTCATAGCTTTGTGAGTAAACCAGGCGCTTATAAAAAATACTTCTTGGCTGTGAAAATTAATATGAATTCACTGTAAGTAGTTTGGAAAATATAACAAAATACAAAGAAAAAATTTCACTGTCAATTTTCATTTGAATGTGTCTCCTCCAAGTCTTTTTTTTCTTTTTAAGGTCTTAGTGTTTGCATAAATAATAATCTTTATTATATAGCATTGTAATGTAAGCATTTTCCCCATGATCTTACAAGCCCTTCGTAAATATAATTTTAGTGACTTTATCAAATGGACATGTTATAATCAAACTATTCCTTTTTTCCTTCCCCCCCTATTATAATGAATGTTGCAATACCAATTTTGACCCCTTCTGTTTGCTTCCTTCTGTTGGGTGTCCTTTTTTTTAATTATTACTATTTTTAACATTTATTCATTTTCGAGAGAGAGAGAGTGCAAGTGGGGAAGGGGCAGAGAGAGAGGGAGACACAGAATCTGAAGCAGGCTCCAGGCTCTGAGCTGTCAGCACAGAGCCCGACGTGGGGCTCAAACCCACGAGCGGTGAGATCATGACCTGAGCCGAAGTCGGATGCTCAACCTACTGGGCCACCCAGGTGCCCCTGTTGGGTGTCATTCAAAGGCTACTTCTATATATTACCAAGCTGTTTTTGGAACAGGTTACTAGTCAAACTCCCCCCGTTGATGTAAGCGTTCATATCTCACCATACCTCTACCAGCTTCAAGAATTCATACTTTAAAAGTATGTGTATTTGCCATAATCAACTAAACATTCAAGGTCCCAAGCAAAAATCCAGCTCTCTTGGTCAGTGCCTGCTTCAGTGCGTGAGTGCAGCTCCCTGGGGAGGTCCGGGGAGCTCGCCTTTCCACGAGGGTAAGGGCCATCTCCTGAAGCTGGGGGCTCTAGCCTCTCCCTGGCTGCCACTGGGGAAAGGTCCCCACCCTTTGGCTCACTCAAGGATAAGAATGGTGTCTGGTTGCTCTGGGATAAAATTCATATTTTGTTGGAAACTTCTTTGCACAAATCCAGCACTACCAGAAGGCCCCACATCTTCTCTTTCATTTTTTCTACCTGTAGGCACACACTCCTTCCTTCCTTTCTCTTTCTGAGATTAGGCATTAACTGTTTCGTTTTACTTCAGACTTAATGAAAAATATTTTTAATGTTTTATATATTTTTTGAGAGAGAACGTGAGTGGGGGAGGGGCAGAGAGAGGAGGACAGAGGATCCGAAGCAGGCTCCATGCTGACAGGGTGACAGCAGCAGGCCCGGTGTGGGGCTCAAACTCACAAACTGTTAGATCGTGACCTGAGCCGAAGTCAGACGCTCAACCAACTGAGCCACCCAGGCGCCCCATACTTCAGACTTGATTTTTGATGCCCTAGTAAGAAAAATGAAAATCGGGGTACCAGGATTTCTTTCCTTGTGTGATATTTGTAGTTGGTAATTGGCAGCTCTCTCTTCACAACATAACTCCATAACTTTGTTGTTTGTTTTCCTTTACTAGGTTTACGTATTATTTTCACCCTTGATGAGGTGGCCTTCATACAGAATCTTGTTTTTTACATAGAAGCTGCGTATAAAGTCGCTGTAAGTATCAACCCCAGTACTTTTTTCAGGTGTCCAGTTAAGAACAATAAAACTCCTACCGTTCTTGGAGGGCCAGACTCTTTGGGGCTGATCAGAAGGTTAGCAAGATGAGAGCTCTGTGACTGTCACCTCTGCACACAAAGTGCACATTTTTGTCCTGGAATGTGTTTGGGGAGTTGGTGCTTTTGGAATGCACCCCCTGCTCTGTTCGAACCCATTATGCTTATTTGAAATAAGACCAAAACATGTCCCGTGGCATGTCCCGGGCCGGCCTGACCCAGGGAGAAGGGTGGCAGCGTCGGCGTGTGGGGAGGAACTGCCGCACTGTGGGGACCGCCCCACGCAGCGCACAGGTCAAGGGGCCAGTGCCACATGTGTGCCCCAGGCCGGGTGTGAAAGTGCACAAACCCCAGGTCCTCCAGGCTTCTGTCTGGTGTGGAAGGCGGCACCTCGTGCACTTCTCAGAAAACAATGGAACTGTGCAAAGCTGACTACAAGGGAAGTAAAGAAAGGGGAGAGTTTGTTTTCAAAAGTAAAAAACAACAAAAATGCCACTATGGTCTAGAGCAAGGGTCGGCAGACATTTTCTGTAAAGGGCCAGACAGTAAATATTTTCAGCTTTTCAGTCCCTATGGTCCCTGTTGCCTCTACTCAATCTGCCATCGCGCAGGAAGGCAGCCCTAGACAGCACGTGTGCGTGTGAGCATGTGACCTTGGCCGTGTCCCAGATAGACCTTGTTTACAAAAATACGTGGCAAACTAGGTTTGGTCCAAGCGCTACCCAGGGTCTAAAGAGGCGATTCTCAACGAGGGGCGGTCTTCCCCTCCCAAGGGACATTTGGCAACATCTGGAAACAATTTTGCTCGGTACAGCGGGAAGGGAGCTGCTGGCACCTCGTGAGCGGAGGCCAGGGATTCCGCTGAACGTCCCACCGCAATAAAGCGTGATCCACTCAAACTGTCGTCAGTGCCGGGGTCTAGAGAAACCAGAGAAGTCCTTGTGGAAAGTGTGGGACTTGAGGCGGATGGGCGGAAGGGTGCGGGAAGAGCACGTGCAGTAATGCGCAGGAGTGGGCTCTGAATGTGGGAGGGGTCCTTGGGGACAGGGGGCTGAGGGGGAAGGAGGAGACAGCTTGAAAGCAGAGTATTGGAGACACGCAGAAAACAGGGTCCGCTTGTGGGCATGCAGGGGGCGGAGGCCAGATAACAGAGGTGTGTCGCCAGCCAGAGGGATTTGACCATGAGCCACTAGGGAATAAATGGTTTGTCATTTTAGAGTCTTGCACAGGGGAGTGAGCTGGTGAAAGCAGTTGCTAAGGATGAGTCGCTTGGCTCCGGGGTTGGAGTGAGAATGGTGTGCAATGTGGAAAGGCCCAGATGTGAGGAGCACTGAAGGAAGGAGCCCTGGGGCTCAGCTACAAGGTGTGCCAGCAGGAAAGAGTCGAAAGCCGCTCTGGTGTGTCTAAGTCTAAATTTGCACATTTTGGAAATGTTCACCTTTGCAGATCAAATAATAAACGCTGAAAGTTTGGTACTGGCTCTGTTCTTACTGGGTTGTCATTTTTTAGCGCGTGTAGCGTTATTTCAGAACCGTATCCAGTGCTTGGCTCTCTTACGTGAAAATATGAATTATGAAAGTTAGGTATGCATGGATCACAGCCTCTGCGTGGATGGCGTGTTCTGAGCCAATTCATGTTAATCTGTTTGAAAAGACCGGAAAATTTCAGTATTCGGTGCCTCACTTGATTTTGGCTTTTGTTTCTTGCTCAGCCTTTTTTCCCAAGAGGTAATGCTAGAAATAGGTATTAAATTATTTTAAATGGTTTGGTTGGCTTCAACTAGTTATGATGCATCTGTTAAAGTTTCTTTATTCTATCTTACAATTTAAGTTCAAAGGGATTAGCTAAATAGAGGGGCAGCATTTCATTTGAAGAGAAATAAAGCATTTTGTTCTCTACAAATCAAGAATTTCTTACAAATTGATAACTTTTAGGAATGAGAAAATTGAGAGTGTTTTTGCATGCATTTTTGTATTTCTTGAGTATTTACTTGCAAAATTCTCCACAGAGGTCAAATGAAGTGAAATTGAGGACGAGCACAGCCACGAATCTGGTAACCTTTGAGAAGGGATATTCTTGCCATTATGCCTGTGGTTACGTAAAGAAATTATGGTTCCATAGCACTTCATATACCTCTTTTTCCTGCTGTGATTACTACTTTTTTCTTCCTCAGGATTATGGAATGTGGGAGCGCGGAGATAAGACTAATCAGGGCATTCCAGAATTGAATGCAAGCTCTGTAGGAATGGCCAAGGTGACGGTCTTGACCTGTTTGTTCTTCCTTCTGTGCATTTTTACTGCTTTGATTTGGGTCTCATCTTTAGGGGGATGGATTTATTTATTTATTTTTTAAAGTTTCAACAAGTTTTTTATTTTTTTATATTTTTTTATAGTTTATCGTCAAGTTGGTTTCCATGTAACACCCAGTGCTCATCCCCACAAGTGCCCTCCTCCCTGCCCATCACCCCCCTTCCTCTCTCCCCCACCCCCATAAGCCCTCGGTTTGTTCTCAGTATTCAAGAGTCTCTCATGGTTTGCCTCCCTCCCTCTCCCCAACTATTTTTCCCCCTTCCCCTCCCCCGTGGTCCTCTGTTAAGTTTCTCCTGTTCCACTTATGAGTGAAAACACATGGTATCTGTCCTTCTCTGCCTGACTTATTTCGCTTAGCATGACACCCTCGAGGTCCATCCGCCTTGCTACAAATGGCCAGATTTCATTCTTTCTCATGGCCGTGTAGTATTCCATTGTATACATAAACCACATCTTCTTGATCCATTCGTCAGTTGATGGACATTTAGGCTCTTTCCACGATCTGGCTCTCGTTGAAAGTGCTGCTACGAACATTGGGGTACATGTGCCCTTATGCCTCAGCACTCCTGTATCCCTTGGGTAAATCCCTACCAGTGCTATTGCTGGGTCATAGGGGGGTTCTATTGTGAATTTTTTGAGGAGCCTCCACACTGTTTCCCAGAGTGGCTGCATCAGTTTACATTCCCACCAACAGTGTAGGAGGGGGCCCGTTTCTCCACATCCTCGCCAGCATCTGTAGTCTCCTGATTTGTTCATTTTAGCCACTCTGACCGGCGTGAGGGGGATGGATTTAATCTAATGAGCATATTTTTCAAAAGTCAGCCGCAAGTATGAAATTCAAGTGGCACATGTACCCCAGCCAACTGTGATTATAGGTAAAGGATATAGGATTCCTACACTCAAATGTGCCTGTGCCCAGAAATAAGTGCCCTCCTTCCTCAGTATTACCACCCACAGGTGCTGTGTCCCAGCATCTGGAGGTATGATGTCCAGTCTTCTTTTCTGGGTCGGAAAGAGGGCTGAAGAACGGGACCGCTTTGTAGGGCAGGGCTCATGCGTTCAAAAGTCTGTGGGGTCAGGTCGGGCAAGTAACATAAACAAATGAAGCTGGCCAGATAGAAAAATGTTGAGGGGTATTAGAGACACTGGGAACTTTCTCTAAAGGTATTTCAGTGCAAAATCCTTTTTAAAACTTCTTCAGGCCTTGGGGCGCCTGGGTGGCTCAGTCAGTTGGGCATCCAACTTCAGCTCAGGTCCTGATCTCACGGCTCATGAGTTCAAGCCTGGCGTTGGGCTCTGTGCTGACAGCTCAGAGCCTGGAGCCTGCTTCGGATTCTGTGTCTCCCTCTCTCTCTGCCCCTCCCCCACCTCACACTCTGTCCTCTCTCTCCTTCAAAAATAAACATTAAAAATAATAATAATAATAATAAATAAAACTTCTTCAGGCCAAACAGAACACACCTGTGGGCCAGCTTCAGTCTGCCAGTCACCAGATATCCTGTGCCCTAGACATTTAATGTGCCTTCCTTTTGCTCAAGACTGAAGTATATTTTTGGATAGAATAAAGACTCCAGGGCTAGAATTTTCAAAGCAACAATAAATATGTTCTGTTATGGTCAACTAACAGAAAGCATACTTAATACTAAAAGAATTAAGTTTCTTAAGTGGCAGACTTACTGATGTTAAAATTAACACAAATAGGTGAAAGAAAAGCTGTCCGTGAATTTAGTCCCCTCCCCGCAATGTTATAAACTCATTAATATTTCATGTTTTTGGTGAAATACTACATTTGGGGAAATGTTTGTCTATCTTTTCTTTCTTGTTTCTACAAAGAGCAGCAACATACAGGAAAGGTCTGATTCCACTGAAAATAAGGATAGGACATGTCTACAGGACACTGTAGCTGAATTTTAAAGATATGTTTCATCACCTTGGGGACAACATTTACGCTAGATTGCTTAATCGTAAAGGAGCAGTCGACACGAGAGTGTATGTTTACCAGGAAGAAAAACTGATTCACACCTGTGCTTGTAGGCAGCCCTTGAAGCAATTGACGAACTGGACCTTTTTGGAGCCCATGGAGGACGCAAGTCAGTGATCCACGTCCTACCGGACGACGTTGAGCACTGCCAGGTAACAGCTCCAGCCTCTCAGTCCAGATAAGATTATGGGAAGGAGACTGACGGAATGGAAGACCTGGGCTCCAGGTCACATTCCTCACTTTTCTTTCTTTCTTGTTTTTTTTTAAGATTTTTATTTTTAAGTAATCTACTTCTAACATGGGGCTCAAACTTACAACCCCAGGATCAAGAGTCGTATGCTCTCCTGACTGGGCCAGTCAGGCGGCCCACATTCCTCACCTTTCCAGCTTGGAGGTTACTTGGCTTCTTTTAGCTTCAGTTCCCTCATCCGTAAAATGGGCATACTGACACCTTCCCCTCCTGTCGCACAAGGTGGTTGTAAGGATCACAGTAAATCAACTTAGTTTGTCAGAGCACTCTATACGCTAAAAAGTACTATGTAAACATAAGACACGATGACCTCAAGATGTATACATGGGGTCAACAATCACTGCAACCTTCTTTCGCTTAAGGCAAAATCTCTTTTGAGCATGTAGGTGGTTTTCTCTCAAGTTTATTTCATGATGCCACCAAACTGAGTGACTAGCAGGCAGTAGTTCACTTGGGGAGGGGTGGGGATGGGCGGAATGGATAGTGGAGGGGAGATGAGATAGGAGAAATGGCAAAATTAGTAGAAACTGCATGAAATACAGGTCAGAGAAAGGAGTGATTTGTTGCAGATTAGGGGACTCCAGTAAGCAGACAGTAGGACACCAATTGCTGGTCAGTCAGCAAACACTTCGTGAGGGCCCGCTCTGTGCCAGGTACCATGCCAGGGCTGTGGAATTATCACCTTGTACGCAGAGAGCTTTGGGGAGAAAGTCCGTGTTTCCAGGCGGAGAGCCTAGGGGTGAGCAACTAGTTACAGAACTGGGCTTGGGGGTCCGTTTGCTTGAGAAAATGAAGCTTTATTCTGAAGCTGAAGGGTTCCCCCGACTTTACCCACTTTCCAGATCACTCTGTTTCCCCACATTAAATAGTCCTGAATGGGGAATCTGCTACTTCTTGAGCTAACGGTTTAACAGAGCCAAGCTGATGATACATCTTAATAATGCATGGCCCCTAGTGGAAACTGTGTGAGCTTTATAGCCAGCTGGGCCTCGGTTAGAATCCTAGTTCTGTCACATGAGTCTCTGTGTCTGAGTCTCAGAGCCTTCATGTGTGCCCTGGGCACAGTATCCAAATTCCTTTTTTATAAAATAGAGGGGCACCTGGGTGGCTCAGTCAGTTAAGCGTCTGACTTCAACTCAGGTTATGATCTCACAGTCTGTGAGTTCGAGTCCCGCATCAGGCTCTGGGCCGACAGCTCAGAGCCTGGAGCCTCCTTCAGATTCTTTGTGTCCCTCTCTCTCGCTCTCTGTCCCTCCCCTGCTCATACTCTGTCTCTCTCTCTCGAAAATAAAAATGTAAAAAAAATTATTTAATAAAAAAATAGAAAATAGAAAAAACATATTTTTTAAATAACCAAATGGGATTTATTCCAGGAATGCAAAATTGGTTTAACATCTAAAAATCAATTAGTGCACCATGTTGTTATGAGATTTAGTAAGCTTATGTTCCCAGGGGTCTAGCCCCATGTCTGTACACGTTAGATCCCAGTGTTAGCTACCTTCCTCTCCCAAACTTTTCCTTATCATTTCACCTTCCTTTAGTCTATAGTGCCTAGTCCAACCACCTTATAACTGAGGCCACATTATAGTGCCACTAAGTACCCGAGTTCTAGGACTAAAGTAATTCTATTATTTTACCATTTTGCCTGAGTGTTTGTGTGGTCTCTGGGATTGGATTCCCTCTTCAAGTGGGTTCTAGATCACCCAGTCCACCCAGTCACATTCCACAGAAGCCAGACATTTCTCTGTGCTGGGCCCCGTATGTGTGTTCTTTTCTGTCTCTATCTTCACAGCCAGCACGCCCTGGCCTGCTGACACAGTAGCCCTTGGTTCCTCCCCTGTGGGTCCTAAAGACACAGCACAGTCTGCAGAAGGTACCCAAGGGAGGGAGACAAGGAGTTCTCAGCATGGACTCCAGGCAGTGCTGTGCTCTCCCTGAGCCCCTTCTCTCCCACAGGGACAGGAATCATTGGCTGGGTAGGCGAGGTCCCCCAGTGGGGGCCCTGTTGGTAGGAAAGCTCTACTCAAAATTGGCAAACTCATTCAGATGCTCCTTGGGGCTAAGGTCATGGTCTCTAGATACTGTATGTAACTATTAGTGCTTCTCAGGTTAAAGCCACCTCTCTGTTTCTCATTCAGTCTATTCTGTTCTCCATGCTGCCAAGAGCATCAACGTCTAAGGAGATTGATGCTGGACTTCTTTCCATTATCTCTTTCCCGGCCTTTGCAGTGGAAGATATGAACCTTGTGAATGTGACCAAAAATGAAATTATTTCCAAGCTGCAGGTAAGCATTGATCCTGCTGGTGCCCTTCCAGCATGTGTTGTGTGCCTCTTTCATATGATGGCATGGAGCAGCTCACCCAGGCCTTGGATCTCCATGAGGCCAGTGTCTTGGTTTATCTAAGTGGACTCAGAGCATCCAAAGCCAAGTCTACAGGTGAGGAAAGGCTCAGAGTGATCAAGTGTCTTAGTTCTTTTCCTGATAGCAGAGCTTGAGCTCAAGCCCCTAAGCCTACACCCTTGAACCCCAATTCGTATCCCTCCTGGCCTTCTAAAGCAGAGCTTCTTAACCCTTTAGAGATCACAGACTTCTTCGAGAATCTCTTGAAAGCTATAAAGTCCCTGCCAGAAAAAAAATGCTCATGTCCCAGTATCTTCCAACTTCACACACGATTTCTGAGGACTTGGCGATCCCCAGGTTAAATTGAGGTTAAAAACATCCCTGCCCTGAGGTGAAATGCAGGAACTATGATACAATATACCAAACTGAGAATGTTATTAAATAGTCCAGGCAACTGAATTTATCAGTAAATTGATGAAGAATGTAAGTTTCCTTAAAATTTTTAAGTTCCCTAAGCCAAAATCTTCATGTTGATGATCCTGCTTAGATTCCGTAAAAATGATTTTAGCCCTTGGACTCAAAGGGGTTAAAGGGTCCCCAGTCATCGCTAAAGAAGCTGTCTCGGGGTTTAGTGGAGAAAAAGGAAGCTGTTGTAGCTCCTCCCAGTAGGCAGGTGGCTAATGAAGGGAATGAAGTATTTAAAGGGGACCGGGTGCTGGGCTGGGCCTCCCCACGACTCCCAGAACTCCCAGAACGAACACTGCGGAGCTGGGAGCCGGTCGCAGGAAGCCAACGCAGCCCCGCCTGGGGAGCGGCCCCCCCTGGGGAGCACACCCAGCACTGCGATCCGGGGATCAGGGAGGCGCGTCCTTCTTTCTTAACACCCAGGAAACTCAGGACCAGTATTGGAGCCTGCAGCAGGAAAACCAGCAGCAACAGCCCCGAGCCCTGGGAAGCCCCACCCAGCCCGCCCCTGCCCCCACCTCACTGCCCTACTTCTTTGCATCCTGAGTCTAATTGTGAGGAGTCTGAAATGTCTTTTCCGCTTTCCAGTCTTTCAAGTAGAAGTAGTCCAGGCCCAGAGTCTCCCTTAGTGGCTTTTGCAAGCAGTGTGGGTCCCTTTGCATCTTTGCGTGATACAGCCAATCTGAATGAAGGGCTGGTCACTCTGTGAACTCTCAGTAATTACTCTCCCAGCCCTGATACTCTGATGGAAAGGTTTGGCATTCCCTTCTTGGCTCTGATCAAACCTGAATTTACTTTGCTTATTACTTAAAAATAACTTTTTGTATTGAGAACAAAAAGCACTTGGTGCACATTTCGTTCATTACTAAAAGATTCATGGGAATGGGGGTGAAGGGCCGACACGAATCAAAATAAAAAGGCAAAGAAGTTCTTCTGTTTCATCAAATGCACTTTTTTTTCCTTTATCTCCTTAGGGACGTTATGGATGCTGTCGCTTCCTTCGAGATGGTTATAAAACCCCAAGAGAGGTTGTATTTAAGTACTGTTTCTTAGGATTCCTTAACTGCTTCATATTTCAGTCACCACTGTGGTGTTCTGCCTTCCTTGATTATAAAATTACATGTGGAAATATTGGAAAGGGAAGTCTTAATTTTGGAGACAGCGAGGCTGGAGTTAGGCAATAGAAGAATAAGATCATTGGGAGGACAGCAGGCTGGTGGTTTCAAACCAGCCTGCAGACAAGGACAAACCGTTTTGTGGCTCACACGATGTTTTAAAGAGCAACTGTGGCCTCCCTCTTGAGTTTTTTTTTTGCCATAGTGACCGATATAGTGATTTCGATAAAACAGCTAGTCTGCCAAGCACCGTGATTGGCCAGTTGCTATTTATTTATTTGTTAGGGATGTGGGAAGCTTAATGTAAACTAGTAAGGAGTCTTGTGTACATTTCTGATTTACTTTTCTGAAGTTTTTCCACAGAAAACTGCCAAAAATAGCATGTCCGCATTACAGCAGGCTCCTAATCGTTATCAGCCGCAAAGCTGCATTGAATCAGAAAGTGAGGGAAACCCAGTGAGGTATGATGGTGTTGTATATGCGCTCTGACCTCACCTTTTAGACAGTTTCCTCTTGGGTTCCAGGACCCAAACCGATTGCATTATGACCCTGCTGAACTCAAGCTCTTTGAAAACATCGAATGTGAATGGCCTGTGTTCTGGACATATTTCATAATAGACGGGGTCTTCAACGGTGACGCCGTTCAGGTGAGAAGGTGCTGGGTGTTGTGTTGATAATCAGCATTTCCATTCCATTGGTGTGCCGATTACTATTAGAACAGAAGGTTATGCAAGAACTGAGGATACTCTTTCAGTTATCTGTTGCCGCTTAACAAGCTTTCCCAAAATGTAGTGAGTTAAAGCAACAACTACTTTGTCTGTTTGCTCATGAGTGTCCAGTTTGGGCAGGGCTCGGCAGGGATGGGTTGTCTCTGCTTCACTTGGTGTCAGCTGGTCCACTGGGGCTGGAGGATCGCCTTCCGAGATGGCCTCCCTCACCTGACTGGCAGCTTGATGCTGGCTATTGGCTGCTGGCTCAGCTGGGTTTGTGGGCCCAGGCCTTGCTTCTCACAGAAGTGTAGTCTCTAAGCAGTTAGGCTTTTTCCATGGAGGTCGTCTTTCCCCAGAATGCAAAAGCAAAAGCTTCCAGGCCTTCTTAAGGCCTAGGCCTGGAACCGACGGTGTCGCTGTTGTTGCATTGTCTTGTTTAAAGGGTCGTGCCATATTCAAGGGGAGGGGACTACACAAAGCCATGAGAAACGGGAGGCCAGGTTCATTGGGGACCACCTTGGCCTACACACAGGTTTAGTTGTTCTGTTTTTTTTCACACCAGCCTAGGCTTCTGCTGTCTTCAGCTCTAGTATGAGAGTACACTCCGCTAACATATTTAATGTAACAGCCTCCAGCCTCCCTCCCTGCTGGTCTCTATACCACTGCCACGGCATCTTATTAAAAGGCAAATTAGATTATGCCGCTGCTTGGCTTAAGAGCTTTGAAAGGCTCCCGGTTTGCCTTGGTACAAGGTCATCACATGTTTTGTGGGGTCTCATAAAATCTGGCCCTCATATTCAAACACTGTAGCCTGATTTCTTACTGTTGACTTACTTTGAGTTCTGTGATGCAAGTGCCCTGAAACCCTTTCCATCTTTTGAACAGCCATGCTGTCTCCCCTCTTCTCAAGTACCCAGGTCCTGCTTTTCTCCCCCAGCGGCCCCTCTCTCCTTCACTTGATTCATTGTAAAGGTCTATTTCAGCCTTCTCTGATCCTAAAAACTGGATCAGTGCCCCTTTTCTATGTCCCACAGTGCTTATAACACGATGGCACCTGTAAGTGTATTTAATCTCCCACTTACCTGTCAGAGCACCCTGGTCGAGGTGGTCTTTGTCCAGTTCACTAATATATTCCCTGTGCCTAGTATATATAGTATGTGCTGAATAAAGATCTGTTAATGCGGCATTCATTTGTTCAAGACAGATTTCTTTCACGTTCGCTGCTGTGCATACTTTGGTAAGCAGAACAGACCCATCCTCGTGAACCTTATGTGAATGACTGACAAACCCCAAAGCTTTACTGTTTTCTTAACCTGTTCAGACCACATGTACTGGGGTGGGATGAGCAACCAAATATTGACTTTAGTTTTGAAAGCTGCCTCTGCTCAGAAATTCCGAGAGGGGTTTCAGAAGTGGGTGTAGGGGCCAACGGCAGGCCTCCCCAAGATGGGCCACTTTGGCATGAACGTTATTTTCAGTTAAAAGTAATCAAACCCAGTAGATTCCAGAAAAGCTCTTACTTCCCCCTCAACTGCCTGCCTATGCCAGGAAGAGAGCTACTGACACAGATTCCTTTTTACCTCAGAAACTTATGTGCGTAGCTGGGCAACCTTTGTTTTCCAAACATCTTCTCTCACCATCCTGAAAATGGTCTTCCTTCCCTTTGTGTCCTCAGACCCCTACCCCTCTCCCGAGCTCAGGGTGTCAGATAAGCCTCACGTTGCCTGTCTTTGGAATTTCCTGTCTGTGTGGATTTCCCATATGTATGTAATTAAATTTGATTTTCTCCTGTTAATCTGTCTCATGTCCATTTGACTCTTAGTCCATCTAGAAGGACCTTGAAGCGCAGAGGAAATTCTTCCTTCCCCATATGGCAGTAAGCTGAAATGTTAATGTTCCCCCATTGTTTTTTTTTTAATTTTTTAAATATTTTATTTTTGAGAGAGAGAGAGAGAGACAGTGTGAACAGGGGATGGTCAGAGAGAGAGGAAGACACAGAATCCGAAGACAGGCTCCAGGCTCTGAGCTAGCTGTCAGCACAGAGCCCGACGTGGGGCTCGAACCCATGAACCGTGAGATCATGACCTGAGCCAAAGTCAGATGCTTAACCAACTGAGCCACCCAGGCACCCAATGTTCCCCCATTGTTGATTTTTACTGTTATGCTTTGGTGATTATCTTGGGTCTTGTGTTTTCTGTCTTTTAATCCCAGAATTGAAAGGTCTCAAAAGGATTGAGTTGGAATTTCAGTTGTGATGAAGTTTGACAGTATTAGAAACAAACAAAAAGCCGAGAAGACAAAAAAGAATGTGCTTTAGGACCTTATTTTCTAGGCCTTGTAGAATTACTACTCTTAGGCCTATTCTGTCTCTTCCACTTGCTGCCCAATGACATTTAAAAAGTGACACACCCCTGGTCAGACTTTGCTGTCCACAATTATCAAAAGTAAAGAAAATGAGATCTAGAAGGCATTTGATTAGGCTTTCCAAAGATGAAATGTGTTAAATAGCTGGGTGGCTGGTTAAGGATTTTTTTTCCCTTTTTATCTTTTTCCTTTTCATACATAGGTGTTTTATCACTGCCTTTTTAATTTACTGGAAATATTTTCATCAGCAGCTTTTATTATATTGAGCAGTACATCCTAACAATCGGGTACATGGATCATAGTACTTACACTTCCTTTTCGTCACATCAGGTTGATTTTGCAAGTATTTCTTGAGCAATAAATGTTTGAATGAGGGCTTTTTAAGTGGCAAACCGGTAGGTAGAAATAGGATGCCCTGCTTAAGATCTGGCCTCCACTCCAAGAAGTTTATACAGTCTGGCTGGTGAGACAAAATTTACCTATGTGAGAAGTCAAGGGTGAAATATTGAAGTCATGAGCGAAGACAATACAGAAAAGCCCAACTCGTTTAGTTCCTTCTAACCTTTGCTGTCAGCGAGAGCCCTAGTTCCTCCTGCACTCCTGAGGTGGAAGGTATCCGTGCATTGCTCGGCCCTGTGTCCTACCAATAATCTTTTGCCAAGAGAGGTGTTTTTCTGTGTTGCACTTCTGTTACGGTATTAGTGACGCCTCTTTCGTGCTGGGGGATGGGGCTGTCTTCCAGGTCCAAGAGTACCGAGAGGCCCTGGAGGGAATATTAATCAGAGGCAAGAATGGGATCCACCTGGTGCCAGAACTGTATGCCATCCCGCCCAACAAGGTAACCAGGGGCTGCTTATCTAGAACAAAGTGAGTTCATGCTTGACCTTTTGGTATTTTTCATCCCCCTTTCAGACCTAACACCTTTTCTCCAGGAGTGGTTTCTAAAGCACCAAGCTAGGTACGGGGCACGAAGCGGCTACAGTGCCAGCTCTGTCTCCGTGAGGGTTACAGGCTAGTGGGGGGTCGAGGAGCTGGTCTGGGGAATGGAGGGCGGACATGGGAATGGCGCTGCAAAGGCCTGGTGCGTTAGAGGACCTGCAAACAGACAGGAGTACTGGGGTGGAAAGGGGGCAAGAGATCTCGACACCTCCTCCGGGAGGCAGGAGCTGGCCCGTGGGTGGGGGGAGGCCAGAGCCAAGCCGTCCTTTGATCCAGACACTTTGCCTTCTGTTCTTTGCATCAAGTATTTCTCATTCCAGATCTTTACAGTCCTTCTTAACCCTACTTACATATTTCAAACAGCCTTAACGTACAATCTGATTGTGAAAGCAATCCTGTACGCTGCAAGATATCCAGGAATCTGTAGAAAGAAGAAAATATTTATCTCTACTCTTATTACCCAAAGATAACCAAACTTGCCACCAAAGATAGCTCTGACATTTTGGAGAATCTCCTTCCACACTATCATCCTGTTGGCTTGATTACTGACATTGTCAGTTCTGTTCAGTGTGTGAGTTTAAGGTGTTCTTAATGTTTACTAATGGCAGCAAATTTTAACAATTTATTAATAACATCACTGATTAATCCACAGAGTGCGACTCCCCTCGTGGTGTGATTTTCCCTTTGGGAGAAGGATAAGTGTCTCCTATTTTCTTCGATTGCTTTGTTTCCTGGAGGAAAAAAGTGGTCACTAACATTACCCCCAACCAGCATTATAATGGCTAAAAACTCAAAGGTCAGGGGTACCTGGCTGAACATGTGACTCTTGATCTCGGGGTTGTGAGTTCAAGCCCTATGATGGGGGTAGAGTTTACTTAAAAAAATTAAATCCAAAGGTCAGCACGGAGTTTACAACAGAGAAAATTGCAGGGTAACTTTTACAATGTATATGCAGCCCTGTCCGTCTGAAAAAGAACTGTAGCTTATTTTGATGAGTCAGAAGCCCCCAGTGGATCCCGCTTATTGAGCCCCCGATGGAAAATTAGCGATCTCAAAGTACAGTACTGTTTTTCCTCAACAAACAGTGCCACCTTCTGGTAATCTTGCACAGGCATGCAGAGTGTGTGAGCCCCTGGGGATGAGACGGGAGGAACGTGACTTAGCATCGTGCGACGCGTTGCCGTGGCTGTAGGGCAGCGTGTCAGGTCGTCGTACCCATGGCACAGACGAGTGTACGCGTGAGCCGTGAAACACCTGGCTGCTGTGTTTCACAAGCTGTGCTCACGGAGGGCAGTTCAGTCCTCTGCCTTCTGCCGTCAGGGTGCTTGGGGAGGGGCGCTGGCCCGGAGCCAGGCCTGCGTTCAGTTCCGCTTCGGCTGCGTGTAGCCATGCGGCCCCCACACAAAGGCCTTAGCCCCTCGGCCTCCCTGTCCCAGCGCTCGCATGGGACTGGCCTGGGGGATCGAATGAGTGGTGTTTCCCAGTGTACGGTGACACTGGCCTCCTTACCCTCTGACATTCGGACTTTGGGATTTCTCTTTGGCAGGTGGATGAAGAGTATAAGAACCCCCACACGGTGGACAGAGTTCCTCTGGGGAAGCTGCCCCATCTGTGGGGTCAGTCCTTGTACATCCTCAGCTCACTGTTGGCAGAGGTAGGGGACTTGGGGACTTCACAGACTGGAAGCCATCTGATTTGAGGTACCGGGGACCCTTAGGGGCTCTGCACCATGTGGCTGTGATTGACTTCGGCAACTCAGAGCTGTGAAGGCAGCCGGACTGGGTGGGCCCTGAGGCCTGCCGCGAGGGCTTGTGTGCCCATGTTGACTAAGCTAAGCCACTTCCCAGTCCACTGCCTGCCGGCCACCCCCACCCCACCCTCATATTCCTGGTCTGTGGCTGGAACCTGGTTGATGGTCAGCAGGACACTAGAAGCTTCCCAGTCAGGATCAGCACATGTGTGAAAGATACAGGTTTGGAGCAGTCGGCTTCCAGCTACCGGTGGCACAGTCCTGGGCATAGGACACAGCGTGACTGCATAGTCGCTCCACATGTGAAGGGGCAGAGGCTGGTTTTTCTGTGGCGAATTTTTGTCAGCCCCTTACGTAGAAGGTCTACTGCCTCTGCCTCCTTTCTTCTTGTTAAATGTTCTCTTGTCTCCAGGCTTAAGTTTTTAAAATGCAAATTCCTTTTTGGCAACTAAAAATGAATCCCCCCTCCCCAGCCGGGGTGATGGTATAGGTGATGTGTGGGCAATGTTATGGGACAGTTCATCTGTCCTCAGAGGCTCCTGCCCAGCTGACTACTCTGGGCCCCCGGGGAGGGGTGTGGAAGAAAGAGCCCAGGGTGAAGAGCTAGGAGCCCCAGCCTGTAAGGCTAGCCCAGTTCTGTGTGTTCTATCAGACTCTAGAAGTTGGGGGGGGGGGGGTTGAGTAGTGGTTCCAATACCACTGGGGTTCCTAGTGCGCAAAATACCAAAAGTAAAGATACCACAGTGGAGCTGCCGGTGCTGAGGTGGGGCCGCTCTGTCGTGGGTATGACTGCCTCCTCCTCTATTCCATGGCCATGCCCCTGGGGGTAGGGACCGTGTCTCATCTGCCCCTTACTAACTCCCTGGCCTCGCCAGCCTCAGTTTCCTCATCTGTAAAGTGAAGAGGTTGGGCTTGATCATTTCTGCATCACTTTCCAGCCCCAATGTCTGTGTCGGTGAGATGGGGAACAAACAGCTGTTTCCTCTTCTTCAGTGTGGAGGCCTTCATTTAGGCCCCACATTAGGTCCGATTCCTCCTCCGAACTCCCAACCCGCCTGGACCCCCTCGCCGAGGGCTCTGGTCCTTGGTCGAGATGTGAGGAGATCTTTATAACAACAGCGCTCTTTGCAAGCAGGGATGGGAGCGTTGGGTTTCAGGATAGTCACCTCAGGGCCAAGTCCCCTCTCTGCCACTTCCCTTAAGTGCGTGACCTCAGTTTCCCCACTTGTAAAATGATCATCGTGGTGCCTCCCTGTTGGGAGGCCTGAATGTAACCATGCATGTAGAGGGACTCAGCCCAGGGCCCGGCAAGGAGTGAGGACTCGGGAAGTACGAGTTACCGTTGGCCTTGACACTCGCACAAGACGCTGGCGTGTCTGACTAGCTTAGAGAGCTGGGTGCCGAACACACGATATGTTTATCAGTGGCTACCTAAATGGTACACTGTGTTTCAGAGAAGATAAGCAGTTGACTTAAAAAACATAAAAGAATAAAATACTGAATGTTTTGAGCCCCAGAATATTTCAAAGTTGGGTTTAAGGTGAAATTCAATTGTATGTTATAGTGCTAATTCTCCTCTTTTCCTAGGGATTCCTTGCCACTGGGGAAATTGATCCCTTAAATAGAAGATTTTCCACTTCCATCAAACCTGATGTGGTAGTACAAGGTTGGTGGAGCGTGTTTACTGTTCATATTCAACTGGGCAAAACCAATGCTCTTTTTAATGCAAAAGATTCCCTAGTTTTCTATTCCACTTTTTAAAAAGTAGGTATGTGTGCTTTAGCATTTATCAGTGCCGTGACATACCTTCTGTAACTCACTGGTTCCCAAAGGCAACAATATTCTTCCCAACCACAAAGTTACTTTCTACGAAGCAGTTATTTTCTTGAATGTAAATCTTGATCGCAGTTGGGGCACAAGTGATTTCACTGCACATCATTTTTCCTTACTGCAATTCTTTAAGAAGTAGAACATGACCCTGGTGAAAATTCAGAACCCGAGTGAAGGTTCACTCGTTGCTTCTTTTGAGGGGTGACTTCTCTCCAGAGTTGCGGGCCCATATTTTCACCTGCTTCCCCTCTGGTCCATCCAGCAACTCGTGCAGAGAGGTGGAAGGGCAGCCTGGGCTGCCGCAGCGCTGGCTCTCCCGAGCCACGTGGTTTCACCGCCCTGTGCCTCGGGGTCATCGTAACCGGTGCCCCCTCACAGCGTGGTCCCGGGTTGCACTGCGGCTGTCACCAGGAAAGCCCTCAGAGCAGCTCCTGGCTCCCCGATCCCCCTGCCTCCCGGGGAGGACTCATGGGGAGCTTGCCTGCCTCCAAGAGCAACTCCTGTACCAGGTACTGTCAGAGCACGAGGTGCATATGCCTTCTTTCCTCTCGGTGACACCATGCGTTTCTTAAGGACAAGGCCCGTATTGTTGTTGCAGCTTCTGTGTTGATTAACACACAGTCACTCGGTGGTTAAAAACAATTATTGAATGAATGAAAGGCACCCCTCTTTGTGGCCATGGACCCGTTTCCGTGCACCTGCCTGTGAGGGCAGCCAGAGGCCCTGCCTCGACCCTTTGCTCCAGGACCCCAGGGGCACACCCAGCTGTCACAGCACTGTGATCACATAGAAATTGGGACGACTGTGATTCTTATCCACGTCTTACACATGGGGCTCAGGGGTTAGTTCACTCAGAGACCCAGAGCGGACGGCTGGAGGCACACGTCCAGGCGGACTGATCCAGCCTGACTCCATGGTCTGCGCTTGACCACAACACATGCTAAGCGAGCCCTTACATCCACTGGGTTGCTTTGCCAGCTGCAGGCTGGGACCCCTCTGGCTCTTCAGCAACAATGTTTTTTTAATGTAATAGAATAGAACAGAATAGAAAATATCAGAAGGTCTGGGCTGGAGGAAGCACAAGTACAGTTTCAGAAACTCCTCCGCATCCGGCCGTGTCCGATCACAGGCTCACAGTTCTCAGGCGAGCCGCTCATCTCTGCGTGGCATTGGGAGCTTCGGAAGAGACACGTGCTCAGGGAAGCCGCCCGCCCTGTCCTGCATGGCTCAAGTTCCCATTTGTTGGGACTGGCCACCACTGGCCAGTCGGTGCAAGCCTTCCCCACAGGACCTTGTTGTGAAGCTCAGATGAGATCACGGATGTTAAAATACTTTGAAAAAGTTTCCTGTGCTATGTAAATAAGGACGTGACCTCCAGGTCTCAGTGGCATTTATGTATATTGTACATTCCTGTGCCACCAGCCTGTGGGCTCAGTGGGCGACTGTAACAGTAATCTAGTCTTCTTCCAGCCCGAGCGCCACCCCCAACCCCCCAGTTCCCAGCAGGCTCTGCTGCAGCTGGACGCAACACCACCCACTGGGTGGCCAGAACTCCCCTTCCCGGGACGCCTTCCCTTTGCCAAAACACTGCTTTTCTCCTAAAAGCCACATTCAAAGCAGGACTGGTACAAGCGTGCAGGGGTCTGAGTCCCCGCTTAGGTCCCCACATCCCAGGCACTCTGAGTTCCCTGCATGCTGGAGAGCCAGATGCCCAGCCTCACTCACCAGAGATGGGGCCCAGGCCAGCCTACTGAGGGTGTAGGCCCAGCTTCAGGGTGGCTCTTCACCGCCAGCGAGACCCTGTGCCGTGCGCCCAGGTGGGCCAGGCTGCACTGCCGCCCGCCAGCGGGCCCACTTACCCTTCTCTCCGGAGGGAGAGCCCTCCCCCGACCTCTCCCTCGGTCGGCACATCCCCTGCTAGCACACACCACAGTAGTGCTCTTTTCTCTGAGGGCAGGAGCACAGGCTTCTCCTGGTACCCCCCACGCGGAGCTGTTTCCACATTTCATGCCGTGTGAAAAGAGCACAAGACAGGTTTAGAATAAATGCAGACCCACAGGGAGGCAAGACATCATTTGAGATGGGGTATTCGGCTTGGGACCTGTCGAAGGCCATTTTTAAAAGTCTCTCATCAAACTGTCTCGCACATTGAGGGCACTTAATAAAAATGTGTCATGGGGGTTGGAGAGGTGAGGCTAGAGAGAACCAGGAAGAGTGGCAGGACAATCGCTGTCATGTTCAGAGTCACCCGGGGTGTGGAAAGCATGCTAATGTGTATGTCATAGGCCAAAGAAGAGATCAGTCAGTAATATGTTCTCCACGTGAGGAGACACAGGGCCGCAGTCTAATGCAGATTCTGTGCTCTTGTTCACAGTTACCGTTCTGGCAGAAAACGACCACATTAAGGACTTGTTGAGGAAGCATGGGGTTAACGTTCAGAGTATTGCTGACATTCATCCCATCCGAGTCCAGCCAGGCCGGATTCTTAGTCACATATATGCCAAGCTTGGTAGGTTTGGGGAAATAGCGGGGTGGGTTTGTTGAGGGAGCATCTTGGTTCTAGGTTTTGGGCATGGGGGGGACCAGCAGGCGTGAACTGTGAAGAATTGGGCAAGGCACCCGAGCACGTGGCTCGACCTCTTCAAAGTGAAGAGGAATGGCAGACAAGCACGTTCTCACACTCACTCAGCAGATGTCGCCAAAACTTGGCCATGCCCTTCACCAGATCTACTGGAAAAGAAGGCACCGCCTCTGAAAATGTGCAATTGGGACAGTCTGTGTCTTGCTATGTTTCTGATTTTTATGTGTATTCTCAGAAAATGCTCATTTACCCATTAAAATGGGAGGGGGGTTCTCTTTTTCTAAAATCTAACTTTGCTTAGTCTTATGGCTCAATATTAAAATTAGAAGTAAGCATTTAATAAAGTTCTGACAATAATTTGACTCCATATAGATGCTGAATCCGGTTAACATCTGTATACATGCATGAAAAGAAGGTGGTGGGATTTGTTTGTAGTCATCCTTGTCCCATTTTAAAGAAGGATTGACGGTATTAGAAACACCAAACCACAAAGTGGGTTAAGGTGAAAATAAGCCCAGTCTTAGCCAGTCACTTGGATTAGATGTTACTATATTGGTCCTAACTCTGATTTCTCTTTTATTTTTCAAATAGGAAGGAATAAGAATATGAAATTGAGTGGGCGACCATATCGGCACATTGGCGTCCTTGGAACGTCTAAGCTATATGTGATTAGGAACCAAATCTTTACTTTTACACCCCAGGTGAGGAGAGCAGGCCAGTAGCAAAGCCACAGGCACCCTTTGATTAGGTTCCCTCTTCTTCCCGGTGAGCTGCTTTGAATGAGGCAGAGTGTGCATGCGTGTGTTCAAACAGAAATCGATACTGTGACACCCAGTACCTAGTACAATTCTTTATCCCTAGTAGCTGCTCAGTGAGTGAGTGTGCCGTCACTTCCAGTCATGAGTAGTAGTGAAGTTCACTCCACTTTCCAGATTCACTGGTGCCATGTCACTTGACTTGCAGCCCTTGTGCCCGTAATTCCAATTGTCCCTAAGCCTCGCTTAGGTTGCCCTCAGACCCTCTGTGCAACACACAGCCAGTCTGATTTTCAGGCCCCAACCCACTTGATGAGATCCTAAATATACTGATTATAGAGCTTTTTGTCCAGAGGTTTTGTTTACAAAGGAAGGTAGTCCCGTGGAACCCAAACCAAATGTTTTTCATCCATTTGGCCAGCTAGAAAGATCAGCTGGGCTCACTCTGTCACCGTGGGCACGGCACCCCACCACCTGGGCGCACCGTCATCCATGGGGTCATGGGTCAGTAGCCCCAAGTTGTTCTTTTTCACCCTCGCCCATGTTGTTCACTTCAGTCTTGTGAGTGATTTCCTTGGTAACAAATTTCAGACCAGAGCTGAGTGTGCACCGGGCCAGAGGCTAGGAGAACAGTTTGCTTTTCAGCGACACCAGACCGTAGTGCCTTTAGTTCGCATTTACCGGGCCGTCTCTCAGGTAAACACAGTCTCCACATCTCACTGGCTCTCAGCGCCCTCACTTCCCTGACTTGGACATCCTCTCCGAGCCCAGCAGCCTTAGAATGAATAGGAATTAAGGAGTTACTGATTTCCTTTCAGAGACCCAGGCGTTGGGCCAGGTGCTTAAATCCGCATCCGAGGAGCTATAAATGGATCTAGCCACGCACCTTTCCCTTCTGTGCTCATGTAGCTATGGCTCCTGGGCAGGCGACAGATCGATTTTTGTCTGATTGCAGGGAGAGCCCCATGATGGGGGAGGATTACAGCCAGAATTGAGCTCCTTCTCTGGAAACAAGATGCAAGGATTAGTGCTGCCATGAATGACAGCCGGGGTTGTGTCGAGGGAATCAAGGACAGCTTTTTACTTGGCCTGATCTGACTTGCAGTTTACTGACCAGCATCATTTCTACCTGGCCCTGGACAATGAGATGATCGTGGAGATGCTGAGGATCGAGCTGGCCTACCTGTGCACCTGCTGGCGGATGACGGGCAGACCCACGCTCACCTTCCCCATCAGCCACACCATGCTCAGTAACTCCGTGAACTTGATCTGATTTGTGTCCCACTGTTGGTTCAGGCCCTTTTCAAAATGTTTAAAATGAGTCCCACAGACAAAGCTAAGTAATGAAGGGGGTTCTCAGCAGTTTGCTTTCTTAGGTCAGGAACCTTCTATGCCATAAGAATTTTAAATAGATCGTGTTGATGAAAACATTTCAGCGCATGCCCAGAAAACCTAAACAGTATTCCCAGATTAAATAAACTAATGGGTCTTTTCTTTTCCGCCCCCTTAGCAAATGATGGCTCAGACATCCATCCTGCCGTCCTTTCTACAATCAGGAAACTGGAAGATGGGTATTTTGGAGGGGCCAGGTAATTTGTGGGTTTTACTTTTTTTTTTTTTTAGGTATCAGTGACCTTTCTTAAAGAGTCTTTTGCTGCCCTTCTCTCCTTTTCCTATGAATCACTGAATGTAGAAGCATGGAGCTTTAGACTAAAAGAGAAGTTAAAACTTACCCACTCACCCAGGTGAAAGTGGAGTCCTCTCTACAGCAGCTTTGGGGGGTGTTCGGGACACTTCTGCAAGTGCCAGGAGGCCTGGGGCATAGACAGGTGAACATGTCGAGTCTCTCTGAAGTGGCATTCTTGGAATGCATGTACAGAATGCTGTGTCTGTCTCTAGTAAAAGGCCTGGAGGAAAGCACCCAGTGCCTAGGATCTAGCAGGTGCCCAGTGGACACTCCTCGAATTGACTTGAGTGCGCTATGACCTTAAGACTAATTCATAGAACCTTACAGATTCCCTAAGGGGCCCTCAGAGCAGAGTACCTGAATGGGCTTTCCTAGACCATTGTCCCCTCATCCTCAGTGGAGTGATACCTATTCCAGTTTGCAGGCCCCCAGTGCCACAGATGCTCCCAGGTGCGGCGGTTAAGCATCTTGGGGGATGGAGGGGCCTCACCTCCTGGGAAAACCCGTTCCATCATTGTACTTTCTGACTGTCACAAGGCAGAGGTTTTCTCTATAGCATCTATGCCCTGATCTCCAAATCCCTTGAAATATGCCAGAAGGCTTCTGGGAGAACGTCACTGTGCAGCCGGCCCTGAGTGAGGTGTGACCCTTCCTGGGCTCTGGAGTCTTCTGTTGGTTCCCTGATAGAATGGCAGTCTCCAAGTGTTTGGGCTTGAAGTCGGCCCTTCTCATATCTCCCCACACTAGGGACCCTGCTGCCACTGCAGTGGTTTTTAAAACTGTGGTAAAAGGCACATAACCTAAAGTTTACCGTCTTAGCCATTTTGAAGTGTGTGGTTCAGTAACGTTAAGTACATTCACATTGTTGTGCAACCCATCTCCAGGACTCTCTTCTTCTGCAAAACTGAAGCTCTCTACCCATTAAACACCAGCCCCGTCAGTTCTCCCTGCCCCAGCCCCTGGTACCCCCCGCTTCTGCTTTGTCTCTAGGTATCTCATCTAAGGGGACTCATCCAGTATGTCTTTTTGTAACTGGCAGATTTCACTTAGCCTCATGTCCTTAGGGTTGAGTCACTGTGTTTCTCAGTGCTGGGGTTGGCACCTCTGCTTCCAGAGCTTGCAGTGGACTTGGCCACACCCTTGAATGCCCCCGCTCCGAGCTTCTCCTGGAGTGTCAGCGAGACCGTCCCCAGCATTTTGCCACCTGCATTTGCAGCACAAGCGCCGGAAGTGCAGTAGGCACGCGCCTTTTGAACGCTTCACCTGCGGTTTGGAGAAGTTACCGCCTGGTGTACGGCATCGTAGCCAAGCGAAAATACCATACACTCGTGATTAACTATTTTGCAAAGTAAACTCTTTAATTGAAATCTAATCATCAAAAAGGATACCGTCTGCAGTTAATTGCTCACTTGCAGTGCCTTCTTTGTTGCTTCGAATGCGTTGTCTGATTTAGTCTTCACTTTGTGTTGTGGGCTATATTCCTGTTTTACAGACCAGGAGCTGTAGGCTCAGAGAGCGAGGGGCGCGAGGTGAACAGGTGCAGAAGCTCTGTACGAACCCAGAAACCAGGCTCTAACGTCCATGCTGAGCTGGATGAGCGCTGACAAGAGTCAGGAGGGCTGCCCATTGATAGAGCGTGGCAAAGATTCAGAGACCCGTGCAAACAAACAGGAATGCCTTGGTTCCGTAGGCTACCTTTCCTATTAAAGAAATAATTAAAACCGAATCTCATTTTGGCTTTTCCTTTAGGTTTGAGGGTCTTTAAAAAGCTGGATTCACCCTAGACGCCAGAGTTTCCCTTGGGAGCCTCCTGGGGTAGCTGGCAATGAGAAGCCTTTTTAAATTACTGCCACTCTACCTTTGGCCTGACTCCTTTCAACGTCCTCAGAGAGAAACTTTCCATGCTCCACCTCACCTCCTCCTGGCTCCAATCTCAAGGCAAAAGAATCATTAGAGCTGGCCCCAAGACCCTAGTGGGGGAAAAGATTTTACTTTATTAAAAGAAAGGGTTTTCTTCCTTTCCCTCGGGCCATCTTTCTTGATGTCCATTTGTTCACTGAAGCCCCAGCACCCACGATTCACTTGCTCTCCATACTTCAGTGTGTTCCTTAAACGTTCTTCTCAGTCCTTTCAGCTGCTAAGCTGATGCTGATCTGGTGTCCTAATCTGATCTTGGTAGCTCCCAGGATCCTGTTGTCTTGTGCCTCTGGAGCTAACATTTTAAGAAGCACACATCGATGGCTCTCTGCAGGCGGCGACCGCTCCCTTGTGCTCCCCGAGCCCGGGACCCCACACTGCCAAACCCAGCTTCCAGTTTTCAGCGGGACTTTTCCCAGCTTGAAAATGTAATAAGGCCACTCTGGGCATCTGCTCTGGTCTGGGGATGGTCCCCCATGGCATTCCTTCTAGAAAGAACTTTGCCTATGAGACTGCCTCTCCTGTCATATACCTGTGCCTGCATGAGCATATTGCATGGTAGGTTTTCTTCTGGTCCAGCTGTTTTAGGGGAGAGACACCCCCAAGGCGTGGTTTGGTTCTGGTTAAAAGTGGTTTGCTCAGTCTGTTTTGTAAACCTTTGGTTGGTTCAGTAAAATAGATTTCTGTTTGTGTTGGGTTTGGGAGTAAGAAATCAGCATGTTTAATTTTGGCTTTTAATATGCTACGTGCTCCCACTTTATACTTGGTATAGAATTTTCCTTTTAATTCCTTGGCTACTTGTCTGGGGCAGTCTGCAGAGTGACGTATTTATCGATTCTGGCAAAAGCACCATCTGGTTGTTGAAATGTTTCTCCGTGTTTCATAGTGGAAGTTTGTCCACATGCACCTGTATGTCTAACACAGTCTCTCCTTGGCAGAGTAAAATTAGGGAGCCTTTCGGAATTTCTTACCACGTCTTTCTACACATATCTGACCTTCCTGGATCCAGACTGTGATGAGAAGTTGTTTGATGATGACACCGAAGGGAGCTTCAGTCCTGATTCCGATTTGGGAGGATATTTGGAAGATACCTATCATCAAGGTACAGCTTGGAATGCCTCTGCAGGTGGTTCATTGAATTTATTTAAACCTTGGCATTGTGATAAAATTGCCCTGAGACTCAAGCACACAAAATGATTGGTCATTAACAACAAAAAAGAGGCTCTGGAAACTCGCATGTATTAAAAATGAGTAAAATGCCAGTTTAAAAACCTAACCTGCAGAAGTGGGGCTTTTTTTAAACCTAGAGGGACAAAGAGTTTCAGGAATGAGGATTTTTCACAAAATATATTCTAAACATAGAAACTCGCTGCTTGAATTTGCAAAGGAATGGTAGGGTGATCGAGGTTTGTAGATTTGGTTGGATATGAGTGATGAAATCCTATGTATATAACATTTTGCAAATTAAACAAGGTTTTGGGTTGAAGGGACCTGTGGTTATTGGGGCTGGGCATTCCCTAATGCTTAGCTCACTAAGGACAAAACAAAAAGTTCAGATGTTAGCCGCTGGCCCTCAGGTTTTGTTACATAAACATAGATGATGTTTCTCTATCTTGGCGTACTTTCTTTTCCTAGGATGAGGTGTTTATAAACACACACGTTGTCTTTGTAAATTTCGTTTCCCTCTGGCAACGGGGGTGCAGATATCTCGATCAGAATGTTGTCTCCCACGAAATCTCGGGGCTGCATGTTATGTCACTGTTACACATTTAGAATATTTCTGCAACTTCTTTTCACTGGCTCTTTGTCTTGTCTATCCGATTACAGAAAGCGAGGATGAACTTGACCAGTATATCAACCACCTCCTACAGAGCACATCCTCGAAGTGCTATCTGCCCCCTCTTTCTAAGAAGACAGAAGACAGCCATGTTTTCAGTGCCATCCACTCCACCCGGGATATACTTTCCGTGATGGCAAAAGCAAAGGGTTTGGAAATTCCATGTGCGTTATTAAAACTCTTTTCTGCCTGTTAAAATGACTTCTCAAAGTCATACAGGAGCGTAATTTAGAAGTCAGAATTCTCAAAGACAACAAAATGCAGAGGTTTCCTGCCTCCTCCCGCCTCCCCACTGACCCGGTCCTTCTGCTTAGAGGCAACCACTTCGCACTCGTAGCTCTTTCTTCTGGCAGTTACCTACCTCTTTTCCTAAAACAATGTGTGTATCCTGCTGTCTTGCGATGTGTTGATTTTATTCATAATCTGTTGGCTCCCTCTTCTGTGCATGAGGATTTAGCCATGTTAAATCACCACTCTTCTGCTTCGCTTCCTATAACCTCGTGCTGGTAATTAATCGTATTAAAGTTTAATCGGTATTCGCTCTTTATGCCTATGTATGCATATGTATGTAGGTACGTATGCAGATATTCTCAACTGAGCATTATAGCATATTGTGATTGTATTACCGTTTTTATTTTTTCCAAAGTTAATACCATTAACTTTAAAAGTCACGAATACTATTCATTCACAGTTTCTCTACGTCTTCCATTTGCTTTGCTTCCTTTCTATACCTCCCAATGGCCCACAATACAAATTTCCACAAGGTCAGTCATGTCTGTGGGTCTCTCAGTTGGACTACTTTTCTTAGAGCCCCCCAGTCTCCTCTGTCTGCCTGGGTGTGCTCTGGGCCTTTTGCACACCTGGCGTCCTGGGACTTCTCTTTACTGTAATCTTGGGAATCTCCTTTGCTTGTCTAATCTTCAGTTGGCCTCCCTGTTCCCTGAGTTTGGCATGTTCTTCTTGATCTCTTCCTTTGGTGGGACACATTCTAGAATACTTTCAAAAGGTTTAAAACTGGTACAGTGGGCAGACACAGTGGTGACTTAACCTGCTTGTTTCTGAAGCTCTCTGCCCCTTTTGCCTGGTCGCCCTCCATGTCTGCGGTGTTGGATCATCCTTCACCGTCATTCTGGAGAGTTCCTTGAGACTTCCTTGTCTCCTGGCCTGGCTCTCCTGTTTTCTGTATCTCTACTTTTCCTTTTTCTTAACTTACTCTTTTGGTAGAAGACATCCAGTAGTGTCCTGAGAAACAGTGCTTGGTTGGGAGAATTGTCAAGACCTTGCAAGTCTGAAAATACCTACGAATATTCTGTATATCCATTTGAGAGTCTGGTTATAGAATTCTAGATTGAAAATCAGTTTTTCATCAGAATTCTGACATCATCGCTTCGCTGCCTTTTTGCTTTCAGTGTTGCTGTTGAGACATCTAAACCCATTCTGATGTTTGAGCTTTCAAATATATATTGGTTTTCTCTTTGAAATTCTTTTTAGGATCTTCTCTGTTCCCAGGTTGTGACATTTCAGGAATGTGCCTCGATCTAGGTATATTTTCATCCCCTGTGTTGGATGCTCAATGGGCCTTTTCAATCCTGGGAATTTATGTTTTTCAGTCCTGTAAAGTTTTTCTGGACAGTGGCTTGACTCGCTTCCTTCCTTACATTTTCTCTGTTCTCTCTTGCACCTGGAACCCACTGATGCCCTCTCGGAGTCTGTCGTCCCTCTGTGTCTTCCGGTTCTCTGGCTTGGGCTCTCTTCTCAGGGCAGTTGCTTCAACTTTATGTTCCATGTTCCACCCCCTCAGTTGAGCTTGTTCACTTTTCGCTACTATGTTTTAAGTCTTTTTTCTGTGAAACGCACCCATTCTTGTTTCACGCATGCAATTTCTCATTCCTCTAAGAATATTAACAGCAGGGCTTTTTGGTTTTGTTTTTACGTCTTCTTCTCCCTAAATGGTTTTCCAGTCCCCCAAGTCAATTTTTCCTGTTTTGGCTCCTATCTTCCACATGAGGGTCTTTCCTCCAGTGTTGGGTGCTCCCTGGTGCTGGTGCCCGACAGTCTCTAAGCGTGTAGGTGGGGCCTCCCGGCTCAGCGGGCGTCGGCTGGGTAGATTTCCCAGAGACCCCCGACCATCTCTTTTTCAGTCTCCTTTTTGATAGGTAAGGGTCTGGATGCTTGGAGCTGTGTAGTCACTTCTTCCTCCTAAGGGCTGTGCACGTCATTTAGATGTGCCACACACCCCACCTCCGGCTTTAACCTCTTGACTGAGACCCCCTAGACTTGTGTCAGCGTGAGCACGGCAGTTGCCCAGCCGCGTGGATTTTAGGAGGGGATCCAGGGAGCTCACCGCTTCTCACACGGCTTCTTTGCAGTCTTCCTTAGCTTTGGACCCCCTTTCTGGAACCCAGTTCCAGAGGTATATAGCGCAGCAAGAGAGACTTGTGATGAGTCTCTGCTACAAATCTAACTGGCTGTTGGTTTTTCCCACCGCAGGCTTGGGCTTTCATTGCCTTCTGTCTGCTAAGTCAGTTAGTTATCTCTCATCCATCAGCTTCCCCACTTCCAACATGTTGTTCCTACTCTCTTCTCTCTCCTGCTTTTCCTTATTCTTGAGGATTTGTCCTTTTTTTTTTTTTAAACAATTTATTTTCTATAGGGTGAGTGGTGGGTTGAGAGGAAGTAAAATTAAAATGTGTGTTTAATTTACTAGTATAAGCTGGAGGTCTATAAGTTGCCTTATGAATATGCCCCATCTCTGTCTTGAAAACTTCCCATTTTCCCAAGATGACATGACCTAGCCTGGAAGACACAGATGGCTTGATGAATAAATAACTGGTAACGATAGCATCCAAAGGTGGTGAAACACCAGAAGCTGTCACACCTGGCACTGGCAACGTGAAATGGACACTGGACTCCTGGAAGCCAACACCTTAATTATGAGGAGGCCAGTGACCCTGGACACATGCTCTTCCTTCTCTCGTTCCCAGTTTCCTCATCTGAAGGACAGAGGTCAGCCTCCGTCATTTCTAAGGCGCCTTCCAGTCCTCAGATGCTGTGTCATTTCCCTCAGTTCCAGGAGGGAAAAGCAAGATCCATGTCCTGCTCACCTCTTGTCCCCAGATCTAGCACATGATGTGGCTACATGGTAAATTCTTGCTGAAATTCATTTAAAAAGTAATCATTCCTTTAGTCGGGTTGTATTGGTTAAGGATTAGCTGCCGTAACGCTCAAAAGAAGTACCTTATCCTTCTTCCTCCTCACAAGGGCTTTCTTTATTCTTTTGTTTTCCAGTTGTTCCCATGACTTTGCCAACTAAATTTCTAAGTGCGCACCGTAAATCACTGAATCTTGTCGATTCTCCTCAGCCACTCCTAAAAAAGGTAAAGTGTTTAGAATCACTTTTTTTTAATGTACTGTTTTTCCATGTTGGTGCTACTCCCAAGAACTCTTGTACATGGTTGAACTCAAGAGAGAGTATTTTTTGATGTCTGAGACCTTTGGGATTGAAAGTTCTGGGTTCCAGTGGGAACCCACTCACAGTTCTCTGCAGTCTGCCTCGTGTTAGTATCTACAATGCATGTGATGCAAACCTTGATATTTTGCATGTAGGAAAAGGCTACTGCCTTTCTCCCCACCCATCAGAATCTGTCTCGCCAGAGGAAGTAAGCTAGCTTGCTGCCTGGCCCTGTCCTATCTGTGGCGGCCAGCCAAGGCCAGGCCATTTGCAGAGCAGGGTACAACACTAGAAATAGATCCCTAAGGAGAATAAAATGTCAGGGTGTTCCCACTGGTTCCTGTAATTAATTTTCTCTAGGAGTTTATCTATGATTTTATCCTACATGAATAGAAAGATTCGGTGTCCACTGAAGAATATTTTAACCTAACTTCAATTTTAGGTCATCTAAAACTTACATATTTTTTGTGTTTTGCTTTCCAAAAGATCTTTCATTGTAGCACAGCATACACAGAGAAAGTCGTAAAGGATAGAGTGCGGAGACCGGTGTAAACGGCCACCCTCTGTGCCCTCCCGGTTGCTTCCTCTGTCCACTCCAGTGGTAGCTGCTAGCCTGAGTTCAAAGGCCAGGGCTTCGTTTTTACCTATTTTTGAACTTTGCATAAATAAAACTTACACACATTTTAATCTGTTCGGTCTGGGCTCTTGGAAACATTGACTAACCCAGTGATTCGCTGATCAGAAATAGTAAAACATAAAAAGCTACAGAAGATTCACTGAAACCTGGGAGCACAGCAGTGACAGGGTTCCAAGACCCGGTTGGTGTGTCACTTCCTGGTCTTCTGAAAGTTCACATGCTCAGCCCCCCTCCCTCGCTTTTTGGTTTTTATATGCCCAGGCCCCCGAAGACGACTTCCAGTGGCCCAGAGATGACCATGGCGATGTGGACTGTAACAAGCTGGTTGAGCGGCTGAAAGATTGTTCAAACCTCCAGGACCAAGCAGACGTCCTGTACATTCTGTATGTGATAAAGTAAGTTTATGGTCTTCACTAGCTCGAGCCTTCTCCATTCTCCTGGACTCTTTGTCTTAGTTTTCTTGGCCTTCCGGCAAACCAGGTCATGATGATATTCACCCACATTACCCAGGACCACCATGAACAGACTTCTGTCTCCTCTGCCCCCTCGCTCTGGCCTCTCAGGACGCCGCGGCTGAGTGCGGCCAGGATCTCACTGTTTGCTTATGTTAGGCTTCTGTTTCAAATAGAAGGGTTGCTTTGGTAAGCTGGAACCCTCTTGGTGAGACTCGGGGGCACTGGGAGGGCCCCCAAAACTTGGCCGAATGCACAGCCATTCATTTCCCTCCCTGCCAAGTGAGCTGTGCTGCCAGCGAATCCAGCCTCTGAGCACTCCAGATTGTACTTCTGGGGCTTTCTATCTTCTGACAGGGGCCCCAGCTGGGACACAAATCTCTCCGGACAGCACGGTGTTACTGTTCACAACCTCCTCAGCGAGCTCTATGGGAAAGCTGGCTTGAACCAGGAGTGGGGTTTGATCCGCTACATCTCTGGCCTGCTCAGGAAGAAAGTGGAGGTCCTGGCAGAGGTCAGAGCAGGCACGCCTGGGCAGTCTGTTCATTCTTCCTAGCCCCCTGCCCTCTTTCTGTTAGGAAAGCTGGAGGCAAGCACCTCTTATTTGTAAAGGAAACCAGTTATTTAATACATGGATGGAACAGGCCCTCCTCTCCTGACCTCCCACAGCTCTTAGAAGGCAAGCAGAGGAAATGGAATTCAAGTTGATTAGTCTTGTTCCTTTTTAGCTGCAGAAAAAGGTTTACCAAGAAATAAAATGAAAATGCTCTGCGGCCTGGCACCCTTAAACAGAGCCTTCTTATTTCTGCCTATCTGCAGTATAATATCATTACCATTTTAACCGTGAGGCCCTGCAAAATCCAGAACTGCTTTCTAAGACATTAGAGTTCAGTGTTATGGGAAGATGATGGCATTTGTTCTATGTGAATAATGGGGAAACTGGCAACTTAAGACTGTAATATAGTCATTAACCCTTAACATTGGTATCTTAGGACTCATGACAGCTCAATCTCCCTTGTAGGATAGCCGGGGATCCAATGTATTTGCTACAGTGGATGGGTATTAAATACCCTAATGGGCCCTGCAGAGCCAGGCCCAGGCCACAAAGATCACCGGGACCCAGCCTTGCCTGGGTTGTTCAGTATGGGGCCTATATATGAATTTTCAAATAAAGGACAACATGGGTCATAAAGTTTGTAAGGGTAAATTTATGATTCTGTTGGTAGTGACCTTTCCCTGCTGGCCTTGCTAATCTCCCCCCCTCCCCACCCTCCTGTTGTTGCTGTGGCCCTCACCCTTTTCTCTAAATGAGAAGGCCTGCACGGACCTGCTGTCGCACCAGAAGCAGCTGACAGTGGGCCTGCCACCAGAGCCCCGGGAGAAGACCATCTCTGCGTAAGTCTTCAGCCCGGGAGGGGGGGGGCTTAGGTTTGTGGGGGCTGTGGGGAAAACATCAGTGCCATCCATTTGCAAAGAGGATCTTTTTAAAACTACTGTCAGTCGGGAGCTTCCAGCAGGAAAATAAGGCTCTTCTGTGGAGGGCGAGGAGGCCCTGCTCCTAGGCACCTTTCATGCTGTTCGTGTCCTGACGCTTCTTCCCAGGCCCCTGCCCCCCGAGGAGCTCACACAGCTCATCTACGAGGCCAGTGGACAGGACATCAGCATCGCCGTCCTCACCCAGGTCAGTGGGCTGGGGCGGGGGGGGGGGGGATGGTGGGCAGGGCCACAGCCTCCCACAGGGTGCATGGGCCTCTTTGCCGGCAGCCAGTCTCTGAAATGCTGTCTCCACGTGTGTCTGCGTCAGGAGATCGTGGTTTACCTGGCCATGTACGTCAGGGCACAGCCCAGCCTCTTCGTGGAGATGCTCAGACTCCGGATCGGACTGATCATTCAGGTGATGGCCACGGAGCTCGCACGGAGCCTGAACTGCTCAGGTAGATGTATGCAGGTGGGCTCGGGGAGGGGGGGGTTCCTGCACCCCCCTCCCTGCCCCCTCGGGAGCCTGCCCAAGCCTTCTGGAACCAGGGCTTCCGAGCCATTGCATGTGCTCATGCTTTGCCAGGCTCTCTCATTTAGATGCAGCTTCCGCCACAGCCAGCACAGGGTGTTCAATGTTATATGTCAGGGAGAAGGAGGTACTAGAATTGCGTGCCCTCCTCTGGACAGCTAAGTCCCTTACTGTAGCTCCTTGTGATGAGATGTCATCCCGCATTTCATAACGCCTCCGTTGGGAGAAATCCTACTGATTTAAATATGTAAATCGATTATGAGATGCATTCCAACACTGGGAATCAGCACAGTGTGAAAAATAATGTGTCCGAGCGTTAAAAACAGACACAATTTAAGCCGCAGCATTTAGGATCACTGAGGAGCAGCGCGTTTCAGCCCTGAAACAGTGGTGAGGCCATCCTGAGCAGGGAGACCTCTACAGTATCCTTTGTTACCCCCTCCTCAAGGCCACCTGTCTGTGCCACCAGCCCTATGTCAGATACATGTTTGTTTGTAGGAGAAGAAGCTTCTGAAAGTTTGATGAACCTCAGCCCTTTTGACATGAAAAACCTTCTGCACCATATTCTGAGCGGAAAAGAATTTGGTGTTGAAAGAAGCGGTAAGTAAATGCTCAGTTCACTTCCGGGGGCCGTGGCACAGGGGGCCGACTGTGCCCAGGGTCGCCTAGGACCGCAACTGTGAACGGCATAGACGAGGGTAGGCTTCCTGCTTTATGGAGATGGGCGGTCCTAGGTTCAAGATTGGGGCTTGTAGGCCTTTGTGACCCCTCGGAGGCTTGCTGAGAGTGGTGTTGTCACATGTGGGTGTGGCATGCACCCCTCTGCGCTCTGGCCTGCACCCTCCCTCCTTCTGGCCCGTGCACAGGTGTGAGCAGGGATGAGGTGGCAGGGCGTAGGGGTGGAAGGGCTATCTCCTGCGTGCCCCACCTTGGGCTTGGGTAGAAGCGCTCTCAGCCGGACTCTCATTACCCTTCAGTGGCGCAGGATCCTCCGCAGGCTCTCAGCACCTTCTTGCTGAGAGAGTGAGCTTCACTCCATCTTGTATCACTCAGTTTTGATCTGTACCAGAACCCTCTTTGCTGTGCTAGGAAGTGTAATCGCCCGAGTGCCGGTGGAATTCTGTTCTCAAATGCTCCCTAATTATAATTGAAGCAATTATCATTTCTCCTCCTCCTAATAAAGCAAAATGATTTGCAGACACCTTGGCAAATTTATTTCATCACGCCAAAAAAATGCCATGTGGGCTGTCATTCTTTTTATTTAGTAAGAAGGACATCGGGGACTTCGTATCTTTTCCCCGAGTGCGCACCAGCCAGCAAACAAAGGCGGCATCGTGCAGTCAGATGTGTTTTGGTTGCTTTTCTCCTTTCCTGAAGGAGGAGCACTCCTCGAGAAGTGCTCGAGATCCTTTTCCAAAAGTAATTTCCAGTTCTTGCAAATGCACAGTCCTTGAAATGTAAATATGTGAGAGAAATATTTTATGTGTCCTGTTCATCAAAATCATATACATGGTTTGATGCAGATAATTACTGGAAATTTGTTACTAGATACAAAGCTGTAGATGATTATAAAATTGAGAAGAGAGTAATGTCACTGGAAAGCTATAAATATGTCTAATTGCAAGGAAGGCCACAAGACGTCTGTCTTACGTATAACACCATTTAATTATCTTCTGTCGTCGTTCAGTTTTTGTAAGTTAGGAAACTCAAATAGTCGTAGGATTTTTATTAAATTCTGAGCTGTCGGAGATACTTCCAGCTACTGCCCACCCTATTCAGGCCCTACTGGTAGCTTCCCAGACCCCTTTAGCTTCTGTTTTCCACTTTCCCGGTGTCCTTCCTCACGCTCCAGTTAACCTTTGTGATTCTGCTGTGAGTCCCTTCCTTCCTGCTATCCTTTAAATGTTGGTGTCCCCTGGCTCCTTATTCGTCTCCAGTCTCCTAGGCTGTGCCCTTCACTCCCATGGCTGCGTTGAGGGCTGGGGTGGGGGGGGGAAGGCTGGCACCCAGAGGAAGCTATTCTAGGAAGTGACCTTTGAGCTGGGTTTGCAGAAGGAGGAGTGCCTCGCGGAGGGGAGCAGGTGGGATTGGAGGCAGGTGCGTACAAGTGCGGAGCTCCGAGGGGTAGGTGGGACTCAAGCCGGGCAGGCTTTGTCCTGAAGACAGAGCTAGGCCTAGAAGGATTCCAAGTGTGCAGTGACATGATCACACTTGCCCTTTCCAACGATAGCTGTGACCGAAGCACAGAGAACTGGTTAGCGGGGAGGGGCAGGGTGCAGACAGGCCTGAGTCCGGAGGCCACTACAGCAGGTTGGAAGGGAGGTGACGGAGACCTCCCCGCCCCGTCCTGCAGTGGCAGGGAGGGGCGTGGGGCTTCTCAGGGCGGCGGCGGGGTGGGGGGTGGGGGCCAGGTCTTCTCCACTTGCAGCCCTCCGGCCGCTTGTTCTCCCCGGACTTCCCTCTCCGGCCCCGAGGTCCCTTATCTGAGTGGTCTCTGTTTTCTACAAGGAAGGTGTGCTTTTGGAGAAGAAATTCTTTTTTAAAAAACAATTCGTTAAAGGGTTTTATGGCCGCTGTTTTTTTTGTTTTGTTTTTTTTGGGGGTTTTTTTTTTGGCATGCTGCTTCACTGTTTCACCCGTTCGCTGGACACCTGTGGGAGCAGGTGCTGTTCCAAGTGCTAGAGACAGAGCCCTGGCCAGGGAAGATGAGGCTCTCTTCTCACGGAGTTTAGAATCAAGTGGGATAGAAGTGTATAAAAATGAGCACATCACACACATTCCTCCCCCGGGGTGGGTGCTAATAGTATCTAAGAGCCGTGTGTGTGCATTTCCCCTCCAGTGCGACCCATCCATTCCTCCACCTCCAGCCCTGCCATCTCCATCCATGAGGTGGGACACACGGGAGTCACCAAAACCGAGAGGAGCGGCATTAACAAGCTGAGGAGTGAGATGAAACAGGTAAGACGGAACTCTCGGTGGTGGAGCTGGGAAAGAAGTGGTTTTCAGAGCTGGGCTCACCTCAGGAAGTGCTAGAAACCCAGGGCATGCAGGGTGCAGAGGGCGTGAGATCCCTTCTGTCCTAAAATCTGAACACACTGTATCCAGATATCTAAAAATTAGGTGAACATTCCAGAAAACATCCTTACCCATATTTGTCTGTGTTGCCAAGAACCACACTTCTTGGTGGTGGGCCACAGCTATTCCAAACGTAGAGTTGTGCAAAACGTAACCGAGTCACCTCTCCATCAAATGTGTCCTTCAAACGAAATAGTAAGAAGAATGTAGAAATAGCATGGAATGCTCCTGAAACCTGTATTTGCCACCATCTACTGGTGTCTCTTTTCTTTGTTCACTTTTTATTTCATAGTAAATTCCTTCTGAACTGACCCCGCAGGACCGCCAGGCGGCAGCTCTTTAGTCCTAATGGGCCGGGTACCTAGGAGCTAGGACTTGACTGATCTACAGGAGGAAGGAGAGTTTCCTTCTGACCATGACCTGAGTGAGAAATGGACTCGGGTTCTTGTCTCCATTTCAAATGGTGACTCACAGGACTGAGTTCACGAGGTGCTAATGGGGCACACCCAGCAGTTGGGCCAGCACTTCCCTGGATTTTCTAGAGGGTGACAGAAGAGGTAGGGCATCCTTGGGTCGAAACTGGCTTTTGTTTATTTCTCGATGTATTTTTACTTTCAGATGACTAGGCGATTTAGTGCTGATGAACAGGTGAAACCTCTGTCTTGTCCTGTCCTTCACGTGTGTTTCATGTCCTTTCTGGCTTGCATGTGGAAAGCGAGGCTGGGAATACGGAGAGCGATTGAGTGGAGAGTGGTTTTGCCCATCGGATGGGCTTGGGTGGAGGTGACTCTGCGGACCGTGGCGGGCAGCCCTGGGGACAGGCAGAGTGCCAGACTTGAGCGTAGGAGACATGGCCTTGTCCCATGCCTTTAAAAAGTCCATTTATCCAGCTCTTGGGTTTTACAGGATGCTTTGTGAAAGAGATGGTTCTGGGCTCTGCCTCGGCAGGAGTTTCTGTTCCAAAAAAGGGAAGTAAATAGGGAAAAGTAAAATGTGGTCATCGACTATATGAATAGAAAGAATACTGCTGTCCCTGTCCCCGGATTGCCTGGGGGAATGGAACCCTGGAAGGAAAACAGTGTCAGGACAGCACTCTTTCAGATCACCCTTGGGACATCCTTGCTCCTCATCCCTCCAGAAAGTTGGAAGCACGTGCCTGATTTCAGGGGCGTGGCTGAGCGCGGAGAGGAGTCGTACAGCGACATGCAGGTTCTGTATGTCGTCTCCCGTGCTACTGTATGCTCTGTTTCCAAACACATCCCCTTGCCAGCCACTCGGTGGCACCCTATCCCAGGAGTGGCTCACTGTCAGGGACACGGGTGGCTCCTTCTGCCTCCAGTCAATGCCATCCTTACATCCTACGGGGACAAAATGATCTACTTTGATAGGTTTAGATTCAGCCAGCACAAGTCTTATTTTTGGCTACTTACATCAAGGAAATATAGTCTCTGTCCAAAATGTTAAGGATGTCCTGGCATTTAAAATTTCTCTTCGCTTCTGCAAGAACACCACGGCCACACCGTTTGTGCGCAGGCCCCGTCCGCCTGCAAGCTACGGATACGTATAGATGCTTGTTTGGCCAGAGGTCATCAGCCTGGTCTTATTTGTTCCTTTAACAAATATCTAGTGAAGGCCAGTAGTGGCCAGATGCTCAGTGCTGGTTAGGGGTAGGTATTTTATTGGTCTCTGCAGATTTTCAGACCCTTCACATAAAAGATTAGCATTTTGTGGCTATGACTTTGGAAAATAAGTTGTGTCCTAACTTGATGAGGCACGTCCACATAGGCCTAGACTGGGTGACATGTCGTACTCGGAGAAGGAGCATTTCTCCAGTTCTCCACTGCACGGAGCCCCAGAGCTCGGCGCCAGCCGGCATCTGGGGCCATTTGCCGGGATGGTGAGTGAGCCCTTCTGTGCCCCGCCATTGTCTGCACCTTCTTCCCGCGGGGTGCCTTCCGTGCCTTGTACGTCCCTCCTCTCTGCTTGCGTCCTTTGGTGTCACTGCCCGTGACTGAGTGGACTCTCTTTGTTTTGTAGCTCTTTTCTGTGAGCCAGGCCGTGTCCAGCAGTGCGCATTCCTCCAAGTCTGCGGTAAACCACGCACCCCGCCTGTTGTCCTCACCGCCTCCTCATGTGTGGTGTCTGAATCCTCTTGTTGCCCTTCTCGTGCACCCACCTCGTCCCTAACTCCCAAACAGTTGAACAGGTTTAGGTGGTTTTATTTGACAGTCCTTATGAGGAGAGTCTAGAAAGCAAGCCAGGCAGTGCTTGAATTGAGCTTTGTTGGCCCAGGAGCTTCTGGAACCCGTGAGGCATTGGTTCTGTGCCTTTCTTTTGAGCTCTGATGGTGAGTCACCACCCACACGTGCTGAAGAGCACCTTGTACTCAGAATGCCCCGGCTTGGCCTGAGGCCCCCCCCAGATCAAGTGGAGGACTAGGAAATGTTCTAATTGCAGAAGTGAGTCTTAATCTTCCTCTTGAAACTAGGAGAAAACCAGCTGAGTCATTGATGAGTGCGGCTCTAATTACTTTTATTTGTATCTAATTGTCGCCGTATTTAAATGGCAGTAATGAGCCCAATGGAATAACCCAGCCTCACAGCCTCTTCAAAATAAGATCCGATGGGGTCACAATGAGCACATAAGGAACACTCGTGTCCCCCACCCTGCTGGCACGCTTACCACTTGGACTTCATTTTGAAACCTTGAAGTGGGATGTGCATTGAGCAGTAAAAGTGCCAGGTAGTCTGGAACCAGACGTGTAAGGACGGAGGTTAACCCTTTCCCGCCCTGTAGACGGACGGGTTAGAAGCAGAAAGCAGGCCCAGGGAGGAAGGCAAGCCCCCTTGCTCAGGCCCCTGGTCCCCTGGTCCAGGCCCCCCGGGGGAGCCTCTCTGCACCACATCTGCGTTGTGGCGGCGTGGGCCCTGCCCTGGCCCTGCACCAGCACCTCCCTCCTGGGGGCCAGAGCGAGTGGCCTTGGGCGTGGGGGGCGGGAACGGGAGGACACCCAGCAAGCGGTCTGGCTCGGAGGCCACCACGGCCCCAGGGAGCACCCCGCCCCGGGCTGAGAACAGGCAGACGAGAAAGCGAGCCAAACGGCCGGGTGGATATACCATGATCTCAGAGGTCCCACTACTAAATATGGGTTCCCAGTCTTACTTTTCGTCTTCCGCTCCTGAACAATCCCTCTCCCCCGCCCCCACGTTATGTGCTGCATTCTCTGTGGCACCTGCAGTACAGGGAGGGGAGCCCCGCTCCAGTGGCACTGCACCAGTGGGCGCTTAGAGCATTTCTCTCCCTGGGCTACGGCACCTCTAAGAGGTTCACCTACTCTGAGAGGGCCCGGCCTCTCTCTCGCTCTCTGAGCTCTCCTACAGCAGTGCCAGAGGGCCTCGGTGGTGACAGGTGATGCCCAGGAGCACTACCACAAGCCAGGCGTGCCCTCGGGGTCTCCTGCGACTTCAGTGAGTGCTCACAGCTCCCTGAAGCAGGTCCTACTGTGGCCCGTGGTGCACATGAAGCCGAGGCCCGGAGCGAGTGTTCAGGATTGAGGTAGCTGTGGCGAGTGGGGTTCACAGCCTGACCCCAGAGCCCTCACTCTTACCTGCTCGGCCTCTCCATCCGGGCAAGGTCCTTGGTGCCGTACTACCTCTTGATGGCTGGAAAGAACGCACAGAAGGAGACCCATAACCAAACCAGTACAGGAAAGAATTAATCCAGATTCAAGAAATGCCCAAGTCAAATTAAGGAACTATGTTCTTAATATTGGATACCAGATATGGTCTGGTACTTCGACTAGCTCCCAGAGTCACCCCTCTTGATGGCCAGCAGGCCCTGGGGCCACCGGCTCTGAGGTGTCTGAAGGCCGTGTGCTGTCTGTCTTGCAGAGATCCAGCACCCCATCCTCGCCCACTGGCACGTCATCGTCAGACTCTGGCGGGCATCACATTGGCTGGGGGGAGCGGCAGGGCCAGTGGCTACGCAGGAGGAGGCTGGACGGAGCCATCAACAGGGTCCCCGTGGGATTCTACCAGAAGGTGTGGAAGATCCTTCAGAAGGTAAGCTTGGCCCTGTCGCTGGGGACGGACACTCCCATGGGAATGAACCGGCCCTGTTAACTGCTTTGAGCGGCACGGCGGCACCTGCAGGGATCAGGTGACCGGTCCCCGAGCTTGGGGAGTCCCAGCCTAGAGCAGGGTTTCTCCACCTCTTATATTTGGGACGGAGCGATTCTTCATTTGTGGGAGGGTCCCGTGTCTGCAGGATGCTCAGCGGCATCCCCAGCCCCCACCCACAGCTGGGACAACCACAAAGGTCTCTGGACATTGCCAGGTGTCCCCTGCGCAGCAAGTCGTCCCGGTTGAGAACTGCCAGCTGGAACCACAGCAAGTTGGATAAGGTGGCAGCCCGAGTGTCAGGAGACCACTGTGGCATATTTTAGGAACATAGAAAAGTCAGAAGATCGACAAAAACCGGGGAAGGCAGGAAAGGCTTCCCTGAGGCACAAACCCCACGTACCTGGGGCTGCCTAGACGATGGGGGGACCCCACACCCACTGCCCTCAGCCAGCTGCCCACTCTGTAGCCATCAGACAGGGCTGCGTTTGCCGGCTGCCTAGGGATGTGAAAGTGGCCGCAGAGGCCACCAGAGACACGGAAGGTGGAGCCACAGACTGCACCGCACACCCCCGAGTGCCCGGCCCCGAGGGGCGTCAGCGGGGGAGGCCTGCCCCCCTGCTGTCCGCACCCGCGCACTCTGCCTCGGTTCAACGCTTCTGTGCAAATTAAGAACCAGGGGCAGGACCGGTTTTTTCTTCAAACTATTTTTGTGAGCTCATTCAGCGCACAGTGGGCGAGGAGAGGAGGTGATCCCCAGTGCACGTGCGCTGCACCCACTTCCCCGTGGCGTGGCACCTCGCTGCTGGGTGGATGGGGAGGGCCGAGGGGGCCCTGTCCTCGTGCAGCTGGTCCCCACGTGGTAGCGGAGCCCTCGGTCCCGCACAAGCCTCTGCTCGGGCGGTGCGGCCGGTCTGCTCCTCTGCTCTCCGCCCGCCTGCGCCCTGGGACCTAGGAGGCAGCCAGTTAGATAAGAACACACTTCCTAGAAAATTCTCCCCATTCTTCCTGGGGCATCATCCGCTCCCCTCCAGACTTCCACTAGTTCAATACCAAGACACTTTTATTACGAAAAAGCAGCATTTTGTGTTGAGCCGGCGCTGGATATTTATATACATGGGTGTGCGTGTGCATGTCTGTGCATGTGCTCAAGTCTTTTGTGATTGGTGCTTATTATAGAAATCTCAAAAATAGACGCCTGCAAAGGCACAGAAGTATCACTTCGCCAGCAGGAGCCGTGAAAATCACCCTTTATACGGCCCCGAAGGGGGCCTCGCCGCCGCCGCCGGGGCCTGGTTGCCAAGTGAACGGAGGAGCAGCCGCAGAGGACAGGCGCGGCCCCCTGGGGCCGTGTTCACACCGGCTCTGCGCGGCGCCTGCTGCTTCCCCAGAGCCGCTCTGCCGAAAGCCGCCCATGGGCAGTGAGGACGAGCAGTCTGGCGGGTGCAGCCCACGTGCCGGGTTCCAGGGCAGGGTGACTTGCTGTGTGCGAGCGAGCGTGTGTGCACATGTACTGATCAGCTTCTGGAATCTGACCAAACTGTGCTGTGTGTGTTCTGCCTCCAGTGCCACGGGCTCTCCATCGATGGTTATGTGCTCCCATCCTCCACGACAAGAGAGGTATGATGGGAAACCCTGTTCCCAGCACCCCCCCCCAACCCCGGGCTTCGTGCCACCGGCTCCGACCACGACCACTCCTGCTGCTTTCATCACCTTTTCTTTGTCCCCTCAGAAACCGCATTTCTGACCATCGAGATCTTTACATTCGCCCTTTAAAGTGCTATTAAACGAGCAGAGCTGCGCGCCCCCCTCCTCGGGTGCTCGTGCAGACTCCCCCGACCCCTCCACTGAGAACACTCACCTTCCTGGTCTCTTTTCTCCGAGTCATTCTTCTACAAATTGAATTTTTAGTTCCTATCCGCACCGCCCCCCCCCCCCGAGACACCATGCTTTAGGACACAAGGGCTGACCGGGAAGAAAGAGGAACAAGAAAAGGGCCCTGCCCCCTGGACAGCCCAGTCCAGTGGCAGCTAGGACAAGGCCGACTCACCCCCACAGCAGAGTTCCCGGCCTCGTGCTCCAGAGGGTTCCAGCTGGTGGAATCAATGTGGCCTGGAAGGAGGCAGCATTTTGGAGCTGAGCCCTGGGCCCAGTGGGTGCTGCGGTCAACGTTGGTCACAGGGCTGTCTATCCTCAGCTCTCTCCTGACCCCCTGCTGGTCCCTTTGACAGATGACCCCACAGGAGATCAAGTTTGCTGTCCACGTTGAGTCGGTGCTGAACCGCGTGCCGCAGCCCGAGTACCGGCAGCTGCTGGTGGAGGCCATCATGGTGCTGACACTGCTCTCAGACGCGGACATGAGCAGCATCGGGGGCATTATCCACGTGGACCACATCGTGCAGGTGGCCAACCAGCTGTTCCTGCAGGACCAGGTGGGTGTGTCCAGACCCGCCCAGTCACCCCACAGTCAAGGTGGGGAGAGAGGCAAGGGGGGCAGGCTGGCTGTCCTTTATCTCTGTCGTGGCTGAGGATTCTGTGTCCAGTAGCAAAGAATATTCTCAACCGAAGACAATGTCATCACAGATGGTTAAAAAAAAAAAAAACAAACATTTGGTTAGAAAATGGCACAATGGCCACTTGGGAAATATAAACATCTTTGGAATTGGATAGACTGATTTTGGCTTCGGTTTTAGTGTGAACCCCACTCTTGCTCTGGATACGGCCCCGGACAAGCAGAGCACCTACCCCGCAGCCAGAGCTGAGGTGGGAGAAGCCGCGCTCTCGTTACAGAGACACGAAGCGCTGCAGAGGAGGCTGTGTGGGAACACAGTGTGGTCACCGGAGGAGAGGCTGGATGTTGGCCCTGGGCACCCTGAGCTTGAAGCCCCTCTCTGGGGGCCGCCGGCCTCCAGCACACACGGCCATCACAGGGCCAGGGGGCGGGGCGCTGCTCATTCTTTGCGTGTGTCTTTTCCCGTCGTAGATGTCAATTGGAGCCACGGACACCTTGGAGAAAGACCAAGCCACGGGCATCTGCCACTTCTTCTATGACAGCGCTCCAAGTGGGGCTTATGGGACAATGACCTACCTGACAAAGGCAGTGGCTTCTCATTTGCAGGAACTGCTGCCCAATTCAGGCTGCCAGATGCAGTAGGGCCTCAGTGCTCTGAGTCTGTCACTTGCCCCCTAGCCTCATTCTTCTGTTCTCCAAGATCCCCGGTGTTGTCACAAAAGCATGTCCCCTCAGAAACCCTGGCAGGGAGGAGGTGGCAGCCCCGACCTGAAAGCAGTGCACGCCCAAGCCACAGAGCTGACGGGTCCTGTGCTCCCCCAGGGAGCGCCACGGGGTCACTGTCTAGGTTCACTTCCTCGTGACATTTGCCACAACATCTGGTCTCTTGGAGTCTGAAGAGCCATGAGAAACTGGCCTCTTTTGAGCACAGTGTGAACGGAGAAGCCAGTGTAAATTGGCTCTCACCGAGAGTTCCCGAAAGCAGTCAGCTGTGCTAGTGCCACAGCTAAAGATGGGGAGACCCTTCCAGCAGCAGGCATCTGACACGTGGACCTTGAAAAGGGGGACATCGGAACAGCCTGTCTGTGGACCAAACTGTTTGTTTACCAAATAGAACAACTCTTTCTGTGCAAGTTTGGTTTTCTTGTGTCTTGTTTTCTTTCTAGGCCTCATTTCTTTGTGTGACAGAATCCTCTCTTGCCGAGATTTAGAAAATTGCTCGCAGTTAACTTGGCTTGTGGGCTTCAAGGATTTTATCCTGGCCACTTATGATTTAGAGATTTCTTCTGCCTTATAAAAAAAAAAAAAACAATCCTACATCTTCTAAAAAGGGCAGGAGAGGTGCCAGACTTCCTCTAGCTGGGCCAACTGTTGTTTTGGGGGCGGAGCAGCAGGGAGTCCCTCTGGAGGGCCTGGACCCCCTACATGCCTACATGGGGTGACCACCCTGGCAGGCAGGCAGGGAGCCACGCGAGGAGTACACGGGGCTTCACGGCTTAGTGGAGAGCCAGGCTGCCGACTCGAGCCCTTCTGGAAGCATTTTCTTCTTAGCTCTCTCGTAGGTGTGCTTAGGGGCCTTGAATGTCGAGCCAGGACACATCCTCACAGGACAGGGCCTCGCAGTCTTGGGCCGATGTTCTGGTGAAGGGGGTTTCTCTCTAGGCTTCATCTTACCTTGCGGGGTGGGGGGGGGGCAACACCAGGGGAACACTTTGCGTGAAGAATGCTCTTTGGAGGACAAGCAGATACCTGGCGGTGAACCCGTGAGCCCCGGCTGCTGGACGGTGGTGGGGTAGAGGCGTAGCGGCTCTGCCTCCGAAGGGGGACTGCAGCCATCAGATTGTTGGCTCAGGGGTTTGCGTGACAGTGGGGAATGCCGATGCTCTGGCTGCTTTGAGGGGACACGAGGTGCCCGGCCCCGCACAGAGTCCAGATGCAATGCCCACTGTCATTCCTGAAGCAGGAAAGGCAGGTGGCCTTGGGTTCCTGCCACGTCCTGCTGAAGAGTCTCCCTCCCGTCTAAGCTCAGGGGAGAGATGGTCTAGAAACTCAAGTTTCAGTGCCCCCAACCTGGGTTCGCCCTGCACAGGCCACTTCGTGACTTTGGTTTCCTGTTCTTGAAACCACAACACTTACTTTGCTCAGGCACAGGGTAGTTACATAAAGGAAAGCCCCGGAATCTGTCACTTACGGCTCCAGTGGACTCCCCTTCTCTTCCTTCCCTTCCCTATTAATGTCAGCACATGTTGAACACTTTGTGCCAGGTGAGGGATACAAAGATGCAGGAGACGTGACTCGGCGCTCAAGGACCTCACCCCGGCAACGCAGGCTGGTGTGAAAAGGCGAGCATGCTTTAGGGGGGCGGGGGCGGTGTCACAGAGACCACACGAGGTGGGACCGGAAGGTGGGGCCTGCCCAGAACACTGGCAGCGGCACAGATCGGGGACCGTGCAGGCGGCCTGGCCGACCGCTCCTGCCCACGCGGCACATGGTCTCGCGCCACGCTTCCCCCGAGCGCCTGCAGCGCTGGCTGTCCGTGCCCCGTCGTTCCTGGGAATCCTGTTTGGTCTCATTTGCCTTTGAGGGTCTGGGGTTGGGAGGGGGGCCCACAGCCACCCTGGTTTCAGACTAGCATTTTCATAGCCTTGATTTTCGATGTCTTCAAGACACGCTTGACATAAACAAGGGTCGTGTAGTTCACCTGATAGACTTCCTAGAGGGTCGTTTGAAACACAGACAATGTAAGAAAGGCACCAGCTGTGAAAGTCCTGGTTGCTTCTTGGGAGAAAGCTCAAGAAGAGTTACAGCCCTCCAGAATGAGCCAGCTGCTAATTTAGAACATCACCTGCCTGCGCGTGACGTGCAAACCCACAGATGCCGCGTTCGGGCTCACCAGCCGCGACACGGGCCTGGAGAAGACCCATAATAAGCAGTTCAACGGAGCCTGCGATTCACTCTTTTGAAGCCTCTTTCAAATGAAATCCTGAAATAGTATCGCATTTCCACAGGCATCAAGCTGTCAGCTTCAAAGAAGGAGAACAGGCTTCTGAGGCTCAGTCCCTTTCAGGAGCCGCGGAGGCCCCCACCGCAGCGAGGGACAGATGCTCGAGGGGGAGGGTGGAGGCCCCCAGCCGCCGCTGTCCCGGCCTCGGCACACCGGGTCACCGTGCCGGGAGAGAGCAGCCGGCAGCCCCCGCTGCTCTTTTCCTCTATCCCTCCTCAGAGCAGAAAGGACAGCTTTGACCTTTGCTGGAGCCTGGGGGGCGGGGGGAGGCAGCATGTTCTTTCTCAGAGCCGGGAACAAACATTTCTTTTAACATCCATTGAAAATCTGCCGGCCGCCCCACCTGCTGCTCGCCCTGCTTTGACCCAGGTGAAGCCAGCAGCAAGGAGGAAGGTTCTGTCCCCGAGTCAGACTGGCCTTCCGTCCCGCCTCTGTGCACCCCAGTTTCCCCATCTGTCACATGCACACAAGGCCTGCACGCTGGCACGGGGCTAAGTGTAGGGGATCACAGGGACCCCTCTTCCGTGCCCAGCCTCTGGCAGTTGCAACCTGGAACACCCCCCCCCTCATTCACAAGAATCCAGATTTGCCCAATGGCAGCCCTAGCCAGGGCAAGGGCCAGGGGCAGGAGGGTCTGTGGGTCATGCCAGTGTCTGACGGGCAGGGGGAATCTGTCAGGAAGTCAGAACTTCTGCCACTTGTCCGGGGCCTAGGGAATGGCCGGAGATGATTGTACATTAGCTTCCTGGATAGAGAAAAATGTAAATGTTCCCTGTTTTTTTTTTAAAAAAAAAAAAAAAAAGGAAAAAAAAAAAAAGACCAAAAGATCAGGAGGCAAGAGAAACAGTTTGTCAGCTGATTGATACCATTTATTTCTGGACAAGACGACCTGAGGCTCAGCCTCCCTTGATGTAAATTATAGCAGAACCGTCACTCAGTTCTATAGACACACACGCAAGTCTGGCAAATAGCTCTTGTCTTCTCTGCTTCCTTGTTGTCAGAGGGCACAAAAGCCTCCCACCCCCTCCCTTGGCGCCATTATCTTTCAAGGTGACTCTTATGCTTTTGAAGTCCCTGCCATCTGTTCTGTGTGTCTTTGCACTTTGCATGGTCCCAGAATGCCTTCTGTTCTCCGGGACTTGGCCACCGATTCCTCGGCTTGGGAGGGGAAAGCAAAGCCGTGCTGTCACTCTCTTAGAGCCCGGTGTCCCTTTGCCCTCTTCAGAAAGCCGTTTAGGAAAAGCCACGTCCTTGAGTTACCAAGAGAGTTCTCTGAGGCAGGAGAAGAACTGAAACCACAAGAGACTATTCTGGAGTCGAACACATGGAGTGTCTGATGGTTTGGGAGAGGGAACAATTCCACCAGAAAACAACGATGTGTGTATTTAAGGAACATATGTGCACTTTTGGCAAAAACGCCTTCTTAGAAGGAGTGGGATCATCGGAACCAATGAACTCTGCAGTCATGTGATGCGTCCCTCTGCCTTCTTGCAATATGTCAACTATTGTGAAAAATGAACTGCTCAGAAAGCATTTTCTGGGGCCTACTTTCAGGCTAGGCGTGGCTCCGCTCGCAGGAATATGGACAAGCGTGGTGGGATGAAAAACCGCCCCTCGTTCGTGAAGACCGAGGAAGGACACTGTCCAACCTGCTGGGACGCAGTCCCAGCACAGGCCCCCCAGGACATCTGCTAGCTGTCATTTCTGTCTCCGGCACTTGAGTTCCAGAGAGGTTTGCTGCAGAGGGAGGCAGGGCCACGGGCAGTCGCTCAAGGCAGCGGGAGGAGGGTTTCATGGTACAGCAGGTCTAGGGGGACTGTGTCTGGGAGGCAGAGGGAAGGAACCGAGCTTCCTCCACTCCTTCTGACATGCCAACAAGCTCCCGGAGCAGCCCCCGCTTTGCTACAGTTCAGGGGCGCGAATCGGGGAAGCTGGAAAGTAGAGGCGGTCAGATGACTGCGAGGAGCTATTCCTGTTCCCTTCCGCCAACCTCCACCCCCCCCCGCGCCCGGCCTCGAACCCCTGCGGTCCTCAGACCGTCTTCAAGCAAACATGCACATGTGCGCACAGCGCTGGCGGCCTGCCTCTGCCTGGGACACCTCCGGAGATGGGGCCGTGACTCCGGTGTCTCATGGGCCACAGAGGTGCACTGGCTGGGAATCTTTGCCTGCTGTCGCCTGCCCCTGCAGAGAGGTTTCTCCCCGCCCCCAGCCCGGAGGGCTCCGACCCAGGGCACTCGCCTGCCTTCTAAGTCGGGGCCTTAAAAAGCACAGGAAAGACTGGGGCTGAGGCCTTCTAGGCTCTAAAGGCTTCACGTTCGGCAAGTCGCTCAAAGGCTGCTTCCTCTGCACTTTAAATAGATGTGCTGTGCTGAGTTTTAAATTTGACACATTTCTTTTTTTGAACTTAAAAAAAGCACAGTGGAAAGCAAGCAAGCAAGACGCGTAGTGACTCATCCTCGGGAGGAAGGAAGCAGCTCCCTGATCAGAGGCAGCGGTCAGGAGAACATTCCAGGAGGCTGGCCAGAGAGGGGGGGTTTGGCAGGTACCTTAAAGGGGAGAGAGTGGAAATATGGGGGGAATAGGTGAGGCCAAACAGACTGGCTCTGAGGAGTCCCTAGAATAAGTGACTGACTGTCTTCCGAGGGTCTTACTCCTGCCATCTTCACGTGCGCTGGAAAGACGGAGGCCGGGGGCAGAGATTTAAACCACAGCCGGTGCATCCCTCCCTCCGGAATCGGTAAAGAACGAACCCGTCCTCATCCTACATCTGCCTGGCTACTTGACCGTTATCAGCACCAGGATTTTACAGATGAGGAAACTGAGGCCAACAGGCATGTGAACTGCGTACGTTCTCCCACTTTAGATCAAGATTAAAGCCTGTGTTTCAAGACACCATGTTTACCTAGATGTGGGCAAAGAACACTACCCTGCCTGCCTTTACAAACCTACCTCACGAGACGCTCATTTCCTTGGGTTACACAAGGGTTGGATGGCACAGATGGGGAGAGGTACTGCAGGGGACAGGAATTCTCAGTTTAGCACAAAGCGATTTAAAAAACCCAACGCAGCCTAAGATGATCCAAATCCTGTTTGCAAATGGGCAGCCTGATGCCGCACGAAGCAGTCCCCCCAACTCAGGAACCAGACACACCCACCAGGGAGGCATCAGTGTGCACCTGGAGTGTGCGTCCAGGTCAGGGCTAGACCACCAGCGCTCTGGGCTCAGTCCTGGGCCAGCCGCTGCGTGGCCCGTGGCTCCCCTGCTAAAGCAGGGAGGCCGGGGCCTGCTCCATTCTCTCTAGGGGTCCGTTTCAAATCAGGAGAAATGTAGTCCGTGCTTTGGAAACTGCAAAGCTCTTAACAACTCGAGTATGTGTTCATGTAGACCCTGCCACCCTAGAGACCTTGACCGGATGGTCAGACTTCTGCAAAGTTATAAGGGAGGCAGCGTTCGGCTTAAGGTGTCACACGTCGCTTTGACCACCTCTTGGGCCCCCCTGCCCTCTCTCTTGCCAGGTGCTCTGGGGTGAGTCGGGCCTGAAGTTAGATCCCCACACTGCTGCTTAGAGCGAGGTGCCCTTGCATTATATGCAGCCTCTTGGTGCTGCAGCTTCCTCCTCTCTGAAATGGGGTGGGGATCGCGTCAACTGTTGTCACTGGGCAGTACCAAATACTAGATAAAGTAAAGTATGTAATAAAAACGTATATATAATAACGTCTGATAACGTATATAAGCCCCTGGAGAAAGTCAGAAGCACAGTAGACCGCAGCCGCAGTTACCCCCCCTACTCCGCTCTGGGGGCACCACACTTAGATCTACACCGCTGATCCCCATGGGAGGCAGCCCAGGTGCTTATGAATATGGGCTTTGGACTCAGGCTACTTTTAAGCTGTGTGGCCATGGATGGCCATGGACAGCAAGTCACTTTCTGAGCTGTGTTTCCTCCTTTGTCAAACACGGATAGCCGCGCTCATCATGTAAGAGTCTGGAGGACCACTGACAATTAGATAATGGGAATTAAAAAAAAATTCTAGAGCTATCTATCAGAACTGCAACCTGGGAAAGCTTGGGTTAGCCCAATTCAGACATCCGTTACGAACACTCCAGAGAGGTCAAGGTTTCTATCCTCTGTTCTGCTGTGGACCAAGGATGAAGCAGGGTGGACAGAGGAAGGGGATGGTGCTTTTGGAAGGAGGAACAAAGAGCTTCAAAGCCCTATTTTCATCTACTTCTGAATTCCTTCTTCCTCTTAGAACCTGTCGCCCAGGGCCTGGTGTGAGAAGAGAGAGAGGTCCGGAGCCTGGCTGCTTACTTGGGGGAGGGATCGCTGCCCTTGGAGAAGGAAGCGCCCGCGGTGGGCACGGTCCCGGCACAGCACACCCAGGGGCAGGGCCTCCCTGATCCTCGGGCCACGCGGGCGGTCCAGTCCGCCCCCACGGGGACAGCAGTCAGAGAAGGCTTGGGGCCCGGCGCTGTCGATGCACAGCGTGGTTTTGCCCGAGACCGAGAGAGCTGCGTCCGGCCAGGCTCGGAGCCCTGCCCCGAGCTGGCAACGGCCCGCCAGGCCCAAACCCTCCGTACAGCGGGGTAAGCGCGGCCCTTCCGCCTCATTCACCTGTGGCAGGGATTAAGTATAGGAGCATTCCTCAAGGGCTCGGGCATCCCTCGGCACCAATGGAAGTGCTCAATAAATGTTTGCTTGATTAAAAAATTCGGTAATGAAGGTAACCACTCAATGAGTTCCTGTTTAAAAACAGCCCCCAAATGCCTTCTCTCCCTGTCTGTCCTCACTCCAGCGTCTGTTTCCTCTGAGAGGCTCTTCGTGTGGAAGCAGTGTAAGAAAGCAGCCCGAGGGCATTTCCTGCCTTGTTTTATTTAGTCTCCAAAGCTCTCACCTGTGGAATCAGCCTCTGGGCTGGAGCGTGTGTCTGGAGAGGACAGGGCGAAGGAGAGGGGAGGCTAAAAGGCCCACGACCCCCACCCGGAGGGTTTTCTGCCAAAGCGTGGGCTGGCACTGGCTGGGGGTGCACCCTGAAGGCCTGTCTGCTCCCAGAACTCTGAAAGGCAGGATCGTAGGAGTGGACAAAGTCATCAGTGATCTCTCAGGATGCTCTGAGGTACATCGTAGACTACGCAGCTCTCAGTGGCTCCAACAATAGAGACACTGAACATTTAACAAGAAGTGTGAGGCTGGGACGTTATCGGGTTGGCACAGTGGCTTCAACAATGTCATGAAGGATACATGCCCTTCCCATCTTCCTTCTCCATCATCTTCGGAGTGTGGTGCTTTCTCTTGTGGTCACAAGATGGCCACCACAGCTCAAAGCAACACGTGCTTAAAAGACAACATCCCAACAGGGGCAGAGCTTCCTTCTTGAGCATCTCTCTCTTCTTCCACTTTCCTCCCCCTGGCAGACGTTCTGTTAATTCTCATTGGCCAGAACTGAGTCACATATCAAGTTTAGACTGATCACTGGCAGAAACAGTAAGGATGGACAGGAAAGCTTTGGAACTACGGTAGTTCTGAATCTACAACTATTGTGGACCTAGAGATTGGGCCACCTTCTGAGACCTTGCCCACTGCACCTCATACTAAGTTGGGGTTCTTTTAATGAAGAAGGGAGATGGCTGCTGGATGGGCAACCTAGAGCCTGTCCTGAGCACTTAGCCCCCAGGTCATGGTCTTGGCCTCTTTCATGCTTCTCGAAATTTGTTGTGCCTCCTCGAAAGCCCTTTGTGACTTGGGGAAAGCTGGGGTTCACTAAGTACTTGGGACTTTTTTACTTGTTTCCATCAACTCGCACCCCCTTTCCCCACCACCGCCTTCTTACCTCCCTACATGACAGGATAAAGCATAGAAACAGAGCAGGTGAGATAAGCCACCATATAGGTGAATATGCTAGAAACAAGCTAGAGAGAGCGATGATTAAATGATCCAGACCACCAGTTAAAAGACAGGCCAATTGGATGGATACAAAGAGATGTGTGCTATTTATGAGCCCGTGAACATGAAGGGTGAAAGTAAAAGGGTGAAAAAGGCCTTGTCAGGCAGATGCTACCCAAAAGCAAGCTGGGGTGACATCAGCTAAAATAGACTTCAGGACAAAAAGTAGTATTAGGGATGAGAAGGGTGACTACTTGAGTATAAAAGATTAAATTCACTGAGAAGAGATTGCCAGTTTAAATGTGTACATACCCAATAAAATTGCTTCAGAATATGTAAAGGCAACAGCAAGAGAACTACAAGGAGGGACTGATGAATCTGTCTTCGCAATGAGAGATTTGAACACATGTCTTGACTATTGATAAATCGAGCCAACAGATCATCAAAGACAGAAGATCCAAATGACACAATTAACGTTTATCTACTGGACCTGTAGACAGGCCTATGCAACAATTTGAGAATACACATTTGGCTTCTCCAAGCACACTTGGAGCAGTGAAATTTTGTTTACACACTAAGCCCATAAAGAACTAGTTGAAGATAAATAAATATGCCATAATCTCTGACCTTTAAAAAGGGAAATAATGCCAATACGTTCGGAAATGTTGTTTCAATTGCTAAATGGCTCATAAACTAAGGAAATCATATGAAGCCTTTAAAATACCCAGAAATGGGGGCACCTGGGTGGCTCAGTCAGTTAAGCTTCCGACTTCAGCTCAGGTCATGATCTCACAGTTTGTGGGTTCGAGCCCCACATTGGGCTCTGTGCTGACAGCTCAGGGCCTGGAGCCTGCTTCGGATTCTGTGTCTCCCTCTCTCTCTCTCTGCCCCTCCCCCACTCATGCTCTGTCTCAAAAATAAACAAAAAATTTTTTTAATAAATAAAAAATAAAATGCCCAGAAGTGGATGAAAATGAATCATGTATCAAAGCTTGTGAGATACAAAAACCTAGCAATTGGAGGAAAAATTTATAACCTTAAATACTGACATTAGAAAAGATGAGAGCCTCCAGATTAATAAGCGAGGTTTCAGTTTTAATAAATTAGACAAAGACCAAAGATAATAAAAATAAGCACAGGTTAATCAAGATACAAGAGATCGACCATGCCAAAGGTTACCTTTTTAGGAAAAGTAACAAAATAGGTAAACATCTGTCAGAGTTGCTCAAAATATCATGGAAAGGTGGACATCACTACAGAAAAACTAGATGTTAAAAAAAAAAAAAAAAAAAGTAAAAGGAACACCGGCAAATTCAACCCCACGGCAGCAATTTTGCAACTGGGACAAGAAAAGGGCTCGGCTATGCTCGCGGCGTGCTATTCACGAAGGCTGAGGCTTGGGAGGTCTTCACCCATCTCTGGGCAAGAATGCGTCCCCCCGGGGGCCTGGCTGGCTCGGTCGGAAGAGCACGTGACTTTTAATCTTGGGGTCGTGAGCTCAAGCCCCATGTTGGGTACAGAGATTTCTTAAATAAATAAAACACTTAAAAAAAAAAAAAAAGAACGTATCCCTCCTGTGGGATTTTCTGAGGGATTCTAACAAAGGAACCACCGTGCCAGGCAACGCATGGATGAATCTTAGCAATAGGGCAGGATGTCCAAGACGACGACAGACAAGAGGACACCCTTTTTATAAAATAAAATTACATATACGTGTGCTTTCTAGGAACACGTGCAGATGCCACAAAACGACAGAAAAGCAGGTGGAGAACAAAGCACATGGCTGGGGATACGGGAGGGCATGGAGGGGGGAGCCACCTGGCCAGGTGGAAAGTTACCGTCGGGGTCCTGGCTTTTTGTTTGGGGTGGTGGGTTTGCTTGTGCATATCAGTAAAAATAGCCAGCTAAATGATGAAATCAATCCAAGCGGGTCACGCTGAGCCACTGAGGAGCGCAGGTTGACTGGAGAAAAGATCACGAATCTGCCGCCACGGTCACTTTCAGCCCGGACTCTAAGACGCGGACAGACCTACTGCCGTTCCGCGGGGTGCCGAGTGCTCCCCCGGCTCAGCCCCCGCGGGCGACACCTCTTGTGCCGTGGAGCTGGCGGCGAGACCCGGCCCTATCGGCCCGATACAACACGGACTGCCAGAGACGAGGAGTTAGGCGATGGCAGGACAGGCCCGAGGGTACAAGGACCAGGGATCGGGCCACAGTGAGCTGCAGAAAAGCATGTGGGTGTCTCTCCCATCAAGAGCCACCCTGGTAGCTGTTGGCCACCAGCTAGGCCAGGCCAAGGCTCAGAGGTCACTGTGGAGGCCTGCCTCCTGCCCCGTGAGGGGTGTCCGGCATCCAGGGCGCCGGCGGTAGGGACCCCACAGCCCAGTCTACTTCCTCAAGGGGATACAGAGGTGGGAGCAGGAGCCCCAGGGAGAATCCAAACCTCAGCCTGGGAGGAAAGAGAAGAGGCTGCAGGGTGCAGGCCCAGCCTGCTGAGACCCCCGCAAGGATGCAGCGTGTCACTGGGTGGGCAGTAGAGTCCAAGGCTTAAGGACCTGGATCTGGGGCTAGACTCAGGGCTTGAATCCCCACTCTGACCCCAGGGAGCTGGGTGACCTGGGCAGGTTACTGAATGACTTCAGGCCCCCGTTTCCTCGGTCGTTCTACTGGACACATATTTAGTGAGCGCGCACTACATGCCAGGCACTGGGCTGGACACACAGGACGCATCAGCCAACGAGATGGCAGCTCCTCCCCTCTGGGAACCTAACTTCCAGCACAGACCGACCATAAACAATAATCGCAAAAAAATAAGTCTGGTATAAAGTATGTTAGAAAAGGAGGCCTGCTCTGAGCCACAGGCAGGAGAAAGGTCAGAGTATGGGAGTCTGGCTGCAGTAGCAAATAGGGTGCCAAGGCTAGGTGTCATCAGGGACAGGTTTGAGCAAATTCGTGAAAGCACTGCCGGACAGAGCAAGGTGACTGGGGAGAGCATCCCAAGCCAGGAAGATGGCCAGAGCAAGGGCCTGAAGGCAAGGGCATGCACCCTGCGAGCTGAGTGACCCACGGTGGTCTGTTGTGACCAAGTGGAAGGAGACAGAGTGGGAGGCAGCAGCCATGAGACCAGAGAGCCCACGGGGGCCGATCACATAGGGCCTTAGAGACCACTGGAAGGACTCGGACTTTGACTCTGAAACCAGAAACCAGCGTGGAGTTCTGTGCAGAGCTAGGACCCAAGATAACTTAGATTTTAAAGAGGATCACGCTGGGGTGGCTGAGAGAAGCAGAGAGACCTGGTCGGAGGGGAACACAGTCATCCTGGGCAGAAATGACGGTAGCTTGACTCAGGGTGGTGGCCGATGGCCTGGCGAGAAGGGTCAGATTCTGGAGGCGTATGGAAGATAGAGCCAAGACGACTTGCTGACAGACAAGGTGGGCCGTGAGGAACGAGGCCGGGCAGACACAAGGTGTTTCGCTTGAGCAGCTGGAAGGATGGATGCGGCCCTGGCTGCTGACTGGAACCGGGACCTATGTCAAGGCCAACCGGTGTCTCAGCTTGGTGTGGCCCCTCCAGTGGGGAGAGGAGCTGTGCACCGGGGCCTTATGCAGATCGCAGTACATTTCCCAGCGGAATCGCCGCCCTGTCACTCGGTGAGAAGCCCCAACACGGTCCACATCTGGAGAGGTCACTGGCATTTTGAAATTGGGAGCCAAGGATCTGCTCCTTCCGACTCATCCACTGTGTCAACAGACAGCTGGCCCGTGAAGGGCACCCGGCCCGCTTTTCTCAATGCAAAAGGGACCGTGCCGCTGTGGGAAGCCGCCGCGGAAGCCGCCGCGGGCTCTTGACTGAGCGCAAAGGGGCCGCCGAGTCTGTACCACACGAGGCGATGGAACGAGAAAAGCTACCTGTGCTTGTCAGGATGGCCAGGCCAACGCTTCCAGACCCCGGGAGACACGCGGGTGGGTGGCTCACGGGCAGGCCCTGGGTCAGGGGGCCAGGGGCCGCTGGGGGGCGCTCTTCCAGGCCCGCGGCTGCCCCCTGGCAGGCCGGCACGCACCGTCCCTCTTACTGATGTCTCGCCAATGATCCATGGGGTGTTTCCTCCCACACGGACCCCGGCAGAGCAAGGAGGCACCGGTGGCAAGTCCCTGGGAGGCGCCGACAGAGGCAGCAGCCGCGGGGGCAGCCTCCCCCCCTGCCCCCGGGACCTCACGCGCGGCCCGAGGCGCCAGCCCCCGTGCCCCGCGCCGCTCGCCCATGCGAAGGATGCGCTTTCCTCAGAAAGGAAACCTTTCCGAGGGTCACCAACCCCAAACTCCGGCTTCCCCCAGTGTCCATCCCGAGTTCCAAGTCTCCCGGCGGCCCCCTAAGCCCGGCCATCGTCCCCAATGCTCCCGGGGCCGGGCCTGCTCCCCGCGGCCATTAAAGTCCCAGCTGCCGGGAAAGCAGCAAGGAGCCACATCCCAAGCGTCAAAAGTAAAACCTCGTTGTCGAGTGGCCCTCTCTTCACGGGCCCCACGACGTTCTCCCATTTCGAGATTCACGTTGGAAGAGCGACTTTTGTGCCAGAAGAGCAGGGGCGGACGCCTCGCGGGGCCCACCGCCCCCTCTGAGGGGAGGACGGAAGCGGCCGGCGCGGCTCCGAACCGGATTCCGGAGCGTGTACGCCAGCGGCGGAGCGGAGGTTCCGAGCCAGGCCTTGCTCCTTGAAACGATGCGCCTTCTCCTGAGGACTTGGCCTTCCCATGGCTTCTTTTTAAAGCAACGGGCATAGCGGCCAAAGCCCGCGGGGGTGGGGGGGGGGATGCGGAGATGGGAGTTCGCGGGCACCCAGCCGGGCCCTTCCGTTCCCGGCGCTTCTCTCACTGTCATCGGGTCCTGGCGATTTCTCCAAGCACTGCCGGGCCTCGGCCGGGCCTCCCCGGGGCCGGGGGCCTCCTCAGCCGGGCTCCCGGAGAGGAGGCGGGGAGGCCTCGGCCGCCCACCCGCACGGGCCCCTGCCGGCGCTGCCCAGAGGACTCCAAGCCAGAGGCCCACCTCTCCATTTCCCAACTTCCCAAGGAGACCAGTCCCTTCCCTGCTGCCCAGCACTGTCCCCCACCCCACGGACCACGTGCCCCCTGCATGTCCCCAAGCCCAGGGCCTGAGCCATCCCTGGGCTCTGGCACCAAAAAGGTCACGGCCTTACGCGAACACGGGTAACCAGTGTGCCTAACCGTATTTCTGGGGCCCCAGGTGGAAGGCTGTTGTGCAAATGGTATACTGAGGACTTGTTCTCAGCGGAGACCTACCTGTAAGCAAGTAAGAGAAGAAGAAAAAGAGAACAGAGCAATTTGCTGAGAAAGAATGTGCATGGAGATGGAGACTAGCTTTAGCTTGACCCCCTGAGGAGCCCTGAGTGTCAGTGGTGAGACGCAGCATGTCCTGCCTTGAAGGGAGGGGGCTGGGACATACACCACTGGCTGCTGCAGGGGGGTGCGGTGGGAGTGGGGGGATGAGGGGGATCATGACCTCCTAGGTGGGTGCCTCCCCTCAGCCTTGGGCAATTTAGGGGGAAAGGGTGTGGCTGAGTGGTCACCACCCAGCAGTCCCAGAAGCTGGAGAGTGGGCCCATCGACCATGAAGGGGACGTGGTTGGCCACCAGTAGTGGTCGCTGCAGCCACCTCTCACACCCTCTCATCTGTGCTGTCGGTGCCGCAGTTCCTGGCTCTGCACTCAGTGACTGTCATTTTGCAGGACAAGACACAGAGGGCTCCAAAAGCTCAAGTCATTCGTCCACAGAGTTTCACAGCCCGTTGGTGGCAGAGAGGCAGAAGTTGTGGGACTTCAAAGGCCTTGTAGGGTGGCCAGAGTTAGCAAATGGAAAAACACAGGATGCCCACCGAAATTAGAATTTCAGGTAAACAACCAATACATTTTGAGCGCAAGCACGTCCCAGTTAATATTTGGGACGGGCTGAGACTGAACAGTTATGCATCATCTGGAATTCAAAGGTAACTGGGTGCCCTGTATTTTCTCGGGCAGCCCTGAAGCCGGCGGGTCAGCTGCCCTGCGTCCCATCCCTCGCTCAGCAGGCAGTCGCCAGTGGTGTTAATTCCGCGCAACACCAGATACCAGATACCCGAGCAAACACTCCCTTCCCACTGAAATGCACCCTGTGGCCTTGATGCTTGGCGGTGGGCGGGGGTGGGGGGGGCAGGACTACTGGTTACCCAGAGCAGCCGGGCTGTATGTAACTGGGGGCGCATCTCTCCGCTTGTGAGCCGGTCCCCTTCAGATGCAGAAGCTCCAAGTGCTGGCCCAGAGCCCAGAAGCGGGGGAGGGGCGGGGAAGGCATCGTCCTTGGCAGCAGCCTTGGGCTTCCCGCCATCCTCTCCCTCCCTCGGTCCATCACTTGCACCCACACACCAGCTCCAGCCTCTGCATGAAGGGGAAGCCCAAGAGGCAGACACCCCAGTGGGCTTGAGACCAACCACGAAGCTTGGTCGGCTCGTCTGAGGCGGCCGCTCTCCTTGCCGAGGTCCCCCCAAGTGCTGTCCACCACGCGTGATGTGACCCACGGGCCGCGGCAGCAAACCCTCTCCAGTGCCCCCACCCCTGCCCCCCGGGGAGGCATTTCAGCTCGTGCCGCAGAGGCGGCGGCGGGTAGCGAGGCATGGCGTGCGCTCCGAAGCTCACTGAGGCAGCAGGGAATCGGGGCTATAATTAAATCAGACTGTGAACATATTGTTCACGGAACCCTTAGCAGAGCGTGAGTCATGATGGAGAGTGAATCACACAGCCTCAGAGTTTCCATTTATATCTCCTCCGTTCGGGGTCTTTATACATTGTTTCAAGATCGCGGGCCCTCTCCCCTGCATTCATTCTCCCTCGTGGGGAGAAAGCGCGGCTGGGGGGCCCGCGGGGCCGCCAGGGAGAGGGACAGCCGGGCAGGGGTGGCCCGAGCGAGAGGCAATCCTCTCCCCAGCACCCCGGCACCAGGGGCGGATGCCTCCGGGCCCCCGGGAAAGAAAAGCAGGGGGAATCCAGCCATTTCGACCGTTGCTAATCTGCGGGGTCGGTTTGGCTTCTTGTTTTGTTTTGAAGTAAAATTTGGTGAGAGTGAAGAGGTTGAAGCTTCAGGTCAAAATGGAGTTTCCTGGGGCGCCTGGGTGGCTCAGTCGGTTAAGTGCCCGTTAGGGGTCAGGTCATGATCTCCTGGTTTGTGGGTTCAAGCCCCGCATTGGGCTCTGTGCTGACAGCTCTTTAGAGCCTGGAGCCTGCTTTGGATTCTGTGTCTTCCTTTCTCGCTGCCCCTCCCTGACTCATGCTCTGTCTCTCTCTCTCAAAACTAAGCAAAACATTAAAAAAAATTTTTTTTAATAAAATAAAATGGAGTTTCCTGATCCCTGTGCAGTTTTTGCTTAACTCGGTTCCCAGGACAGCTACCAAACAGCACAGCCCAGTGAGCACTTAGACCCCTGGCCTGGCAGGGGGCTCGCAGCCCTCTCCACAGCGCGCCAGAGGCACGACCTCGGGCAAGTGGCTGGGTCTCTGCATCTGTAAAACAGGAGTCATGATAACAGCCTCTATCTCCTTGGGTGGCCCTGAAGGTGAATGGGGTGACACGCAGGCCGCACTTAGAACAGTACTTGGCCTAGAGGAAGCGTGAAGTGGGCGAGCTTTCATTCCCACCACCACCACCATGGTCATCAGACCTTTGGTCACATCATGGAGGGAGCAGAGCCACAGCTTTCTGGACAGCCGCACGCGGGAGACCTGGCGGAGGCAGCTTTCGCAGGCTGGAGGCACTGCCAAGGGCCTTCCTTGAATCCTGCCCCAGGCATGTTTGTTGCAGGTGAGGAAACACAAGCCCCGTCTCCCTCGCGTCAGCAACCAAGCAGGACCAGGACTGTCTTCTGACACCCATCTGGGGCTCTTTCACGAGCTCCCTGGGGCTCCTGCCACTCGGCCATTCTTGGAGAGGGGGCGGGTCTCCACGTCAGGAGACTTGCTGGGCAGGGTGGTGTTGAGGGACCGTCTGCCACTTTGAGCCACCTCAGGCTTGGTCAGCAGGGTCCCCGCAACCACGACACAACCACCCCTCCTCACACGCGTTCAGGCCACGGCAAGTTCCCACTCGGTCATCTCATCCAGAGCCTCATGCCAACCCCAGGAGGCTAGTGGGGGGTTGGGGGTGTTGACTCTGGCCCCGTATCAGGTCTGTGGGAGCTCTCTGATCTACTCAGACCCAACATGCAAGTGGCCTCAGGAATCCCCAACTTTTTTCCAACAGGGATGTTTTTATTATCATCCTATGTTCCCTATGCTTTGAAGGATTTTATCTACCAAGCTGCAAGTGCTAAGTAAATTAATTTGTTCTCCTGTAATTTATTAATTGGAGACCAACATAATGGCCAAATGAAGTTTCTGTTCAGCAAGGATAAATGGTGTTCCCAAGCTGAGGAGCCCCTGGGACTCCTGCCAAAAGCAAAGAAATGTGACATTTTTGTTGGCCCAAGATATCTTACTGAAGCGCCATGAACAGTCTCTGGAGAGCTTTATAAAATGACATCTTATGGACTCCTATTAAGATGACAACCCTCTCAGGAGGCCCAGGGACCCCAGGAGGGGAGCCATGGGCTCTGACCCCGGTATGGCAGTCCTCCCTAGGATAATGGTTGGGCAAAGACCCAAGGAGGCCGCAGTGCAGGACAGGAAGGGACCTAAATGCTGGGAATAGGGCCTCCAGCCTGTGTTGGAGGCAGAGACTATCCATTCTGATGAGTCAGAGCCTTCCTCCTTTGGGGACAGCGCTAAAAGCCATAGGGGCCCTCAGAATGCCATCTCCCTGAACCGCTGGAGACAGAACCCAAACATTTGTCCCTGCCCTGAGATGCTCAGAATTAAAAGGTATTAGCTCTCTACTAGTAAAGATACATTCCTAAAAGGGCAGGAAGTCCAGGCCCCTCCCACAGGGCCTCTTGAACATAGCTAACAGGCCTTTAATTCTGGCTGCACCAGGCCCATGAAGCCATGTGACACTGAGGATCCACCCTTCTTACCAGAGATACTCAATTCTGGCTCACTAGAGACCGTCACCAATGTGCCCCAGGAAAGAGTGACAGACTCTGACCCTAAACTGATCTAAACATGAGCCCAGTTTATTTAGTTAGAAATGCTTGGCTTTGCTCTGAATCCCTGCTATTGTGGGAAGATCACTGGGATTAGAGTAACAAGGACATTGGTTTGACTTTCAATTCCATGAATGATCTCTGCCACTTTGTCACTTAAAACTCTCATGTGAGGGGCACCTGGGTGGTTCAGTTGGTTAAGCAGCCAACTCTTGATTTTGGCTTAGGTCATGATTTCATGGTTCATGAGATCGAGCATGGAGCCTACCTGGGATCTCTCTCTCTCTCTCTCTCTCTCTCTCTCTCTGCCCCTCCCTGGCTCATGCTCTCTCTCTTTCAAAATAAATAAACTTAACAAAAATTCTCATGAATAACTTACAAAAACACATAAAAGCAAGAAAACTATACACCTATACATTCCATTAAAACTCTATAGTCACTATTAATGCAGGGGGAAATAGAATCAATTGCAGCTTAATCCAACTTGAAAAAATAGAGGGAAAAAAACCCAAACAACAGCTTAATAAATAGAGTAAGATGAGTAAAGTAAAATCAAGCATATTAGTCAATTCACCAAAACTGGCTAAACTGAATTTACCCAATAAAATACAAAGCCTTTCAGAGCTAAAAAATAAAAATACAGGTATATGCTGCTTAGAAGAAATACATAAAGTGACAAATAAAGACAGAAAATAAAACGCCAAAAAGATATAAGAAAAATGCTAACAAGAGGAAAGGAAAAACAGAGGTAAAGAGAAAATTAATGCTCAAAACACTAAATAAGATCAAACAGGACACTGTATACGATAAAAATATAGTTAAGCAGTATAACATTCATAAACTTATGTGCATTCAATAACATAGATGCCAAAATCATAAGGCAAAAAAAACCCTCTAGAAATAAAAATAGAATATAATAAAAATACAGTGTTGGAGGGATGTTTTAATTCACCTCTTTCAGAATTGGATATTATCTAATAAGCAAAAAATCAGTAGGAGTATAGATGAAGGATTAATACAACTAATAATTTTGGGTAACAAATACATAAAGAGACTGACTTCAAAGTGGAAAATACAGACTTTGTCCATGAAATATTTACAGAAATAGATCAGGTACATGACCACAAAGAAAATTTTACTAAATCTGTTAAAAAGAAAACCACAGGGGTGCCTGGGTGGCTCAGTCGGTTAAGCACCTGACTTCAGCTCAGGTCATGATCTCGCAGCTTATGAGTTCGAGCCCCACTTCAGGCTCTGGGCTGACAGCTCAGAGCCTGGAGCCTGCTTCGGGTTCTGTGTCTCCCTCTCTCTCTGCCCCTCCCCTGCTGGTACTCTGTCTCTCTCTCTCAAAAATACAGTAAACATTTAAAAAAATTATAAAACATTAAAAAAATTTAAGAAAACCATAGGCCCCAAAAAACCAAAAAGACAAACCAAAAAAAACACAAAAAAATCCTTCCTGGTTTATGTTCATACGCAACGTGGAGAACCAGTACAGTTTCAGAGGCTTCAGCAAATGCAACATGAAAAGAAAATAAAACAGGGACACCTGGGTGGCTTAGTCGGTTAAGTATCTGACTTCAGCTCAGGTTTTGGTCTCTCAGTTACTGAGTTCGAGCCCCACATCAAGATGTCTGCTGTCAGTGCAGAGCCCACTTGAGATCCTCTGTCCTCCTCTCTGCCCTTTCCCTGCTTGTGTGTGTGTGTTCTCTCTCTTTCAAAATACAATAAACATTTAAAATAAATAAATAGGAGCACCTGGGTGGCTCAGTCGGTTGAGCGTCTGACTTTGGCTTAGGTCATGACCTCACAGTCCATGAATCTGAGCCCCACACCGGGCTCTGCACTGACAGCTCAGAGCCTGGAGCCTGCTTCACATTCTGTGTCTCCCTCTCTCTCTGCCCTTCCCCTGCTCGCTCATTGCTCTCTCTCTCTCTCTCTCTCAAAAATAAACATTAAAAACATTTTTTTAAAATAAATAAAAAGAAAATAAAACAGTGGGTATAATCATTGGGAAAGAAGTAGAGTTGCCAGATAAAATGCAGAATTCCAAATGAACAATGAATAATTTTTTTGAGTTTATTTAGTTATATCTTGGGAGAGAGAGAGAATCCCAAGCAGACTCTGCACTGTCAGCACAGAGCCCAGCATGGGGCTCGAACTCATGAACTGATCATGACCTGAGATCATGACCTGAGCTGAAATCAAGAGTCAGATGCTTAACTGATTGAGCCACCCAGGCGCCCCAACCAATGAATAATTTTCTAGGATAAGTATATCCCAAATATTGCATGGGACATACTTACCCTAAAATTCTTCATTGTTTATCTGAAATTCATATTTAACTGGGCATTCTCTTTTTTGCTATGTCTAGTAATCCTGAAAGAAAAGATAAATTAGTTCTGGTTGCTGATGCTATAATTGTCTACCTTGAAAACACAAGAGGAGCTCCCGGGTGGCTTAGTCAGTTGAGCGTCCAACTTCGGCTCAGGTCATGATCTCACTGTTTGTGGGTTTGAGCCCCGTGTTGGGCTCTGTGCTGACAGCTCAGAGCCTGGAGCCTGCTTCGGATTCTAGACCTCCCTCTCTCTGACCCTCCCCGCTCGCACTGTCTCTGTCTCTCAAAAATAAAATAAAAAACATAAAAAAAAATTAAAAAAAACAAAAAAAGAAAACACAAGAGACCCTATTAAAACACTTAAAATTAACAATATTTGGTAACGAGGTTAGATACCAGACATATTACAACAACAGGCAGCTTTTTTTACTCTAACAATAATTACCTAGAAATGCAAATGGGGATAAGTTTTTCAGTTATAATAGTGGCAAAAAACTATAAAATATTCAGGAATAAAGTTTATATGAGAGACATAAGACCCATAAATGAAAACCTATAATACGCTATTAAAAGACAGAAAAAAAATGGGAGGTTAGAATTGTTCTTAGATAGGAGTAAAAAATTAAAAACATTAAATTTCCCAAATGTAATGCATAAATTGGATTCAATTTCAATTAGAATCTTCATAGTACTTTTCTTAGAATTATATAAAGTTATCTTAAAGTTCATATAGAGAAATAAATGTCTGAGAATAGCTAAGAAGGACAAAAAGAACAGTGGAGGGGCCTTAATACAAATGAGGGAATGCTATAAAGCACAAAAATCAATTTAACATTAGTATTAAAACAAAAATTAATGGAAACATCTAGAACATTTAGAATACTGGAATATTTGAGAAATTAGTGTATGACAAGTGTGGTAGTTCAATTCGGTAGCAAACCATGGACTATTCAATAAACAAGACTGGAATGATGGGGTATCTAGATGGAAGAACATACAAATAAACAATAGATTATAGTATATAAGACAAAGTCCTGGACATAAGAACTTAAATGCAAAAAATAAAAATCTTGCAAGAAAATCCAAGAGAGTAAAAATATCATCTAGAGAGAATGAGGCCTTTTGCAGTTACAGAAGTTATAAAAACAAATATCCCGGGTTCGCAAGCCCACAGCAGCCCCACTAGCGCTGGGGCATAGAAAATAAGCCGTGGGAGTTTTTTGTCTTGTTTGGTTTTGCTGTTTTTTCTTTCTTTATAATTTTATAATTATTGTTTTCTTTCTCTAAAAAGCCACAATTTAAAAGAGCAACTAGCAGGGCACCTGGGTGGTTCAGTCAGTTGTGTCCAACTCTCGGTTTCAGCTCAGGTCATGACCTCACAGTCATGAGATGGAGCTTCACAGGATAGTGAAGCCTGCTTAAGATTTTCTCTCTCCCTCTCCCTCTGCCCCTCCCCTGCTCACCTGCAGGCACGAGAGCAACGTGCCCTCGCACTCGCTTGCTCTCAAAAAAAAAAAAAAAAAAGAAAGAAAGAAAGAAAGAAAGAATAAAGAAAAGAAAAAAAGCAGCTAGCATATAAGAGTCAGCCCTAGAGCTCCACCCAATAGTGGGGGAGCTCTGGAACACTCTCTGGGTGGGAAGGGCTAATGTACACAGTTTATACTCCCCTTCTATCCTGAAAGCACAGACCAATGCCCACTCTAGGCACCCTAACCGGCTTGCCACGTCAGCAAACCCTGGGCCTCTAGCTGACATGAGCTCCAGCTGCCCCACCAAGGTGACCACAGGGCAGGGCACACGGGGTACCCCTGGTTAGCGCTCACTACAGGCCCAGCCTTCACACCAACGTGACGCAGGTGCCAAGTACCCTGGAATACTCCAGGCCCACACCTCTTTGGCTTCAGAGGGCTTGCTAGGGCACCCCTGAAGTAGAGCACTCCAGAACACTGCAGCTGACATGGGCCTCTGATCCAGCTGCACGGAGTGCCCGGGAAGCCCAGGCGTGTGTTGGCATCGGTTTCAGCTGCACCGCTAGGGTGCCCCCTGTGTAGAGTGCCTTGGAACCCTGTCACCTGCACTGGTCCAGCTGCCGAGCGAGCGCATCCACTGCGCGAAAGACCCTGGGACACCCTAGCTTGTGCTCAGCTGAGCTTCAGCCATCCCACCAGGGCACATTTTACAGGGAGAGTCCAGGGATCACATCAGCCCAGGCCCATTTTAGCTTTAGCTGTCCTGCCAGGGTGCCCCCTATGCGAAGCACCCTAGGACCTCCCAACCTGTATCTTACCTCAGTTCCAGCCACCCCTTCGGAGCAACCTCTGTGCAGAGTCCAAGAATACCCTGGTGTATAGCCGGTTCTGCTTCCGCCATCTAGCCAAGGTGCCCTCTATGTGCAGAGCCGTGGGTCCCCCCCAGCTAGCCCCCACTTTAGCGTCAGCCATCCCAGCAGGGCACCTCTGCACAGAGAGCTCTGGGACCAACCAGCCCACACACCACGTCAGTTCCAGCCACCCCACCAAGGCACCCCTCGCACGGAGCACCATGGAACACTCCGGCTTGTACCTATTTCAGCTTTAACTATCCTGCTAGACTGCCTTCGGCCAACAGATCCCTTGGACACTGCGGCGTGCGTCCATGTCAGTTTTAGTGGCACCTGCTACAGGGAAAGCCTCCTGGCCCATGCCAGCCACAGCTCCAGCCATCCAGCAAAAGTCACCAAGCACACATAGATGACGACCAACCACAAGACCATTCCTTCAACTTTAGGAGAAGTAGCCATTCCCACCTAATCCATAGAAACAAACACAGCAAGTCAAGCAAAATAGGGAGATAGAAAACTATGTTCCAAAAAAAAAAAAAAAAGAAGAAGAAGAAAAAAAAACTCAGAAAAACTAAATGAAACAGAGCAAAGAAATGTGCCTGATAAACAATTTAAATGTCATAAAGATACTCAGTGTGTTGGAGAGAAGAGTGTAAGAATTCAGTGAGACCTCCAATAACGAGATAGAAAATATAAAAAGGCACCAATCCGAGTTAAAGAATACAGTAAAAGAAATAAAAATAAAAACACTAGAGGGAATCAACAGTAGATAAGCGGATGCGGAAGAACGTATCAGCAATCTGGAAGACAGAGTAATGGAAAGCACCCAAGCTGAACAGAAAAAAGAGAAAAGAATTTTTAAAAATGAGGGTAAGTTAAGGGATCTCTTGGACACCAAGCAGACCAACATTTGCATTATGGTGGGAGGGGGGGAAAGGGGAGGGAGGGGGGACAGATGAGAGAAAGGGGTAGGAAACTTATTTGAAGAAATAATAGCTGAAAACCTCCCCAACCTAGGGAAGGAAAAGGACATCCAAGTCCAAGAAGCACCAGAGTTCCAAACAAGATGAACCCGAGGAGGTCTAGACCATTACACATAATAATTAAAATGTCAAAGATTAAAGACAGAGAATTTTGAAAGCAGCAAGAGAAAAAACAAAAAGTTACCTTCAAGTGACAACCCCATAAAACCATCAGCTGATTTCTCAGCAGAAACTTGGCAAGCCAGAAGGGAGTGGCAAGATATATTCACAGTGCTGAAATGGAAAAACCCTACAACCAAGAATATTCTACCTGGCAAAGCTATCATTCAGATCTGAAGAAGAGATACAGTTCTCCTAGACCAACAAAAGATAAAGGAGTTTATCATGCCTAAACTGCCCTTACAAGAAATGTTAAAGGGGTGTCTTTAAGTGAAAAGAAATGTCCATAATTAGACAAAAGAAAATTACGAATAAAAAGATATAAAATATGACAACATATACATAAAACACGGAGGAGGGAGTAAAAAGGAAAAGAAGGGGGAAAAGAAAACTTTTTTCTGTGTTTTGGTTTTTGGGTTTTTTTTTTTAGAATGTATTTGAACTTAAATGGCAATAAACTAATATAGACTATTTACTTAGGATGTAATATAGGAACCACAAAAAATAAAAAGAAAGCCAAACATAGCACTAAAGAAATTCATCAATCCCAAAAAAGAGAGCAAGAGAGAAAAGAACAGAGAAGAACTACAAAAGCAACCAGAAAACAAATAACAAAATGGCAGTAAGCGCATGACTATGAATAATTACTTCAAATATAAATGACCTAAATGCTCCAATCAAAAGACACACGGTGGTGAAATGGATAAAAAAACAAAATGCGTCTATATACTGCCTACAAGAAACTCACCTCAAACTTAAAGAAACATTCAGACTGGGGGCCCCTGGGGGCCTCAGTCAGTTAAGCATCTGGCTTCAGCTCAGGTCATGATCTAACAGCTTGCAGGTTCGAGCCCCATGCCAGGCTCTGTGCTGACATCTCAGAACCTAGAGCCTGCTTCAGATTCTGTGTCTCCCTCTCTCTCTGACCCTCCCCCACTCGTGTTCTTGCTCTCGTTCTTTCTCTCTCTCTTTCAAAAATAAACATTTAAATTTTTTAATTAAAAAAAAGACACATACAGACTGAAAGTGAAGGAATAGAAAAATATTTACCATGTAAATGGAGTGGGGGGGGGAACTAGGGTAGCAATACTAGTATGAGACAAAATAGACTTTAAAACAAAGACTGTAACAAGAGACAAAGAAGGGCATTACCTAATGATAAAAGGATAAATCCAACAAGAGTATATAACAATTTTAAATATCTATGCACTTAACACTAGAGCATCTAAATACATAAAGTAAATATTAATGGACATAGAGAAATTGGTGGTAATAT
>CM053579.1:92086218-92099362 GCA_028646485.1 Cryptoprocta ferox
CCCCCAAGGCACCTTGCTGATTGGTATTGGGTGACTTGTCCCCTTATTTTGGCCCTAAAATATGCTGATTGCACCTTGTGAAGGAACTTATTATAGGAAGTTCTTCTTTTGTGATTATGGGAGCAAATATTGCATTTCCTGAGAAACCTGTTTTTCTTCCACTCAAGAAAACAGGCTATTGACCCCTGCTCACAAAGAACTAACTTTTGCCTTTGGTATGCTAAAAACATTGTCTTGTATTTGAATGCTGAAGAAACCTTCCTTCCCCATATGATAAGCATCTAAATCACCTACATCAATCACTATCGATAAAGCTTATGCATGAGTCTTTTACCAATCTATGTTCTGGGAAATGTTTACATGCCAAAGAAATTTGTCATCAGAAATCATTGTCTAAGGCAAATGCCACTTCTGTGTTGTGCCCCATACACTTAATCATAAATAAAGCTGAGTCTCACTCAGTGCAGAGATGCCTGCCTGGTGATCAGAAAGAATCTCGTGGCTCTCTCATCCCTCCCTTTCGCCAACACCGTCCATCCTTCAGGGAACCCTGGACCTGCTGGAGCTGGACTCTGGCAAGCCAGGCAGAAAATTAAGGACGCAATGTCATTGAATGACACATTGGGCCAAATGGACATAACAGATATATACAGAACATCCCATCCAAAGCAACAGAATACGCATTCTTTTCAAGTACACATGGAACATTCTCCAAATAGATCACATATTAGGCCACAAAATAAGTCTCAATAAACTTAAGAAGATTGCAATCATACCATGCATCTTCTCCAATCACAGTGGTATGAAGCTATTAATGAAGCACACATAAAAAAATGGAAAAAACACAAACACATGGAGACTATATAACATGACACTAAGCAACCAAAGGGTCAGTGAAGCAATCAAAAAAGAAATAAGAAAAAAAATACATGGAAACAAATGAAAACACAACAGTCCGAAATCTTTAGGACACAGTGAAAGCAGTTCTGAGAGGGAAATATATAGAGATACAGGCCTACCTCCAGAAACAAAAAGCTCAAATAAATAATCTAACTTTGTACGTAAGGAACTAGAAAAAGAATAATAAAGCCCAAGGTGAGTAGAAGAAAGGAAATAATACAAATAAGAGCAATAATAAGTGACATAGAGACTAAACAAACAAAAAGCAAAAACAAAAACAACCCCAAAAACAACAGAAAAAAATCAATGAAGCCAAAATCTGTTTTTTTTTGAAAAGTTAAACAAAATCGACAAAGCCTTACCTAGATTCATATAAAAAAAAAAAAACCAGAAAGGACCCAGATAAATAAAATCAGAAACAAGAGAGAAGTAACTGACAACACAGAAATACAAAGAACTATAAGAAATACAAAGAATTATACAAAGAATTATAAAAATTATATGCCAACAAATTAGAGAATCTAAAAGAAATGGATAAATTCCTAGAAACATATTATCTTCCAAAACTGAACAAGGAGGAAATAGAAAATGTGAACAGATTATAAGTAACAAAATTGAGTTGGTAATCAAAAAACTACCCAAAAATAAAAATCCAGGACCAGAGGGATTCACAGGTGAATTCTACCAAACAGTTAAAGAAAGCTAATACCTATTCTCCTCAAAATATTCCAAAAAAAATAAAAGAGGAAGGAAAGTTTCCAAATACATTCTACAAAGCCAGCATGATCTTGATACCAAAACCAGCCAAAGACCACAAAAAAACAAAAAGAAAAAAAGAAAACAAAAAAGAAAAGAAACCTACAGGTCAATATCCCTGAAGAAAATAAATGAAAAAACCCTCAGCAAACTATTAGTAAACCACATACAACAATACATTAAAAAGATATTTCGCCACAACCAAATGAGATTTATTCCAGGAATACAAGGATGGTTCAATAATTGCAAATTAATCAACATGATACACCATATCAACAGAATGAAGGAAACAATCATGATCATCTCAACAGATGCAGAAAAGTCAACATTCATTCATGATAAAAAACTCTCAACAAAATGGGGTGAGAGGGAACATACCTCAACATAATAAAGGCCATATTTAACAAAGCCACAGCTAACATACTCAATTGTAAAACACTAGGAGCTTTTCCTCTAAGATCAGGAACAAGACAAGGATGTCCACTCTTGCCACTTTTATCCAACATAGTACTGGAAGTCCTAGCCACAGCAATCAGACAAGAAAAAGAAGAGGAATACATATTGGTTAAGAAGTTAAACTGTCATTATTTGCAGAAGACATGATACTATACATAGAAAATCCTAAAGACACCACTAAAAACCTACTAGAATAAATGAATTCAGTAAAGTTGCAAAACACAAAATTAATACCCCCAAATTTGTCAATAACAAAGTAGCAGAAAGAAATTAAGAACTTTACAATTGCTGGGGCACCTGGGTGGCTCAATCAGTTGAGGGTCCGACTTCAGCTCAGATTATGATATCTCAGTTCGTGGGTTCCAGCCCCGCATTGCGCTCTGTGCTGACAGCTCAGAGCCTGGAGCCTGCTTTGGATTCTGTGTCTCCCTCTCTCTCTGCCCCTCTCCCACTCACAGTCTCTCAAAAAATGAATTTAAAAAAAAAAACGTTAAAAAAATAAATTTACAATTGCACCAAAAGGAATAAAATACCTAGGAATAAACTTAACCGAAGAGGTAAAAGACCTGTACTCCAAAAACTATAAAACACTTATGAAAGAAATTCAAAATGACACAAACAGAAAGATATTCCACACTCTTGGATTGGAAGAATATTGTTAAAATATCCATATTACTCTATCTACAGAGTCAATGCTATCCCTTTAAAAATATAAACAGTATTTTTCACAAAACTAGAATAATACTAAAATTTGCAGGGAACCACAAAAGACCCCCAAATGGCCAAAGCAATCTTGAGAAAGAAGGAAAAAAGCTGGAGGTATCACAATTCCAGATTTTAAGATATATTACAGTTTAGTAATCAAAATGGCAGGATACCAGTACAAAACAAGACACATAGATCAGTGGAATAGAGAGCCCAGAAATAAACCCACAATTACATGTCCACTCCTTTGTCCCATCTATGACAAAGGAGGCAAGATTATATAATGGGGGAAACACAGTCTCTTCAACAAATGGTGCTGAGACAAGTGGACAGCTACATATAAAAGAGTGAAACTGGACCACCTTTTAATACCATATACAAAAAGAAACTCAGAATGGATTAAAGACCTAAATGTGAGATCCAAAACCATAAAAATCCTAGAAGAGAGCACAGGCAGTAATTTCTCAGATAGCGGCCATAGCAACATCTTTCTAGTTAGGTCTCCCAAGGCAAGGGAAGCAAAAGCAAAAATAAACTATTGGGACATCAAAGTAAAAAGGTTTTGCACAGTGAAAGAAACCATCAACATAACAAAAAGACAACCTACGGAATGGGAGAATACATTTGGAAATGATATATCTGATAAGGGGTTAATATCCAAAATATATAAAGACCTTGTACAGCTCAACACCAAAAACCTCTCAAACAATCCAATTAAAAAATGGGCAGAAGACCTGAAGAGACCTTTTTTTTTTTTTTAAAGAATATATACAGATGGCCAACAGAAACATGAAAAGAGGCTCAACATCACTATCATCAGGGAAATATACATTAACACCTCACTGAGAGATCACCTTCCACCTGTCAAAATGGCTAGAATCAAAAACACAAGAAGTAACAAGTGTTGGTGGGGACGTGGAGAAAAAGGAACCCTTGTACACTGTTAGTGGGAATGTAAATTGGTGTCACCACTGTGGGAAAGAGTATGGAGGTTCCCTGAAAAATTAAAAATAGAAATACCATATGATCCAAGAATACCACTAGTGGGTATTCATCCAAAGAAAACAAAACACTACTTCAAAAAAGATGAACGCACCCTTGTGTTGACTGCAACATTGTTTACAACAGCCAAGATATGGAAACAACTGAAATGTCCCTTGACAGATAAATGGATAAGGAAGATGGAGGGGGGGTATGTGTACATACATATAATGGCATATTACACAGCCATAAAAGGGGATGAGATCAGGCCATTTGAGACAACATGGAAGGACCTAGAGCATATTATGCTAAGAGAAATAAGTCAGACTCAGGAAGACAAGTATCATATGATTTCACCCATAAGTAGAATTGACAAAAAGACAAATCAATACACGAACAAAAAGCAGAACCAAACCTATAAATACAGAGAACAAGCTGATGGTTCCCAGAGGGGCAAGGGGAGGGTGTTGAGCAAAATGGCGAAGGGGAGTAGGAGATACAGGCCTCCAGTTATGGAATGACTAAATCATGGGAATAAAGACACAGCATAGGGAATGATACGGTCACGGGGGTGTATCAGGACAGATGGTGGCTACATACTTTGGTGAATTACACTGTACAACTGAAACTGATGTAACATTATGTGTCAACTATACTCAAATAAAAATAAAAAATACGTTTTATGTAAGTCAAAAATGCACATATGGATATATTTGCTATTTAAAATATAAGAACTTTTGTATGGCAAAGGTAATATGACAAAGTCAACCGACAATAGATGTGGACAAAAATTTCTAACACAAATGACAAAGGGTTAACATCTGTACTGTACAAAACTATTTTACAAACTGATAAGAGCTCGAAAAATGAGCAAAAAGAATATGAACATGCGATCCACAGAACAGCATGTCCAAACCCATGAAAAGATGGTCCAATTCTCTAGTAGAGAATAAAAATTAAAGTATTTATGAAATGTCATTTTATACCCATCAGATTCACAAACCAGAACTGTAATATCTAATGCATCTCTACCAGCATTAGAATTTGGGGAAGACAATTGAGCAACAGCTCTCAGTTTTAAAAGATGATTACTATACTGACCAGCAATTCAACTTCTGGCTATCTGTCCCATTGGGAGGGTGGATTATAGTCCTATGTAGGCACATTCAATATGTATTACAGCTTTGCCTCAGTGGTCAAGATCTGGATACGAAGAAAATACCTATTGAAAACAGGTAGGCCGAATCAAGGGTGGTCCTCTGTAGCACTGAATTATTATACAGCCACTGAAAAGAACAAATTAGTGAACAAAAATGTTCATGGTAGCACTGTCCATAATTACTCCAAAGTCCTTCTGTAGTAGAACGGATAAATAAATCCTGGTATATTCACACCATAGGACATTACAGACTAACCAGAATGCACAAACTACAACTACATACAGCAACCTTACGAATGTCATATCATGTTGTACAAAAGAATATGTACCAAATGACTCCATGGACACCAAGCACAAAGCAGGCTAAAACAAAATCTGTGAGGTTACAAGTCACAATGATAGTTGCACGTGTGTGGGGGTGGGGGGGGAGATATGTGGAAGAAGGCATGAGGGGGATTGGAGGATTCTGGGACACTGGTCATGTTCTGTTTCTGGATCTGGGTGCTAGTTACATAGGTTTATTCATTGTAGGAATTCACCAGTACACTCACGATGTGTGCATTCAAAAAAGAAAAAGAATTAGAGCCATTACAACCTGTAGGGATTTCAAGTAGGTATTATTGGTTGAGAAAAGCAGAATGCAGAAAAATATGTATAATGTAATTCCATTTTATATAGCATATAATCATCAAACCACCTTATATATTACTGTGTATGTAAATAAACTGTATGAGGACAGATATAGACCTGTACAGGTTCATATGGGACAGATGAAAATACAGAAGGCCATAGAGTAGGTTAACATGGCTTCCCCAGGTGAGTGAGGTAGGATGATGAAGGCCATGCTTATGTTGGGGGAGGAAAGGGAAAAGGGGGAAAAAATGTGCCCCTGTTTTTTTAGGGTATAATATCCCATTTCTGTAAAAAAAATTCAAGGGGAAAATTATTTAGAAGTATGTTCTACCAAAGTTTAAAAATTGAGACTCACTAGAGGCGCCTGGGTGGCTCAGTTGGTTGAGTGTCCGACTCTTGATTTTGGCTCAGGTCATGATCCCAGGGTTGTGGGATCGAGCCTGCTAAGTGTGGAGCCTGCCTGAGATTCTCTCTCTCTCTCTGCCCCTCTCCCCCACTTGCTCTCTTTCTCTCTAAAATAAAAAAAATTTTAAAAATTGAGACTCACTAAATGACAGTATTGTGTAATTCAAACATCATGGCATATTATAAATTCCATTGTCCAAGTGAAAATACGAAGCCTCAAGATTATTAACAAATAGCAGTAGAAACCAAAAGCCCATTTATTGGCTTCTAGCAATACGTCGGACCCAGACAACTTGAAAATCCTTTTACTATAATCACCTAGAAGTACAAGGTAAAATGTAACATAATTATGTTAAATGTGCAGCTAAGCTCACAAATAATAAAAGCAAATCCCCAGGTGCCAAAAACAGAGAGGGGAATGAAAAGAGCACAGAGTGAGTGCTTGAGCTACTGGGGAGGAGGGGGAGGGGGTGTGTTTGTCTCCAGAACGTATGGGTTTGGTGTTAATTCCCACACAGGGGTAGTAAATGAAGCTTTGGAAGGTAGGGGTTGGAATTCAGTACTTTGCATAAAGCCAAGACCCTTAAAGGGCTCTTTTATTTATGAAAAGATTTAAAAACAAGAGCAACTATGGCACACAGGGCTTTGGGTGGGAAAAAAAGAAAAGCTCTCTGAGAATTCGAAACCACAGGACCACAATTCACGTTGCTTTTACTCTACCCACATCGTTCAGAAACTCCAGACTAAAAAGTAACAGAATTATTCCTCAAGCAGTGATACTACCATGGCCCAAGGCAGAAGCAAACAAAAAACTTCTCTGAAGAATTGCGCCCACATCCCAAATATCATGGGATTTTACACAGAAAAAAACCACAAGCCCTGCTTTCACCATAAAAAATGGCAGAGCCTGTGAGAGAACAATCCAACCGGATCAAGAGTCTGCACACACAATTATACCCACGTGAACTCGAAATATGGAGAGATAGCCAGAAAGAGATTATAAAAGAAATACATATAAAATGACTGAGGACTAGAAAGGAAGAAAACAAATCCTAATAGAACTAAACCCTATGAAAAACAAAGAGCCAGCAGACTTGAAAAAAATAGGAGAGGCCCCTTCATGTATCTTGGAATAAATCTTTTAAAAAAGATTGTAAGAATGATAATGAAAAATCTTTTAATAAAAGACATTAGAGAAGACTAAAATAATTGGAAAAATACACCATGTTTGTGGATAGAAAGACTCAATATAGTAAAGATGTCAATTCTCTCCAGATAAATCTCTAAATTTAACGCAGTTCCTACCAAAGTGCAACAGATTTCACAGAAATCCTACAATGTACACAGAGGACTAAAGGACCCAAGATATTTTGAGGAAGAATAAAGATGGGGGAGGGGTGGGAGCTCATAATGGCAGCTACGAAGACTCTAAGCTGTAGTGTTTAAATACACGAGGTATTTGTGAGAGGACAGATCAGAGACCAATGGGTCTTACAAGCAGGGCTTACTAACACGACAGAGGTGCATTTCAAATGAGTGGGAAAGAATGAACTATTCAAGGGGTGCCTGACTCTGTTGGTTAAGTGCCAACTCTTGATTTTGGCTCAGGTCATGATCTCGGTTAGGTTGACGAGATGGAGCCCCGTGTAGGGCTCTGCACTGACAGCATGGACTTTGCTTGGGATTCTCCCTCACCTCTCTCTCTCTCTGCCCTCCCCCACCCCACTCACACACACTCTCCAAATAAATGAATAAACATTAAAAAAGATTTTCAGAAAAAACAATGAACTATTCAATAAATGGTGCCTCCACATCACACCCCAAAATCATTTCCAGTGGATGAAAGAGCTAAATGTTCTTGAAAAACACTTTTTTGGACGGGGGGTGGAATACAGTCAATTCTCATTATTTGTAGTATTTGTGTTCTCTAGAATTGCGGCAACTACTGGTTTCGTGAACACTGAAGCACTGCTCCTGGGGAAACGCAGGGCTTGGTCCCTGCGAGACTTAGGTCACAAGATTTTCGTCGATTGATCAATAACATAACCTCATTTTAGGTGCGTTTCTGTTTAAAGACGCCTCACTTCATACGTACAGTTGACTCATGAACCCCGAACTCAGGCCAGCAGTGCTCTACCTCATGCCTGAAGGAAGCTTATCTAACACAGCTGTTTTCTCTGAAAGACTCCCCACCCCAAGGCCTTCTTGCACGTAGGAACAACACTAGAACTTCAGCACTACGTTTGAGGGCCATTTTCAACAGTGGAATCACCACCACAAAGCACAAAAATACAAAAAACCATGGCACGAAATATACCATGAGAGGGACGCTTCTTTGCGGTCTGAAAGCCGAACGGGAAGGCAGAGCATCGCCTTGTTTGACCTCAGCTGGGAACGTGTTTGACTCCAAATCTCACTGCTTGGCACACCGCCACCGTAAATACTGACTGTGAGTATACATATATACTTCGTAAGGTTGAAATGTGGTTAAGCACAACTCGTGTGTCAAGCAGAAGTTTTACAACATTAAATAACAATCTTCAGTAAAACCAAAGTATATTTTTTAGGTGAAAACTCCAACGAAGGCATATAATTAATTCCAGAGATTGGAAGCCCAAGAGAGAAAATGAGAGTTCCAGAAAGAACTCCAATGGTAAGTAACCAAATGCTATTCAGGAAGCAACCAAAAAAAAAAAAAAAGAAAAAAGAAAAAAAGACTCAGCCCGGACTGCCTTCAAACCACCATCCTGGGATTATCTGTGGATTTTCATAGAAGAGAACGGGGCAGATGCTCTATATACATCAGTTTCGGAGCACTCAGCAAGATTCTGTCCTTTTGGAACCACTCTCAGTATGAAATTTTGTATCGGTCGGGGTTCAACCAGAAGCTGAGCCAGGAGGATATAGATGCATATGTGATTATATATATGAAACCACTAGAAGGGGTTTATGCAAATGTGGGAGCTGGTGAAGCAGGCTCTGGAAGATGCCATACCTGGGGGTGGAGCTCCGAGTCCACAGGGCAGGCAGTCCGCAGGGGAAGATGAAAAGCAGGCTGCGACGCACAAGCACACGCTGGCACTCCACAGGAATGGACTGAAGACTGAGTCCATTCTTAGTCTCTGGTGTTGGTGATTGGTGATGAGGTCATCCTGCAGAAGCCGGGGCCCTTCATCACGGAGCTACCGCACACCTGGGCCAGGAGTCTCATCACGGAGCTACCGCACACCTGGGCCAGGGATCAAAGATGCTGACAGAGGATTCGAGGGGAGCTTAGAGCAACTGCAGGCCTGGCAGCCACTTGACACCAACAGAGTGGCTCACCAGGTCAGCAACAGCGTGTGGGAGCTACACCATGACCGCTCCTTCCCTTTGCCTTCCCAGTCACTCAAGAATCTCCCTGGCCACCCATCTTAACCAGAAACATGTAAGAAAGGGGAATTCTGAGAAATGTAGTTCAGCTGGCCAAATTGACACATTGGAAAACCGTCACATTCTTTAACAGTTATAGCTCTTCAGACCCTCTTTTTGTTCTTCGGTTAGCTTTAGTAAATTATAATTTTCCCTAGGAACCGGTCCATTCACCTATTATTAAAAATAGTTATTTACCATATTCTTGTGAACTGTTTTTAGCAATTTCTGGTAGAGCTACAGTTACATCCCTTTTCACTCCTTCATATGGTTATCTTATGTTGTTTCTAATCTAATTGCATTATGATCAGGCAATGTAGTGCCTTTGTTTTTGGTTGCTTGGTATTTGAGAGATGTTTTGTGGTCTAATACATGATCAATTTTTATAAATGTCCCATGTGTGCTTGAAAATAATGTGTATTCTCTAAAATTGATTCCAGAGTACACACGCTCAAAATTAGGTGAATTAGGTTGTCCAAAATTCTATACACTATTTTTTTACTTACATGGTCAATTCCTGACATGGGTATATTGAAAATCTCCCTCTATCAATTTCTTCTACTAGTTATGTCAATTTTTGCATTATAAACGTTAGAGCTCTGTTATTAGATGCATACACATTGGGGCGCCTGGGTGGCTCAGTCGGTTAAGCGTCTGACTTCGGCTCACGGCATGATCTCACAGTTTGTGGGTTCGAGCCCCGCATCGGGCTCTGTGCTGACCACCAGCTCAGAGCCTGGAGCCTGCTTCAGATTCTGTGTCTCTTTCTCTCTCCGCCCCTCCCCTGTTCACTCTCTGTCTCTCAAAAATAAATAAATGTAAAAAAATAGATGCATATACATTTATAATTCTTCTATCTTCCTGGTGAATCATTCCTCTTAGCATTCAGTAATGACCTTTTTTACCCCTAATGATATTTTTTGCCTCAAAGTCTATCCTGTCCGATGTTAGTATTGCTATGATTTTAATTATGCTCTTTTTTTCCCCCTGCCCACTAAAGGGTTTCTTTTAATTCCTTGCCAGCTCATCTATGCATTAAAAAAAATACCAAATGGGGTTGCAAGATATCTAACCTGGCGTATTGATAGATCTTGAAGTTCTCAAAATTAGAAAAAAAATGAAACACATACTCGCCTTTAAAGAGAAGCCTATTATGTTTGATATGCAATTGAATAGCAGAACAAATTGCACAATGTATGCATAGCCAAGTCCCCATCTCACCAAAGGTGTCAAACCATATTAATTGTAGGCCTCAATCTGAATTGTATTTACTTTGTATCTCCAACAGACAAGGAAAAAAATATGCTTTTTCAAACAATCCAGTCCCATGGCTTCCCCGAAGAATCTGATATGGCCCCCATCCCTCAGGGGTGGTTCCCCCACAATTGAGAATCACTAGTTTATGGTCTCCAAAGAAGATTCAGTTTAAAGATGGAAATATTTTATTCCATTACTAGTTTGGTATTCCTCCTCCCATCCCTCAGTCACTCACAGATGTTGCACTTTTCTCTGGGGCTCTGTGGGTTCCTTTCAACATGTTTCCAAAGGGCTCTGGTCTCCTGGTCCAAGAGGCCAACACAAGGTTCAAATCCTGTTTCTACCTGGCAGTGCGCGAGTCCTAACACTGGAGCCAAATCCTATCAGCTGACATTTAACCTAGTCTTAACAATTACAGCTTACTGGGGACTCAAATACCCACACTAGACATCTGCTCATGGCATGAATGGAGGTCTACTTTTCTCTACAACTGATTATGAATTACAAGGGTTCTGGAATAGATGGTGTCAGTGATTTGGGGCCCAAGGTTTACAAGGAGAGAAAGCCCTAGTTCTTGTTAAGCAAGGCTGGTCTCTGATTTGTGCAATTTATGCACTACATGGAAAGCCTTTAGAAACTCATTAAAGTCAATGCTTCCATCTTTGTTTAAGTCCATTCTTTCAGCGAGCTCATCAACTTGAAAATCATCAATATGAATGTTGTAGTGACGATTGAAGAGTTTCCACATGGAACGAAATTCTTCCATGGAAATCAGGCCTAAAAGAATATAGAAGAAGGTGTGAGTGTTCATTTTAAGACCCACCTAATGGTGGGGTGGGGAAGCTATATTGACTGAATGGTCCCAATGAGAAGCTCACTACCATGCCCGACGATTAAGACACTGAAGGAAATGGAAAAACCAGATTGTAAACATAAGAAACAATATGTCACTCTCAACTACCAAGTGATCCTGACATTATTCCAAGCCTGGAATGAGTATACACCCAAGGGATGGGGGTAGATTGTGGACTGTGGGACTCTATGTAGTATAGAAATTACAAGATCTAAAATCTAAGGGAAAAGGACATCAAAGCAGAGGGAGAAGATACCATGGCACTCTATAAGAGGATTGCAAACAATGGCTATACCATGTTTTATAGGCAATAATTTGGTTTCATATTTTGATTATTGACTTTTTGGTATTCCGTGACCTCTGCATTTGAGGATTATCTGATGATTGTTTTAGAGTTTAAAAATAAGTATGGGGTGCCTGGGTGGCTCAGTCAGTTAAGCATCCAACTTCAGCTCAGGTCATGATCTCGCAGTTCATGAGTTTGAGCTCTGCTTCCGGCTCTGTGCTGACAGCTCTGAGCCTGGAGCCTGCTTCAGATTCTGTGTCTCCCTCTCTCTGCCCCTCCCCACTCACATTCTGTCTCTCTCTCTCTCTCTCGCAAAAATAAATAGAAACATTAAAAATAGTAATAATAAAGTTTGAAAATAAGTAATTGTGCATCAAACCCAAGCAGAAATGAATTTTCATACTCCTGAGTCCCAAAAACAGAATCAGAACTCCTGGAATGATTTTTATTGCCAGGAGTAATTACTATGTTTAAATGGACAGTGAATTTTCTTTTCATCTGTGCTGGTGATTTATAAAAGGAGCTATTCTTGTCTAACAGATACAGAGGCCTATATAGGGGGCCATATGGTCTTGAATACAGTTTGTGGACAAACTAAAATAGTAATAATCTTAAACATGAGTTTATCATCGCCCCACCACCCCCCCGCCCCCGCTGCCCCCAAGTTAAACCAACTTTGGAATGAAGAATGCAATAGATGAAAATAGAGTTCTGGTTTCCAAAAAACAGATTCGCCCTTGCTTTCTACTGCTACTGAACTAATCAAAGTTCATTTACCTGAGTGATCAGAATCAATGACATTAAAGATGAGTTGCAGGTCAGATCGGTATCTGTACAGAGTTTCAATTAGAGTAGATTGAGCCTAAAATAAAGATGTTCTAAGTGTTAAAACACATAGAATAACAGTCAATTTTAGTAAATGTTACAAATACAAAACATTATCACCCATTCAAAGCGTGTGATTTAGATAGAAACTGGAGAAGGCAGGCCTTCCTTGGAGGCCCAACCTTCTTTAATCAGAGAAAGGACTGTGCTCTTGTGTGAGAAAGTGTGTGCAGTCTGCAGGGCCCACGCCAATCAGGACACAGTGAACAACAGCCAACATTTACTGAGAACAGCTGTGTGCGGGCTCCGCACTGAGTATTTTCTCTGCATTATTTCATTCAGTCCTCAACAGCAGCCCCAAAGAACAGAGTTATTATTATGTCCATTTTACAGATTAGAAAACAGAGAGGTAAAGTAAGTTTTGCAAGGTTCACATAGCTAGTGAATGGGATCTGATCTCAGCTGCCTGAAGCCAAGGCCCATGAGTTAGGGCACCGTGTAAACTGCCTCTTAAGTG
>CM053579.1:92099462-92124535 GCA_028646485.1 Cryptoprocta ferox
AACTCTCCCTGGGGTATTCCCATTTTAATAAGAGATTTTAAGTTTTACAAACACGTAAGGCATAAGGTGTCATGTCAGCAGGTCTATACCCTCGCTGTTTAATAGGGACTCTGTTGAGGAGTTTAAGGGGTGAGTTGTATGAAAGAGTGGGTGTCATATCTGCCCTTCTGCTGGAAAGCCCATCAGAAAAGAATCACATATTTGACATGGACTTGCTTGCAGAAGCTTTTCCTTTTTTTTCCATTTTGCCTATCCTTAGAAAGCACAAATTTCCCAAACAGATCACAATGTACCCGGGAGAGCCCCCTTAGGCCTTCCCCAAGACTAATGCCCATCCACTAGATGATTCTACGCCCAACTTTTCAAGACTGAGTTCCTCTTATGAGTCATCCGAAGCGTGTTTCGCTCCAACCAGGGTTTTGCTGGGGTTCTGTTTCACTTGCCTCTTTCACAGGTTTCTGAATGTGGATATCCTGGAAGCTGGACATGTAGTTAATATTTCCATCTGTGTCTGTGGTGACCAGATGTGAACTCAGGCATCTCCATGGTAAGTTCAGCCCCAAAATGTTCTCCATTGAAAAAGCCCACTGGCCCACAGAAAGTTTTCCTAACAACAACAACAGCAAGAACAACAACATCAAAGCCCATATAATTGGTTGATGATTTGATAAAGAAATGCAACCTACTTGTCAGAGTCAGGGAGCAGCCTGGGGTTTTGAGGCCTGGGTGCCTCCTTCTCCCCTTTGTGATTTGTCCCACCAGGCCCCATGGCTCTGAGGGACAAACAAACTAAAGAAAGTCTCCAGTGTTCCACAGATCTTTGCTGTTCTGTTATGTGTAAGCAATCAGACATTGGGTGTTCGATTTTTTGTTCCCTTTTCTGATTAATGAAGTAAGGTGTATTTACAATAGAAGATTTTAAAACATAAAAGGATATAAAGGATAAAAGATGACTTTCATTTTTTATATTTTGGCATGTAATTCACTTCTCATTTTCCAAGGTCCTATCCTTTCACCCCTCAATATTATATGTAGTTTTTCAAAATATAAATATCTTTATTTTTCCTGATTATTAAAGATATGCTCATCTGAAATGATTTTGAATAATAGAAAACAATGTTATTACTTCTATCTGGTGTATACAAACATGGATATATATAAATATATCTATATTTTATCTTTCTTAGAGCCAAATATGCCTTGTAGTCTAGCAAATGTTTTATATACATGTGTCTATGGCAACACACACAGCATACTTATTCTGAGTTTTTACTTACAAGAAATCATGGACATCCCTCTATGTTAAGAAACATAGATCTACATCATTGTTTTAATGGCTATTAAACTATTCCATTATCTCCTTAGGATCACTCCTATAAGTGGAATTACTGGATCAAAGGGTATGCACATTTTTAAGCCTTTTGACATATAATACCAAACTGCTTTTGACAAAAAAATATCCATTTACGCTCCCATAAAACCACTCCCCACATACTTAACGGCCGAAGACATAATTCTTTTTATCTTTTTTAAAAGTTATTTTCATTCCAGCTACCATACAGTATAATATTAGTTTCAGGTGTACATATAGTGATTCCACACTTCCATACATCACCCCATGCTCACCCTAAGTGCCCTCCTTAATCCCCATCACCTATTTCACCCATCCCCCAGCCACCTCCTCTCTGGTAACCATCAGTTTGTTCTTTGTAGTTCAGAGTCTGTTCTTGATTTGTCTCTTATTTTTTTTTTCCCTTTGCTTGTTTTGTTTCTTAAATTTCACATATGAGTGAAATTATATGCTATTTGTCTTTCTCTGACCAACTTATTTCGTTTAGCATAATACTCTAGCTCCATCCATGTCATTGCAAATGGCAAGATTTCCTTCTTTTTTGTGGCTGAGTAGTATTCCAGTGTGTGTGTGTGTGTGTGTGTGTGTGTGTGTGTGTGTGTGTATACCACATCTTATTTATCCATTCATTAACTGATGGACACTTGCATTGCTTCCATAGCTTGGCTATTATAAATAATACTCCCCTAAATATAGCGGTGCATGTATCCCTTTGAATTAGTGTTCTTGTATTCTTTGGATAAATATCCAGTAGTGTGATTGCTGGAACTTAAGGTATTTCTACTTTTGAATTTTTGTTGAAGAAACTCCATACTGTCTTCCACACTGGCTGCACCAATTTGCATTCCCACCAACAGTACATGAGTGTTCCCCTTTCTCCACATCCTCACCAATACCTGTTACTTGTGTTGTTGATTTTAACCATACTGACAGGTGTGAGGTGATATCTCATTGTGGTTTTGATTTGCATTTCCCTCATGATAAGTGATGATGAACATCTTTGCATGTGTCTGTTGGTCATAATTCTTTTTTTTAATTAAAGTTCAACACATACAGAAAAATTCACAAAACAAATACAGAGCTCAGTGAATTATCACAAAGAGAATTCCTATGTAAACACCACCAAGGACAAGAAATACAACGTTGCCAAATCCATGATTCCACTCATGTGGAATTTAAGAAAAAAATAAACAAAGGGAAAAAAAGAGAGAGGCAAACCAAGAAACAGACTCTTAACTATAGAGAACAAACTGATAGTTACTAGAGGGGAGGTGGCCGGGTGGCCGGGTGAAACCGGTGATGGGGACTAAGGGGTGCACTTGTCAGTGAGGAGTACCAGATGATGTATGGAAGTGTTGAATCACTATATTGTACACCTGAAGCTAATATTACACTTTTCACGAACTGGAATTTAAATAAAAACCCAAAGTTAAAAAAAAAAAAAAAAGAACATTGCCAATATTCAAAAGGCCCCCTTGTGGCCCTTCACAATTACTATCACCTCCCACTTTGCTAAAGAGAGCTGCTATCTTGATTTCTAATACTATAATTTGCTTTTTGCCTTTTTTGATCTATATGTAAATGGAATCATGAGGTAGATATTTTGGGGGAAGCCTGGCTTCTTTTGCTCAACACTAAGTTCATGAGATTCAGCCATGTTGTTCCATTTAGTTGTAGCATCTTCATTTTAATGAAGTGTATAGTATTCCATGGTGTGAATATACATAACTTATATATCCATTCTACTGTTGGTGGACATTAGGTTATCTCCAGTTTGAGGCTATTACAAACAGTGCTCCTAAGAACATTTCTGTACATGCCCTTTTGGTGCATTGAACCTATAGCTCAATTTGAAGAGAAGTTATAACTTGACAACTTCAGCCCTTGCACACAGCAATACCTACCCATTTATTTTAGTCCTTTTTAATTTCTCTCAATAATATTTTAGAAATCTCATACATCATTAGGTTCCTTTCTCATACTTGATTATCTACTGTGAATAGTATCTTTGGAGACTTTCATTGTCTAAAAGTTCATTGTTAGCTCTACCAGCTATCAGCTTACTCCTACTCTGCTCCAAATCTATCCTTCTTTGCCCTGTTTTGTGATACGGGAACTGAACCCTGTAAATAATTGTCTTTCGGCACCTGGTATACTGTCAGTAAGAGTACAGGAAGAATGCTCGAAGACACTGCAGAAGAAATACTTCTGGTATGCTCGCCTTCTTGCTTTTTCAGTACAGCATGGTGACCAGAGGTGTGTGGGAAATGCATTGGCACCCACTCTCTAGTCAATTTTGCTGACACCACAGTGAATGGCTTCCTTGCCAGGAGTGTGTGGGAGACACAGTGGTACACAGCCCAAAAAGGGTTTTGCTGGCACCCCAGTGGGTGGCTCCATCCACTTCACTCTGGGCTCAACAGCTACAAATGAGCTTTGACATGAGACATCTCAGTGAACTTCTACCCCGTCTGGTGGGCCACAGTCATACCCTCTCCAATTAGGTCTGAATCTTAGCCTTGATTGAGAGTAGGCAAATCTTCCAAGTCTGTTCCTTCCTTGGGTTCACTTTCTTAGCCTTAGAGATAGTAGCTGCGCCCTGCAATTTCCATTCCTGTATTCTTTAGCATTCTCTTTTAGCCATTTGAGTAATTTAATAACCTTTTACTAGTTAATAATTCTCTACATTAAATTTCCCAGTTCAAATTATTGCTGTGGTTTCTATCTCCTGAATAGACTCTGACTGATACACTAATATAAGGAAATGCAATACATTTCTGTTGTATTGACCTTGTGTTCTACAACTTGTTAAATTCAATTATTAATTCTAATAGTTTTTCTGTGTATTTGGGTTTTCTATATATTCAATTATGTTGTCTATACATAGTAACATTTTGTTTCTTCCTTTGTAATTCTTATCATCTTATTTAATTTGCCTTATTGTAGCAGCTAGCATCCCTTGTACAATGTTGAACAGTATTGAAAGTAGGCATCTGTATTCGTCTCCTATTGCTGCTGTAACAAAAGACTACAGACTTAGTGGCTTTAAAGAATACAAATTTATTCGCTCCTAGTTCTGGGGCCTAGAAGTCCAAAATCAGTTTTGCTGGGACAAGTCAACGGTCAGCAGGGATGGTTCCTTTGAGAAACTCTGATGGGAGGATCTGTTTTTCTAGCCCTTTTCAGCTTCCATTATCACATCACCTCCTCCTCTGACTCCTACATCCCTCTTATAAGGACCATTGTGATTATATCAATTCCACCTAGATGATGCATGATAGTCTCTCTAGGTCAAGATCATTATTTTTTTAAAGGATTTTATTTGTAAGTAATTTCTATACCCAACATGGGGCTCGAACCCACAACCCTGAGATCAAGAGTTGCATGTTCCACTGACTGAGCCAGCCAGATGCCCCTCAAGATCATTATTTTAATCACATCTGCAAAATCCCTTTTGGGATATAAGGTAACATTCAGAGATTCTGGGGATTAGGATCTTTCTCTCATCCCCAATCTTAGAAGAAAAGGTCTCAACATTACCCCATCAATTATGCTATTTTCTATAGGCTATAATAGATATCCTTTATAAGATTAAGAAAGATTGCTTCTATTTTTAGTTTTCTAAGTGTTTTCTAAAACTATGAAACCAAAGTAAAATACAACCAATAAGTTTTTCTTATTTTTAAAGAATTATGACTTAATTTTGTTAAATTGGTGAGTTACACTGATTGATTTTTGAATGTCAAATCAGCCTAGAATTCCTAGTGTTTCTAGAATAAACCAACCTGTTTGTTTTACGTTAACCTATTTATAATATTTCATTTAGGACTTTTTTCATCTAAATTTATGTCTGAGATTAGCCTTTAATTTTCCTTTTCCATAATGTTTTTATTAGGTTTTGGTATCAAGGTTATGCTGACCTCCTAAAATAATCTTCGAAGTGTTCCTTCTATTTTTATTCTCTGGAAGAGTTGTGTAAGACTGTTTTTTTTTTTAAAGTAGGTTTCATGCCTAGCACGGAGCCCAGTGCAGGGCTTGAACTCTAGAACCCTGAGATCAAGACCTGAGCTGAGATCAAGAGTCAGATGCTTAACTGAGTCATCCAGGTGCCTCTAGACTGGTTTTATTCTTTAAGAAAAAAATTTTTAATGTTTATTTATTTTTGAGAGAGACAGAGTATGAGCGGGAGAGGGACAGGGAAAGGGAGACACAGAATCTGAAACAGGCTCCAGGTTCTGAGCTGTCGGTACAGAGCCGGATGTGAGGCTAGAACCCACAGACCACCAGATCATGACCTGAGCCAAAGTCGGATGCTTAACCTTCTGAGCCACCCAGATGACCCTAGACTGGTTTTATTCTTAAATGTATATTTTAATGGCTAATGAAGCTATCTGAACTCAGGGCCTTCCTTGTGGGAAGTTTCAAAATTTCAGATCCAATTTCTTCAACAGTTAAAGAATTGTTCAGGTTTTCTGTTTCTTTTTATGTCAGTTTTGGTAAGCGTGTGTATGTGTGTATGTGTGTACATATATATTTTAGGAATTTGTCCATTTAATAAAGTATGAACTCATTAGCATCAGAGTTTCCATAATACATCTTATGAGCTTTTTAATATCTGTAAAGTCTGTATGTACTAACATCTCCCTTTTCAATTCTGGCATTGGTTATTTCTCTTTGTCTGTCTGTCTCCTTACCAGGGTTTTATCAACTTTACCAGTTTCTTCAAATAACCTTTTTTTTTTTTTTACTTTGTTGATCATAGTTTCATCTTTAAAAATATATGCATTTTCAATTCTTCTCTAACTTGCATCTTATATGTTGCATTTTCCTTATCATTCAGTTGCAGAATTCTAATTTCCACTGTGATTTGTCCTTTGATCCAAGGGTTATTTAGAAGTGTATTTCTCATTTCCAAGCCCAAGGGGGATTTTCTGGCTACTTTCTGTCATTGAGTTATAGCTCAATTCACCATGACAGAAAATTTACTCTGTATGTTTCCAATACAAAATTTGAGATTTGCTTTATTTTCCAGGCTAGTCAATTTCTGTTAAGTGTTTCATGTGTGCTTGACAAGAATGTGTATTCTGCAATGTTGAGCAGGGTTCTATATATGTCTTTTAGGGAAACTAATCTTTTTGTCAGTTAATTCTTTCAGTTAAAGGAGTATTAGAATCACCCACTATGATGGTAGATTTTTTTACTTCTGCTTGTTCTGTCCATTTTTGTTTTACATATTTTTGAGGCTATATTAATAGGTACATACACATTTAGAATGGATTCAATTGACAAACTGAATATTTTATCATTATAAAGTGTCCCTTGTTATTTCTAGTAATGTAGATTTCCTTGAAGTCTACTTTGTCTAATATTAATAGAGCTGTTCCAACCTCGGTTTTATTAGTGTTTTCATGTTTGTATCTTTTTCTAAATTTTATTTTCAATGTTTGGTATATATTATTCCACTGTCTACTGGCTTCTGTTGAGACTGTTGAGAAGTCTTCTATCAGTCTAATTGTTTTCCCTTTGTAGCAATGTGTATTTCTCTCTGCTTGCTTTTAGGATATTTTCCTCTGCTGTTGGTGCTCTGTGGTTTCTCCACAAGGGTGTATAGGTGTGGATTTAATTTTTTTTTATCCTATTTGAGAAACACTGTACCTCTCTGCCTGTGAATTTAAGTTGCTCATCAATTCTGGAAAAGTCTCAGCCATTATCATCCTCTCTTACATTCTATCCTCCTGGGACCCTGAGTTGATGTATGTTAAACTTTATTTTACGGTCCTTTAGTCTTACCCTTTCTAATTCTGTCTTCAGCAGTGTCTAATCTTCTATTTAACCCATCCATTATGGTTTTTTTAAACAAGTATATTTTTATATCTATTTGGTTCTTCTTCAAATCATTTTTTAAATGCATATCTGTGATTCCACCTTTTATTTCTTTAAACATTTCTTAGTTATTTTTATTTGTATTCAGTAATGCCAATATCTGATATCTTTAGGGAATGAAATCTGTCGTTGTTTCTGTTGACTCTTACAGCAGCTTGTCTCCTTCCTTGTTTCATGATCTTTGGTTACAAACTCATGGTTGATCTTAATCTCTGCATATATTAGTGGCCAAAATTAGGGATGCATCCATTGAACATGGATTTGCATTTGCTTGCCAAGAGTCAAGGGGCACTACAAAAATAGGCCTACTTTAGCCACTTTGAGGGTCCAGGCTTAATGTGGAAGTCTCAGATTCGGCTTATCTATCTTTCTATTATCCTTTGGTCTAGTCTCAGGATTGAGTGCAACACCAAAATTAGCATTTGCCCCCAGGACAATCTAGCATTTTGTGCTAGTTTGCTGCTCCATGCTGGTTTCAAAAAACCTTTCATGAAAGAAAAATGTTTCCTAGATACTTACTTATCTTACTGTGAGGCTGGTAGATGCGTTACAATTCTGTATCCTCTAGAATCTAGCTGTTTCTTAACAGGAGGGCCTTCCAGAGTGTCTAGTTTGAGCCACCACCAGAAAAGAAGAGTTGCTGTTGTTTCAAGTTGAAAGAAACTTACAGCAAAGGAGGGATATGGCTTTTTTCAAGCACATAATGGATTATATTTTATTTTTATCTCTATCTTTCCTTGCCAGTAAAAATAGAGAACTGAAATCTTAAGGAAGCAAAAGGAAAAATGAAAACTGATTTGTACGTAAGCTGGTATGTTAAGAAACAGTAAGCATTACATAATTTTATTACCTGATTTACTGCGGTCTTGAAGGTGGAAAGCATTAATGAGGTTAGTTTTTTGTGCAATTATTCTCTCTCTTAATATCCTGATGGCACTACTTTCAATAGCATTCACCCTATGTTAACAAAACAATTATTAGGTGAAAGATACAGAAATCATCATGTTTTGTCTTGTTTTAATGTGCTATGTTACCACTTACCAGTATCTACTCCAAATGAATTGCCTAACTTCAGACATACCATTTTACTAGATGGTCAGTGTTTGTATATGTATGTATGTGTGTGCATGTATTGTGAAATTTTAAAAGGATTACCACTTGTGTTTTCTTTTTGATTTCACAGATTTACATAAGCAATTAATGTCTGAGCATATCCAAGATAATTCTGAAAAACAAGAAAATTAAGAGGGACTTGCTATAGCAGACTTTAATATTTACTGTGAAGTTGCTGAAACCTAATAGCAGGTATTGGCACAGGAGAAGACAGATACATGAGTGGAACATAATAGAAATTGCATAAACATAGTGAACTATATATGGGAACAATATATATGACAAAGGAGGTATTACAATTCAGTAGGAAAGAGCAAATTTTTTTAACATGGTGCTATCATAGTTATCCGTCTGGATGCTAAACCAGCTCAGACCATTTACAAAAATAAATTCTAAATAAAGGAGGAACAGAGGAACAAAGTGGTTATGAGTCATATACCTCCCTCCTCCAAAAAAGCAAAATGGCAGAGGTAAATCAAACCATATCAATAATAGCAACATATGTGAATAGATTTTTAAACATCAAAAAGCAGAGACTGTGAGACTGGATTTTTTTTTTAAAGACCCAACTATGTTTTCTACAGGAGATACACTTTAGTTTCAAATATACAAAGAGCTTGAAAGAACAACAACAACAAAAAGATGTAGTATGCAAACATCAACCATAAGAAAGTTAGAATGGCTGTACTAATACAAGACAGAATACACTTGAAGACAAAGTCTGTTACTAGAGATAAAGAGGAATATTTTATAATGATAAAAGAGTCAATCAGTCAAGAAGCCAAAACAATTATAAACATGTATGAACCTAACAACCGAGCCCAACCCTATATGAAGCCAAACTGGACAGAACTGAAGGGAGAAATAGATAATTTAATAGTAATCATTGGATACGTCAATATTCTACTTTCAATAATAGATAGAACAATGAGGCAGAAAATAAAAAAGGATATAAAAGACTTGAACAGAGGGGCACATCGGTGGCTCAGTTGGCTAAGCATCTGGCTCTTGATTTCAGCTCAGGTCATGATCTCACAGTTTGTGGGATCCAGCCCCACATGGGGCTCTGTGCTTACAGCATGGAGCCTGCTTGGGATTCTCTCTCTCCTTTTCTCTGCTCCTCCCCTGCTCATGCTCTCTCTCTCTCTCTCAAAATAAATAAGTAAACTTTAAAAAAATTAAAAAAACTTAAAGCCTTGAAAAGCACTATAAACCAACTAAATTTAACAGATATGTATAAAACACTCCACCCAACAATAGCAGAATATACATTTTTCTAAAGCACATATGGAACATTCTCCATAATAGATCCTCTGCTAGGCCAGAATATGTCTCAATATATTTAACATGATTAAAATCTTACAAAGTATCTTTTCTGACCACAGAAGGAATAAATTGGAGTTTAATAACAGAAAGAAATGTGAGGGACTCACAAATAAGACGAAACTAAACACCACCATCCTAAATAACCAAGACATCAAAGAAGAAATCACCAGAGAAATTAGCAAATACTTTAAGATAAATGAAGATTAAAACACAACATGTCAAAACATATGAGACACAACTAAACCAATGCTTAGAGGAAAATTTATAGCTATAAATGTTTATATTAAAAAAGAAGATCTCAAATAACCTAATCTCTACCTTCAAGCACTAGACAAAAGAAGAGTAAAGTAACCCAAAGCAAGCAGAAGGATGGAAAGAATAAAGAGGGGAAACTATAGGCTTAAATGTTTTACCAGGCTTCACTTTATTGGACTTCACAGGTATTTTTTACATATTGAAGGTTTGTGGCAGCCTTGCATTGAGCAAGTCTATTAGCGACATTTTTCAAATAACATTTGCTCACTTTGTGTCTCTGTGTCACATTTTGGTAATTCACACAATATTTCAGACTTTTTCATTATTATTGTATCTATTATGGTGATCTGTGATCAGTTATCTTTGATGTTAGTATTATAATTTTGTTTTGGGGGGGCCACAAACCCTGCCCATGAAAGACTTAATTGACAAATATAGTACATGTTCTGATTTCTCCACTGACCAGCCATTCTCATCTCTCTCCCTCTCCTTGAGTTTCCCTATTCCCTGAGACACACTGAAATTAGACCAGTTAATAACCTACAATGCCAAGTGTTCAAGCGAAGAGTCACATGTCCCTCACTTTATTATTAAAAGTTTATTTATTTATTGTTTTTTAGTAATCTCTACACCTGGGGTGGGGCTCAAACTCACAACCCCGAGGTCAAGAGTCGCAGGCTCTTACAACTGAGTCAGCCAGGCGCCCCTCTCACATTAAACCAAAAGCTAGAAATGATTAAGCTTAGTGAGGAAGGCATGGTGAAAGCCGAGAGAGAGGCTGAAAACTAAGCCTTTTGTGCCAAACACTAAGCCAAGTTGTGAATGCAAAGAAAATTTTTTTGAAAGAAATTAAAAGTGCTACTCCAATAAACACAAATGATAGGAAAGTGAAACATTTTTATTGCTGATATGGAGAAAGTTTGAGTGGTCTGGATAGACGATCAAACCAGCCAAGGGGCACCTGGGTGGCTCAGTCAGTTAAGTATCCGATTCTTTTAAATTAAAAAAAAAATTGTTTTAAGTTTATTTACTTATTTAGAGAGAGACAGAGACAGTGTGAATGGGAGAGGGGCAGAGAGAGGGGGAGAAGAGAGAATCCCAAGCAGGCTCTGCACCGTCAGCACAGAGCCCGCCACGGGGCTTGAACTCATGAAACCATGAGATCATGACCTGAGCTGAAACCGAGAGTCAGATGCTTAACTGACTGTGAGCCATGCAGGCGCCCCAAGTGTCCAACTCTTGATCTCAGCTCAGGTCTTGATCTCAGGGTTGTTAAGTTCAAACCCTGCACTGGGCTGTACGATGGACATGAAGCCTACTTTAAAAAAAAAAAAAAGAAAAAAAGATCAAACCAGCCACAATATTGTTTTAGTCCGAAGCCTAATCCAGAGCAAAGCCCTAAATCTCTTCAATCCTATGAAGGCTGAGAAAGGTAAAGAAGATGTGGAAGAAAAGTTTGAAGCTAGCAGAGGTTGGCTCATGAGGTTCAAGGAAAGAATCTATCCCTATAACATCAAAATACAAGGTGAAGCAGCAAGTGCTGCTGTAGAAACTGTAGCAAGTTTTCCAGAAAAATCTAGCTAAAATAATTAACGAAGGTGGCTACACTAAACAACAGATTCTCAATGCAGATGAAACAGCCTTCTGCTGAAAGAAGATACCATCTAGGACTTTCATGGCTGGAGAGGAGAAGTCAGTGCCTGGCTTCAAAGCTTCAAAGGACAGGCCAACTCTCTTGTGAGGGGCTAATGCAGCTGGTGACTTTAAATTGAAGGCAATGTTTATTTACAATTCTGCAAATCCCAGGGCCCATAAGAATTATGCTTAATCCACTCTGCCTGTGCTCTATAAATGGACCAACAAAGCCTGGATGAGAGCACACCTGTTTACAACACGGTTTACTGAATGTTTTAAGCCCATTGTTGAGACCTACTGCTCAGAAAAATGGATTACTTTCAAAATATGACTGCTCAGTGACAGCGCACCTGGTCGCCCAAGAGCTCTGATGGAGACGGACAATGAGGTTAACATTGTTTTTGTGGCTGCTAACACAACATCTATTCTGCAGTCCATGGATCAAGGGGAAATTTAGACTTCCAAGTCTTATTATTTCGGAAATACATTTTGTAAGGCTATAGCTGCCATAGATAGTGATTTCTCTGACTGATCTGGGAAAAGTAAATTGAAAACCTGAAAAGGATTTGCCATTTCAGATGCCAATAAGAACACTCATGATTCATGGGAAGAGGTCAAATAGCAACATTAACAGGAATCTGGAAGAAGTTGATTCCAACCCTTACGGATGACTTTGAGGGGTTCAAGACTTCAGTGAAAGAGGTAATTGCAGATGTGGTGGAAAGAGCAGAACTAGAATTACAAACAGAGACTGAAGATGTGCCTGAATTGCTACAATCCCATGATGGTGACAAACTCCAATTCTGAAAGAAGTTACAATGGATAAAATGCTGTCAAACAGCATCACACGCTATAGAGAAATCATTCGTAAAAGGAAGAGTCAATCAGTTCAGCAAATCGCATTGTTGTCTTACTTTAAGAAATGACCACAGCCACCCCAACCTTCAGCAATCACCACCCTGATCAGTGCACAGGCATCAACAATGAGGCAAGGCCCTCCACCAGCAAAAATATTACATCTTGCTGAAAGCTCAGAGGATGGTTAGCAATTCTTTTAGCAGTAGAGTATTTTTAAGGTATATACATTGATTTTTAGACATGGTATTGCATGCATAGCAGACTACAGTGTAACGTAAACATAACTTTTATATGCACTGGGAAACAAAAAATTCTCCTGACTTGCTTTCTTGTAACATTTGCTTTCTTATGGTGGTCTGAAACTGGACCTGCAGTATCTCTGAGATATGCCTGTAAATGAACTAGAAAACAGAAAAACAATAGAGAAAATTAATGAAGCCAAAAGTTGGTTCTTTGAAAAGATCAATAAAATTGACAAAACTTTAGCTAGACTGGCCAAGAAAAAAAAGAAGACTCAAATTTCTAAAATCAGGAATGAAAGAGGGGTCATCACAACTGACCTCACAGAAATAAAAGATTATAAAGGAATATTAGAAACAATTGTACACCAACAAATTAGATAGCCCGGATGAAATGGACAAATTCCTGTAAGAATACAAACTACCAAAACTAAGAAGGAATAGAAAAATTGAACATACCTGGAACAAGTAAGAAAAATTGAGTAAGTAATCAAACAACTTCTCACAAAGAAAAGGTCAGGGCCAGATGGCTTCACTGGTGAATTCTACCAAACATTTAAAGAATTAATACCAATCATTCACAAACTCTTCCAAAAAAGTAGAAGAGGTGGGAACACTACCCATCTTTTTATATGAAGCAAGTATTAGCCTGATACCCAAACCAGGCAAAGATCGCAAGAAAACTACATATCACTACAACATCTCTTAAGAATATACATCAAGGGGCATCTAGCTGGCTCAGTCGGTAGAGCATGTGACTCTTGATCTCGGGGGTGTGAGTTTGAGCTCCATGTTGGGCACAGAGATTACTTTCAGGCATTTTTTAATTGAAAAAAAAAAAAAGAATATAGATGGAAAATCCTTAGCAAAATACTAGCAAACTGCATTCAGCAATATATAAAAAGGATTATATACCATGAACAAGTGGGATTTATCCCAGGAATGCAAGGTTTGTTTGACATCCAAAATGAATAAATGTAACACACCATATTAATAAAATAAAGAACAAAAATCACATGATCATCTCAATAGATACAGAGAAAGTATTTGTTGACCAACTCCAACACTCTTTCATGATAAAAACACTCAACAAAGTAGGCATAGAAGGGAACTTCCTCAACCAGATGCGGGGCATCTACATAAACACACAGCTGATATACTGAATGGCGAAAACTGAATGTGTCCCACTTAAGATCAGGAACAAAGCAAGGATATCTGCCCCCACAACTTTTAGTCAACATGAGTTGTAAGCCAAAGCAATCTTGAAAAAGCAAAGCAAACCTGGAGGCATCACAATTTGAGACTTCAAGTTATATTACAAAACTGTAGTCATGAAAACAGTATGGCACTGGCACACAGATCAACAGAACAGAAAAAAAAAACCCCAGAAATAAACCCACAATTATATGGTCAATTAATCTTTGACAAAGCAGGAGAGAACACGCAGTGGGAAAAAGACAGTCTCTTTAACATATGGTATTAGGAAAACTGGACAAGCTACATGCAGAAGAATGAAACTGGACCACTTTCTTACACCATACACAAAATAAATTCAAAAAGGATTAAAGACCTAAATGTGAGACCTGAAACCCTAAAAATCCTAGAGAAGGGCACGGGCAGTAACCTCTCTGGCATCGGCCATAGCAACTATTTTCTAGATAGATCCCCTGAGGCAAGAGAAACAAAAGCAAAAATAAACTATTGGGACCACATCAAACTAAAGAGCTTCTGCACAGCAAAGGAAACAATCAACAAAACTAAAAGGCAACTAACAGAATAGGAGAAGATATTTGCAAATGACATATCCAATAAAGGGTTAGTATCCAAAATATATCAAGAACTTATAAAACTCAACACCCAGAAAACAAATAATCCAATTTAAAAATAGGCTGAAGACATGAACAGAAATTTTTCCAAAGAAGATATAGAGATGGCCAAAAGATACATGAAAAGATGCTCATCATCACTTACCATCAGGGAAATACAAATCAAAACTGCAATGAGATACCACCTCACACCTGTCAGCATGGCTAAAATTAATAACACAAGAAACAACAGGTGTTGGTGAGGACGTGGAAAAAGGGGAACACTCATGCACTGTGGTGGGAATGAAGACTGGTGCTATATACGTACAATGGAATATTATTCAACCATAAAAAAGAATGAAATCTTTCCATTTGCAATAACATGGATGGAGACAGAGTATAATGCTAAGTGAAATAAGTCAGAGAAAGACAGATGATTTCACTCATATGTGAAATTTAAGAAACAAAACAAACGAGCAAAGAAAAAAAAGAGAGACAAACCAAGAAACAGACTGTTTACGATAGAGAACGAGTTGATAGTTACCAGAGAGGAGGAAGGTTGGGGGGGGGGCATGGGGGAAACAGGTGATGGGGGTTAAGGGGTACACTTGCGTGAGGAGCACTGAGTGATGTATGGAATTGCTGAATCGCTATACTGTACACCTGAAGCTAATGTAACACTATATGTTCACTATACTAGAATTAAAAACGTAAAAAAATGTTTTTAATGAAAAAAAAGGAAATGTGGTCTATCCATATAATGAAATATTATTCAGCCATCCAAAGGAATGAAATACTCTAGGGTACGGGATTGGCTGAATGTGGGGACCATCTTTTCTTTACATTCAATTAGAGGTTGTTTGCAGACACTGATTGCTTTATCCATTTAAAGAGACATATGGATTGAAAACTGCTCCTCTTGGTTTCAAATATGAACGCATCCACCACTGGGTGTCTGGAATGAATTCTATTTTGTTTATACCCATGAGTAACCATTAAGTAGCTGTCTTTACTCCCGTGGCTGCTCTTAGTCACTCTGGACTGGTTCCACTTGGCCACCAGCACCAGCACTCAGAATTCTCCTTAGAGCATACATACCTTTGGTAAAGAGGACTTGAGCATGTTGTCCTAGTTACTTGGTACTGGAAGAATCGAGGGTTCGTATCACAAGACAGTTTGATGTAAGCTCCTCGATTGCTGCCTTCTTCATAATAATTAGAAGCAGAAAATACAGTAACAACCTGATAAAAGAAAAAGAGGGCCAGGATCACATAGAGTTAGCTCTCAAAAGGTCTTTCAGTAAAGTCAGAAATAGCTCAGTTCCTAAAAAGGCAAAAATCAAAGTTCCAGACCCATACACATGATCCAAGTCTGACAGGATTTTCTGTGTTTCCACCGGTGAGGCAACATGTCCCCCAGGAGTACCGACTTCCAGCCACTCGTCCCCACAGTGCCTGGCATGGCAATCCTGTGTACGATTTCAGTCCCATATCTTACAATCCCACTGCATGCTCGGTTTTGCAAATTTGAATTTTCCAAGAGGGTAAAGCCTTTGTTTTCTTTCCTTGTGATATTTGAGCATTCAAAATAAAACTTGTCTCGTATCTGTCTTTTTCCTTTGCTTAAAGCTGACTGATTTAGAGGGCTTAGGGGCCCCACAACTCATCATGTAAGGGCAGAGAAAATAGCAGCCAGAATAAGGGCCCAGGACCACCGTGTTGGGAAGGAACCAGCCTCGGGGCCCTGGTGGAGGATGGCAGGGTAATACTTGTTGGTGACAGGAAACCTGGCTTGGGCCCAGTTCTGCCCCAATCGGCATGCTACTTCAGACAGGCTGTCTTCTGTTTTCTGAGTACAAAGAAATCGTACATAATACTGGCCTCAACTATCTCACGACATTAGTACGAGCCTGAAATGAACTAATACAGTTAAGAAAAGCAAAAGTTTTGAAATAGAAAGAAATGCCACACAATTCGGTATTCCATTTGATTCAGTGCCATTCTCTACTAGAAAAGGGACATCCCAGGACAACTTGGGACAAGAAACCAGTTCCCCAGCCCTCGCCTCTTCCAGCCTTACCAGACTGCCCTGAAGGAGCACAACACGCCCCACTCTAGTGGCCACAGCTACCCCAGGACCAGGAGAGTGACTTGCTGGAGCTGGCCCACTGGGTGAGGAGAAGGGAGGTGAATTTGTGGCTCCATCCCGCACAGGGAAAGCACAAAAGGTGAAAGGGAGCAAACTGGATTCAGGGCTGCCTTTGCTGTGCTCTCTGAGGATAAGTGCACTCCTAACCCCCTGTGCTGGAAAGTTGCCTTTTGGTGAGTAAAGAACGAAGTCTTTCTGTGTGTGTACTTAGAGCTACGAGTCAGAATTTCTATCTCTGGGATTAGGGAAGATCAGGGAAATGAGCCAACTATCTCTTAGGGTGAGGCACAGCGAGGGCCCTTCACGCAACCTGTGTGAACCCTACAGTCTCCTGCTTCTGTCTCCCAAAGCATGGCATGTTCTTGGCCCAGGGAAGACACCTTCCCATGGGCCTCTAGGTCAGACACATCCTGTGAAGAAAGACTGCTTGGGGCAACGATGTCTGTGATGACATCACCAACAACGTTAGCTTACCTTCCCATCGTGGCAGATTTCATACCCTTCGGGCTTACATTCATGAGACCTAATGAGCATCTTCAACTGGTATCTATTAAGAACCTTGGAGGTAACATCTGGTCCAAAATAGCAGCCCCCTCCTCGACTTGTGTTTGGGTAGCAGCCCCTTTTGCCTCTGGGATCACTCCACAGAATATCGATAATCTTTGAACAACAAAGCATATTAGGCTGTTATTTACAAGTGAGACTCTATCTTTCTAGATTTCAACTTATGTGCCATAAATATCAACCCAAGTTAACCCAAAGTCTATTTCTCATTCCTCCTTCAAACTTGTTTCATACTCCTCTCCTCCATGAATCTTTTCCCCAATAATTGGAATGCCCACAGCCACCACAATCCCTTTCTGCTCATCCCCAACAAGCAACGTAGCAATAACAATAACCAACGCAGCAATCAATACTCAGTAGTCATGAAGGATCAGCCCTTGCCTTTGTTTGTGTCTTGAAAAATCTCATCACGATTGTTTCACAATTGCTGAATCTACCAATTCACAATTCTTACATGAGATGCAAGTTCTCTTAAAAGAACTTCATTGTCATGTTCCTAGGAGAAAGCAGCTCTCCACAACGAACACATATTAGATGTTCTTTTTTTAATGTTTATTTATTTTTGAGAGAGAGGGAGAGAGAATCCCAAGCAGGCTCTGCACAGTCAGTGCAGAGCCCGACGCGGGGCTCAAATCCACAAACCATGAGATCACAACCTGAGCCAAAATCAAGAGTCGGACACTTACTGCCTGAGCTACCCAGGCCCCCCACCACATTAGATATTCTTAATATGTTCAAAGAGATAATTAGGTCTCCCAGCTGTGGCTTTGGCCCTGGCTTTTGTCCTGTTGAGCAGATAGCATGAGGAAGCCTTCTTCCCATCACAAATATAGATAAGAGTTCATCCAAGAATACTTCCCTAAATCATCTCCTTTACTTTTTGGCCCATTGATAAGAACATTCTCAGTTTTAGCAATGAATTCAGCCACTAACTGGTTTCCACAATGTGTCCTAAATCCACAGGTATTTTATTAGCATAACATTTCCTTTTGGGGCTGAAAGAGGTAAATGCAGCCTACCTGAGGCCCAAGACTGAAGATCCAAGTTTCTAAGAATATTTTTCATGGCTCTGATCTACGTATAATGTTTCTTTATTTAAACTCCTATAGGAGCTTAAGCAGCAGTGAGAAAAAAATAGCTTTGTCACTAAAGCTGTGCAGCCCTGAGAAAACCCTCTGGGTCTGTTTCTAGATCTTTAAAATCAGGGGTTTGGGCCAGATGACTTGTAAAGTATCTCAAAGTTCTAACACACCATGGTTCTAAGAGTCTATATTTTCCACACTTCTGTTTTGCAGGCATGAAGAACCATGCATTTTAAGTTCTGCAGTTATTCAAGCGGTCCTAGTGAGGTCTTGGCAAGACGACCAGAAATGGTTGTCCTGGTAAACTTGACTGTACACCCATTCATAGGTTTGGTATTGAACGGGAGCTAGAAATAAGTGAGGAAAAAGACAGTGAGGGGGAGAGAAGAAGGAACCGGTAGGAGAACTCTGGAATGATAAGCACCTGGTTGGAATTTGTCGAAACCTTCCATCAGTCACAAACTGACACTTGCAAAGTTTTTGATGATTGACTGAAATGAGAGTTAAAACCACCCAAAGAAGATTCAGACCAGGATCTTCCGCTCTCCCCCACTGAATGCCAACACTGGCACAATCCTGCCCTACAGATAAATACAATGGAGCCCATTTACTTTGTTGGTGTTTATGACAAAACTAATACTTGCGTTGTCGCATCTGGCTCTTACACCATGAATTCATGTTTGTGGGTCCTGATTTGACCTTTAGTATAACGAAGGCAGAAACATGGAACCCAAGGAACTGTGCTTTTATAAGGAGGGGATTAAGTTTTAAATTCTTACATGAGATGCAAGCCATTTATAGCTAAAATTACCCCCCGGGGAAACCTCTTAAATTATCCTTAAAGCATGTTACACATGATTTTGTATATGCAATCCTATACAATAATAGGGATGTGTGAATATTTTATATGTGTAATAATGCATAATGTGATAGATAACATTTATGAAAGTAAAATTGTATATACTTTTCTCCTTTTTGCCATACACATATAGTTAAAATTTGCAGAAGTTAAATGTATATATAATGAACTCTGTTGAACTAGAATAAGCACTGGGCAAGGAGTTCTTCAAGTGTCACCTGTGTCACCTGAGGGAAATCATTTAACCTATCTGAACTTTAGTTGCCTCATCAATGAAACAAGAAAGATATATCAAACATTCATTTTTCTTTGACTCAAAGTCAGAGGGGTATGAGTTTCACAGAAATGAATTTCTTCAGAATCATCCATTCCAGGAGTTTGCACTTCTTTTTTTTTGGTCTAGAATTCATTCACTTGACTAGGTTTACCCAGACTGTGACTATAACATAGATTTGACTCTAAAACTCACACACAAAAAAGGGGCCCTATAACGGACCCTTTGTGGGTGAAACAAATTCCTCAGAAGAGACCATCTCTTTCCTTCCAACGACATCCTCTCCTCTGAAATGCAAGGGCCTTGTGAGTGGTAAGTGCGTGAAAGAACAGTTATTTACAATATTCCTTCCTGAAAATGTTCAAACCAAAAATTGGAAAAGTTCTACTGAATGACAGCTTGTATATGACCCGGTCAACAAAAATCTATTCGTGCCCCAGCCTTTAAACCTCCTAAATCCAAAATAAATCCAGCAAGAAATGCCCTGTGCTTGTCTGCAGCTCTAAGTTATCCAGTTCCCAAAAGTACGCTTTGGGGGAGAGTTAAGAGCTGTGAAAGGTGGATCTAAATGCTTCTCTTCTAAGACACTAATGCTATAGATTCACTATTCTTCTGTATTTTCCCTCAGTGATGGATCCTCCTTCCAGCTTTTGAACATCCTTTAAAAGCTGTGCTCAGCCCAAATTTCTGGCACTACCTAAATCACTATAGATGCCTACTCCCTGTCTACCCATTAGCCACACTGGAGGAGGCGAAACTGGAGTAGTTCATTTCCTTCTTGAGACCCCCTATCATTCTGAAGTCATCTTTCCCTCTGGAAAAAAGAGCTTGGGAATTAAAGGCAGACCTGAGATCACATCCTGCTCTGTCACTCAGTGACTAGCCAAGTGACAAGCCATTTCACTCTTGGGAGTCTGCACAATGAGGCTGACTATCCTTACTACAACTCTGTCCCCTACCTCCAGTTCTCTGGATACCCCTAACCTTGTTGTAGTTTTCATTTTTTTCCATAGAACTTTTCACTTAACACATTATATAATTTACTTGTTTTACTTATTTAACTCCTTTCCCTAGAAGGTAAGCTCCACGAGGTAATAGATCTTTGATCACTGACATTCTCAAAAGCCAAGAACAGTGCCTGACACATAGCAGGTGTTCAATAAATACTTGTTAAGGGAATGAATTAAGAGTCACTCAGGAAATAAATAATTGAAATTATTTTTTAAACCTCTCTGGTCTTCTTGTTCCAAGTCTGTCTTAAAGGAAGAGTATCATGTTTGTCTCTATATAAGGACTTAGCTATGAGTACATATCTCTCCCACATCTCAGTGAACACAGAACTTAAATAACAGCACTCTGCCAAGAATTTTGCACTTCTGTGAGTATGTACAAATAAGGAGCCTAGGACCTTTTTCATAACATAGCTCCTAGATATTAAGAAATAAAGTGTGGAATCTGGTTTTATCTGGAAATTTCAACTCTAGCTAACTGAAGTATGCATACCTACTTTGTACCAGCAACTGAGGGAAGAAAATTAAGGGTACAACTGAAATTATTAAAATATTGGGAATGAGATTCTGGTCCATTTTACGCTGTGTCAACTCCAGTCATGTACATGGAGTCTGTAAGATGCCTCATTTATACTGATGGGGTGTTGGGAGGTTCAATTACAGAATAATGACTCCCCCACTTCTTAAAGCTCCATCCCTCTGTAATTCTAACTTATCTAGGCTTCCAGAGGCCACACGTTTCCTTTTGTGCCACTCCAATCTCTTTGGCATCATCCTTTTTATTTACCGCAATCCTAGAAGTGCTCGTTCTAACCTTTGGTCTTGTTAGAATTTAAGGAGGCATCCTTTCCTACCTGCCATAGGTTGCCTGTTATACTTAACTTGATTTTTTAATACTTTGGATTCACAAGGCATTGATGAATTCTATTTCTCTCATACTACCCCTTCTTCTGCCATCTTCCCACCTCTCTCTTCTCCTCCTTGATTAGAGGATATTTTATATCAGAAATCATATTTTAGTCTACATTTTCAGGAATCTAGGTATAAGAACATAGAGTCAATAAATAGGGGCTTCTTGGGGGTAAGCAATTAGAAGAGAAGAAGGCTGATGGTCCCATGATACTAGGATAGAATCAGGGATAAGGGTAGATGAGAAGAGCCCTCTTGGGGCCTCAAAGATTGTCATACCCTGCCCCTGCAAAAGAGACCAACATTAATGGGATCAGACTGTGGAGCTATTTGTGAGGCTGGGACATTGTTAAAAACAATAGCACAATTAGCTAGCAATTAGTAAAGGCTGATAGCTGGGTCTGGTACAAATAGAGGCAGATTGGGGGCGGGGGGTACCTGGGTGTCTCAGTTGGTTGAGCATCCAACTTGATTTGGGCTCAGGTCATGATCCCAGGGTCGTGAGATGAAGCCCCGGGTCAGGCTCCACACTGTGTGTGGAGTCTACTTAAGATTCTCTCTTCCCCCTTCTGCCCCTCTCTCCAACTTGTGAGTGTTCGCTCTCGCTCTCGCGCTCTCTCTCTTTCTCTCTCAAAAAAAAAAAAATAGAGGCAGATGGGCAAAAGCTTAAAGGGGAAATCAGGGAAAGAGAAAGAGAGCCTATCTAAAGCTACAATGGCCCTAGTAATCAGGGAAACTGTGTACATGTTCTTCATCCTGTAAAACGTGACATCAGAGACCACACACGGAGAGGTCATAGATGTCATTGAACTAGTCAAGACAAGCACTAAACAAATAAATGAGCAAAGAAGCAAATAACAACAGCAAGCCCCAGAGGAGCATGGGAATAACTATCTAGAGTTACTACATTACTTAAAATTACTTTTTTTCAACAAAAAAGTTATAAGACTTGCAAAGAAAAAATTACACAGGGAAAAACAAACATGCAATAGAAATTGCCTTTGAGGGGACTAGATGTTGACTTACAAGACAAAGATTTCAAAGTAACTATTATAAATATGTTCAAAGACAAATATATATATATATATATATATATATATATATAAAACACACCACTCAACAAGAATGGAATATATTTTCTTCTCAAAAGCACATGGAGCATTCAGACCATATGCTAGGCCATAAAAAAAGCCTCGCTGGGATGCCACGCTGATCGGTGGAGCATGCAACTCTTGATCTCAGGGTTGTAAGTTCGAGCCCCATGTTGGGTGCAGAAATTATTTTAACAAAATAAAATCTTAGGGGTGCCTGCGTAGCTCAGTTGGTTAAATATCTGACTCTTGATTTTGGCTCAAGTCAGGACCTAACAGTCATGAGACCAAGCCCCTCATTGGGCTACATGCTGGGAGTGGAATCTGCTTAAGATTCTCTCTCTCTCTCTCTCTCTCTCTCTCTCTCTCTCCAAAATAACCCAAAACTTAAAAAAAAAAAAGCCCTGGTATGTTTTAAAAGGATTTAAGTCATGTAAAGTATGTTCTCAAACCAAAACTGAATTCAAGTAGATCATTAAGAGAAAGAAGTATGGGAAATTCACAAATATGCAGAAGTTAAATAACACACTCCTAAATAATATATGGGTTAAAGAAGAAATCACAAGGGAAATTGGAAAATTCTTGGAGATGAATGAAAATGAAAGGACAACAAAGCAACACTTATGCGATGGAGCTAAAGTAATACTTAGAGGGAAATTTATAGCTTCATAATAAAAGGCAAGAGATCTCAAGTCAATGACATTACCTTTCACCTTAGGAAAGTAAAAAAGGAAGAGCAAACTAATTCTAAAACAAGCAGAAAGAAGCAAATAATAAAGATTAGAGAGAAATAAATGAAGGCGAGAATAGAAAATAATGAAGTCAATAAAACCAAAAGTTGGTTCTTTGAAAAGATCAATTAAATTGACAAACCTTGGTGAGACTGACCAAGAAAAAAAGAGAGAGACTCAAATTACTAAAATTAGGCATGAAAGAGGTGACATCACTACTGACTTTATATATACTTAAATATATGTATATGCTACAAACAACTTTAGGTCAACAAACTAGATAAATTAGATGAAATGGACAAACTCCAAGTAGACAGACGATGAGTACTACCAAGATACAAACTACTCAAGAAGCAATAGAAAATCTGAATAGAACTATAGCAAGAAAGAAGGGTGTGAATTAAGTTTTAAACTTCCTACAAAGGGGACACCTGGGTGGCTCAGTCGTTTAAGAATCCGACTTTAGCTCAGGTCATGATGTTGCAGTCCATGAGTTCGAGCCCCGAGACGTGCTCTGTGCTGACAGTGCAGAGCCGGGAGCCTGCTTTGGATTCTGTGTCCCCCTCTCTCTCTCTCTGCCCCTCCCCCACTCACACTCTGTCTTTCTCTCTCAAAAATAAATTTTTAAAAAACCATTAAAAATTTAATAAAATAAAATACTTCAGAATATTTATTCCAAACTTTAGCAAAACAAGTGCCTCAGTGTACATGATTACAAAACACTATTGAAATTTAAGATCTAAATAAATTGAAAGACATTCCATGCTCTTGGAATTGGAGATATAATATATTGTTAAGATCACAATAGTACCCTAAATGATCCACAGATTCAAAGCAATCCCTATCAAAATCCCAGGTGTTTCTTGGTAGAAATTGACAAGATGATCCTAAAATTCATATGGAAATTCAAGGGACCCAGAACAGTCAAAACAATCATGAAAAAAAAATGGAGAACCCATACTTCCCAATTTCAAAACTTTCTCCAAAGCTACAGTAATCAAAACTATGTAGTGCTGATGTAAGGATAGAACATAAAGATCAGGGAGTAGAATTAAGGGTCTAGAAATAAACCTTCATATTTATGGTCATTTGATTTTTTATGAATGACAAGAAAATTCAATGAGAATAGTCTTTTTAAGAAATCGTGCTGGGAGGGGCACGCCTGGCTGGCTCAGTCAATTACTTAAATTAAAAATAAAACTTAGGGGGCACCTGGGTGGCTCAGTCAGCTGGGCATCTGACTACAGCGCAGGTCATGATCTCAACAATCATTAGTTAGAGCCCCACGTTGGGCTCTCTGCTGTCAGCGCAGAGCCCATTTCAGTTCCTGTTTCCCTCTCTCTCTCTCTCTGTCCCTCCCCAGCTCATGTTTCCTCTCTGTCTCAAAAATGAATAAAAACATCAATAAAATTTTTTTTAAATTAAAAAAAAAAGAAACAGTGCTGAGATAACTGGATATCCACATGTAAGAGAATAAAGTTAGGCCCTACCTCCCACCATAGACAAAAATTAATTCAAAATGTATTAGACACCCAAATATAAGAGCTTAATCTATAAAATTCTTAGAAGAAGATATAGGAATAAATCCTCATGACTTTGGGTTAGGCAATGGCTTCTAATTTATATATAATACCAAAAGCACAAGCAAAAAAGAAAAGAAAAAGATATTAGATTTCATCAAAATTAAAACATTTGTGCTGCAAATAATACCATCAAGAGAGAGAAAAGATAGCCCACAGAATAGGAATGCATATATGCTAACATTATATCTGATAAAGGATTTATATCCAGAATATGCAAAGAACTCTTATAATACAATAAAAACATAAATAAATTTTTAAAAAAATTTTTAGGGGTGCCTGGGTGGCTCAGTAGGTTGAGCATCCGACTTCAGCTCAGGTCATGATCTCGCTGTTTGTGGGTTCGAGCCCCATGTCAGG
>CM053579.1:92124635-92139679 GCA_028646485.1 Cryptoprocta ferox
CTGAGCTGTCAGCACAGAGCCTGATGAGGGGCTTGAACCCACAAACCATGAGATCATGACCTGAGCTGAAGTTAGACGCTCAACCAACTGAGCCACCCAGGTGCCCCTAAATAACTCAAGTTTTTAAGTGAGTAAAGGATCTGAATAGATATTTCTCTAAAGAAGACATAAAGATGGCCAATTAGCACATGAAAAGATGCTCAACATCATTAATCATTAGAAAAATGCCAAAAGCCACAACAAATCAAAACCACAATGAGATTCTACCTCATACCCACTAGGATGGCCACAATCAAAAGGACAGACAATTTGTTAAGTGAGGATGTGAAGAAATTGGAACCTTCATACATTGGTGATGGAAATGTAAAATGGCGTAGCCACTTGGGAAAAGTTTCAAGTTTCTTAAAATGTTCAACTTAGAATTATCTTATGACCAAGCAATTCCACTCCTAGGTATATACCAAAGAGAAAGGAAAATGTATGTCCACACAAAAACAGATCTGTGAATGTTTATAGCAGCATTATTTATAATAGCCAAAAAGTGAAAACTCAAATGTCTACCCACTGATGAATGAATAAACAAAATGTGGTATATCCACACAATAGAATATTATTTAGCAATAAAAAGAAACAAGGTACCAATACATCTTACAACATGGATGAACTTCCAAACACTGGGCTGCGTGTAAAAAAAAAAAAGCCAGACACAAAAGATCACATATTTTATGGGTCTTATTCTAGAACATGTGCAGAACAGATAAATCTATAAAGACCAAAAGTAGATTAGTGGTTGCCTAAGGCTGTGGGAGGGGGTTTGGGGGGAGGGGATGGAGAGTGACTAGTAATAGGTGACTATACCAAAACCACTGAATTATAATACTTTAAATGAGTGAATTATATCTCAATGAAACTATTAAAAGTATAGTGACGAATTCCGGAAGAAGAGTATGATCTACTTACAAAGGTCAGTCACTTTCCTATGTATATATTATGAGAGACAACATCATCTATGCTGCCTCCTCGTTGCTACTCTGGTGAATACTCTGATTACCTACCTGTTCCCATTCATGCTTTGTTAACTGTTCAGAAAGGGATGTACTTGATTTGACTTCCTGAGGCATAATCATTGCATTTATTTTGTGTTTCTTCAACTTGGTGTCATAGTCTCCATCTAAGGGAACTGGTGGCATCAGCACAGATTTCATCTGTAAAACAAATTCGCTCTTTAGTCAAACCCTAGGTTTCGTGCGCTGCACGCAGAAACTTCAGTGCTGGCGGTCACTCTGTCTATACCATCGTGCCTCAACCCGATGGAAAACACATGGTCACCTTTTCCATCTCACCCACCACTTTTATCTCATTGATCCACTGATCTCTATAGAGTGGGCCTGTTACATTCTGTTTGTACATTTTTTAACTAGAGACATTGCCCTTCAGGGAAGGTTTCCCATTTGAGTTTCTAAAGGCCCCCAAAGGCACAGATGTCAGTGGACAGACCCCATGTCCTGAGGTCTGATCACAGGAAATGGAAGGTGCTCAGGGAAAACTCGTCTCCCTCTGAGCCTTCACCTACACATGGGGCTAAGAGAGAATCAATAGGCTTTAGATTCAGAAACACCTCTGGCGAGCATGGCTGCTTTTCATGTTGTTGTGTTTTCCAGGAGATATGGGAGAAAATACATCTGTGTTTAGGAAAGTTCTCCAAAGGGACAGAGGATGAAAACTTTGAAAGCCCTTCAACTTCAATGCCATGTAATTCACAATCTGACCCTGCCAGCCACTGATTACGTTCCCTAATCCTGGCAACAAAGGTGATGCATTCTCTGGAAAATAAAATGTCTTTCTGATAGTAAAATGACTATTACAATCCCTTCTGTATTCCCTTACTTAAACTAAGACTATAATCTTATACTTGTTTCTTCATAACACCATACCTTTATATAAAACAATTGGAAACAACACTTCTGTTAATGGTAGGCACTTTGTCACTTCCATAAACCAGGGTGTATATGAAATCTTACCCTTAGTTTTAAAAATACAATTGTATCTTATTCTAAGGTCTTGTCATATTGGGATGGTTGGAAATTCCATCTCAGCTATTATCAGTGAATTCACAGCCTAGCCTCCCATCTCTCCCCAGCAAATATCCCCAGGTCCTGACCAGAGCAGAGTATTCTGGGAGGCCACTCTGGACGTGGGTCCACACAACTTCTGACAAGCTCACTGGACAAGGCCACATGGACTCTTGTACATGTGGCTCTGTTGTTTTCAAGGCCACGTGGGATCAAGATACTTTGCCCCAGCTCCCCCCTAAGGTACCACACCATCATTTTCTCCTGGGAGCCCTACTAGCCATCCCTTTCTATGCCCCCCTGCCAGAGAATTTAAAGAATAGTAAACCAGAGTCTTATAAAATCTTCCTTCTCTGTCCCTCTGCATCGACACCCCCCAACCCACCCACCTTACAAAATGCCTTTAATGAACCTAGAAGGAGGTTGTCATCAGGTTCCCCCATCCTACCCCACCCCATTAACAATTATACTACAACAGGTATAAACCAGGAAGCAGGGTCATCTGTACACTTAAAAGGGCCTTAAGGGATGGGAAGATGGAGGTTGTAAAATTGCACTTGAAAATCTACTTTTATATTTCATCTAGTAGAGTTCCGAAGGCTTGAACCTACTACTTTCATTACAATTCAATTATATTTAACACAAGTATGTGCTGCTAGTTCAACCTCACTCTAGCAGGGGTAGAAGATACATAAAGTACACAAGCCAAATGTCTATGTTTAAAACCAGACTTACGAGTAGATGGAATGATGATTCCCAAAGGGAGTGAAATTTGAGGTTTCCTGAGAAAATTCCTGGCCCAAAAACTTCTCCACAGGGTATGTTTTGGTGACTAAAATTCAAACATCAGGGGTGCCTGGGTGGCTCAGTCAATTAAACATCCAACTTTTGATTTCAGCTCAACTTATGACCTCATGGCTATGGGATCAAGGCCCGCGTTGGGCTCTGTGCTGACAGTGCAGAGCCTGCTTGGGATTCTCTCTCTCCCTCTCTGTGTATCCCCACCCCAGTAGCATGTGTGCTCTCTCTCTCCCAAATAAATAAACTTCAAAAAAAAAAGAAAAAGAAAAAGAAAATTCAAACCTCAGTTCCAAGTATCAGGAATGAGAGGAGAGAGTTGAAGGAGAGAGCTCTGTGTTCAGAGGTTACTCTATGCTGTTTTCTTCATCTAGGTAATTATATTTAATCCTCCTAACAATTCAATATAGTAGATATTTTTAGCTTCCACACACCGGTGCAGAAACTGAGGCTTAGAAAACTTTAGTACCTTGCCCGGTCACCCAGCCAGGAAGTGACGGAAGCAGGAAGTAGAGCTAGCTATGTCTGTGTGATTTCAGAGCCTCATGGAGTTTACTAGGTCAAGGTGGCTGTCACCTTAGGATCACCACAGAGATAGTACTAGGCATTCCAGAGCCATACTCTTACTATCTCAAAACACTCTAGAGAGGGCTGGCGGCTCAGACTAACTTCAGGAAAGGAAAAGTTTTCAATCTGATCAACTGGTAGTGGTGGCCATGGCTGATTAGCGCTGTTGTCTCAGGGCGGGTGGTGGTAGAGCATTGCATTCCTGCCATGTGCTTGCCAATATTGGACTGACAAAAACATCATGTTCCCTTGCTCTTGGCCAGAATCACATCCACTCGTTATGTTAACACTGACTATCTCGTGTTGCTCAAAATGTTTTATTGGACTGATTATTTGCTGATATCATGAGAAAGATGCCTTAAAGGTAGGGTGAAAAATTTGTTGCAATTGAGGTACTTTTGAGAGTAAAGGGAGGCACTATTAATAATCACATGAGGATAACAGGTGCAAGCCAGGAAACAGGGTCATGGCTGGGTTAGGTTGGGGAGGATGTATGTAAAATCACAACAAAATCAGGAAAGAGGTTGTAAAGAAGTTGCTATACAGTTTGTATGAGGTCTGCCCTGCTTTGGTCTTAACTCTCTTAGGAGATGTCCAACAAGCAATGTTTAAGTATTTACTACAACGTGGGTGCTGGAGTTATGTCAGTGATTTAGAGAAGCAGGGGAGACTAGTAAATAAACAGTACCCCAATTCTTTACTCAACTCTGGTAACTGTTGTGAAGAATACGTACAAGGAGCTTGAGTGCATATAGAAGGGGACCTGACCTAGTCTGGAGGTCATGGAAGGCTTTTCAGAGGAGGGGTGCATTTAAGCTGAAATTAAGAGATGAGAATTAGCAATAATACTATCTTTCATATGTATGTAAAGGTGTAAGGGCTCCAGAAACTCGAGGTGAATTTCTGTCTATATCAAATTAAATTCCAGCTCTAGACTCCACCTGCCTAGATTGGTTAGAAGGTGACTCTTGTCTTGAAGGGTGAGGGTTCATGTTTCTCACTAGGACCATAGGATCATCTGGTTCCAGAGCTGCTATTGGTCCTCATGCTCACGTGGCACCTCCCATGCCCTGGGTCTGGGGGCTTCGGCTCGGGTACAGGCGGAAGATAATTCCAGGCACTCTGCAAGGCCCAGCCAACGGGGCCCTTCACTCAATATGGGAGCTTGTCAGGCCACACACTGCCTCTTCTCTTGGAGATTCTAGACACATTCTTGTTCTGCTTCTGTTGTACTGAATATGATTACTCAGATTTAAAATATTCCCCTCCCCAAATACCCTGAGTGATTTGGAAGTATAAGAGAAATCATATCAATTCAGAAATAAATTGCCATATGATTCCATTTATATGAGGCACCCAGAGTAGTCAAACTCAGAGACAGAAAGTAGAACGGGGCTCACCAGGGGCTGGGGAGAGGGGAGAATGGAGAGTTGTTGTTTAATGGGTATAGAGTTTCGGTTTGGGAAGTTGAAAAGTTCTGGAGATGGATGGTGGGGATGTCTGCATGACAGTGTGAATGTACTTAATGCCACTGAACTGCACACTGAAAAATGATATGTATATTTTACAACATTAATTAGAAGTTTTAATTTTTAAAAATCAGGATTTTTCACTTTTAGAAACTATATTAAATGTCTACATTTCCCCATTTTCCACTTTCATCATGAAGTTAAAATATTCCTTTTCAATATTTAGAAGTTACCGATTTAGTTATTTGTCTTACAATCACAGATTTTCTTAAAATTTGTATTGATCTTTGCAGCGTTACAACTACCAAAACACAAATGAATACAAAATAATAAATGAAAAGAGGTATAAAACTCTGAGACAAGATTTATGTAAACACTGCTTCTTACTTTGTGTCTTTCTATACGGTGGAGTAAATTCAAGTCTGTGGACTCTGATATCCCACCGTGTATGACGAGGATTTCATTGTCGATGATTGTACCAATTGGGAGCCAGGTATAGACATCCTCTAAGATTTCTAAGATTTTTTTTCCATGTATCTGTAAGTAAGAGCTTGAGTAAGTTTTGTTTTTCTGGTAAGTTCGAGTTTATCACAAAAAGCAACAGTTACCATGCCACACAAAGGAAATCAACATGGAGTTACTAACCCATCAGCACGCATTAATCCCTATACTTTGACATACTTTGGTGCCTTGCTGATCCTGGAGAAGCGACTACCCCTCCCAGGGCTAGCTAATTCCTAGAAATTGCAGATGAACTGCCTTTCATATGCAGGTGAGAGTGCCTTTCATATGCAAACCAACCAATCCAGAGCCCACACCCCCAGCCACCTCCTTATAGGGCTTTGGCACTCTAGGCCTCTATTCCCCTGCCTTAATCACCCCACAGCCAGGTACCAGACAACTAAACACAGCCCCTGTGCCCCAGAGCCTGCTGAAATTGTTCAAACTAGCCAATCCTAAACCCTGATCCCTTCCCACAGAAACCAAAATAAAGGCTCTTGCCCACGTTTTCCCCTCATTCCTTCTGCCTCCTGACCAACCCTGGAGCTTCCCCACACGGCCCCCCTGTGCCTGTGCTTCTAGGAAACTGTGAGTAAAAATCTTCCTTTATGACAGTCATTTCTGTATCTGCATGTTTTCCCATAGGGAGTAAAACAAATCCTAGGTACCTTTAAAACAACAGAATATGGGGGCACCTGGGCGGCTCAGTCAGTTAAGCATCCAACTTTGGCTCAGGTCATGATCTCACTGTTCAACAGTGCTGACAGCTCAGAGCCTGGAGCCTGCTTTGGATTCTGTGTCTCCCTCTCTCTCTGCCCCTTTCCCACTTGCACCCTGTCACTCTCTCTCTCAAAAATAAATAAACATTAAAAAACAAACAAAAAAAAAACCGGAATATGTTCGTATCTATGCTAAAACTTACACAAAAGTCACAATGAAAAAGCACGGTTTAGTCCAGGAAGAAAATGAACCCTCTACCATGGCCCGCGCTTCCTGCTCTGCTTTGACCGTATTGGCATGGAGTCTGACTAATTTACTCATCACCCCTCCTAAAGGCTCTTTTTTTTAGTTCTATGTATAAACAGCAGAGAGAACACAAAAAAAAAGTATAGGAGTCTTACCTTATATTTACACAAAATTTCTTTTGTGAAGCCATACCTGAAAAAAACAATGGTATTTAAACGAATTAAATGTTGGTAACTCCTACTCACAGGAGTCACGCCCAAAGGGGAGCCACTGACATCTCACTATCACAAGTATTAAGAATTCAAGAAACTAGAGTTTAGTTGAAACTATTACTTACCCAAGTCTTTGCTAGGCATGATGGGAAAGAACAAAAGCAGCCAATGACACCACCCCTACTCCAAAGGAGCTTATAGTATAATTGGAGAAAGAAGATAAATTTTCATGAAACAATTATAAGGCAACTTAAGAAAAATGTTGTAGGTATTGGATGTGTAGCTGCAAGTCCTCTGAGAAGTGTGCTGTGGCATCTGGGGAAACTGTGTGGGAGAATGCTTTTCAATTAGATAGAATTTCTCAGACAGCCTAACTCTTATAGTAAATGATTGAAGGTGCAGGAATGGGGGGATGGGGGGAGGAACTGAACAGAGACAAAGAAAAGCCTAGAAGATAATAAGTTGGCTCTTTGTACGCTCTCTGATAGAGTTCATGTAATGGTATTCAAGATTTTCATAGAAACTGTCAGGAATTTTCATGCCTGAACAGCAGTCACTATGGGAGCTTTAATGATGGAAATCTTTTTTTTTATTGCTTTCATTGCCTTAGGATTATAACATATATTCTTAAGGTCCAACATAGGAAAGTCAAAACACAGCATACTCATTCCAGGTTTCCATGCAAACCCTGTCATGTCAGGCTTCTACAATGTAATGCTGTTTTCCAAGAGGAATTCAGTCCTGCCCTCACCAAAGATGGCTATGTTGTTAAATGCAGTGGACACCTTGTAGTCCTCATCTTTCTTGCTGTCTCTGAAATACTAAATATGGTTGACTACACCATCCTTCCGGAAAGCTTTTCTTCTTTTGGATTCTGCGACAATAAAACCTCTTGGTTTTCCTCATACCTTTCTGGGTATTCTAAATCCTTTGCAACTTTTTCTCTGCCTAGCCCTGAATGCTGGAGTCCCCTCATTCTGTCCTAGGCCCTCTTCTCTCCTCACTTTCTCTTGTGGCAATTTCATCCTTGCCCAGAGCTTTGGGTACTACCTACGTGCCAATATTGCAGGACAATGCTGTAGGCCACACTTCATTTCTAAGCTCTGGACACATACACTTAACTGCCTACTCAAACGCATTTCAAATAACCTTAACCCAAACTGAATTGACCATTCTCTCTCATACCAACCTTTTCCTCTTATCATGTTCCCAATATCTGTGAACAATGCCACTGTACTTCCCAATTCAAGCCTGGAATCTGGAGATTACCCTTTATTCTCTCCTCTTTCAAGTCCTCCATATTACATCACCAAGCTTTAGATCATCACTGCCTAAACTCCTCTTGAATCTGTCTACTTCTTTGCATCTCCATCCCTACAACCCTTCCTATGTGAGAGAATCCATCATCTATCTCTTCAACTACTTCCTAAGTGGCCGCCCACATTCAAATATTTCTTCCTGCTGCATTTTAAAACACAAATTTTATGATACTCTTCTATAATTTTTTTGTTGTGCTTAGAAAAAAGTCCAAATTCCTTTGCACAATCCAACCATTTCTGACATCTCCAACCCTATTAGGGACCATTCTGTCTCTCAGTTGGTGCTCCTGCCCTCCTAAAGTGCTTTCATATCTAAAAAGTCTTGTCGCAAGCTCTCCATAAATTGTCCCCTAGCTGTGGAATACCATTTCTCATCCACCACCATGGCCCTTTCTGAATTGCTTAATTTATCCTTCAGGTCAAGCTAATGCCATACTTGTATGGGAGAACCTTCTATCACCTCTCAGACAAGTTACGTCCCCCACTTTACAAACTCATCACACTTGAAAAACCTGTTGAACATAAGTCTTCCCCACTAGATGTAAACTCTGTGAGGGCAGGGGCCACATCTCTCTCATTAACCATTATAGACACTAAATAAATATGATTGGCTAACTGAATAAATGAAGGGGTAAGTGGCATGCCCAAATAAAAGTACTGAGCTACAGTATATATAATGGACCTCTGATAACAGCTGGGGACTCTTTTTCATCAGTCTCAGCATCTGCTTCCATACCTGAGAGTCAGGATTGAAACTCTATACTCAAGCCAGGTGCCGAAACTGCCCCAATGACAAAACTAATCAGTTGCTGAGCTTTCATCAAGGCATCCAAAAGCCTAGGACCAAAAGCATGAGGCATATCATATGTCGTGCCTTCTCCTGCCCTAGAGCCAACTGGTAAAGGAGGGGTGAAGGAGGAAGAAAGAAGGGAAAGGGGAACATTTATCACCTACTGTGCCTTTCAGCAAAATTTGGGAAACCAGTTAACAATCTTTATTCCTCAAATCTCCAGTGAGTCAGACAGTTGAAATGCTATGTTACAGTTGTTCTCAAATATGTTTGTGAACAACTATGCCAGAAGCAATCACCGTGTCATAAAAAATATACACATCAGTGAGAAACACAGTACTAGTTTCTGAGACAACATCTGAGGCAGGCCAAAAGAGTAGCAACAGATGATTTCATCTAAGCCTGCTCATGGAAACTACCACACCGCCAAAGCTGGCCTAACACATCCACCCAGGAAACAGTTTGGCCTGTGATGGTAGGCATGGGAGGAAGAGAAAGAACATTAATAGAAGGGAGAAGCACGGAGAGAACTGGAAGCAAAGATAGGAAGAGGACTTCAGAGTCATTTATACTCACTCAGTAGAAGACTGCAGTGGTAAATAGAGGTAAGAATTGAGGTCTCCCTTGAGATTCCCCTCATCCCTACTTCTCTAACTCCCTGCCAGGAGGTAAACATGGCACTATTTTTTCAGAATGGGAAACAACAGAGGAAATCGAAAGGCTTAGGTTACCTCAGATTCATCATAAAATCTTCATGGTTCCCTCTGTTCAAGTGCAGACCATTGGGGTAGACAAGAAAACTCACAAACAGGATCATTAGGATCTCTATGGAATTTCTTCCTCGATCTACAAAATCCCCATTAAAAATATATGAGTTGTTCTCTGAGGGGAGACCATTCTGTGGAAGGAGGAGAGGGGGAGAAACAAGCAGTTAAAAGAATGTACTTTTAAAATAAGGCTTTGTACCTACTGTCCCTGTAAATATGGAGAAAAGAGGCTGAGTCAGTTCCTCCACCGGGGGAAATCGGCTAACTTGAGCTAGTTTCACTCTTCAGGGCAGGCATCTCCTACAAGGGACCTTGGAAGCGAAGCATTAGCTTCACAGGAAGATTCTGGATGGAGCGGGGGATGGGGATTGCTCATTCTATGCGCTACCTACTATGAGTTTTCTCTGAAAGGAGCTGATTTTTGTCCTAGCAAAAATAGCTACTCTCATCTCTTCCTTCTCCCTTGAAAAGAGAGAAACTTCCAGCCAAGGAAGAACACTGAACCAAGAGCCAAAAGTCTTTCATTCTAAGAGGCCCTATGTTTAACTTATGGCTGTGAATCCCTCAGTTTGCAAAAAGAGGATGACACTATACCCACCCTCACCCCCCACCCCAGATCAAATGAGAGAATGGATATGAAAATACCCAGCAAAGTGTAAGGTACCATGCAACTGTGAGCAAGGCTGATGTATCACCAGTACACTCTGATACAATCACACCAGGTGTTGATAGCTGGCAGATACTGTGACTGCTCACTGACCAGGCCTTAAATATTTTGATTATCACTCCCGGGCATGAGATAAAACTTTTAAACACAGTGTTGGTACAAAAAAGAACTGGGATCAGGACAAAGGTCTGGTCTTTATAACAGTTATTTATAACAGTTATTGATTCATTTACTTCTATACTACTAAACTCTAAGACAAAACAAACATGCCATGCCTACCAGGTAGGGAAATGGTTAAGGGCATAGTAAAATAAATTCAAATGTTTAAAAAATACATTACAAAGAGAAAAACTTAAGTACTTATATATTCAAATGTATGCCCCCCTTCAGAAAAGTTACCTTCAGGAAATAATACACATAGTCTAGTTACATTAATCTTTTTCAAACTATTTTCAAAGTCCTCTTTTTTTAGATTTCAAACTACAAAAGAAATCTGATTACTTTATAGTCACCATCCTGGCATTTATATGCATTTCAAGTTGTTCATATCAATATAATAGAAATAGGTGAAAATATATATATAATACAGGTTACAATATATGACTCAGGGATTCCAAAAATCATCATGCAATGTAATGTGTTCTGAAGAGAATTGGAAACAAACAAGCAAGCAAGCAGTAGTAGAGTACCCTGGGCCAGAAATAAAAAGACTTATTTGCTAGTCCAGCTTCATTATTACCTATATGTCCTTGGGCAAGTTATTTAATCTTTATGAGCTATAGTTTCCTCATCTATAAAATGGGGATGGTAACTTCCATACTTAACCATACAGGGCTACTTTGGAACTCAAATGAGACCATGTGTATACAACTGCAGGAAACCACAGAGTAGCATACAAATGAAAAGATTCATTTTATTATGACCTCCATATTATTTCTAATTTTAAGATTCCATTATTTTATATTTTCTTTTATAGTAATTCACATAACTTTATCACAGTATCACATTAGGCTTAAAGAGTATGAGCCAGTTGCAAAAATATAGGTTATTGCTTATCAAAACTTAAAGAAAAATGGGAGGATTCTGCATCTCTGATACTCTTCCTTCCCCCAGACTTCACCTAGTGGGGATGAGTAAGCCAGAGGAATCTGAGGGCTGTTAGAGGCTCTCTTGGGATTCCAGGCCTGAAGGGGACTAGAGGAGCAGCAGTAGAGAACCCTGGCATGAGAACATGGAAGAACTGGGCCTGAGGAACTGTGCACACCTTGATTAAGGGGAGGCCCTGACTCAGAGCATGGGGGAGAGGGAGCTGGATCTTACTAGAAAAAAGTGTAGGGAACTTCTTTCCTATTTCTGAAGCTAAAAGAAAACTAACGCTTGCATTTAGGGATACCTAGGAACATAGACACTTCCTCTCCCACTCTTAATGCAGAAGTAGCAACTATTGTGCCTACAACTATAGAGAGGCTTAACCTAGCTTAAGCAGAGAACAGAAAATGAAAATAACCTAGTACTTAAGGGGATCTAGTAACCAGAGAGAAGTAGGCCCATGAGATCTGCTAAAGTTCTATCCCCTAATGAGCTAGAATTGTTGAAGGAGACAGAGGACAACTTTATTTAAAAAGATAAAAAGACCACAAAATAAAGAACAAAAAGTTAATAATTCTTAGCATTTAAAAGGTGCTATTCAGATTTAAAATACCAATAGATTAGAGATAATTAAAAGAAACAATGATTGGAAAATACATTATTGACCTGAAAGAACAGATGAAAAATCCCTTACACAGATTAAAAAGCAAAATGATGGAAATTGTAAGGAATGAGTAAGAAATTAGAGTTCAGAGCCAAGAGAACTAATATGCCATAATAATTCCAGAATCAAGAAAGAGGAACAGATGGAGAAGAGGCAATAATTACATAAATAAGAGAGGGGGATTTTTATGGTTAAAAGAGACTTCATTCTGAAGTTTGAAAGAGCTCACGAATCCTATGCACAATTGGTGGAGGAAAAATATCCCTATTACCTGGCAAAAATCTTAGAGACTGCTAGACAGAAACAGCAAATTACAAAGGGAAAAGAATCATCCTGGTATTAGACTTCTCATATGCAGCATTGGTAGGTAGAAGATGATGGAATAAATCGATAAATTAAAGAGAGAAAAGGACTCTGAACCAAGAATTCTATATTGGCCAAGACATCATTAACGTCTTAGGGTTATAGAAAATATTTGCAGATGTGTAAAGGATCAAATATCAGCAACAACATCATCAGGGTGGAAGAAAGATATATGTGAGCACATAGTGACCTAATACCACAAAAACAATGAACATGTATTGATTGTGTGTTATGTGCTACACACAATTTTAGATGCTAGAAACATAGAGGTAAATAATACAAAGTCCCTGCATTCCAGGAGCTTGCATTCAGAGAATACAGCACCCACATGCCCCATAGAGGAAAACACTCAAGAAAATATTCTAACCAAATAACAGCACAGTACAAATAAAAAGTTCTCAAGCCAGGGAAAGACCCAAGAAGAAAGAATATAGAAGTGAACAATGAACCTTTCAATATATAATTCAATATAAATCAATAGTGATAATGTGTAACTTGCATTTAAGTACTAAGCAAGGATTTTAGAAATAGAAGAGACATACTATGAAGAAAAACATAATAATGGTCAAGAACTAAAAATATGGCATGAGCAGTAACCCGAATTTGCAGGGGGAGCTCCACAAATCTCATCCCATGGGGGACATACATGGAAAGTGTGACAATAAATACATTTATCTTACTGGATAAGAGAGAATATAATGGAAGAATAAAGTTATAGCTATTTGATAAATATATACACATACATTATTTATCAGAAATGTCAGGAATGGGAAGACTAATGAATGGAAAAGCACAGTAAAAATGCCAAAGAAAACAACAATAAAGAAAACTTTACTAGAACATCAAAAAGAAAAGGAAGAGGATGAAACAAAGTGAAGTAAATAGCAAAGTAAAAGAAGAAAATTTTTCAAAAATATCTGTTGTTATACTAAATGTGAATGGGTTAAAATCTTCCATTAAAATACCAAGATTACCAGACTATATTAAAGTATAAAACTCAGTTTGAGATAAAAACACATTAAAAATAGATAAAGGGAGGTTGAAAACAAGGTAAAAACAACAAAGAGAAAACAAAAATGTAAATATTGATACCAGGACAAAGTGAAATTTAAGATTAAAAGTGCAAAACATGATCACAAAGCAACCATACATAATAAAAGGCACTTATAAAAAAGATACAATTCATGAACTTGTATTGAATAAACAAAAGAACAAGTTTTTGCTTCAAATATTTAACTACTATAGATGCAAGAAGAAATTGTTTAAAAAATACAAACACACTAAGTTATTCAGATTGAATTATTGGTTTAAAATAATGTCTACAAATTCTTGGCACTCCCTTTAAAAGATGAAGCCTAACTTCCCTCTTCTTGAATGTGGGTTAGATTTAGTGATTTGCTTTTATGAATTGAAAAAAAAGAAAAGCAGGATTGATGGTATGCAACTTTGGAGACTAAGTCATAAAAGACACTACAGCTTCCTGCCTGCTCTCTCTTTTGCCTCACTCACTTTGGGGAAAGCCAGATGCTATGCCATGAGAACACTCAGGTACCCTGTGGAGAGGCACATGTGGCTGTTCTGCTCATAGCCAGTGAGGAGCTGAAATGCTGTGCCTGCAGCCATGTGAATTACCAATCTTGGAAATGGGTCCATGAGCCCCAGTCAACCTTTCAGACGACTGTAGCCCTGACCATTAGCTTGCCACCTCATGAGAGACCCTAAACGAGAACCATTCAGCTAAGCTGCACTCAAATTTCTGACCCACAGAAACTGTGTGATACTAAATGTTTATAGTTTTAAGGCACTAAGTATTGGGGTAGCTTGCTACACAGCAATATATAATATACACATTTAGACAGACAGATGTATTAGAAACTAAATATGTGTACAAATTGGATATTTAGGGGCACCTGGGTGGCTCAGTAGGTTAAGCATCGGACTTCGGCTCAGGTCATGATCTCATGGTTCATGAGTTCAAGCCCCACATGGGGCTCTCTGCTGTCAGCTCGGAGCCTGCTTTGGATCCTCTGTCTCCTTTCTCCCTGCCCCTCCCCCCACTCACATGCACTTTCTCTCAATAAACGTTTTAAAAAATTGAATATTTAATCAATGAATTTAATTTAATAAATGGATATATGAAGAACTTTACATCCTAAAAATAGCGAGTACAATTAATTCTTCATATGTCCAAGGAGACTTTATGAGAATCAATCATGTACTTGATTTCAAAGAAATCCTGAATAAGTTCAAAATAATAAACATTTCATAGGACATATTTTCACGTCATAATCCAATAAAATTTGAAGTAACTAATAAAACTAGGATTCAAAGAATTCTAGCTCCTTTAATTAAGATCCTTGGAAATTAAAAATTATAGTCTTAATAAGCATTAGACCAAAGAGAAAATTAAAAACAAACTTACAAGTTCAATAGAAGACTCAATTAAAACTAACATTAGAAAAGATGTGTAACTTTAAATGCCTTCATTATTAAAGAGGAGGCACATGAAAGACTATTCATCTCAGGAAATTAGAAAAGGAACAATAAAATCAATCAAATAAAGATAAAAGCTAAAATTAATGAAATAGAAAACAAACAAAAAAGGAAAAAATACATAAATCCAAAGGATGATTCTTTGAAAGAACAAATAAAATTGATATACGCATCATGAGCCTGATGGAGGATAAGCAAAAAAAGAGAGAATTACAAAATATACAAGAGTAAAGAGTAGAAAAAAGACATAAAGACATAGAGAAGTAGATAAAAGAAGTACATACATGTAAACAATATAATGTCGACA
>CM053579.1:92139779-92193955 GCA_028646485.1 Cryptoprocta ferox
CCCCCGCCCAGCTGGCTCAGTCTGAGGAGTGTGGGACTCTTGATCTTGGGGTTGTGGGTTGGAGCACCACGTTGGGTATAGAGATTACTTAAGTAAATAAGACTTAAAAATTTTTTCCTCTTTAAGTCCGCAAGTGTCCATCAGAGTCTCTGAGAATAGGACTCACATTCAATTTTTTTTTTTCCAATTCCTTTGGGTGATTACAATGTCAAGTTTGAGAATCAGGGCCTTTAATTATTCCAAACCACAGAAAAAGATGAAAATCTTTTCAATTTACTTCATGAAACCAGCATAACCTTAATATCAAAATATGAGAAAAGTATTCAGTGGTCTAAAATTATATTTATTTATATATTTAATTTTTAAATTTTTTTTTAGAGAGAACACATGCACATGCGTGAGTGGGGGAGGGGCAGAGAGAGAGGGAGAGAGAGAATCTTAAGCTCCACGCTCAGCGCAGAGCCCAGCGTGGGGCTCAATCCCACAACCCTGGGATCATGACCTGAGCCGAAATCAAGAGTCAGATGCTCAACTGACTGGGCCACCCACGTGCCTCACATTTATTATAAATAAATAAAATCACATTTATTATATCTGGATAATAAACATGTTTTCCACTAGGATGACAAATTTTCTTGTATTAGAAACTTCTCATCTCCAGTTAGACCAAACTTTGTAGGTATTTCACCTCTACTATGAGCAAAGAATAATGAATTCCTTTAGTCAAACCTAATTTTAAGCCAAAAATAGTAATGGTCACCTAGGTCATCCACCTTATACAGCACTGTTGACACCCAGTGAATTTTAATCTTTTCAAAAAATTACACACGTTGCCAAAAGACTAAGATTTGTGATAATGAAGTTCATTCAATAGAATATGTCACAGTCTCTGAAACTGATTCTAAAAGGCGTCTTAAATGTGTACTGAACTCCTGGACATGTTAAGCCTCTCAGAAAAACCACTTCAAAAAAGGCACGATTTATTTGAATGTATAAGATCTGCCCTATTGGTTCAGTATTAGTCATATTACTTTATACATATGAGTTCAGATACATTTTTGTCTTAGAACAGTAAGGAATACATAAACTCTCTAGGGTAGTTGGGCTTCCTACTACTGAGATTTGTCTGGGTTTCCTTCAAAGAAGCAAAAGCTGCTGCTAAAACCCAACCTTCACTCAGTTCCAGTAAACCAAACTCTCTGGCTTATTCTGCAGCTGATATACAACAAACTGCCTGTGGCATTGAAATGAAGTTGACAAATATAAAAAAACCCGGGGCAACTACCAACTCTGAACAGCGTTCAGACGACCCGGAGGGGCAAAAACAGCAGACCATAGTTAATTAACTTGAATGGAGACAAAGACAAGATGTTTCCCTATATTCTCACCTATTTCCTTCTGAAGCATTTTACAATCAACATCTAGAAGTTACGCCAATTTTTTTTTGCACATTTTCCCAAGGCACATCAAACAATAACCTCTGGACCTCAATTCCATTATTTTAATTTTTATTTCTTTTGCCAATCCTGTTTTAGAGATCTGTTCTTCTGATTGCAACACACTGCCTTCATCTCAAAAGAAAAAGAATTGCCCACTGTGGCAGTAGGAAGCATATCAGTGAGAGAGAAAAAAGAAAATATTTAATAACCTTCTCAAGTGGGAAAATCATGGGCACGGGGAGTGGAGAATGATAGCAAAGAGAGAAAGAAAAGGAAAACAAGGTGGCTTGGCTTCCAATGGACAGCATCAGTGTAACATCCAAAGGGCTAAGAGTTAATTAGCATCTCTCTGTCCATGCACATCTCTTTTTCAGCTTCAGGAGGTCTCCACTCGCAGCATCCATTTAACAAACTAATTTTCCAATACTTGATCTAAAATTTCAAGCTTTCCATTGAGTGAGGAAAAAATGTCTTGTAATTTTAGCAAGGCTAATTCAGGCTCTGAATGAAGTATTTCAAATTGGTCACTCTAAGCAAAAGTGGCTGATTAAAATTGACCTTTTCAGAAAATAAAATCTAAAAATAAACCTAACTAATGCTATGTAAATTGCTTCACTTGAAGATATTTGAAGCCATATATGCTGAGATGCCTTTTTTAGCAAAGGTCTGTTACAATGTGGTACCCAGAGGAAAGAATTCTTTTCAAACCCAGATAGGATTATAGCTAGAAGTGTCTAGCTTCATCTTAAGGTGCTACATGACAAAATTTTTAAGGACAACCAAATACGAAAGAAACCCAAACCTCAAAACAAATAAAAGCAATCACTGGTATGAATCCCATTACTTATCACAGAGCACCACAAAAAGGGTAAGAGAATAAAATATTTTCCGATCCTCCAAAACTTTCCTTCATGATTTAGGCACTTACTAAATTACTAAAATTCTTTGAACGGACTGTCTTAAATGTCACCTCCTCCAAGAAGTCTCCCGTGAGGGTAGGTGCCCCTCCAATGGGCTACCTTGGAGTCTTGTGCTTATACCAGTCATTAATACATCCCACCCTGAACTGTTCTGTCTTTTCATTAGTTGACCTTCACCACTAAACTATGAGGTCTCTGGGGCTAAAGACTGCACCTTAATCAGCTTGTACTGCCAACCCTTAGCAGAGTACTTCATTCATAACAGGTGTTTAATAAATATACGTGAAATGAGTACACTTCATATTTATCTTTTTACCTTCTCGGTTTTTATATAGTGCCTTGAACACTGCAAGGATCAGACAAAAGTTTATTAAAAGAATGAATTACTGGACAGACTCGCTTTCATATGTGATTGGTTATAACGACACAAGTCTTGAACCAAACCAACCACTTGGATGAAAAGAGTAATATAACAAGGCACCTCAGGGATTCTACACTGTATGGTATGCCTTCAGCTGGCCCCGCAGCCTACTCGTCCTAAACCATACAAAAGAGCTGACAAGGAAGAAATTGCCTAGCAAGACATCAACTGAAAGACAAATAACAATTTTGCCTTCATTCAAAGCCTGGGGGTTTCCGGTTTCTCTTTTGGGCTGATTGAGAGGAATCAGAGCATAATATAAACTTTAGTGATTTACAGCTCCAAAAATCTCCAACAGGGGTATTTTGCCAAACCATGGTCTGCAATTCAAGTTCAATCAAAATCTGGATAAAATATGTTTTGATAAATTAAATAATCCACAGGTTGCTAATTTTAATAAATTATTTAATAAATTAAACAGGGATAAGTTAAAGCATGGTCACTAGCTGCTTCGAAATAGAAGAGAGTGAGAGCCCGTGGCTTACACTGAGGTGCCTCAGTCCTGTGTGCTCCTACGAACGAACCAGAGGAAAGCACCACCCGCAGGGTGTTACACGTAATCAGGAATCAAAACCACATTGCTGACGCTGTGAATATTGCAGTGAGCATCATTCACCATCACGGAAACTCTACGATCTCCTGAAGCAATTGAGAGATTGCTTCGGTCAGAGTTAACACCTGCTGTCATCCCTGTGCAGCAACCCTTGTAACTGAGGCCAGCGGGGAAACCTGCCACTCCCCTCCCCTTCTCTTGCCTTATTTTTAAGATGGTCTTTCTTTCCTCCTCATCTTCTTTCCTGGCGCATTATGCTTCTCTCAACTAATCTTCCTTGCTTGTTTGTTTGTTTGTTTGTTTCATGTTCTTTCATCCTCCTATACCTAAGACCCAATAATGATACTCACTCATACTGTAAGCCTTGCAGAGATGAATTTTCCACATCACTGAAGCTTACTCCTTTAAAAGCTAAACTGCGTTTTTAAATTACTTTAACCATTTTAACTGAGGGTTTGGAAAATGTGCCCTTTGTTCTCGTTACTTCTTAACAGAGTGTACACCAGAGCCCTGGACACTTTCTTGACCGTGCAGGCTTGTCGATCTCAGCACCCCCTCAGGTCCTCCTGAGAAGGACAGAACTCTCTTCCCTGTAGACATTTCCGATCTTGTGCTAATAGGTCTAGGTCTCCTGTGCCATTTAAGAGCTTTACTTTTCTGGGGCGCCTGAGTGGCTCAGTTGGTTAAGCGTGCAACTTTGGCTCAGGTCATGATCTCATGGTTTGTGGGTTTGAGCCCCGCATCCGGCTCTGTGCTGACAGCTCAGAGCCTGGAGCCTGCTTCAGATTCTGTGTCTCCCTCTCTGTCTGCCCCTCCCCTGCTCATGCTCTGTCTCTCCTTCAAAAATAAACAAACGTTAAAAAAAAAAGAGCCTTACTTTTCATTGTTGTCCTTGTTTGTCACTTCTGCCTTTCCCCTCGCACTCCCCAATCGGCCATGGGTGGGGAGCCACACAGGCCAACTTGTAGCAAGAATGTGTCGGGATTTGAGTGATATATGTTCATAGGTCTTTGAGTAAGGGCCTAGGGCCCATCTGGTGAGGCAAGTTCACTGGCTTTGTGACAGCGATTTCAACAGCTCAGAGACCCTTTGTCCTTAATTGTGGGGCTGGGACCATAGGAGTGCTAAGTAAAGGCAAGTCGAGTACACGGGAGCTCGTCCTCTGGATAGGCCAGGTGGCCCTGTCATTTGTATCCGGGCGGGAACACTGGCTCCCGCACAGTCTGGGCGCATGGTTTCAGACTGTACTCCGCCCCTGCGATCCTTCCATCATTCCTCATTTAAACTTCGGACAAAAAGTGAGACAGAGGGGCGCCTGGGTGGCTCAGTCGGTTAAGCGTCCAACTTCGGCTCGGGTCATGATCTCACGGTTTGTGGGTTTGAGCCCCACGTCGGGCTCTGTGCTGATAGCTCAGGGCCTGGAGCCTGCTTCAGATTCTGTGTCTCCCCCTCTGTCTGCTCCTCCCCCACTCATGCTCTGTTTCTCTCTGTATCAATAATAAATAAACATAAAAAATTTTTTTTTAAAAAGTGAGACAGAAACAGGGAAACTGCTGACTTTCGTGAGTGACATCATCCTGTGAAGGAGCCTCCTCTGGCATCTCTGTGTGGCTGCCCTTCCGTCTCCAGCCTGCCACTCAGGACGCTCACTGCCCTGGCTGCCCCTATGCGAGTGACTCGCCCTGTCACAGGCTCACCAGGTCCTTCATCCCTCTCTGACACCATTAACCATGCCACCTTTTCAAGCTTCTTAAAGTGGAACCTTACTGTCATCAGTGGTTCTTGCCTCAGTTTCCCCCCTCGAACCAGGCAATTTCAAGATTCTTGTGTGCGTGGTTTATCCCACATGCAAGATGCACTTTAGCTGCTTCTCGCTCACGCCTATTGAGATTCAAATTCATGGCTCCTGCGGGTTTCTGTTTTCCAAACATCCCTCTCACCTCCCTCTACCCAAATCCCTCTCAAGCAAGACTGCCCTACACTTTTCACTGCTGGGCTCTCAGTCTGCATTTTTGGAACACGCTCATTGGTTAACTCTCAAAATACTTCTTGCTTTCATGTGAATGCTATATTTTCACCTTCAGTTCTTTTTATGGTACTTCTTACCACCCACCTCCTCCTGTTCGGTCTTTACGTTAGCACTTTCCAGTTTTCTATGTTCCATACCACTCTCCCGAGAGAATTAAAGAAACATGTGGCAATTCTCTCTTTTCTCATCTGTCTACGCCGGAGTCCTTTCCATGATCACACCTTAATATCTTCAACTACCTCTCAAGAAATGTGCGTTTCTAACTGCCTTGGAAGTCATTTTTCTCCTTTAGTTCACTCAACTGTTTTCCCTTTTATGTATCTCCCCAAACCTCTAAAGACATAATCACTAGATTTTCTCTTGTGGTTGTTCCTCACATCCTCCTGCCCCTCTTCCTTCCTTCCATTGTCACTGTCAGCAATAGCAGGACTGAACTTCTGAACACTTTATACGACGCCATGTATGGAGTGAAACGAATCTCATTCCCCAAACTGTGCAACTCCTTAGTGTCCTCTCACGGGTTCACTCTCCCTCCGCTCCCACAGCTTTCCAATGTGGCCCATAGAATCCTCATTTCATGGTAAATAAACCCTCCTCTGCCTTCAGCTCATTCAGGAAGACTGCCTTCTGGAAGGAAAGGACTCATTCCTCTACAGGATGGAGACCTCAGGGTCAGGAGTTGGGGAGGGTTCACATGCTTCTCAGAGCCACCAAAAGTCCAACACTTTGCCAGCCTCAGGTAAAAGCCTCTCCTCCTTTCTAGCCCATAACATCTGACTGGCCTTCCTTGCCCTGCTCCTCACCTCACAGTCCTGTGGCTAACTCATTTAACTCACCTCTTTCAATTTCCACATCCTTGACCTCCTCATCTCCAATATTCTCTTTTGCTCACTTCGGCCAACCACATTCTGGACTCCACCGTGGACATGCTCAGCCTCTACGACTATTCCCCGTATAACTTCCCACCCTTCCTGCTTCTGAAGGCCACTGCCTCACTCAGTCTGCTCCCTCAGAAAGCATGCCAATCCTGTAGTCCACCCATCTCTCCCAGTTGGCTGGCCTGTCCTGACTCCTCTTCCTTCCCTGCCCAGCTTGGATTCTGGGGTTGATCTCGGGAATTGCTCTTTAACCAGCACCCTCAGTTCCCTACCGGAAAAACTTTGGCTGGACTTCCTGACACCAACCTAAGTTCCTGGGCAGCCTCCTACTTCCTCTCCTCCCACCCTCCAACTACCAGTCTCTAGATCCTTGCTTAGGCCTCCTGCCATCTCAACTGAATCTTCTCCTAAGTGCCAGCTCCATTCATCCACCCCTGGTTTGGCCCTCTCCATTCCCTTTGAAGCTTCCACTCCAAATGAATGAAATGAAAACCTTGCATTTCTACTATAATTCACTACTTTAAAAAACGCTTTTGGATATTTGTTATTTTATCCACAAGACAACCTTTTGTGGGGTGGAAGCTCAAGAATATTACAGCCTCAAAAAAAAATTGAGTTTCACAGAAGTTATATGGCTTACTTAAGTTCTCATCCTATCCAAATGATCAGCCATCATAATAATCAAAATATATTTTCTTTCAACCATCTGAGACACCCATGCTGTGCCCAGTTATTCAACATACTAGTTGTGGAGACTGACACATTGATCAAAAAGAGAGATAAAGTGGGGCGCCTGGGTGGCTCCATGGGTTGGGCATCAGACTCCTGCTTTTGGCTCAGGTCATGATCTCGCAGTTTGTGAGTTTGAGCCCTGCATCAGGCTCTGTGCTGGCGGTGCGGAGTCTGCTTAGGATTCTCTCTCTCTCTCTCTCTCTCTCCCCCACCACTCTCCCTCTCAAAAATAAATAAATAAACACAAAGAGAGATGAAGGGATGAAGGCAGGGGTCACCTCAGGATCACTTTTCTTCACACGACAGTTGTTCCAGAGGCAAATATTCAGGTTGTTACTGCTGGCTCAGAGAGAGAAATGAATCTGATCGAAGAGACGTGCAGACATTCCATGCCAGCCAAGCGGCTCTGTGCCCTCTGTGTGGGCCCCACAACCAAAACCCAATGAATGAAGAGGAGTCACAGCACTCGAAAAGCAACTGAGCTCAGCAATGGTGAATGAGCGTAGAGGAGAGAACAATTTGGAACCTACTAAGTAGGGCACTCCCTTCATACATAATTAGTGTGCTTTGGAAGAGAAGACTGGTATGAGACATGCTCACTTCTGAACAAAATCAAAGCAAAACGGACTGCTCCCTTCCCCATCCTGTGCCATCTAGACATTTATGATGTCATATGCACCATAAACACAATCCGGTGCAAATGGAAATGGATATACAGATAATAGTAGTATTGAACAAAGACCCAGATTGAATTTTTGAAAGACATTTGTATGAATTATGTGTTAAAAAGCCCAAAGAGATCCATCTACAGATATTCTGGCTTCTTAGATTTAAAAAAAAAAAAACTGTTACATACCTCTGTGTTTGTCCATATCCCTAATAAAACTAACATTGTTATCTGCCCTGGGACTCTCCTCTGCCAACAAAAATGCAACTGTTTAGCAAAATAATTATTTACCTTATAGAAGATCAAAAAAAGATCATCCAGTTTTCCATGCAAATCACCTGCAGTGCAAATGAGAAATCACTCTTCAGTAGGAAACAAGAAAACGCCCATTTTGTTACAGAATTTTTAAACAGAAATACTGCTGATATACTCCAAGCATGCTCAGGGCATTGGGGTTTTACCCGTGATGGTATTAATTCAACAATTTGCTTTTATAGCTCTCTTTTCGTCCCCTTTCCTCTGGGGGACAGCATCTGATATTACAATTACCTGTTCACTCCTGCTATTTAGGCAGCACTTAGCTCACTCTGTGCCAAGCACCGAATTAAGGGTTTACATGAATAATCCTGTTCAATCCTTACAACCACTCTATGAGATGGGTATTATTTTCACCATTCCTAGGTTACAAAGGAGGCTCAGAGTAGTTAACTGATGCAAAATTACCCAGTTACCAAGTATCAGAGCTGGAATTCAAACCCAACTGTACCTCAAAACTCAAGCTCTTAGTGATTCTTCCATACTGTTCACACTATAATCTCTAGGAGAGCAGCAAGAGTGTAACAGGTGGCATTAAATCCCCAATGCCTCTCATAGTATCTGGTGTACAATAGGCACTCAATAAATACATTTAATTGCTAAAGGCGCAGTTTTTTAAAGCCATGTATTAAAGAATATGCTCGAGCAATAGCATCTAAAATTTAAAATTTCTGAGTTGAGGGGCACCTGGGTGGCTCAGTTGATTGAGTGTCTGACTCTTGATCTTGGCTCAGGTCATGATCCCAGGGTCATGGGATCGAGCCTCGCAACAGGCTCTGTACTGAGCATGGAGCCTGTCTAAGATTCTCATTCTCCCCCCACTTGTGTTCTCTCTCTCTCTCTCTCTCTCTCTCTCTCTCTCTCCCAGATTTTTAAAAAAAAAAATTGTGAGTTGACATTCTTTTGATGAGACAGTTACAGGAAATAAAAATGAAAGCATGGCTTTATAAAACTCAGCTAACTAAAGGACACCACATGAATATGAAGATATTAATTAAAAATTAAGAATGAATATGTGAATATTCAAAAGCCCTATTTGGATAACTATTTCTAGGTAAAATATCTGTCTTTCATAAGCTCTAATCATAAATTTTTATTCTTTGCAACCAAATAGAATTTAATATAGAAATACCTTTCCTCAGTTTGCTTAAAATCCCACAACCAAAATTACCAAGTATATGCAACAGAAGACTCCGATGATGAGAATAATTAAAATCCTGGATCACCAGCACTTATTTATAAAATGACTAAAATATTGAGAGCATATTAATGCTACTGTATACTTAAATCTCATTGCTTTCATATGATGTTATTCCAATTCTAAGGAACTAAAAGTGGAAGGACTTTTTACTTATCAATTAAATATATTTTAAAAATTATTTTATTTTCCTAATTTTCTGCAAGCTGACTTGTCTTTCAAAGATTTGGGTGGACAAAATATTTGCAGCTAGCATGCTAAAAAATGAATTGGTTTCAGCATATTAAGAATTGAGGCTATAAAAATATTTTTAACCTTTAGTTGGACAGCAATAGATAAAACTTGATGTATGATGGAAAGACAGCCACAGAGAGCGACTTGCACTGCAAAGAAAAACCTGAAGAATTGGTTATCTTTATGATGTAAGTATAGACTAAAACACCTTCTATACTGCATGTGTGTTGAGAACAATGTAGCATGTTGAGATGTTCATGTAAATAAATGCATCTGGAAACTGAAATAATGGTAAAATTTCATCACACTTTCTCTCCCTTTCCTAGTACTGTCTTAAATAGGAGAAGTTTCTGAAAATACAGCCCCAGTTTTGAATTTTGAATGACGACCAAATTTATCTAAGTTCAATGGAGCTATAAGGACTGAAAATAATAATTCTTCTGCTAAGAGAACCTCCTGGCCTTGGCTTTTCCCTCCAGCAGTGGTGCTCCATGGAAAAACGTCTGGAAACAAATGCCCAAGATACAGAGATCTGTAAGTGAATAAACTGTCCAATCAGTCCATTCCCTAGTCTTTGTCTCATGATGGAAAATGAAACATCAGAGAGATGTGTGATAGGAGATGGGACAGCAGATATGGGGCTGCCTGTGACCTGGGACACAGAGGACCTGATTTTTTTTCATTCTGACTCTGCCACTAACTAGCTAAGTGAGCTTATGGGTGGTGGGGGAGAGTCACCACACAGAAATTCAGGGAAGGAAGGGCACCTGGCTGGCTCAGTTGGTTATGCAGTTAAGTATCAGACTCTTGGTTTCAGCTCAGGTCACGATCTCAACAGTTTCATGAGTTCGAGCTTGCCTGGGATTCTCTCTCCCACTCTCTCTGCCCACCCCCCTCCCTCACGCTGTCTGTCTGTCTGTCTGTCTGTCTCTCTCTCTCAAAATAAGCAAATAAACTTAAAAGAAAAGAAATTCAGGGAAGGAGGGGCACCTGGCTGGCTCAGTCGATGTAGCATGGGACTCTTGATCTCCGGGTTGTAAATCTGAGCCCCATGCTGGGTGTAAAGATTCCTTAAAAATAAAGTATTTACAAAAGAAAAAAAGAAAGAAAGAAATGCAAGGAAGGCTATACACTTTCCTCTCTGCGCCTCAATTTCATCCACGAGAACAAGTGATAGACTAGTCCCAGTAAGAACCATTCAGTTCTTACACCACGGGATTCCAAGACTCCCTGGCCCTCTAATGAATTCACGTCTTCTAGATCCTTTTACCCAAAGATAAATCTGCAGGGGCAACTGGGGGCATACTGGAAACACATGGGCGCAGATCTCGCTCTTGGTTCAGCTTATTCTAGACACTCTGGTAGCATATACAGCCCTGGCCCCACCAGCTTCGTGGGTTGGCACAGCTTCCAGAGCTGCATGGCCTCACATTCTTAATCTCTATGAAAAATAAGAGCTGGTGAGGCTTTGAATAAAAGGTGCCCACTGCTGAGATGCATCGTCTGTTAGGCAGAGATGTGTTGGCCTGATCAGGTGCGAACTGTATCATTAAAGATGCTTCAAAAGCCCGAGTCAGGGCATGTCATGCAGAATATACTACTGCTTCACGTCCCTATCCCTACTCTCAGACACTAGAAATGGAAATGGTTTCCCTAGATTGTCGAATCCGCTTCTACCTGCCAGAGTAAAAGAAACACGGGCTACAAATTGACTTGGAAAATAACAATCACTGTTTTGTAACCTAAAGTCCTAATTAGAAGTTAAGGGAATTGCTGCTCCTTCCACGCACCCCATTCTCAGACAGTTGCAAGCCTGCTGAGCACCAACTGTGTTGAATTTCAATGTGTACTGTTTCCTGAAGCAATATCCTGCCAGGCTGGCCTATATGATAACAAAATCTCGAGCCTTGTTATTTAGAAGAACAAGGAACAGATTTCTAGGACATTCCCACTCTTCTAAAAGCTGCAGAGACCAGTTGGAAAAATCTAAAACAGCAGCCAAGGGCAGAGAAGAGTTTAATCTCCTCCCTGCCTTGGGCTCTTTGCCTCCCAGCCTAAGTGGCACGTAGTGGCCCACCTAGGAAAAATAATATGGAACAAAGATAATGAGAGCTAGATGGAGGGCAAAGCAGGCTTATTCCACCCATGGGTGGTTTTCCGTATTAAAATGCTGCCTGCCTTTATAAAAAGCTAGGAGTTCTTTAATTTCCCACATAATTAATTCCTGCCAGTTGGTATGGAAACAAAGAGAAGATGGGGAACCGTATTATCATGATAGATAACTCTATATTAACACTTTTCCTTTAATACAGTCCAATTTACACAGTTTTCAAGTTAAGCAAATGATGTAGAACCAAGGCACTCCTAAATATTAATTTGGCAGCTCTGCCCTGAAACTTACCACAGATTGTTATCTCTTTGCAAGGAGAAGTAGTTACGTGAGTAAAGTTCGGCATTTGCTTCAGGACTTTCTTGGTCTCAAATAGCACCTCCAAGACATAACGAGCATGAAGTATCTGTGAGGGTGAGGTAGAGGAAATATATGTAATGAACTAGCAAGAAAAGCGTGACTACGTAGAAAGCTATAAAGGTGGAGCATATAAGCACATTTCTAGAAGCTATATTGCAGGATACTCTCTAAATTATTCTCAAAAAGTTTATTCTAGCACTGTGTCTGGCATACAATAAGCCCCCACTAGATATTTGCAAATTGAATGAATGAATGGCTCCTAGGACATTTATATTCTCATGGGTTTTTTTTTTAATGTTTTTATTTATTTTTGAGAGAGAGAGAGAAAGAGAAAGAGAGCACATGTGCAAGCAGGGGAGAGGCAGAGAGAGAGAGAGGGGAAGAGAGGATCCAAAGAGGGTTCTGTGCTGACACCAGTGAGCCCGATGCAGGGCTTGAACCCATGAACCATGAGATCATGACCTGAGCTGAAGTCAGACGCTCAACTGACTGAGCCACCCAGGCGCCCCTACTTTCATGTTCTTAACTGACATCACCCATTCACAGAACATCTGTGATTATTCTTGGTCCTTAGAGCCCAAGAGAAGTGAAAGGGAAGAAAAAATAATCCCTTACCCCAGGGAAACATGCAGACAAAAATGAATAAATAACAGAGAAGGAGGGAAAGGAGAAAGAGAAGGAGAGATGGAGTGTGGAAGATGGGCTGCTTTGCATTTGTTTGGGACATCCCACCATCTGGGAGGGCAACCGGGTGGTGGCGCCAGGTTCGCAGATCTCACAAGGCAGCCAGAGCAGCCCCAAGGAACCCCTGAGCCAAGAATCCCAGGTGTGGCCCAAAGTTGGGTGCACAGACTTGAGAGTTTACAGAACAGCAAGTGCATTTATATATTAGTCTAAATAGAAAACATATTCCAAACCCAAATAAACCATTTGGATTATCTCCTATGATGACTGTTCATCCAATTGCTCTCCTCCAGTTACAGTCCTGATGACATCATTGTTTTGAACAGATTTACTCCACTTTCTCCACTGGGCGTTTGTTTGTTTGTTTGTTTTAAATCCAGTGTATTATACGCCCTTTTTTTAAATTAGAAAATATTCCAAATACAGAATCCCCAAAGTAATATAGCTGATACAAACTTAACAGATGCTAACACCACTTCATGGGTCAGGACTATTTGTACCACTTGAAATGGGGTTAGCTGAAATTGACATGTGCTGTGAGTATAAAATACACACTGGATTTCAAAGACTTAGTATAAGAAAAAAAAAAAGTAAAATGTCTCCTTAACAACTTTTAACATGAGTACGTATTAAAATGATAATAATTCCATATGTTGGATTAAATAAATTATTTAAATTATTTTCACTTTTTTTACATTTTTTAAAAAGCTTTATTTTTTTTATTAAAAATTTTTTAATGTTTATTTTTGAGAGAGAGAGAGAGAGAGATAAAGGAGCACACGAGCATGAGCAGGGGAGGGTCAGAGAGAGAGGGAGACAGAATCCGAAGCAGGCTCCAGGCTCTGAGCTGTCAGCACAGAGCCCAACGTGGAGCTTGAACCCGCAAGCTGGGAGATCATGCCCTGAGCCCAAGTCAGATGCTTAACTGACGGAGCCACCCAAGCGCCCCCTAACGTTCATTTTTTTAAATAATCTCTCACCCAGTATGTTTTTACTTTTTTACTGTGGCTACTGGAACATTTTAAATTATATACGTGGCTCACATTATATTTCTACCGGACAGCACTGGTTTAGATTATTAAAGGCTGAGAGAGGGGTCATATCCACATATTGTTCGGACACTGCTTTGGATATGGGATTCAGAAGAGATGGAATCCTTTGTTCCCTTCGAACAATCCTGTCTCAGTGTCTTAAAATTTCTATTTACAGAGCTATTAAAATAATAAAACTATTTTCTACCCCAGACCCCAAAAACACGACTTAAGTTTGGACAATTTTTATGATTAAAATATATTTTTTAAGGACAGGAATCAGGATTTGAGGCAATGTGAGAGTTAGGCGGAAAGAGAAACCTCCTTGGACGGAGATTAGTGGAGACACCTGTATTTCCTGTCTCTCAAAGACCTAATGAGCTGCTAAAGATCTTCCCCACAAAAGCATTCTAAATCCATTCAATCCACAACTTGAGTCAAATGTTGAATGTCAACATTCCTTTAGCCACCTTTTAAGGAAATTTTAAGGAACAGGCAAAACATCTTAAACCAATGACTTATTTCAGTTTGCACATTTAGTCTACTGATTCCCAACGTTGCACTTAACTTGACAGTACAGATTTTCTGGCCCATTTGTAGCATTAATCAGAGTAAGCACTGTCTGAAAAGGCAGTTTTGTTTTGTTTTTTTTAAGTTAAAAAACATTGAGAATGTGCTACGACAGCAAGATCCTATTATTAAAATAGTTTTTCTGGATCCTTTTTTTTTTTTTACCTTTTTTACCTCTTTTATTATTTGTGTGTGTGTGTGTGTGTGTGTGTGTGTGTGACTGAGCCAGCCAGGGGCCCCTGAGTCTTTTTCCAACTGGCTAACATCACTTGGCTAATATCAGTACTTGCTCACAGTGCTGTCTTTCAGTAGCATTATAACTGTGTTTACAGGTGCAAAATTAAATACTCAAAAGAGTTAGCTTAGATGTTGGTTTCTACATTTATAGAGTAAACAGCAACTTAAAATATTCATATTCTTTTAAAGGTATTGAGGGAGGAAAATATTCCTTTTAAAGGATATTTATTTTTATGAAATAGTAAGTTTTCAAATGAAAAATATCTCATTTTTTAGTTGAAATAAGAAGTTAAATAGTAAAAGGGAGTATAACTGAAAAGCAATTTTCCTTCTTCCCCAGACCTTAGTCCCTGTCCCTAAAAACAGCCACTGTTAGGAGTATCTTGAATATCTTTCCAAAACATATTCTATGTGTTTGCAAGCATATAAAAATTAATATAACCAGATATGAATAGGCAATATTAACATATGATATATTCTTTTCTATAAATATATAATCCCTGAAATGAAATGTAGGGTATATTCACACAAAGGAGTGTTATTCAACTGAAAATAAGAATAAGATATAGACACATACTAAAACATGGATGTACCTTGAATACACTTTGCCAAGCAGAAGCCATATACAAAAGGCCACATATTATATGATTCCATTTATATGAAATGTCCAGATTAGGCAAATTTGTAGAGACAGAAGGTAAATTAGTGCTTATGGGGGGCTAGGGAGAAGAGGGAATGAATACAGGGTTTTGTTTCAGGGTGATGAAATGTTCTGGAATTAGTGGTGGTAGTTGCACAACATTGTGAATATACTAAAAACTGGTAAATTATACACTTAAAATAGTTAAAGTGATCTATTTTATGTTATGTGAATTTTATCTTAATTTTTAAAAATCAATATATATTTAATTTCCTTTTTTTTAAACGAATGGGAGCACACTGTACTCTACATTGAAACTTTTATTCTTCCCTTAACAATATAATTTTTTCATTTTTATAAAATGATCAGATTTATTGATCATTTCTGTTATAGCTCCTTGGATTTTTGTTATATCTTTTACCTCCTTGAACATATTAACCATATTTATTTTAAACTCCAAGTCTGATAATGCCATTATCAAAACATTGGTCTATTTCCATTGTTTGTTTGCCTCCATTTTTCTGTCATGAATCTTGTATCCTCCTATTCCTTGTAGGCATATTTGTATAAAGTTAATATTTGTATAAAGTTCTGGACATTCTACATAAAAACTTGAAGAAATAATTTGAGGCCTATTTTATTCCAGAGAGGATTTACCTTTTCTTTTGGCAGGTGGCTAGAAACACCAGCTATCTAGGATAATCTCAATTCAACTGCAGGAATTAGATGATTCAAAGTTTTGCTTCAATTCCTATAGAAACAGTCTACTTCTAGTTCACTCGTACTCCTGTTAGGGTCCTAACCTAAGAATGAGGGTTTTGGGGTACTGTCAGAGAAAATAATGAAATAGGTAGCTCCCAGGTCCTATCCCTTCAAAGAAACACTGAAAACTTAAGCCAAAAAACTGTCAGAATCAACTTTCACAGAACTTTGGTAAACAAAGTTTACAGCAGCCAAGCAAAGGCTGAATCAAGAAGAAGGCAACTTAAAAAAAATGGCTTGGTGCAAGCAGGAAGTAAAGGCTAAAACAGGTTTGTAAACAGTCTAGCTAAGTAGTGAAGGAGTGTACCAACACAGAGGCCACCTGCAAAGGCTAGGCTCATCTTTGCTTTGCTTCTCTCTCTCTCTCTCTCTCTCTCTCTCTGGCTCCTGGTACTCAAGGAAATCTCTGTCAACACTAGCTGAACACAAGCTAAAAGAACAGAGACTTCAGAGACCTCACACAACTAGACCTAGCACACATATATACAACACTCCACTCAACAACAGCAGGCTACACATTTTTTAACAAGAGCACATGGAACATTCTCTAGGATAGACCAGATGTTAGGCCACAAAACAAGCCTCGGTAAATTTTAAAAGATTGGAATCATGCAAAATATCCCCTCTGACCACAATGGAATAAAACTTGAAATCAGTAACATAAGGAAAACTGAAAAATTCACAAATATGTAGAAATTAAACAACATACTCCCTTTTTAATGTTTATTTACTTATTTTTGAGAGAGAGAGAGAAAGCGGGGGGGGGGGGGAGCAGACAGAGAGTGAATCCCAAGTAGGTTCCATGCTGTCAGCACAGAGCCCGACACAGGGCTCATTCTCACAAACTATGAGATCATGACCTGAGCTGAAATCAAGAGCGGGATGCCTAACCAACTGAGCCACCCAGGCGTCCCTAAACAACATACTCAAACAGTCAATGCATCAAAGAAGAAATCATAAAGGAAATTGAGAAACTATTTTGAGATGAACAAAAAAGAAAACACAACATACCAAAATGTATGGGATGCAGCAAAAGCAGTGCTCAAGGAGAAATTTATAATTATAAATGTCTACATTACAAAGAAGAAAGTTCTCAAATGAAAAGCCTCACCTGACACTAAGGAACTAGAAAAAGAAGAATAAACTAAACCAAAAGCTAGCAGAGGAAGAAAATAAGGATTAGAGTTCAGATAAATGAAACAGACAACAGAAAAACAATAGAGTATCAACAAAACCCAAAGCTCGTTCTTTGTAAATATGAACAAAATTGACAAACCTTTAGCTGGACTGATAAAGAAAAACAAAGAGAGAAAATGCAAAGAACTATAATCAGAAATGAAAGTGAGAACATTACCACCAACCTTAAAGAAATAAAAAGAATGATAAGAGAATATTATGAATAGTTATACACTAACAAATTAGATAAATGAGATGAAATGGACAAATTCCTGGAAACATACAAATTCCCAAAACTGATTCAAGAAGAAATAGAAAATCTGAACAGATATAGGACAAGTAGAGATTGAATCAGTGACCAAAAATGTCCTAACAAAGAAAAATCTAAGACAGGCAGCTTCACTGGTGAACTCTACTGAACATTTAAGATTTAACACCAATCCTTCTTAAACTCTTCCAAAAAACTGAGGAAGAAGAAACAATTCCTAACTCATTCTAGAAGGCCAATACTACCCTGATATCAAGCCAGATAAAGACACCACAAGAAACTACATACCAATATCCCTTATGAACAAAATGCAAAAAAAAAAAAAAAAAAAAAACTCAACAAAATAGCAGCTAACAAACTCCAATAAAATTTTTTAAAGAATCATAGACCATGACCCAGTGGGATTTATTTCAGGAATACAAGGTGGTTCAACACACACACAAACTTAATCAGTATAATACACACATTGATAGAGTCAAGGAAAAAAAACAAATGATCCTCTTAATTGATGCAGACAAGGTATTTGACAACATCTAACACCTTGTCATGATAAAGCCACTCAGAAAACTAGGAATAGAAGAAAACTTCAACATGATAAAAGGCATCTATGAAAAATCCACAACTAACATCAAACTCAATGGTGAAAGACCGAAAGCTTTCCCACTAAGATCAAGAATAAGACAAACATGCCTGCTCTCACCCCTGCTATTCAACATTGTACTGAAAGTTCTAGCCAGAGCAATTGGGCAAGAAAAAGAAGTAAATGGCATCTAAATCAAAAATGAAAAAGTAAAGCTATCTCTACTCCCAGATGACAGGATACTATAGAAAGATTATTTCAAAATATACACACACACAAACTACTAGAGCTAATAAATTAATTCAGCAAAGCCAAGTGGCAGAGTAAAAGCTCAACCCACAAAAATCAGTTGTCTTTCTATACACCAACAGTGAGCAATCCAAAAGGGAATTAAGAAAGCAATCCCTTTTACCATAGCAATCAAAAGAATAAAATGCCAAGGAATACATTTAAGGTAGTGAAACACTTGTGCACTGAAAACTAGAAAACATTGCTGAACGAAATCAAAGAAGACCTAAATAAATGGAAAGACATCCTGTGTTTATGAAGTGGAAGACTTAATACTGTCAAGATGGTAATACTAACCAAAGTGATTTACAGATTCAACTCAGTCCCTACCAAAATCCCAATGACGATTTTTGTACAAATGGAAATGTCAATCCTCAAACTCATTGCAAGGGAACCCAAATACCAGAATGATACTGAAAAAGAAGAACTAAAGTGAAAGATTCATAGTTCCTGATTTCAAAACTTACTACAAAGTTACAGTAATCAAGACAATGTGGTAGTGGCATAAGGATAGACACATACACAAATGGAATAGAATTGGGAGTCCAGACATAAAACATCTATGGTCTATTAGTTCTCAATGAGGGTATCAAGACCACTCAATGGGGGGAAGGAACAGACTCTTCAATAAAAGGTGCTGGGACAACTGCATATCCACACGCAGAGAATGAAGTTGGACCCCTACCTCATACCATATACAGAAAGTAACCGAAAATGTTTCATGAACTAAATGTAAGAGCAAAAACTATAAAATTCTTAAAAGGAAATAGAGGGGTAAATCTTTGTGACCTTGGATCTGGCAATGGCTTCTTAGATGTAACACCAAAAGCACAAACAACCAAAGGAAAAAAATAGATAAATTGGACTTCATCAAAATTAGAAACTTTCGTGAATCAAAGGGCATTATCAAGAAAGTAAAAAGACAACTTACAGAATGAAACAAATTTTTCAAACCATATATCTGATAAGGGATTTGTATCCAGAATATATAAAGAACTCTAATAGGTCAATAATAAAAAGACAAATAACCTGATTTTAGAATGGGCAAAGGATCTGAATAGACATTCCTCCAAAGAATGTATACAAATGGCCAGTAAACAAGAAAAAATGCTAAACATCTTCAGTCATTTGGGGAAATGCAAATCAAAACCACAACTAGGATGGCTATAATAAAAATAAAATTAAAAAGAATAAACAAAAGCAAACAACAAGTGTTGGCAAAAAATTGTGAAAAAATTGGAACCCTCTCACATTGCTGGTGGGAAGGTAAAATGGCACAGCCACTGTGGAAAACAGCTTAGCAATTCCTCAGAAAGTTAAACAGTTACCATACGACCAAGCAGTTCCAATCCTAGGTACATATACTCAACAGAACTGAAAACATGTTCATTAAAAAAAATTGTAAGTGAATGCTTGTTTGTTTTTAATTTTTTTAAATATTTATTTTTGAGAGAGAGAGCGAGAGACTGCGCACACGCACAAGTGGGGGAGGGGCAGAGAGAAAGGGAGACACAGGCTCCAGGCTCTGAGCTGTCAGCACAGAGCCCGGCATGGGGCTCGGACTCATGAACAGTGAGATCATGACCTGAACCAAAGTCAACGCTTCACCGACTGAGCCAACCAGGTGCCCTGTAAGTGAATGTTACTTCATGATAGCCAAAAGGTAGAAAAAAATCCAAATGTCCATCCAGTGACAAATGAATAAACAAAATGTGCTATATTCATGTAACAGAATATATATATCCATATAACATGCATAGCAATAAAGGAGCAATTAAACATGCTATGACATGAATGGACATGAATGTACCTTAAAAACATTATGCTAAGTGAAAAAGCCAGACCCAAAAGGCTACATATTATATAATTCCATTTGTATGATATGTCCAAAATAGACAAATACCTGGAGACAGAAAGTAGAATGGTGATTACCAGGGGTGAATGAGGAGGGAATGGTGATGGGTATGGAATTTCTTTCTGAGGTGATAAAAAAGTTCTGGAATTAGATATTGGTGAGGGTTGTGCAATTTTGTGAATATACTAAAAACCACTGAATTGTACACATTATTTATTTTTTTTTAATTGAGGAATTGTTGACACACAATGTTACATTAGTTTGAGGTGTACAACACAGTGATTCGACAACTCTGCATGTTACACTGTGCTCACAAGTGTAGCTACCATCTGTCACCATATAACACCATTACAATACCACTGACTATATTCCCTATGCTGTAGCTTTTATCCACATGACTTAGTCATTCCATAACTGAAAGCCTGGATCTCCCAGTCCCTTTCACCCATTTTGCCGCTTACTTTAAAATGATGAATTTTATGACATGTGAATTATAGCTTAGAAAAAGCAAAAAAGGAAATGCTATAAGCCTATAGATAGGAGATTTCTGTACATCTAAGGAGACTTCTATTTAATAGGTTAAGCAAAGCAGAGGATAACTCTCAGTCTGAAGCTTTTCCCCAAGAGAATACATTTCGGCTGCATATTTTCATTCATTCATTCAACAGATGGTCATTGAGCACATGTTATGTACAAGAATCAGGGCAGTATCTGCTTCTACTTGCCTGTTGTTGCTTGAAGGCGTCAACAAGTAAATCAATATCAGTAAAGGTGAGAGGAAATTGCAGTCGAGGACCATTATAGGAGTCTGGGACGTCTATCAATGTGACACAGTCCTGTCTATCCTTGTCATCCTGGGAGGTGTTACTAAAAAGTCGAGCAAATATTTCTAGAAAAGGAGAGACAGAAAGGGAGGGGGAATCAACATTACCATACTTAAATTCAATAAATACCTTCTTGAATATTGAGTCCGTGTAAGGCATTGTGCTACGTGTTATGAATACCAAGATATCTCACATACACCCATGAGGAAGGATTCGTTCTCAGATCATTAGGTATATTCACATGAATCACCCTCATCCTTTCCTGAGTGGACACGGTACCAAAGCAGTGAATTAATTGGTAGAGAGGAAAAGGAGAAACACAGGGAAAACTGGTCAATCGAGGTACTGTGACGCTCTGAAACCACCTCTACCTTTTTTGCCCACTCTTACATCTTAGATTTTTACAGATAGGGCTGAAAACATAACCGTGCGTTGTACTGTGCTATTCAGAATCTACAGGAAATTAAACTGTAATATTCAATTTTTCCCCTGTTAAACACTTCAAATTTTACCTGGCTATAATTGATTTGTTTCTCTCTTCACAGAAAAACAGATTGTTTGATGTGATTTTTTTTTCTTCTTGTTAACAAAGAAAACAGAGTTAGACGGCGAACCACAGGCAGAGATACTCTAAGGGCTTCTCCTTTGGAGAGACATTTCTATGTAACAGATTGTCTGCACCCTTTCAGTAGGTGCTGAGACTCAGGGTCCCTTTCTTGCTAGACTGCCCAAGTACAGAAATCTTCAGGTGGAGAAAAATGAAAGGGGATACGGTAGACTGATTGCAAAAGTGACTCCAAGTGTCCCTCCCAACCCCTAGACTTGCTCTTTTTAACGTGACTTGCAGTTACTCTCATCAAGAGTCTCTTTCCCCAGGCTTCGAATCTGGGTTGTTGGGTTCATGACTTGTGTTGGCCTAAAGAACGTGGTGGAAGTGGCATGTACCATTTCTGAGCTAAGACCTCAGGAGGCTTGTGTGCTTCTGTGTTCTCTCTTTTGAACCCATGCCACTACCAAAAAGCCCAGGCTAGTCTAATGAAAGCTCCAAGACTATGAGGAGCAAAACTAAGTTGCCCCAGTCAAGGCCATCCTAGATCAGTCATTAGCCAGCTGATCTCCAAGTACATGAGTGAATTCTAGCCAAGACCTGAGAAAAACCACCACATCAAGCCTGCCAACATCAGGAGAAGCAGTCAGATAACCTGTAGACTTGTGGGCAAAAAGAAATGATTATTACATGCCACTGAGCTATTGTGGTTAATACGCAGTATTATTTCATTAACAGATACCTGATATAGAAGATGATGACATACACTTCAACTCATTAGCACTGAATTGCTACCAAGCCCATTAATCAGAAGTTCTGGGCAAGAAGTTTCTATATTTTTGAATGTTTAGAGTGGACATGTTTGAGGTGTGACATTAGCTGATGCAAATAGAATATATTTTTTCATGATCCAGTTATGCTGAGAGATTACAGTTAAGAACTAAAGTTGAAAGAAATTTTCTAAAATAAGTCATAACATTTAGTAACTTAAACATGCTTACTAAGTTATTGTATACCCCAATACTTCTTCGGTGGTGGTTGATGATGTTTTATAAGAAGTTAAATTTTGGAATAATAATGTCTGTCTTCAGTGTGGCCCAGCACACGGTATTTTTCTCATTTGGATTTGGTTTGAGATTTGAGAATAACTTAATCATTCCATTTTATGTTTGGAAATTAGAAATGCAGAGCAGCTTGGTAAATTTTATCTCAGATTCCACTGTGCAAGCAGGAAAGCCTAAATACTCCACTTAAGTGTCTTAACAATCATACCACTCCATTCTTAGAGATAAATCTTCCTAACTCTACACACTGAAATATCAGGCTCCTCTTGAGAAAATAATAACAACAAGGAAAAACAAAAACAGCCCCACCAGTCTCACTATATCATCTTACAACTGACTTATTGAGTAATCCCAACTGCGTGAAGTATAAGCATGAAATCATTCTCTTTTCCCAGTCACTGCCTTCACCTATGCTCTGTCCACTCTGCCTTTCTCATCAGCTGACACATCAAGCCAATTCCATCAGTCCCAGTCATTAAAATGCAGTCTTGTTTTTAAGAAAAAAAATAAAATATTGTTTTTCTTCTTTAAAATGCACAAAAAAGCTTAGTCTGGCCTTTCTTTCCATACATTTGTTGACCTCCATTTCTTAGAAGTTCCATGATAAATACACGAAAAAGAGCACTATTTCCCTATCCCAATTCTTAGCTAAAACTACTCAATATGAAATATCAGTAAACATCAAATCATAATCCTTCTTTAAAAAAATCATAATCCTTTTGCTGATTTTTAGCCACATTAAAAAAAAATAACATAGATTCTCTTCCTAATATGGTAACTAAGGAGGATAATATACAAAAACAATCAAAAGCTTCAACAGTTCAAATGCAAGTTCCGTGGGCTGTAACTATTATAACTAATAAGAGTAATTTAATGAATTCCAACAATACATGAAGATTTGTGCAACATGTAATTTGAATGAATCCTTACCTATTTGATTTACAATTCTGTCAACATGAATCTAAACTAATTAAATATAATGAAGTCTTGAATTACAACTAAATGATACCTTTACAAGTTGTACTAAAGAAAATACCTCAAAAATACCCCCACGTATAATCTTTTCTTTTTCCCAGTACAAACTCAAAACCTGGACAGGGAAAATTTTAAAGCCCATAATTAAAAACACACACACACACCATTTCTGCCTCTACCACCCACGTGTCACTTTGAAAACAAGCTCCAAATATGGCTAGGGGGGGTAAAGCACCAATTGAACTGCATTTATAGTTATTTCATTCTTCAAATATGAATCTGGATTAAAGCTATGAGTGTTCCTATAACAAACTCAGTAAGTACCAAAATGACATTTCATAAAATTCAACACCTGTTCCTGATTTTTAAAAAACTCAGAAAACTGGGAATGCAGGCCTACCTCCTTAACATAATTTTAAAAATTTAAATCAACAAGAATGGTTTTTCCATTAAAGCATTAACAAAACAGGATGCCTACTTTCACCTGCCTCATTTTAACAATTTCTGTTATTTCCAGCCATTGCAACAAACCACAAAGCCGAAATAAGAGCAGTGACTATTGGATAGAAAGATGTACAAATGAAGTTACTTGTGACGAGTGTGATTAAATATCCATACTCAAGAAAATCAACTGAGAAACTCCCAGAACTGACAGGATCAATACTACAGAGGTTAAGCACACTGAATCACAGCTTTACCACTGCTGAGATGAATAACGCCAGGTGGGGGGCGAGGGGGGGGGGGCTACTTCCTAAGCCTCAGTATTCTCATCCAACCAACCAAAGAGAATGATAATACTACTAATCTCAGTGGTTTGTCATGAAGACTAAATGAAATATTTAAAGCACTTAAGAGACATGGCACATGGCAAACATTTGATAAACACTAGTAATAATAATTTCATTAACATTGTTATTCAATAGTAGCACAATACAAATAAGTATAAATCAAAGGCTTGTTAAACACTACCAAGAATCACTGGGGAGAGAGAATGGGGAAAATAACCTATTGACCATAACAATGAAAAGTATAAACTAGCTGGGTCTGACGGGACATTTTGGCTGAGCCGGGAAGCAGAAGGAAGAGTCACAACAACACTTGCTCACACTCCATCACACTCCCCACTTCGACCAGGCTCTGTTTAAACCTATTGTTGTGTACAGCAGCTGCGGCTGTCTACCTGTGGGGCGGATGTGTGGGGTCTCCCCATCAAGTCCTAGGAACTGGTCTGATCAAGTCAGTAGTAGGATGCAGGAGTGAACTGCTTCCAGGTCACCTCCCACCCATGGAACACCCAGGATGTCTCCACTAACCCTGTGCCTCAGAGTTCCTACCATTAATCTGGAAAGGTGAGGTGATCTTCTGGTCCCTAAATATACCCCACTTAGGAGTCACAACCATTCTGCCAAACAGGCCTCGGTGGACGTTGTGTGGAACCTTCCCACGGAAGAGGGCCATCAGAAAGCAACCTGCAGTAATGCAGAGCACGGTGACCCTCGTCAACAATACTCTATTGTATGCTTGAAAGTTGCTAAGAGAGTACATTTTTAAAGTTCTCAGCATATACAAAAGAACTGTAACCGTGAGATGAGGGATAAGTTAACTAACCTTATTGTGGTAATCATTTCATAATATATACATATATGAAATTACTGCACTGTATACTTTAAATTTATACAATGCTGTGTGTTAATTATATTTCAGTAAAGCTGGAAAAAAATTTAAATGAAATCAACTTACAGAACTAATCTGTAAATCAATTTTTCTGTTACGTCAATAATCAGATCAGTAAGATTCAAAGACTCTATAACAGATGTATAAGAGAATAGGCAGCCTAGAAATATGCCCTATAACACACTTTTTAATGAATACATGACAAAGAGGTACTATAAACCATGGTGAAAAGGTACTTATCAGAAATACTGTGGGAAAAATTGGGTAACTGCTTGGACATTTTCTTTTTAGCTGTGTTTTTTAATTGTTTTCGAGCACTAGACATCAAAATGTCCTTTTTTGGTTTAATATAAAAAATCCAAAATGTATGAAGCGTTAAAATTTTTAAAAGCCAAACCATAAAAAAATCTAGAAATACAGGCATAGCGATCCACATTTTAAATATTTCAAGGCCTTCTAAGTTTAAAAGTAGGGATGCACAAAGAAAAAGATATTTAGACTTGAAAGATATTTTAAATAATTAATGGGTAAAAATTTCCTAAACCTGATGGAAAATACCAACCTAGAGATCACAGAAGCTCAGCAAACCCCATACAGGGTAAATATAAATGAACCCTCATCAAGGCACATTATAGTTAGAGCCCTTTTTTCCAACGTTACGTAGGTTAGTTTGTCTCTTCTCCACCTCCGTCGGGTGATTCTGTTATTTGTTTGTAATACGGCGAAATGCATTTGTCACTGTGTGTGTTCTATTTTGGTACATTCAGAGGAGTGTTACTCCCCCCCTCAGTCCTCTACCCAACTCTCCCATTCTTTCTCCCCTATTCCCTCTCATCCACTCATCCCCTGTAGGTAAACACTGTCAATAGTTTCTGGTTCATCCTACAGGTTTCTCCTGTATTTATTTTTGCACAAATACACACACACACACACACACACACACACCTTGATGTCAGGCAAAGACTTCTCAAACAAGATGCAGAGACCACTAACCATAAAGAGAAAAAAAATTGTACCACATTAAAATCAAGAATGTCTTTACCCTCGAAAGACAGCATTTAAAGATTGAGGAGATAAAAGGCAAAGACTAGGAGAAGATATTTGCAATATGTTTATCTGACAAAGATTCATAGTCTCATATTTAGAACACTTAGGTACTCTTAAAAAATGGTAAGAAAAAAGCAGCTAACCCAATAGAAAGATGAAAGGAGACCTGAACAAGCACTTCACCAAACAGGATGTTCACATGGCCAATAAATATACAAAAAGGTACAGAATTTCGCTGCTCACCAAGGAGACACAAATTGAAGCAGAAATGCGATACTACTACATACCTCGCAGAATAGCCAAAATGAAAAGGACAGGCAACTTCAAGTGTTGAAGAGAACAGAGAGCAACTGGAACTCTCATGCGCTGGTGGCAATATAACTTGGTACAGTAATTTTATAAGGTTTGTCAGTATCTAATAAAACTGAATATACACACGTCCTGGAACCCAAAACTTCCACTCCTGGGTGCCGGTACATCTTTATCATGGAGCCCAGTGCATCACACCTTGTTGTGTCTGCGTCCCTTTACAGTAGAATGCTGCTGCTCCTTCCTGGAAGGGATGGAGCTCTCCTAACCCTGTGAATCTGTGGCTGCCCTTGTGACTTGCTTTCACCAACAGAATATGAGAGAACTGATTTTGTGTGAGTTCCAAAGAATAGGTCTTAAATGGCCTTGTAGCTTCCGTCTTTGTCCTCTTGGGATCCAGCAATTGTGTAAAGAAGTCTGGGATATCCTGCTAGACAGGGAGAATTGAGGTACCTAAGTTCAGAGCCAACACCCAAGTCCTGGCCACATGAGTAAGACCACCTAGACCTCCCTGCGCAGCCCAGCTAGGTTGAGTGAGCCCAAGGGACACCACTTGGGACAAAGGCAAGCCATCACCATTGAGCCCCCGTTCAAATGCCTGATCCATAGAATTACAAGGAGTAAGGTGGCTGCTGTTTTTAAGCCACTAAATTTGGGGGTGGTTTGTTATGCAGCAACAGAGAACTGCAAATGAGTATATAGCAAGAGAGAATGGTCTATATGTTCACCAAAAAGGACATGCACAAGAATGTGCGGAGCAGTACCATTTAAATTACCCAACTGCAAACAACCCAAATGTCCATACACAACAGAACGGATCAATGTTGGCATATTCATAAGATGGAGTATTTTTCAGCCATGAGAATGACCACACTGCAACAGCGTGGATGACTCTCACAGATACAACAGTGAGTGAAAGACAACATCGTGCGCTTTCATTTATATAGTGAAGTTCAAAAACCAGCCAAACCGATCTAGGATGTAGAGGCCAGGAACGTCGTGATGGGGGAGTTGGGAAGTGACTGGACAGGGCAGAGGTTTCTGTGGCTCGGAAATGTTTTCCTTCTTCTGGGTGCAGGTTACAAGGGCCTGTTTACTTTGAAAAAATGTACTAAGTCATCTACTTGTGATTTGGGTCCTTTCCATGTAGGTTAGACTTCAAGAAAAGTTTGCATAAGAAGATTAAAACACTGTCCCCTTCTTTGATAAAAATTTTAAAAAATTTTTAAATATTTTTAAATCATCTGTAGAATTTTTTTTTTACATGCAGATTTTTTAAAAAAATACAGAGCCTGAGGAAACATCTCTGGGCTGGACCCCGGTCATCTGTGGCTCTGAATCTCCATCAATGATTCCAATACACAGCCCAGATCCAAATAGTAGGTCATTAGCAAAAAGAGTGCTGTTTCATTTCATCATCTTTATAGTTCCTCTCAGAAATATTTTGCCAAAGAACATAAAGCACAAACAACTGCCTTCAAATTGCAATTATCTAAAAGAAAGAAAATGGCAAAATACCCACTTCCGCCCACTCCCCACTCCTCAGGTTTGGCTATTCTACCATTTAGAAAGCTTCTACAGATCATTAAATGCTTTAATTAGTTTCATACATATGCGCTCAGCTCAAGGCATGCCGTTAAAACACTATTCTTCTGCCACTGTGAAGGGTGCTTGATAGATGATTTAAAAGAAGCTCTTACATGCCATATACTTTTAATTAGAACCAAAAAAAGGGACCCAGATTAAAGAAAAGTGAGTTTTTAAGTCTAGCATCTACCTTGAAGAGAACAACAGGCATCTTGATTCATAGGAGAAATGCATGCCTTGGGATTAACTACAATTTTAAAACCATTTTGAACCATCTCTATATTGTCTGTCCCTGAAATGATTTCCTTAGTCATTTTGGAAGGACTAAATAAATGATAAAGAGACAGAGACAGACAGCTGGCTATGCGGCAAACAGACTACTGTATTCCATCCACCATTTCCCCCCGGATTCGTTTCATGAGATCCTCAAGATATTTTGATCTCTTGCCACAAAAGTTTTGTGGATAAAAAATAAGATCCTCTTTACTAAGCTACTTTCTGTACATCAATAGATTGTGGTTCAGAGAAGGTGTTCAACGAATTGACATCGAATGAAATCTAATCCAGCTTTTTCAGAGTGAAAAAAAGTAAACGGTCAATTTAGTCAAGTCAACAACAATCAGCAAAGAAAGCCACTTGGCCTGATTTCACCAGTCGTTTGGATTCGCAAAGATAAGACAGGTGGGCATCTTTTTAATTTCTTTGAGTTCTCCCATCTTCAGAGTTTACATCACTTGATGAGGATAATTCAATATTTAATGACTGCTTTTCAAAAGACTAAACATTGTACTTACCTGGATTTTTCTCATGTATATGTGTGTAGTTTTCCAACATGAAGGAAAAGAAGTTGGAGAGCTGGACAAAATAAAAATACATTAGTCAACTTATGACCCCCCAACCCCAACAGCTACTGTGGCAAATGCTGGTGGTGTTCAAGCAAGTGCCCTTTACTCTCCTGGAACGGTCATCTCCCAGCTGCCTTAGGCAGTAACGGGTCCCCCCCTTCCCTGGCTCCTACCTCCCCTCCCCCTTGGCAGGTGCCACACCTCCCCCAGAGACACACAGGATGTCAAACATCCTCCCTCCTTTTTATTGTGAAAAATGTACTTTTTTTCCTACTAATAAGCATTAACACTGGATTTATACATCATTTTCGCAAGCTTGAAAAAGGCCTTCCTCACTCATCTAGATTTTCTTCTAGAACTCTCACAGGTTTGTTCTCAGGAAATTTTTCCATCTTTTAACTCCTTAAAGTATTTTTTCCTTCATAAAGTAACAACTTTACTTCCTATTGGGGCACACACCCAAGAACAGAGTAAGACCATTTTTCATTAGGTAACTAGACATTTGGCAGCCCTCTTCAATATGTGAACTTCAGAAGTGAAAAACACCATCCTCTTCCCAAATCACACCCTCTCTCACCGGCTAGTTCCAAGGCACTATCACTACATCCTCTATTAAAGCTTTCACCAAGGTTCCTCGGCTTAAAACGGACCCAAACGTTCAGTTTTTGAATCATGAGGGGTGAAGCGAAGCATTTTACCAAAAGAAGAGACGAGCTTGCAGAACAGACCTGCAATTGGCCTTGTTCATCAGCATATTCGATGGACTGGAAGATGGTGAGGGCGTAGCGCTGTCTGGCCTTCAGTCGAGCACTGTAACCTCGGTACCAGTTCTGGATGACGAGGGCGGCTTTGAGCACTGCAGAAACCGTAGGGCATGAGAGTTAGAGAAAACCACCTACCATGCAGCTATGGGACTGGGGAAGTAGGTATTCCGGGAAAAAATGAGTCCGCCTGGATTTCTAGGTTCTAAGAACATAAAAACTACAAAAAAACTTACCTTTATATTTTTGTAAAATGTCCTCAAGTCTCAAGTACTCAGAGAACATTGACGGCATAGCCACTGTCGGTAGAGTTTGGGGGCAAGATGGCATGAATGTGAATCCTGGCTCTGCTAATGACTGCCTGTATGACTTTGATAAGTTATTAAAACTATCAAAGCCTCAGTTTCCTTATCTGTAGAATGGGGAAAATAACAGCACCTACCTCTGGCACTACGTAGGCAGATGAAGTCTACGTATGCCCTATGAAGTACCGATTCCATTCTTCACTAGGTGCCCCCACGCAGTCCTCACACAGCCCAAAAGGGAGACATATGGGGCTGCAGTGTTTCTTTGCTTGTGGCAGTAGGGAGTTTGACACCAGGGCAGCCTGGCTGTCCGCCACCCCAGGAAGGAGAATGTGTAACTGTGGTAGGACTCTGAGGCCGCAGCTCGAAGCAATAGGCTAAGTAAACCCACAGCAACATGGCTGGGTCTTAAAAACATAGTGCTTCAGTTAGAACAGTTATTAAAAAGTTAAAGGCAATGAAATATAACATGATATCATTTTATATAAATTTAAAATACATATACACAAAACCAAAATATACATTTCATAAGAATATATACGAAGGAAAAGACATTAAACAAATAGATTGGTTATTTATGGGAAGGGGGGTGAATGAGTACGGGGCAAGGAGCAAGCAAAATAATTAACTAAGATGAGAAAGGGTCTTGCACAGACCAGTGATGGCAATGTACAATGAATTGAAAAGTATAATTCACTCCAGCTTCCATACCTGAGATTCAATTGATAAAAGACAGCTGGATAAATGAACACACCTCCCTCCTTCACAGAGTTACAAGAGGATGAAATGAGATACTACAGGTGAAGAGTTTAGCCCCATGCCTGGTTAATAAATGGCTAAACAAATGGCTACAACAGAGATAAGCATTGTCATGTTCGTGGATTATTCAGGAACACTGACTCTCTTCTGGGGCTCTGAGCCTTTGAGCCATCCTGTAGCTTCATCGCTTTGAAGAAAGCGATCAGGTGAGAGATAATGAGATTTAAAATATAGTCTCTTATGCCTTCCTCAAGTTTTAGAGTGAAGAGCACTCAACACCAGCTGGCTTCTTTTATTCATGTTGTAATTTTTCCCAGTTAGCACATAAAAATTAAGAGTTGACTATAACAAGAACAATTTGAATTCTAAAAGCAGGATTCTAGCCTCCAGTCCCAGTATCCCGGCTCAATGCTGCTGTTCTACACTAGATATACTAGTCATCTGAGGGTATTTTTTTTTATGAGTTTCTCCAAGGCTCTCTGGTTCCAGAGACACTCATTTCATTAGTCAGCTTCCAGAAGACCCCAGGAAGAAGACATAAGGTCAAGTATCATGATCTTTATACGGGAAAACCACAGGGAGAAGAAATAGAGTGACTTGTTCAATATGATAAAGCAAATGATTGGGAGGCTGAAAATCTCGAGTATTCTCACCATATGGAGAGCCCAGGCTCACCTGAAAGGTCAGTTCTATGGGACAGTCACTGTTATGACCAACTAACCCTCACCTCAGGGGCTCTCTCTGTTCATCAAGCCCAAGGGAACTGTCCAGGGCTATTTACTGAGCACTTACTGAGGGCCAGGCAATGGATTCTTTTCCGCAGTCCTCACCACACTGTGAGGCTGAGAGAGACTGGCCAGTAAGTGGAAATGAACAGCAAGGGATTGAACCCGGGTCTCACTGATCTGTAGCCCACGCTCTTAACCTCCAGAGAGCTATTGACCCTTTTCTGTGTCTCAGTTTCTTCATCTGCACAGTGATGTAGTAGAATAAATGATCACTCAAGTCTCTTCTACTTAGGATTAGCACCACCAATAATAAATAACCATGCTTATCATTTGTATAATCAATAACGGAACAAAGCAGCTATCATATGTTAAGGGTCTACTATAAGACATTTTGTCCCCACAAGTATCATCTCTATGTTACACATAAGGAAACTTCAGGTTCAGAGAGGCAAGTAAATTGTTTGAAATCACTCATCTAGTGTAGACTGAGGTCTTTTGAGTCCAAACTCTGGGCTCTCTCCACTATAGCCAGTTACTTCATTCCCTAATCTATTTGTACCTTTCCTTCCTTTGAATAAAAATTGCCACCATTCATTGAATGCCTACTATGTGCCTGACACTAAGCTAGACATACACTACCATTTCTCCTCCTCCTCCAGGAAATAGGTGACCCAAGCCCCCTGTCCTATCTCTGCCTTGCTTCTGCCCAGTCTCTTGCTGGGATCCCATCCCACTCCCCAGGGAGGGAGTTGCTATTTTATTTGATGAGCACACAATACTTTCATGGGCTCTATTGTACTAGTAGAAGTAGGTAGACAGCAATGCTCAGTTCCCTGGCTCTTGCATTTCTTCTTCTGCTCCAAAGTCATCAAGCTCAGCCATTCCCCACCCCCTTCCCAGCTTTAAGACCTACCATGCCTGTTTATGCTTGCATTCCTGTACCTGCACCCCTGCACATGGGCATGAATGCCACTTACTAAGCTATCACGTGTCAGCTGTCACCCCACACTTCTCTAGTCCGCTCCTTAATGCTGAGGCTGGGACTTCGCGGGCCACAGTTCTGATTGACCAGGTGCTACCTGTTTGGCTCTGCCAATAGGGGCACTAGGGGGAGACAGTGAAGCTGGAGGAAGGAACCTGGGACACACTCCTTCCTGTCTGCTTCCTGTCCCTGTTAGTGTAACCTAGCAATGGCTCTCCACCCCCCCACCCCACCCCACCCACAGTTTCTCCTTGTAGCTGCACTGGATCCAGTCTGCAGTTACCCAGCACTTGCAAAACCAGCCTCACAGCAGCCTCTCAGAGACACCAGTACCAGCTGGGCAGCCCCCATTCTCGAAGGACCAAGTGTCAGTTCTGCGGGAACCCCCCTCCAAGCTTCTACATTTTACTAATTCCCATCTCTCTCAGCCCTAGAGATGGTAACTTCCCTGTAATCACTACCTCCGTATACCTTAGAGTTCTTTCAGGGACCTTTCAGTTACCTAGGAACAACTTGACACCCAACTGACAGTTCTTTAAGTTCACCTTTCACTCTGATGGGGTGGGAAAAGCAGGTTCAGCTTAGGCCTCAAGCGTCCAACTTCCTGGCCGCTCCGGCTCAGGCCCTTACTCGAATCTCACATGGGGGTTTTGAGTATCTCGGCAGCGGCTCATAAATGAGGCTCTGATCACATCCCACTACGCTCCCTTGGCCCGAAGTGCCCCCAGTGCCCTCTCTGGCACAGGAAAGGAGACGGGCAGGGCAGGGATGAATGTATCAACATCAGACCTCCGAAACCTTACCTGATTCCTAAGAACCCACCCCCACACCTGCCCGCAGCACAGCCACCCTAGCCAGCTGAGGACTGTCCTCGGAAGCACAGATCTCTAAAACGGCCCAGGGGAGAGTCCAGATGTGAGAGACCCTACGGAGGGGTTGCCGGCCCCACACCCCCCAACCCTGCGTGCAGAGCTGAAGATCTGTGTCGTCCAGTTCTGAACTCGTTGGACAGCTGATGTCTGCTTCTGGGCCTGCTGCTTCATCACGTGACAGGGCCTGTCTTCCCTGTCACATTAATTCCATGCAGGGAAAAAACCAAAATTAAAGCTATTGCCATATGTGTCCCAAGGGCCTTCTATTTTCATTTCTAGAAGGAAGCAACGGCGTAAGTTTAGCAAGTACCTGGCCAATTTTCTGTGGCCAGCACAGGTGGATTCTCTATTGCCAAGCTGGGGTTTTTTGGGTTTTGTTTTCTAATGGCTTCTTTCCTATGGTGGCAATCATTATCATGGTAGTTTGCAAGAAATTAAATATCCATATAGGAGATCAATGAATAAGACAAATAAAAATTCAGAGTGTTTGTTTTGTGTCAGACACTGTGCTTGGTGCTTTATGTAGATCATTTCATCTCATTTGATTTAATCCTCCCAACAATCCTATGAAGTGTCATTATTCTTTTTTACAGATAAGGAAACTGAGGCTCAGAAATAACTTGTTTGGGGTCACATCACTTGTCATTGGGAGAAAACAGAGTCAAATCCGGATCTCTGTAATTCCAGAAACTGGGCTTTTAACCATTATGCAGTACAAGCAGTGTGGCATTTGGAATCAGCCATAAAAAATGAGACAGTATGTAGAATAGTATCTCCTCCCTCCCATACCTTCCCTCCCTCACATTCTCTATGCTCTTTACCTGTTCTGTTGTTCTCCATGGCACCTCTTACCATCTGACATTCTATATAGTTGTATGGTTATGTATTTATTGTCTATCTTACCCTATTAGCTAAGCTACATGAGAATAGGGACTTCATTTTGTGCACTGCTATATCCCCAGCACCTGGGGTGAGGCCTGGCAATGGACATTTGTTGAACAAATGAATGAATACCTTCTAGGGCTGTTATAACAATAATATATTAGTGATGTATAATAATGTACTAGTAATTTGTTTCTATAGTTATTAGTAAAATACTAATTAATTGATTGATTAATATAAAATGCTTAGCACGTTGCCTGGCACATAGGAAGCACTCAATAAATAGTAGATGCTTTTTTTTTTTTAAGTAAGGTGGGAGGGGTGCCTGGGTGGCTCAGTTGGTTAAGCGTTCAACCCACGTCAGGCTCTGTGCTGACAGCTCAGAGCTGGAACCTGCTTCAGATGCTGTGTCTCCCTCGCTCTCTGCCCCTCCCCCTCTCATGCTCGCTCTCTCTCTCTCATAATAAATAAACATTAAAAAAAATTTTTTTAAGTAAGGTGGGATTAACAGATAATAATTGTCTCTCTCCAAGCTAACAACTTCTAGTGCCTCCCCAAACTTCCTAATTATACATAAATTTATTAAAAATTTCACAAACTACTGTGGACAAACAGGCTAGCATCTCAGAAGCCAAGAGTCAGGAGCAAGGAGAACTGTGCCAGCCAGGACCCACAGCGCTCACTCCCTTAGAGAGCACAGTCTTGGCTCAGAGACCGCCTTCTCAGTGAGGCCTTTCCTGACCACTCTTTTCAAAATGGCACCCCGCTGCCCAGTGCCCATCTCATTCCTTATTTTCTCACCCTGGCACTTATCACTGTCTGCTATAGCATGTATGTTACTCATTTGTTACTGTCTGTCTCCTTCCACTAGAATGTAATCTCCATCTGGGCTGGGATGTTAGTCCTCTGGGTTAGCTGCTACCTCCCCTGAGTCTGGAACAATCCCTAGAACATAGTAGATGCTCAATAAATATATGCTGAATGAATGAAATTACTCTTCAGTTACAACTTTCTGTCTTGTGTTTCTCTTCATGCTGACTGGTAGAGTTTTACCTTTGGCTTGATTTTTAAATAAGAGTTCATTTGACAGTTCTTTAAACTGGAACCTTATATTCAGAACACTAAGGCATTTAAAGACTCTCTGCTTTTGAAATTCTGCTGGCAGAAGCCTCCTGAGGATGCACCAAGATGAGCAAATATTTAATGTAACTTTAAGGGGCCTGACATCCAGTCAGGGAGAAAGAGAGGCACAAGTGTGATAGAACTCATTAAAATGAATTCAAATGAAATGGAAAGAGAGTGAACCAACTCGTAGCAAAAGGCTTTAAATAAGGGGGAAAAACATCTATTACCTCAGCTCTTCAAAGCATGATAAGACTACAGTCTGGCTCAACTCTGGGACCACAGTTTTCTTTGTTATTCTTTTTACAACTATTCTATATCTGCCACCTGCTAGAGTGTGTGGCTGTCACAGTGAGACTTCTAACTTCACTGGAAAAATGGCTCAAGGCACATGCCCAGTAGACAGGAGATGGTCACAGTCTGCTCCTTGGGCAGCAAGCAAGACAAGAACCCTGTGAAGCTCAGTCATCCACCGTCCCTTCCCAGCATTCTTGTCCCTGGAGAGCATTCTTCTTCTTTTTTTCCCCCAAATGTTTATTTTTGAGAGAGAGAAAAAGAGAGAGAGTTCGAGCAGGGGAGGGGCAGAGAGAGAGGGAGACAGAATCCGAAGCAGGCTCCAGGCTCTGAGCGGTCAGCACAGAGCCCGACGCGGGGCTCCAACCCACGAACTGTGAGATCATGACCTGAGCCGAAGTCAGATGCTTAACTAACTGAGTCACCCAGGCACCCCCAGAAAGCATTATTCTTAAGAGGGAAATGAAAGTAAAGCATGAGGCCAGTCTCCAAACACTGACAGGCATTTTAAACAAAACTATCACTTTCCCTAAATGACAAAAGAGATCATAATTTTATCATTCTTGGAAACCTCTGGTTTTCCAGTCAGAGAAGGGCAAGAATTAGAGGTCATTTCTTTTGACTTTTTATTTATTCATGTACCCACCCACCCAGCAACCCATCCACATGGGATAATAAAAATAAATTTTGAATTTGTAATCTGGAGACTTCCATTTTGGTTCTGACTCAAGCAGGTGCCAACTGTGTAACTTTGAACAAATTGTTTAACGTCTCTGGTCCTCAGTCTCTCATGTGAACAAGGAAAACTTGGAATTATGTGATCTCTAAGATCCTCTCCAGTTATAAAATATTCTAATTCATCCTTCTATGTTTTTTAAATTTTTTTTTAAATGTTTATTTATTATTGAGAGACAGAGAGAGACAGAGCATGAGCATGGGAGGGGCAGAGAGAGGGACAGACACAGAATCCGAAGCAGGCTCCAGGCTCCGAGCTGTCAGCACAGAGCCCAACGCGGGGCTCAAACTCAGAAACCGCAAGATCATGACCTGAGCCGAAGTCAGACGCTTAACAGACTGAGCCACCCAGGCGCCCCATCCTTCTATGTTTTTAAGACCACAGCTGCAGCCTACCTACTACTGCACATTGCAAAGCTGAAAATAACAATTCAAGGACAAAATAGGACACGTACATGTGAATAATCAACTTAGAAGCTTCTGGACAAAGGAGACAAATTCTACAGGCTACTAAAACAACAACAAAACAGCTGAATTATCCCTATAGAAAAATCCAAGTCAAGTCACTAACATCTTTGGCATTCCCATCAAGGAACTGTAGCAAAGTTTGGTAGTCTAGGAACATGAAACATTTCACCCATTATTTCTCTTTTAAATTGCCTAAAGTATGATTACTGTGTATGATCTGTTAACTGCCTTAAGTGATAGGCAATAGAAGATGGAAAGAGATGGATGGGGAAGAAGGTGAAGACAAGAGTGGGCTGGGAGACAGAGACACGGGGGAAGGGGCTAAGGTCTGGAGGTTTCACTGAAGATCAAGAGATCAGAAAATGCAATACTCATAAAGACCACAGCGGCAGAACTGATGCGGGTGGCCACAGGGGCCAGGAAATGGGCGTGAGCATCTCAAGTAGAGTGAAGAAGGGGATACTGGAGGTTAGGAGGTAAAGGAACTGAGACACCAGTGCATTTGGGGTTGTCCATGTTTACAGTGAAGCTACTCAAGATGATGCCAGGACATAGCTCGCAGGGTCTGCAATGGATGGAGAAGGTAGAAGAAGGAAAAACAAGGAAGAGCTAATAAATGGCATTCCCAAAGGGCAGAACCTTAGGCTGCGGCCACCACAAACTTAGCAAACATATCTCAGGTTGCACAGGCCTGAGATTTTTTTTACGTTTATTTATTTATTTTGAGAGAGAGAACAAGTAGGGGAGGGGCAGAGAGAGAGGGAGAGAGAATCCCAAGCAGGCTCCACGCTGACAGCACCCTGATGCGGGGCTCTCGATCCCACGAACCCATGAGATCATGACCTGAGTCAAAATCAAGAGTCAGACACTGAGCTGACTGAGCCACCCAGGTGCCCCAGGACTGGAATATTCTTAACTTTTCATTTTGAAACATTTTCAAACATATGGGGAAAGGTAAGAATAGTACAATTGTTAATATTTTGTCACATAAGCATTCTCCTCCTCTCTCTCTTGCTCTCCCTCTCTCCACACATACACATCATTTCCTCAGTCTCCTTTATTCTAGAACAATTTCTTAGCCTTTCTTTCTTTGTAATGACAGAAATTTTTGAAGAGTACAGGCTAGTTATTTAAAATATCCCTCAATTTGGATCTGTTATTTCCTCATGATTAGATTCAAGTTATCTATTTTGGCAGGAATAAGTGAGGAGACTTTCTCAAGTACATGACAACAGAAGGCACATGACATTAACTTGTCTCCTTATTGGTGATATCAACTTCGATTACTTGGTTAAACCGGAGGAAGATAAAAGGGCCCACAGTGACCACCACCTGGCTAAATGCAAACAGGCTCATTAGGCGATCCAGTTGCCTGGGTAGCTCAGTAGGTTAAGCCTCCGACTCTTGGTTTAGGCTCAGGTCATGATCTCAGGGTTGGTGAGTTTGAGCCCCAGGTGGCAGTGTGGAGTCTGCTTGGAATTCTCTGCCTCCCTTTCCCTCTGCCTCTCTCTCATGCTCTCTATCTCTCTCTGTCTCTGTCTCTCTCTCTCTCTCAAAAATGAATAAACAAAAATCTTTAAAAAAAAAAAAAAACTTAAAAAAAAGTATCCATAGGCCCTAGCTGACCAATGGGCTACTTACTGCTGAGCACAGGTACCAAAAAAGGAAAATTCCATGTGTTCCCATACCTCGTCACCTTTCCCTCCTTAACAACAGCAACCCCCCACTCCCGCCCCCTCCTGGCAGATGGCTTCTCCATGGCTGTCCTGCCCGCTGCTCCTTTGCTGTGTATTCAATAAACTTCATTCACCTTTGTTCTGCCTCAGGTGACCTCTTTCACCACCAGACCCCAGCCGGCCAGATCGATAGCCCCCAAAGGCTACGTACAATTCTGTACTGTAGATGTTTTATTTGCTTCCTCTTTATAATTAATAAACAGTTTGCAGGAACATGCTTTAGAACTGTGTATATATTCTGTTTTCCAAAATATCCACGGATAATTTTTGCCCAAATCAAGTCTTTCTAGGGTAGCTGCAGAATAATGATTTTCTAGCTCATTCTCTCTACGTTTATTAGGATTCAGATTTTTAAATGCTCCATTTAAAGCCTTCTTTTATTCAACAGGGCAATGGAACAGCACAAAGATTACATAAAGCCCATCTTATGGAAGTTTTCATAAGAATTGCAATCCTTGGCCACACCATAGTTCAGGAAAATATGAAGCTTTTGCTGTACAATACCAAAATAATCTGCTAAATCAGTAAAATCAGGAAGATGACAGTTTACAAGTAACTGTGAGCTCTCTATCATATGAATTTCTGCCAAGTTTCTAAAAGAATCATTATCAGGAAGATCTCAATTTTTAAAAACTATTATATTTTTAATTATGTAAGAAATTTAGCTATGTAAAAGTATTACTAGCATTTTAAATTATTGAAATATTTTCTCCTACGAAATATGTTCTATTCAACAATTCAATCATGACCTCTAATCCTCACTCAGAAAAAAAAATTAAATGTCTTGACTGCAATTCTGTTTTATGCCTCCCCTGTTATTAATTACTAATCTGAGTTATAGTGCCACATTCATTCACCCAAGGTCAAATACGATCGGCATTAAATGTTTGTCTTTTGCAGCTGCTAAAAAGATAATGTAATATAAAGCCATAATTGTGTAAGAAAAGTGTTCTGATTACGAGAAGTAACTGGCAATTGGGCCTCAGGTAATGCTCTTTCTTACACTCTGTTGAAATATGTCTCTTTGTAACAGGATTTTCTAACAATTAACAGGATCCAACTAAAAGCTGGCTTCTTTGTGAATTGTCTAGTCAAGGCTGGAAGCTGGTAAAAGGCGTTTAAATGGGGAGGTGGGACTTCATATTCTGCCAGCAATACTTTCCACCCCCCAAAAGCTCATGATTGTAGAGTGGGTAACTAAATAGTCCACGGCAGAGTCTCATAATACTTAACATTTCTAAAGCAGAGGTGGATTAGTCACACAGCAAATAAAGAAAAATATGAAGATGCATTTAATTGGTGTAAAAAATTGAAAAGGATGTTTGGTTTTTTGTGTGCCTGGTTCATACAGGCACTAGATGTATTGTAGTACAAACCTCAAGACCAACACATGATCATATCAAAAAGTGAACAACTAACTAAAAATTATTATTGAGAGGGGTCATAATTTCAGATGAAGAAAGTGGTCTCCTTCTACAAAGAAAAGTACTTGTTTAAAATGATTCCTTAAACTCTGTGCTGACAGCATGAAGCCTACTTGGGATTCTCTCTCTCCCTTTCTCTCTCCCCCTCGCCTGTGCTCATGCATGCTCTCTCTCTCTCTCTCTCTCAAAATAAATAAGTAAACATTAAAAAAAAAGATTCTCTAAGGAGGGTGCCTGGCTGGTGCAGTCAGTAGAGCATGTGACTTTTTTTCATATATAATTTATTGTCAAGCATGTGACTCTTGATCTCAGGGTCATGAGTTCAAGCCCCATGTTGGGCGTGAAGCCTACTTTACAAAAATAAAATAAATAAAATAAAATAAAATAAAACAATTCCCTAAGAGTACTCTTATCATGATGTGCACTGGGTATAGAGAATTGTTGAATTGCTGTATTGTACACCTGAAACTAATATAACACTGAATATTATGCTGGGATTTTAAATTAATTAATTGATTAATTAAATAAAATGATTCCAAATTGATGCCAACAAACCAGGGATACAGTATATGATACAGGCTGAAAATGAAGATTTGGCAGTTTTGACATACTGATGATAATTAAAGCCATGAGAGTAAAGTCACCCAAGGAGAGCATTAGAGTGACAAAGCAAAAGGACCAAGAGGAACCCAGAGGAATCCTAATATTTAAAAGTTGGGAGAAAGTGGAGCCCTTATAAACAGTTCAGAGACACAAGGACAACCAGGAAAACGTGCTGAAGCCAAGGGTCATGAGTATTGTATGAGGGGTGTGCAGGAGTGCTGCGTGCTGCCAGGAAGCCAAGCAAAATCAGAACTGAAAATGGTCCATCTGACTTCAAGGTCATTCAAGAACTTGTCAAAATCATTTTCCATGGGACAGAATGAACCATGAGAAGGTGGGAGACAGCACTGTGAATAACGTCCCCTTCAGGAGCAAGCTCTGAGGGAGGAGAGTCAGTGGAGGGAACCAGAGGGAAAGAGGAGGCTTTTCTTCTGAAGGGAAGGAAAAACACTGTTACAGGGGCCATTTTGGACAACGAGGAAATTCTGAATATGAACTCTATGTTCGATAGTATTAATCCACCAATGCTACATTTTTTTTTCAGTGTGATGCAGTGTTATATAAAAGAAAACCCCTCTTTTTAGGACACTCATGCTGAAGTATATAGAGGTTAATATAATGTCTACAACGTGCTGTCAAATGGAGAGGGCAGTGGAGATGGAGAAAGGGAATGAAGGGGGAGAGGAAGAAAGAAAAAGGTAAAGGGTTAAGCTGGTGAGCCCAGGTGACGGGGATGTGGGTGTTCACTGTATTAGTCTTTCATCTTCTCTCAGTAGGTTTACAATTTTTAAAAATAAGAAGTTGGGGGTAAAGTAAAACAGAATGGCGTGAGGAAAAAAAAATGTATCCAAACCAAAAGAAAAGGGAAAAAAAAGAGGAAAGGCACTTGAGCATGTTAAGAGTATTATCAGGGTAGCAGCTAAGGGAGTAAGCAAGGGAAGGGGGAAATCAATACCCCCCACCCCTGCACAAGGATCCTCACCTATAGAGCTGTCGGACAGTCTTTTCATGGTGAGAACTTTAAAGACCATCTCATCTGATGTCCCATTTCATTGATGAGGAAAATGAGGGAGATCCCAGCTCACAGAGATTTCTGCTATACCTCACGATGATCAATCAGTACTGCTCGGTGGCAATTATAAAAAAAAAATCCTCCAACAATAACAAGAATGGCAAAGGCCCTTCTAAACTTTCAGAAAACTCGTCAGAGATCAACAAAGATAAAGGAAACAATGTCATTCATTGTTTTTCCACAAAGGTCCCAAATTTAAATATACAGTATTGTAAAGGACTTAACTTTGGGAATGAGGAGGTGGGGGAAATGAGTTTGGGGAAAGGGGGGAATCTCTCAGGCAGCTGTGAATGGCTTGATCATTAGAGTTTTAAACAATAAACTAGACGTTATTCCAAGAATTAAAGAAATATTTGGTTTACTAGTATTTTTAAACTTCTAAGTAAAAATGAAGAACAAATATTTTTTAAAAGGACAATCTCCATTAGAGAAAATTTCCATTTCTCATAGCTTAAAGCATCCAACTCCACAGCCAAAAACACTACATAGCCTTTGTAGGCTCCTCAGCACTTAGGGAAAATGAATAAATGCATTTCTAAGTGGTTTCAAGGGAAGAAATAAAAGAAAATATATCATCATGTTCTCAGAGTATTCCATGGGGGAAGAAAAGGCAATAGATTATTAATTCAAAATACATCAATATAAAATTTTAAGTATAAAGTGAAGCTCAGGAGAATGAAATTGCAATGTTTAATTTCTGGTTTTGGATAAATTCCTGTTTCACAAGTCAGGGCAGCATATCGAAAGGGGCACGGACTTTGGAAGCTGTCAGAGCTGGTTCCAATTCAGGTGAACTAGTACATGACTTGGGGCAGTTCTTTAATCTAGTCTCAATTTCCTCATCTAGAAAAGGAAACTAATCGGGGCACCTGGGTGGCTCAGTCGGTTAAGCGTCAGGCTTAAGCCTAGGTCATGATCTTGTTGTTCGAGCCCGCATCAGGCTCTATGCTGACAGCTCAGAGCCCAGAGCCTGCTTCGGATTCTGTGTCTCCTTCTCTCTCTCTCTCTGCCCCTCCCTCACTCATGCTCTGTCTCTCTTTCTCTCTCAAAAATAAATAAAACATTAAAAAAAAAAAAGGAAAGGAAAAGAAACTAATCAAAGCTTCCTCCAAGAGTTTTGCAGAGAAATAGAAATAATGAATGTAGTAGACAATCAATATAAATGATAGCTATGATTATTCCCTTCCCTGTTGCATATCACAAAAGAAGCAAAGTAACAATAATAACACAAAACACTGATGCTCCTTCTCTACATGGAAGGTGGACAGACCACAAGAGGATAGCCTCAATTTTATACGTGGGTTACTTTTTCTCAAAAATGCCATGATACACTAGGAGGCAGAGTTCTGTATTGAGGCTGAATGACCAAAGTGGGAGGGAAAAGCCCTTCACACTAGTCAGACCATGAGAAACAGGAAGCAAGCCCTAACCACGGCTCTGCCACTTACTAGCCCTGTGTTCTTAAGCAAATCACCTCGTAAAGCCTCGGTGTCCTTTTTTTTTTTTTTAATAAATTGAGACCAACCCTTCACAGGCTGTGAAGATCAAATGTATATGAAGGGGCCCATCCAACTATAAAAGCACTAGGCAAATAAAAGGTACTTTGTATGAGTAAATTTAATTAAAGTTAGTTTCCCAAGAGCAGCAACACTGGGAGGAACCGTAAAAGGGTGTGACGGTTGACAGCAAAAACCCCATTGTACTCAGAACTTCTTGGGTTCAAAGCCCAACTCTGGCAGTGGTTAGTAATCTGACCCTGACAAGTACTTACCTCACAGAGCGCGAGAGCTTCTTCAAGTACACAGAAAAAGAATAGTAACACTTTACTCAGGTTTACTGCAAAGATTAAATAAAAAGTATGCAGAGTATTTTGAACACTCTCTAGAATACAGTTAGTAATCAGGAAATAATAACTATTATTTTTCTATCAAGAGCTTTCAAAACATTCATAACCTCTGATACAATAAGTTCATATCTAATCACCTGACTATGGGAATAATCCAAAGTAAGAAAAAAAACTACACAAAGAAATTCTTCCAAGTACTGTTTATATTAGTGAAGAAAAAAAAGGTTCAATATTAGAAAAATAAGAATTTGATGATCGGGACGTCTGGGCGGCTCAGTTGGTTGAGCATCCAACTTCGGCTCAGGTCACGATTTTACAGTTCATGATTTCAAGCCCCGCATCGGGCTCTGTACTGACAGCTCAGAGCCTGGAACCTGCTTCTGATTCTGTGTCCCCTCTCTCTCTGCCCCTCCCCCACCCATGCTCGCTCGCTCTCTCTCTCTCTCTCTCTCTCTAAAATAAATAAACATTAAAAAACAAAGAATATGATGATTTATCCATCAAATGAAATGTTTAGTACTGGTTAAAATGTTTACAAACCATTTATAACAACTTGAGAGATGTTTATATAACAATGTCTTAGTGTCAAAAGTAAGGCTACAAAAAATTAATATTTAGGGTGATCAAAAATCTACTCTATACCAAAAAAAAAACTGGAAAGAAATTATCAAAATGTTAACAGTTGTTGTCTCGGGGTAGTAGAGTGAGGAATATTAAATATTTCCACATGCTTTCCTATATTTTATAGTATTTCTAAATGAGAAAAACTTTTTTTGGATAAATATAAGTAAATATCATTGCTTCAGTTTTCAGCAGATGTATTATTATGAAGGCATAATAAATACTGACTAACATATTCAACAAGATAATGGAAGAATAAAAAAACTGTAAGGGAATACTTTGACAAGTATATGCTAATAAAGTTAATAGCTTAGATGAAATAGGCAAATTCCTAGGACACAAAATACTGAAAATAACTCAAGAAGAAATAGAAAATCTGAATAGATCTATAACAAAAGTAGAAGTTATCAAAAAACTACCCACAAAGAAAGGCCCATGCTCAGCTTTACTTATTGATTTATTGATTTATTTATAGAGAGGAGGAGACACACACACACACACACACACACACACACACACAGAATCTTAAGCAGGCTCCATGCTTAGCACAGAGCCCAACACAGGTCTTGATCCCTCCCATGACCCTGGGATCATGACCTGAGCTGAAATCAAGAGTCAGATGCTTAACTGACTGAGCCACGTAGGCACCCCTTTATCAAACATTTAAGGAATTAACAACAATTCTTTATAAACTCTTCTAAAAGATGGAAGAGAAGAAAGACTTTGCCACTCATTCTATGAAGCTAGTATTACCCTGATATCAAAACCACACAAAGACACCACAGGAAAAAAGGAAAACTATTGACCAATATCTTTTATGAATATAGATGCAAAAATCATAAACAAAACACTAGCAAACTGAATCCAGCAACATATAAAAAATATTATACACCATGACAAAGTGGGATTTATCTCAGGAATGCAAAATTGGTTCAACATCTGAAATTCCATTAATGTATACTGTATCATAGAACAAAGGGCAAAAACTACATGATCATTTCAAAAGAGGCAGATAAAGCATTTGACAAAATTACACACCACTTCTTAATAAAATAAAAACAATCAATAAACTAGGAATAGGAATGAACTTCCTCAATGTGATAAAGAACATCCTGCAGAAAGGCAGAGCTAATACCATACTTAAAGGTGAAAGACTGAATGTTTTCCTCTATGATCAGGAACAAGACAAGGATGTGCATTCATGATTTCTATTCAACAGTAAGAGAGGGTCTAGTCAGGATAATCATGCAAGAAAATGAAATACAAGGCAGAGAATAGAAAGGAAGAAGTAAAACTATTTCTATCAGCAAATGACACAGTTTGTAAATAGAAAATCCTAAGGAATCAACCAAAGCTTTGGGATACAAGATCAATAAACAAAAAGCAATTGTTTTTCTATACACCTTCAACGAACAATCCAAAAATGAAACTAAGAAAACAATTCCATTTTACAGTAGCATTCAAAAGAATAAAATACTTGGGGTAAATTTAACAAAAGAAGTGTAAAACCTAAATTCTGAACCAATAAACATTGTTGAAAGAAACTAAAGACCTAAATAAATGGGAAGATACTCCATGTTCATGGATCAGATGATTTAACAGTTAAGCTGGCAATACTCCCCAAATTGATCTACAGATTCAAAGCAAACCCCACCAACATTTCAAGATGGCTTCTTTCGAGAAACTGACAAATTGATCCTAAGATGCTTATGGAAGCATAAGGGACCTGGAAAGCCAAAACAATCTTGAAAAAGAAACAAAGGTAAAGGCTCAGAATCCCAATTTCAAAACTTTCTGTAAAAGCTACAGTAATCAAGATAGTGTGGTGCTGGCATAAGGACAGACATATAGATCAATGGAATAGAATTCAGAGTGCAGAAATAAACCCTCACATTTACAGTCAATTGATTTTTGACAAGAGTGCCAAGACTATTCAATGGAGAAAGAACCGTCTTTTCAACAAATGGTGGTGGGGTAACTTGATATCCACATGCAAAGAATAAATTTGTCCCTCTACCTCATACCATATATGAAAATCAACTCAAAATGTATCAAAAGCCTACATGTAAGAAGTAAAAATATAAAACTCTTAGAAGAAAACATAACCATAAATAATCTTGCTTTGGCAATGGATTCTTTGATATGATACCAAAAGCACAAGCGACCAAAGACGAAATAAATTGGACTTCATCAACATTAAAAAACCTTTCTGCTTCAAAGGATATCATCAAGAAAGTGAGAAGACAGCCCACTAAATGAAAGAAAACATTTGCAAATCATATACTTGATAAAGAATTTATAACTGGAACATATAAAGAATTCTTAAAACAATATAAAAACAAATAAGACAACTAAAAATGGACAAATGATCTGAATAGACATTTCTCCAAAGATCTACAAATGGCTAATAGGGTTGCCTGGGTAGCTGAGTCAGTTAAGCATCCAACTCTTTTTTTTTTTAATTTTTTTTTAATGTTTTTTATTTATTTTTGAGAGACAGAGAGAGCGCGAGCAGGGGAGGGTCAGAGAGAGAGGGAGACACAGAATCCGAAGCAGGCTCCAGGCTCTGAGCTAGCTGTCCGCACAGAGCCCGACATGGGGCTCGAACCCACAAACCGTGAGATCATGACCTGAGCCAAAGCCGGACGCTTAACCGACTGAGCCACCCATCCAACTCTTGACTTCAGCTCAGGTCATGATCGCATGGCTTGTGAGTTCGAGGCCTGCATCGGGTGCTTGGGAGTCTCTTTCTCTACCTTTCTCTCTGCCCCTCCCCTGCTCATGCTCGCGCTCTCTCTCGCTCTCTCTCTCTTAAAATAAATAAATAAACTTAAAAAAAAGAAATTTTACAAATGGCTAATAAATACATGACAAAATGCTCAACATCGTTAGTCATTAGGGAAATGCAAATGAAGACCCTAATGAATTACCATTTCATACCCACTAGGATGGGTATAATCAAAAGGACAGACAAGTGCTGCAAAGGAGGTGAAAAACTTGGAACCATCATATGCTGCTGGAGGAAATGTAGAATGATGTGGGCACCTGGGAAAACAGTTTGGAAGTTTCTCAAGGTGTTAAACATTGAGCTACCATACGACCCAGCAATTCTGCTCCTAGGTGTATACCGAAGAGCACTGAAAACATCTGTTTATACTATAACTTGTACACGAATGCTCATAGTAGCATTGTTCATAATGTAAAAAAAAAAATAGAAACAACCCAAATGCCTGTCAACTGATGAATGGATGAGTGTGCATATTCCTACAATGGAATATTATTCAGCAATTAAAAGGAATGAAATTCTGATTCATGCTACAACATGAACTTTGAAAACATTATGATGAATGAAAGAAGTCAGACAGAAAAGACTTCCTATGATCTGATTACATTTATATGAAATGTCCAGAAGAGCCCAAATCTATTGAGACAGAAAGGAGATTAGCGATTGCCTAGGGCTGGGGAGGTAGGGGGTAGAGGAGTCACTGCTAATGGTTTGGGGGAAGGATATGAAAATGTTCTAAAACTGATAGTGTTGATAGTGTCGATGGTTGTACAGCTCTGTGAACATACTAAAAACCAGTGAATTATACACTTTAAACTAGTGTATGTGAATGATATCTCAATAAAACTACTACTTAAAAAAATTTTTTTAATGTTTATTTATTTTTGAGAGAGACAGAGCGTGAGTGGGGGCCGGGAGGGGGGCAAAGCGAAACTGAGACACAGAATCTGAAGTAGGCTCCAGGCTCCAAGCTGTGAGCACAGAGCCCGACAAGGGGCTTAAACCCACGAGCTATGAGATCATGACCTGAGCTGAAGTCGGACGCTCAACGGACTGAGCCACCCAGGTGCGCCAAAACTACTATTTTTAAAAAGCAATCCAGGAAAACAGCTTGACAGTTCCTCAAAAAGTTACACACAGAATTACCATAAGACCTGGCAATTTCACTCCTAGGTATATACCCCGAAAGAACTGAAAACAGGGACTCAAACAAGTACACATACATTCATGTTCAGAGCAGCACTATTCACAGTAGCCTAAGAGGTGGAAACAACCCAAATGTCCATCCACAAAGGAATGGACAAACAAAATGTGGTCTCCACATACCACGGAACACTATTCAGCCTTAAAAAGGAAAGAAGGATGATAGATGCTACAACTTGGATGCTAAGTGAAAGGAGGCAGAAGGTACATTGTATACGTGACATATCCAGGACAGGTACATTCACTGAGGCTGAATGCAGACTGGCAGTTGCCAGGGCTGGAAGGAGGGGGACATTGGGAGACACTGTTTAATAGAGAAGGGGTTTTGCTTTGGAGTGATGGAAATGTTTGGAACTAGAGAGAAGGGCAGTTACACAACTTTGTGAATGTACCCAGTGCCACTGAAATGTTCCCTTTAAAATGATTAATTTCATGTTATGTGCATTTCACCTTGGTAATTTATTTAAAAAAAAAACCAGTCCAAAAATTTAAGGTAATATTTCCATTTACCTGCAACATTTTAAAAGTTGAGAAGTGTTTCAAAAGGGGAGAATTTACTGTTAGAAGTTTGGCTGGGCCTTTTTGTTTGTTTGTTTAACCTAAGAAATTTGGCTAAATTTAAAGAACTCTGCGTAATTCTAGATATAGAAAGCTAATTACTCGCTTTACTCTCTTATAGTAAATTATTACCATGGAATTAGCCCAGTTGGAGCTTTTGAAAGATTTACATATTTGAAAGAGTTAGTACATCTCCCTACTGGGGGAGATCAGCTCTGCTAACTCATGGAGCAGAATAGCATTTGATTCCCAAGAGAAAACATCACACGCTAATTAGTATAGAATACTCTGCATCCTAAACTGTCCCTCTTAAGCCTGAGTAAACTTCCAAAAGCAAGACGTGGAATAGAAATTGGGAACATTTTCTATAATCTAGACACCAAAAGGAATGGAGTGTGAGAGCGAATAATTCACATAATCATCCCAGTTTGTTTGTTTTTAAGTTGCTTGTGGAGACTACATCCCTTAAACACTGAAGTGAGTTGCAACTAGATTCTGGTAGGGATGAGGACCTCAGGAGGAAATAAACAAAGGAAATATTCAAGTATCTAATTACATAGGGGTCATGGGGGCATGTCATGTATTTAGAAAGAACACACTTTTTGGGGAGCAGATGATCGTGCATTTCCCAAATTCTACCTGGAATATTACAAAAACATGGGGGCAAATCTCATGAAGTTCTGTGTTGAATAGCTATAAAAAATAATCCGATCATTGAGTTACAAAATCTAATAAAAAGTCAATGATGCTACTCAAACACCCTATAGGTATGGATAGAGCTATTTATAAGCATATCGAATAAACAGAGGTCAATATACAAGAGACTTTCTTGTTCCCTGCCACTGAGTTTTAAATTGAGATTTTATATTGGCACATTTTCAGCTGAAATCAAATCAAACATAAACTCTCTCTTAGATAATACTTTTTGGTACATCATAAATTCAGAGCTACATCTTCCTAAAGATAGTTTCCCACGTTATGCCAACATTTAACCTTCAGCTCAAGGGACGGTGCCTTGTGCACAATCACACTGGGCGGCTGGGGGAGCAAGTGACTCAACGGGAAAGGGGAGAGAGGGCGAATCTGGCTCCCTCTGGCTCCCCGCTCCTTCCCCCGAAGACAGGCACCCCCGCTGGCACTCACCTTTCTCAGATTGCCTGTCTTGCGTCGAAGCCGAAGTGCCACAGCCCATGTCTTCTAAATCAAGTGTGCTATGAATTTAACTTCTCATTCCCAGAGTGTGAAGTGTCTCCCTTTATGCTGCAAGGAGCCACTCCTAGCTGATCCACCTCAGTCTTCGATCCTGATGAGGAAGACACAGGAGGGAGAAGGAGGGAGGGAAGCGCCCGTTAACAGCAAGGTATCTAAGGACTTCTCGGCAGGATTCATTTTATGCTTCTTCTCAATTGCTGTTCATCATGTGATGTGGAAAGTGATCAGACATAATCTAATCCTGGTGCATTTTCCAAAACACAGCAGCAGCAGCAGAGCAACTATAGATTGCTTTTCTGCTACACATAAATTATATTTTCCCCCCTGTCTAGGTGAGATCAAGGTCCATATAAAATAAAGCATTAAAAATGGAAAGAGAAACGGAAATGTAAGAGCGCACAATTTTCTAATTGAAATACAGGGAATGGGATATGAAGGAGCTGATATAATGTAACTGCTTTAGTTTTAAGCTCATAATTAAATCTATCTGGGCTTTTAAAACCGCAGATTGGAGACGGACTATGAGACAAAACAACATATTTAAACAACTATGCCAAAATTCAAATCAAAGTGAGTTCCTCAACACTGCTTCTCAGAACCAGAACCAGTTGGAAAGCTTGTTGTAAAACAAGAGGCTCTTTTCCCCCTTTCCCTTCTGCCCTCAGTTTGTTTTCAGTATTCAAGAGTCTCTCTTGACTCTCTTGACAAAGAGGGCTTTGTCTCCCTCCCTCTTGGGGGGCGATGATCATGGTGGAGGACACTTGTGGGGAAGAGCACTGGGTGTTATATGGAAACCAACCTGACGATAAACTATAAATTTAAAAAAATAAAATACAATAAAATAAAATAAAACTAGAGGCTCAAGGCCTCCCTCCAGAACTAGGGTGCCAGAATTAGGGAGGGTGCCCTTTATGTTTATTTGTGGGGGTTTTTCTTTCTGTTTTCTTTTAAGTTAGCTCTTTGCCCAAGGTGGGGCTTAAACTCATGACCCCAGAAATCAAGAATCAAGTGGCAAGCTCTACCTACTGAGCCAGCCAGGTGCCCCTGGGGGGGTTGCCCTTTTGAAACAAGCCATCCAGGTGTTTCTGCGACACCCTCATACCCATCAGCTGAAACTGCCAAATTGGATTCTCGTATCTCTCCTCGTGGCTGTTTTGGGTGATGCTTCCTTTATTTTGTATTGCTCCAAACCAGCCTGATGGAATCTATCTGCATTTCTGGATAGGAACAAAGTCAAAGAACATCTGACTTGGGACCCTACCAGGCATGTCTATTTTTCCATTAGCAGTACCCTAAAAGCTTCAAAATGTTGCCTCAACTAAAGAGAAAAATGAGCAAAATATCTGAATTATGGAAATACCGTTAAAACAATAACCGTAATAAACAGTCTGATCTGAGCTAGGCCTAATTCTTTTATGTACTGACATAGTTAACCCTCCTAAACGTTGGGTTATCTCCAAATTTGATAGGCACTTCTTTCCTATCTTTCTTACCTACATCCTGGATAAAAACTGTTAATGAGGTCAGCCCCAAGGGCACAACAGCCCTGTGGCATTGCAGTCCAGCCCAGGCCCCGGGGCTCCTGCAGGCCCACTACATTCGCACTCTCTGAACATATCTGTTCAGTCAGGTGGTAAATCCACCCATCGCAACTATCATCTTATTTATCTATGAGGCATCCTGGGAAATTTTGCTACAACTTTTCATGAAATGAAGATACATACTTTGACACCTTGACATTCCAGGCTATACCAGCCCCAGAAGAAGAAAACGGGAGGAAGATGAAATCCGTTTGGCATGATTTTAAATAACAGAATCATAGAAGTTTAAACGTGGGAGAGACCTCTAAAATTACCTAGAATTTACACAAAGTACAAGGAAGTCGAGCAACTTGCCTGATGTCATATAGACAAATTGGTTGTCAAACTCTGTTGCATATTACCGTCGCCTGGGGAGCGTTTACAACTCCCAATGCGCAGACAGCACCACATTAAATCAGGATCTCTGAGGGTTTAAGGAATACAGATGCTTGGGTCCCATCCCCAGAGATTCTGATGTAATTGGTCCTGGCTAGGGGCTGGGCATCAAGAGCTTTTTAAACTCCCCAGATGATTGTAATGTGCAGCCAAGTTTGACAGTCTTTAACAGAGATAATGTTTTAGCAAACCCATGACGTCACCTGAGGTTCATCACATTTTCCTCTAAATGCTTTGACTCCATCTGTTTGGAATAAAATGTTTCCAAAGGTCATGTCAGGCTTATAAAGCTGTGGTTTCTGGCAACTTGTTCTTTTCTTGTTTTTGAAACCGGAGCGCTATTTACCCATCACCTGTCTTCTCTCCATATTTAGAAATTTCTTACAGGTTCTCTGTAGCACCTGTGAGAACACAACTATGGGGGCCCTTCATCACTCTTGGAAGTAGTTCATCTCGTCCTGGTGACCTTCCCCATGTGCCTAGGTCAGTGCTCTCTGACATCAGTATCACAAGACTCGCCAGGGGTAGGTTTTTAAAAATGAAGACTCAAGCTTTACCACCAATACTCAGATTTAAGCAGCCTGAAGAGCCTGGGAATCTGCAATTAAAGTGCAGGTTGGGGCGTCTGGGTGGCATCCAACTTCGGCTCAGGTCATGATCTCACAGTTTGTGAGTTCGAGCCCCGTGTCGGGCTCTGTGCTGACAGCTCAGAGCCTGGGGCCTGCTTTGGATTCCGTATCTCCTCTCTCTCTGCCCTTCCCTTGCTCGCACTCTGTCTCTCTCAAAAATAAAATAAACATTAACAGAAATTAAAGTGCAGCCTTCAGGGGACTTTGACACAGGCACTCCCAGGTCTCAGTTTGAGAAACACTGTTCTCCATATCTCCCCTGGGGCTTCGCTTCCATCTTTACGCTATTTTTTCTACTCCTTTTTGTGAATACATAAGAGTAGGGCATTGAGTAGGCAACACCGATTCAACGGTAAGAAGTGAGACATTTCAATCTTGATTTTCTTTTTCCAGACAAAAAATAAAGCAATATCTCTCCAAAGGCATTTGATTCTCAGCCACCCCTCAGTTCATTACGCCACAAACAAAATTCCATATAAAATTCACTGGGAACTGAAGAGCACCAAACTTGAGTATACTTCTGTTAGACTGTAGGATCCCATGGATATCTTTCTTTCTAAATACTCCTTCAATCTCTGGCACTTACAGAGTACCTTTTACATAGCAGGTGTTTGATAAATGCTAAATGATTTAATGGAACTTTCTAAGTCAGACTCCTTTAAAAAATGAATCGCTAAAAGTCATTGTTAGTCTGTAATTTGGTGCAGATCCGTGCTATTTGAATATATAAAAGCCTTTTATTAAACCAGAAAATGGGTAGTACTTAGGCATTCATTTTTAAAGAAGATTTTAAAATCATGATGGAGAAAAAATGACACTTGTTCTAGAATTCTTTGGTTATTAGGAAAACAACTTGCTGTTAGAATTTTTACATTATTAAATAACAATTACTAAGCAAGTTATTCTTAAACTGTTTTTCTCCTTCAGGTAACAGGTAAAACAAACAAAAAAGCTCATTTCAATGGTCACCAAAACAAGACCTGGGTAAGGCCAGGTGCCACTTATTACTCCCACACACTGCCCCAACTACACTGCCATCATCCACTTAAAGGCAGAGAGGAAAACAAGCTTTTAAGCAGCGTGTGTACCTTTGAGGACATCTCTAGCTGGCTGTAAAGCTGATAAATATGATTTGGGGATTTTCCATTATTTGAGAAAAGTCTAAGCTTCTTCCATTTCTGGCCCTCTGTCAGCATTAGAAAAGCATCTAAGAAATGGAAAAACATTCCATGCTCATGGATCGGAAGAATAAACATTGTTAAAATGTCATTATTACCCAAAGCAATCTATACATTCAATGCAATCCCAATCAAAATTGCACCAGCATTCTTCACAAAGCTAGAACAAACTATCCTAAAATTCGTATGGAACCACAGAAAAACCCAAAAGTAATATTGAAGAAGAAAACCAAAATGGGAGGGATCACAATCCCAGACTTTAGCCTCTACTACAAAGCTGTCATCATCAAGACAGTATGGTATTGGCACAAAAACAGACACATAGACCAATGGAATAGAATAGAGAACCCAGAACTGGACCCACAGATGTATGGCCAATTAATCTTTGACACAGCAGGAAAGAGTATCCAATGGAAAAAAGACAGCCTCTTTAACAGATGGTGCGGGGAGAACTGGACAGCAACATGCAGAAGAATGAAACTAGACCACTCTCTTACACCATACACAAAAATAAACTCAACATGGATGAAGGACCTGAACGTAAGACAGGAAACCATGCAAACCCTAGAGGAGAAAGCAGGAAACAACGTCCTTGACCTCAACCGC
>CM053579.1:92194455-92237698 GCA_028646485.1 Cryptoprocta ferox
GAGGGTGTCATGCTAAGCGAAATAAGTCAGGCAGAGGACAGATACCATACGTTTTCACTCATATGTGGAACAGGAGAAACTTAACAGAGGACCATGGGGAGGGGAAGGGGGGAAAAGAGTTGGGGGGGGCAGGCAAATCATGAGAGACTCTTGAATACTGAAAACAAACTGAGGGCGGATGGGGGAGGGGGAAAGGGGAAGGTGGGGGATGGCTATGGAGGAGGGCACTTGTGGGGAAGAGCCCTGGGTGTTATATGGAAACCAACTTGACCATAAACTATATATTTAAAAAAATCACGTGAACTTGGAAAAAAAATAAAAAAAGAAAAACAGCTAGTGTGCTAAAGAAGTCTCTGGAGAAATGATTCCCTAGGGCCTGAAAGGGGTCCTCTGGCTCAGGAGGTGGGGAATTTCTGGAGCGTTCACAAAGACCCAGGAATGCCATAGTCAGGGGCACAGTCACTACCACTGAAAAGGTAGATCTTGGCAAAAAACAAAACAAAACCAAAAACAAACAAACAAAACAACTTGAAACCTGCCCAGTGTGGCTGCCCCCGTGAATATCTATATACCAAAGATGGTTTTAAAGCACAAACATGAAATAGTGACTCATCATTGGTGCTCACTTATAATCCGCAAAAGAAAAGCCTTCTCAGGCTTCTGCTAAAAGGCTTTTACTGTGCGTGGGGGCAGCCGGGTAACCGAAGGGCAGAACTGTTTGAGGTCCAGCTCTCTTCATCCTAAACACTTTTCACTTCCCAAGGTGAAAATACAAGACAACAACAAAAGATGGCCCTTGGAGCCAACCTAACCTCAGCCATTAAGCAGCCTCCAAGCGCTAGCCCAGCCTCTCCAAGTTGTTGTTATTCATTCTGAATTTTATTTTATTACAAAGTGCATTCTTATTGAACTCGCACACCTCAGCTCAGCCACCTGGACCTTGATGCTGCCTCTGGCACTCTAGATTTGAATGGTGTGGTTACCCATGCCAAAAAACTCAGCCTTTCTCAGACATGCTGCCTTTTATGAGAAATTCCTACTCTAGTTCTGGCCCTGAGGAACCCAAATCCAGAAGCCATAGTCATTCAACCAGTACCACCCTCCCACCCCCAAAGTGGGAGTTAAGTTGGCAGGTCTAATTCTTCCCCCTGGGATTGTGGAGACATGAGCACGAAGGACAGATACCTCTTCAGGCACACATTCTCTTTGGTGCTCATCAAAACAAGGGTCTAGCCTGATGTCTGCGGCCTAAATATAACCAAGGGGCCTAGAGTGGGGTAGAGGAGTCCTTGGCAGTCCCTAGAGAGGCCCCTTCCACCACAACCTTTCCAGTAGAACACTCTAGTGTTTCCTTGTGTCTGTGCTCTTAAATGCATACGGGGCAGTCTGTGAGACCAACCTGGTGATCTTCCTGGTTCTCATCAGATGAAAGGATAAGAAAAGGGAGCAAACTACATTGACCACCAGAAGGTGTCGGAAGGAATCTGTTGCTGTATCAGACAGGATGGTAAGCAAGAGGCAGCCTGGCCTGGTGCCAGGTTTTCCAAACTATGTTTGTGGAAGAGTAGCTTTCTGTGCTTTAGGATTCCAGGACTAAGACAAAAAAAGGGTCCCACAATCAAATAAGACAGATTTCTTTACTGCAGGATTCCTGAGAGCCTTCAGCATGTTAATATGCATCTCTAAGAGGAATCTCTAAGAAAGAGCCAGAGTGTCCACTATGTTTCAAACGGCCTAGCAGGGGACCCTTGTGAAGTAAAGCGTCTCAAGAGCATCTATTGTTCCTAACTGCTTATTCCTAACTACCTGATCATGGCTCAGTAGAGCCTGGGGCTTAGAAGTCACACAAACTGGCTTGTCTGGTTGGCTCAGTCATAGAACATGTGACTCTTTTTTTTAATGTTTATTTATCTATTTATTTTGAAAGAGAGAGAGAGAGAGAGAGAGAGAGAGAGAGAGAGAGAGTGAGCAGGGGAGGGGCAGAGAGGGGGAGAGAGAATCCTAAGCAGGCTCCGTACTGTTAGTACACAGCCGACATGGGGCTGGATCTCACAAACCATGAGATCATGACCTGAGCAGAAATCCAGAGTCAGATTCTTAACCGACTGAGCCACCTAGGTGCCCTGCGCATGCAACTCTTAATCTCAGGGTCATGAGTTCAAGCCCCACACTGGGTACGGAGCCTACTTTAAATAAATGAATGAAGGAATGAATATTAATTTGTTTAAAAAAGAAGTCAAACAAACTGGAGTTTAAATTCTTCTCAGCTAGTCATGAATTCCTCTGCACCTCAGTTTTCTCATCATAGGAATAATAATGCCTACCTTACAGGCTTGTACTGAGGAGGACTGAGAAGCTCAGTGGTAGAAAAAGACAGCTTGAACAAAGATCAATTCTTCTTGGCTGGTGAGTCAGGAGGGCCCATGCACGGCAGGTGCCCACCCCGGTAGGAGTGCTGAAACGAGACTGTGTTTGCTCAAATCTCTTCCTTCAGAATGCTTTGTCTGGGACCTCCCAGAGACTAAAACCCTGGGGAGACCACTCCTTCTGGGATGACTGTAGATTCCTAAGAAGTGGACTCTTTTCCCTCAGAGAGCACAAAGATCCAAACGAATGCAATGCCAGTAATACTAACAGTAAGAGCTAAAATCACTACTATTTATTAAGGGACTGCTACTTACCCAGCACAGTGGTTGCTTTATATTTCTATTATTCCAGTTAATCTTCACAGCAACTTTTAAGGTGGTATCATCACTCCCATATTACAGATGAAGAACTGAGACTATGTAAGCACTCAATCACTAAATACAATTCTCGAACATTGTGAGGAATTCTGCTTCCCTTTCTTACAGAGAGATGGAAACCCTGTGATCTTCGAAGACGGCAAGAGGCCAAGGGAGTTAAAGGAAGATTTCTGAACCTGAAGTTGTGCAGCGGGGCTTGGGGACTGCCCCACGAAGGGGCTGGAAGGGCGGCTCAAAGTACCTCCTCCCTCATTGCTAGTTCTCACCCAAGTGACCACAGAGTTTTTCCAAATATTGAGCTCATTTGAAATAGGCTGCGACGCTTCAAATTGCAAAGTCATCTGTACACCTTTTCAAGATGATGACAGCTGACTGGGAATCAGAATCTTGGAGAAAAATCATTCCGAGAGATTGCAAAGCAACAAAGCAAGCTGTAAGGAGTGCATGTTCCCTGTCCCGTTGCTACACAGTATATGGTGATAATGTGGACTTCTGCTTGCTCAGAATACCAAAGAACAAACAAACGTGCTACCTCTTGCTTCTGCTTGGCCAGTGCAGAGGTTTTCCCCACCCCTGGTGTTTCAAGAGAAACAAACACAAGACAAAAACCTTCTCTACGAGGGATGCAGAGATCTGAAAGAAAAGAGGTACAATCCCAGCTCTCTCTGGAGCACCTTCCCCCCCTCCACACGCGTGCACACACACACACCCGTGCACACACACGCACACACATGCAAGCACGCGTACATTCACACAATCTACAACTCACATCTCTGCAGCTCTCTGCGGGGAGAACTCTTGCTTAAATAAATCAAGAAATAAATACACGTGCGCACCCACAAAGAAATAACTCAACCAGGCCACGGCTGCTTTGCCTTTCAGCCTGGAAGGCGAGCTCCGAGTCACAGATCCCGGAGAGGCTGGGTTGGCCGGTGCGCCGGAGCTGTCTGCCCCAACCCTGCCCTGTAGGAGATAAAGGGACACACTCAAGTAATGGGCTGCGGTCACATGACTGCTTCCAGGGGACCAGGATCTGTACAGGCGGGACCAGGCCGCTGTTTGCATAAATAATCTGTATCAATACAAAACACACAGTGAATTTTAAAGGAGGGCAGAAAAGCAGTCAGTGGCTCTTTAGGTCAACTGAGGATGAGTTTTAGGCAACATTGCCATAAGCCCGGTATGATTAAGAGAAGTGGAAACACTAAACATTCCTCCTTAGGGCTTGAAAAGGCATGGGTTTAAGGGCGCGGCCTCGGGTGCTGTGCTGCAAATTCATTTACGCTACAGTTTTCTTCCTCTAGCTATTCGATTAGCTGCTTGATGGACCACCTATCTGTGAAAGGGAGATTCACCTCGCTTCATCAGCCGAAAGGAAATTGAAAGTTGACCTGTCATGTTGCTGAGTGTGCTGAGGAGGAGGAAGACGAAGGCACATCTGAAAAATCAGGTGCCGATATCAGTACTGGCTGCCACCAGCCACAGTTCTGTCAGCTTTCGAGGCAATCCAGAGAATTCTGGCTCCCAGAGTCTCCTACTGACTGCAGCTGCACCATGGCAATTTTCCTCCCAAATTCTGCCTGTTGGCTGGTTACACAGCATATGCTCTTGAGCTTCCTGGCCTTGGGTATCGGGAGCTCGGATTTAAAGGACTCCAGCCAAGATCATCCCATAACCCCACCCAGGCTGCCCGTTAGCCAACTCCTCTCTGCAATTGAGAGCCAGTGGAGAGCCAGCAAAGTGCTTATCTACGCTTACTACTTAATCTAATGGAGTCACTTTAAAAATAACTGCAAAGGCAGCTCTGGGCTTCCGCACTCCTATTAGCATATTAAATATTATCAGAGGACCTCATTATGAAGCAATACAACCATCCATGTTTCCATGGTAGGGACTTCAAGACTAGGACCTAATGAGGCTGCCATACACATTGTAAATGATAGCTTAATTACCCAGGCTCTCAAAAGAGAGTGGACAAAGTCACTCTGTGGCCACCGGGTTTCCGGCCAAATGCCTATTCGATCCACGGTGATCAAATGATGGCTATGTCTACATACCATAGGTGTCAAATGTCACCTCTTCTACGTGAAGCCCTTTCCTATATCACCAAAGGGGAGTTGGGCAGTCTTGTCTTCCAGCTCTGCAAGCTGTGTGCATGCCAAAGCATGCTATAATCTGTCCTCTTACATGCGGGATCCTGAAAAGAAAGGATCCATTTCATTCCTCTTGGCATTCCCAGCACCAAGTGCACAAGAGGTACTCACCAGAAATTTGTTTAATCACAGAAAGAAAGGAAAGGAGGGAAAGAACTTGTGGCATGAGTAGTTGTTTAAATGGCCGGCCTCTGGACCATGAACTGCATTGACTGTACCCTTTATGGGATCTATCTAAAACTTAGAATTCGCTTAAAATGAAGAAGTTCACCATATTTTTCCATTGCACAAAGAACGCAAAAATGGGACTTGGAGCACTGCAAAGCATCTTCTAGCCAGGCAGCCTCCACTGTGGAATGAACCAGCATTGACACATGTGAACAATAACGACAATAACATTTACTGGCTGTGTACTAGGTTCTAGGCACTTGTTAATTTTACATGAGTTAATCTAATTTAATCCACACACCATCCTATTATCCCTATTTACGCTTTAGGAACTATAACCCGAAGTCACACAGCAAATGAGTGGCAGAGGTGGGATTTGAACCCAGGCACCTTGATTCTTGAACCCCTACTTCTGAAATCCTTATTCTATACTGCCTCAGTCAGCACCTTATGTGTTTGCAAAGTGAAGGTTCCAGCCTCTTCTCAGATGCTTTGTAACTTTCCTCCAGCTGAGCAGGGATGTGTTCTTCCAGGCTGAAAACAGAAAAAAATAATTGACAAAGTAATGTTAACAGTTTTAAACTCACTCGTCAACAGACTTGTACCCCTTAACAGTCAAGGTCAATTTCTCTCTCAGTGGGCACATCATCCTGTGAAAACAGCCCACAGGAAAGGTGACAGTCCACTTTTCCCTGGGGAGAAGGTCATGGTGAGACCAAATCATCTTCAACTAAGATAGCTCGTACTCTTCGATTCAACACATCGTCATTGAACACCCCACCCAGTGGCACGCACTGCGCTGAAAGACGAGGATGTAAATGGTGAACAAAATGGACGTGATTAGGTGGGGCAAACACACAGGTAAATAAGTCATTAAAATAAAATCACAAATTAAAATCTTTCTCTCATACTGATTTATAAACACCAGGTACCTAAAACAGTGCCGGGCACAAAATAGATACTTATTACACAAATAAATGAGAGCAAAACAGTATGATAAGATCTCTAATAGGACAGGTCAGGGGCACAACGAAAGAGCCCTATCCCCGAAAGGGGGAAGAAGGAAGGCTTTCTAAAAGAAGTGATGCTGGAGCACCTGGCTGGCTCAGTCAGTAGAGTTTGTAACTCTTGACCTCAGAGTTGGGAGTTCAAGCCTCATGTTGGGCATAAAGCTCAGTAAAATAAATAAATAAATAAATAAATAAAGGTAAAGAAAACTAAAAGAAGCGATGCCCTGCCTGGGACCTAATGATTGAGCAGCCAGAAGTTAGAAGCTCACCAAGAGGAAAAGAGGTGAGGGAGAGAAGAGGGTGTTCTTGCACGTACGCATATCTTACAGTACTTAACAAGGATGTGAAATGGGAGAGGTAAAACAAAAACCAGAATCAACGGAGTTCCTAATACTGCAGCCAGACTTACAGGTGGGTAGAGAAATGTGCCCGTCTGCTAGGATTGAAAACTGGCAGCCTCTCCACCTCTGCGGGCTGGACTCACTCTTCCTTGGCTGTCTCTCCTTCCTTTCTCACTTCCCCATTTCTCTACTGGGTTTGCCTTCACCTTCCAAATAAACTTTCTCTCAAATGCTTGATTCCGGGTGCCTCTCAGGGAACCCAAGCCAGGACACTCGGCTAGTGTATGGTGGTAGCAAGCTATGGAAAGAGAGGAACAGAGAGGGCTGATTACCTCACAAGGGAGAGACTGAGCATTGTAGGCAAGCCTCCTGAAGCGGGCCACATTGCCATCTTCTACCAAGGAGAAGGAATTCTAATGGGCAGCTCCTATTACTGGTCATGACACACACTAAGAATATGCTGGACTCGAGACAGAGCAGCTGGATTTGGGAATAGACTGAGGGAAAAAAAAAAAAAACACCATGTGCAGATCTATTGGGTGGTGAGTACTTAAGGTGTCTGTCCACTCATGGCCCCTGATATCACAATACCCAATAGCACTCCTTTGGACAGGAGAAAGCAAAATATTAGAACTCATATTTTTACCTAGTTTTTAATTCTTTTTGAATCTCCTGTTTTCACATGTGTGTGGTAATGGAGACAATATATGAGTTCAGTAGTATTCGTTACGAATAAATTCATATGCCTGGATTAGGGGTCTATTCTTAAAAAGCTTTTACTGTGACCGGTTCATGATCAAAACCATTCAAAGGATCTTGATTTAAAGAGCCTACTTCCTTTTAAAGAGAAGGAAGGAATACCAAGTAATTTTACTTTTCAATAAAGAGAAAGGATTGAGCATATTTCCGGGGATGAATTTGGGGTATTGAAAAGCCACATTAAGTAGAAGAAAAGAGAGGCCAGATTTGGCAAGTCATTAGAAAGTCATGGTGGCTTACAATTCACTCTCAAGGGAAAGAAATTCATAAAGGTCCATGCTGGCCAGATGTTGCTGTTGGGGTCACCTGGTCGGCAGCCACAGGACAGGCTGAAAGAGCTGTCATTATGTGCTGAAGCTCACAAGTTCAGCTTTGAAAAGGCTCCATCTTGGGTACAAAAGTTGAGCTTTCCATGGTTGTAATTTAATAAACAGAAGATTAGTAAAGATGAGAATTTAAATTTTGACCACAGCTAATCTAACCCTAGCTTGGTCTGAGATGGCTTAAGTTAAGAAACAAAAACAGGGGTGCCTGGCTGGCTCAGTTGATGGAGCATGTGACTCTTGATCTCGGGGTTGTGAGGTCGAGCCCCATGGTAGGTGTAGAGACTACTTTAAAAAAATAAAATCTTAAAACAAAACAAAACAAAAACCTCTTTAAATTAACCCTGAACGTTCAGAAATCAAATCAAAAAGCTTCACAGAGAGTCACGGTCTGGGCAGAATAAGGACACTCTACCCACTCTACCTGTCTCTCCCGTAGAAGGAAGCCATAAAAAACCTGGGCAGAATCCGCGGAGCAGCTAGGACTGTGGCCCACAGACCCAAGATGGCCCCCAATAATCCCCGTCTCCTGGTATTCATGTTCTCTTGTAATCCCCCTCCTTCAGTGTAAGGCTGGATCTAGTGACTGACTTTGACTATAATACGGCAAAGGTATTGGGATATTGCTTCTGTGACTAGGTTATAAAGGATTGTGACTTTCTGTCTTGCCAGCAGACTCTCTCTATCGCTTTCACAACTTGTGCACTTTTGATGAAGTAAGCTGCCATGTTGGAGAGGCCTACATGGCACAAGACTGGAAGAAGTCTTTACCAAAAGCCAGGAACAGAGGCCCTGAGTCAGGCCTCAAGGAACTGAATTCTGCCAACAACAACTTGAGTTTGGAGGTGGATCCTTCTCCGATTAAGCTTTACAATGACTGTAGCCTAGCCAACACCTTGATTACAGCAGCTTGTGAGGACCCATGGAAGCCATGCCTGGATTCATAACCTACAGAAGCTGTGAGATCATAAATGTGCATTTGAAGCTTCTCAAGTTTTTGGTAATTTGTTACATAGCAATGAACAAGTAACACAAGGACTCTGAAAAGTAAAGCCACAGAAGGAAGGTTGAGGAAGATGATCAGAGTTTGAAGGACCACAAAACTGGTGGTGCGTCGACCATTTTTTCCCCTGTGGTTACCCTAGACTGGATTTGAGGAGGCAGAAATTCAAATGAAAGCCACTGCACATCTATTAGGAGAGTTTAAAACAATTTAATAATACCCAGCGCTGGTTAGGACATGGAGCAACTGGGACTCTCATGCTTTGCCGGTGAGAATGCAAAATGGTACATTTGCTCTGAAAATAGTCTGGTAGTTTCTTATCAGGTTGAACACACACTCACCGTATGACACCACAAGCCTACCCCTGGGTATTTACTTTAGAGAAATGAAAGCTTATATTCACACAAAAGCTTGTACCAACAGGCTCATATGGTCGAATACTGAAAACAGCCCAAATGTCCTTCGGTGGACGAATGTATACACAAACCGTGGGGCATCTGTACAGTGGACAACTTAACAATTAAAAGGAGCAGATTATTGACACACGCAACCTGGATGACTCTCAAAGGCATTATGCTGAGTAAAAAAAGCTGGCTTAAAAGACCGCATACCTTTCTATGACATTCTCGGAAAGTCAAAGCCCCAGTGATGGACAACTGCTCAGTGGCTGCCAGGGTTTCTGGGTGCGGGAGGGCGTGAGGACAAAGGGATGGCAAGAGCAAGTTTGTGGGGGGCAATGTTCTGTATCCTGATTAGGGTGGCGATTACACTAATCTATCCATGTGTCCAGATTCACAGAACTGTACAAGTAGGTTTTACTGTACACGAATTTTAAAATAAAATTTTTAAAAAGGCTCAGAGCTGGCTCTGGTTTAGTGCCTTAGGGTCTGCAAGATATTAAAGTCCCCCTGGGCTGACTTTGCCAAGGGCCTCCCTAAATCACAGCCAGAAGCAGCGTCTTCTACTATGAACTACAAGCACCAAGGAAAACGCTTGCCCTTCCCTCTGACTTCACTTTTAGTTGTCCATCCATGGGCAAAACTCAAAAAACAGAGATCCCAGTGAGAAAACGTACCCCATCCCTTCTCCATTCAACAGGTACTTACTGAGCATGTTCCAGCTATGAAGCAGGGATACAAAAATGAATACATTCTGATCCATTTCCCTTGCAGGTTCACAGTTTAATGAGGAGCACAGTTTAATGAGGGGCACGGGTCTGCCCACAAATAATTTCAAGACAGATATGCCCACGTACCCCGGGAGTCTAGAAGGATGTTAGTTCTGCCGGGGCAAGTGAGGAGATACTTCACAGAACGTGAAAAATGGGGAAAGGCAGTCCAAGGAACCTGGAAGCATGTCATATTTGAGAAATGCTTCCTGAGACTGGGGGATAGAGAGTGTGGAAAGCAGAGGAAGGGGACGTAGGTTGATGCCAATCATAACAGAGAATTCAGATTTTCACTCATCAGTCAGGGATTATGATTTCAAATGCTTGCATGGGCTGGGGCAGATAATATAAATGAATAAAACAGCCAAGGTGGAAGTGATGGAACATTCTAGAGAGTTTTTTTTGTCTAAATGAAGCAGCTGCTACTTACTGGTAGCTCCCTCTTAGGCTGCCATCCAGAAATCCTGGCCCAGTGTTGCCCGATGCAATTTTTCAAGAGAAGCTGAACATATTTTCATGTAAAATCTCCCTATTTTTAAATGTCAGAACGAGTCTATTTCTGCAAATTTAAGATGCCATCGATTATAAGGTATCATTATTTTCTGTACCAAGAAGAAAGAAAAAAGCCATCCATCAAACCATGACACTCCATCGATTTTAACACACATTCCAATCTCAGAGGTGCAAAAGTATGAAAAACATGTACATCTTAGAATCAATGAAACGCAGTGATTCTCATCTTCTCAAAACACTGTGCAGACTCCATGGGTTCAGTGGGAGGTGGACAGACTGCAAACGCGGTTTAAGTGAAGGGAAGCCTGAGGGTAATCTGATCAGATTCGAGCTTTAGGAAGAGCACTCTGAGGGGCGGATGAGGATGAACTGGGGGAAAGCCAGCCGCAGGAAGGCCACCGAGGAAGCTCCTGCAACAACCCAAAGAGGATAAGGGCTAGATTAAAGCGGTGGCAGTGGGGATGGAGAGGAGGGGCCAAATGTGAAAGCTTTTCCGGTAATAAATCCCACAGGTCCCAGACTGGGTATAGGAAGTGAGGGAGGCGGAGGCATCAAGAATGATCCCAAGGTTTCTAGCCTGAAATCAGAGATGCATTAATCACTTCTTCAATATTTATTGGGTGTCTACCATATGCCAGGCATTGCACTGAGTGCTGGGTGTGTAATGGTGGACAAGTCAGACACAGTCCCTGCCCTCTTGTCACCTACAGTCTGGTGGACAATGCCATCAACTGTGGTAGAGTATTAACGGGGACCGGGGTAGGACACGAAGGGGAGGTGGAGAAAAATAACCAGTTCAAATGTCCCATCGGCAGCAGAAGCCTGAGTTTAGAGCCCAGGAAATAAAGCAGGTCTACAGATTCTCATTAAGAAGTCATCAGGTTACAGATAACAACTGAAGTGATTAGAGAGGCTAAAACAGCCAGGGAGAGCTTGTAGAGAAAGAAGGCAAGACGGGTAAAAGCAGAAGACCATTTAAAGGAAATGAGGAGGAGGAGGAGGAAGGAACAAAGGAGACTAAAAAAGGAAGAATCTGGAAAGGAAGAGGCCCAGGAGAGAGGGGTATCTGTAAACCAAGGGAGACAGGTATTATCACATAAGCTAATATACTTTTATCTATAATTACCGAATAGAAGTAATTTACCTTGGCAATGTACAATTCAGATTTTTCAGAGTTAGGGGTGTTTTGCATGAATGCCAAATAGGCTTATCAGAACTGCTTCTTATTTAGAGTTGTGATATTTTTAAATATTGCCCCAATCTGTTCCTTTAGCTTGGATGTGCTTGTGTTTTGCATGTATCTCAGTTTGACATCTAGCATGAGTCAATGGCAGAGTAATGGTAATTTCTTACTTCACCTTATTTTCCTTCTGCAGGAGCTATAATCTGCCATTCGAAGACAAAAATAAAACAAGAATATACATTTATGCAACTGCCTTTCATATCAAAGCGCCGGGAATTGGGCAAAACTGATCTAGGCACACAGTGGTGTCCCCTGGCAAGATCATCATGAGGCTCGTGGCCCAGAGCTCTGTCACAGGTGAGCCTGTGATGTGGTAAGATACTCTGGTCCTCTGGAATGGATCAGAAAGGTCCTTCATTTTATTGGACAGGAAACAAGGCCCAAAGAGGTTAGGTGGCCTCCCCAACATGACAGTCTTACGATTTGGTGAATCATACTCCTCCTACATCAAGGTGACCCAATTCTACCCTATAAAGATAGCCCCAATATAAATTATATATTAAAGTATGTAAAATACGTATTAAAGTATGATAACCTCCATACACAAAACATAAAGTCTACAAGAATTGGCTAAACAAACAGAGGAAGAAGGTTAACTTTCAACCGCATGTTCCATGCCTACCCAGATTTCATTCAACTCATCTGCTCCATTAAGAGCTCTTACCCTTCTCTCTACGTTCTGTCAGGTCTACACTGGTTCAAGGAAAATAGATTCCTAGATCTTCACTTTGTTGGTGGCTGAATCTTTCAGCCTGACCTGCAGGCTCAGGACACAGTCCATTGTCACACTTATAGGTCTTACTTAAAGGGAATTCCTCAGGCTCACCTGGAATTTTCCAGAGGTAGATTCTAGAATGACTCTTTAATAGGTTGCCCTGGCAACTCCACAATGTCAGATGCAAATATGACAGTACATGCCAACAGAAAGTTAAGAACACAACCTGGATGAGAGGACCACTTCCTTTCTATTGGGAAGACGGGTTCCAGGTTTTTCAAGCCTTCTTTTTGCCATCATTTGCCTCCCTGTCAACCATTTTTGCACTCAGAAACACAGAAAACAAAGAACAGTTGGTTTCTTGGAGGAACGTTGAAACTATTAGCTAAAACAAGGCCTGGGAAAGATCCATGGCTTTCTTTTCAAAACCCTTGCTACCATTGCCTGAGATGACTAAGTGCTCATTGTGAAGCCTTTAGAAAAGTTTTTGGGGAATTTTCTTTAAGAGCACTTATTCTTGTCTTGGTGTCATTCGTATATTCAGTCAACAAACATTTGTTGAGCATCTATGGTGCGCCAGGCACTATTCTAAACCCTAGGGATATATCGGTTAACAGAACTGACAAGGTCCCTTCCCTCATGAAGTTTATAGCCTAGTGGGGGAAGTAAGCATTAATTAAACAATCATAAAAATCAGTGTGAAATTGCAAAGGAGAAGTATATGCATCATAAGAGTGAGTCAGGCAATCAAGAAAATGCTTATCAGAGAAAGTAAGCTTTGAACTGATATCTAAAAGACAAATACTGACTAATGAGGTGAAGGTGTTGATAGGGGGAAGGAATCAAGCATACACTTGAGTTAAGACTAGTGACCTAGACTAAATAACTGAAGTCTATGATTTGGGAACTTTCAAAGGAGAATCTAGAGTTTAATATAGGTAGGTCTTAAGTTTACCGAACCTGAAGTTAGCATTTTCACCAGTATTCCAAAGAGTACAAGATCTGTAAGTCTCATCTACACAAAACCCTTAGACAGTGCTTCTCAAACTTTAATGTGCTTATAAATCACCTGGGGATCTTGTTAAAATGCAGATTTCCGGGCCTAGCCCCTAGAGGTTCTGATTCAACAGGTCTGGAGTGGGGCTCATGAATCGGTGTTTCTAATGAGCTCCCAAGTGATAGTGAAGCATACGTTGAGTGGCACTGTTCTACATACAACACAGTAGGATTTTTATTTGTTTAAATCTCTATTTCTTTTTCAATCTACTCTTTCACAACTTATTTTTTTAATGTTTATTTTTGAGAGAGAAAGAAAGAGAGACAGACAGACAGAGCATGAGACAGAGTATGAGCAGGAGAGGGGCAGAGAGAGAGAGAGAGACACAGAGTCCGAAGTAGGCTGCAGGCTCTGAGCTGTCAGCACCGAGCCAGACACAGGGCTTGACCTCATGAACTGTGAGATTATGACCTGAGCCGAAGTCAGAGGCTTAACCGACTGGGCCACCTAGGCGCCCTACTCTTTCACAACTTTTAATGTCAAACTACATTCTACCATGTCCTCATGGTTCTTATGGTCAATTCAGCAGTATTACCAAAACAAAACAAAAAAAATTGTGATATATAAATAAAACAATGCCATAAGCTAAAGATTTCAAATACTTGGAAAGAATGAGAAAAATAAAATTATAAGCAAACTGAAGTACCAATAATGTGAAATTTCACCGATTTACCCAAGTGAGGTGGATTGTTATTCTTACTTAGTGAAAAGTCCGATTTACAAAGCAGTTTTAAGGAAATGTCATATAAATTAACCTCATGTAACTCAGGACAGGAAATTTCTATATGTGTAATGGCTCTTTTACTTTAACAGGTGCACTTTCATTTTTGAATGAAGCTCTGGATTTTATATCGCATGAGATGAAAATAACCTTTGCAGAGGCTAAAGGCAGGCCACCCCAAAATGTGTCACTTTGGCACACAGATTATTTCCAGAAGGCCCAGAAACAGTCAAGGCCCAGAAAGATGCAGGAAGAAGCTTGGATCTTCCCTCTAACTGCATAAAAGAATTGAGACAGAGGACCTGCTCCAGGAAGAGAGCTATTGCCATAGTAACTATATGCTGATATGAACTAGGCATGGTAGACATGAAAGAACCTAGAAAGACCTATTTGATCAAATTCCTCTCTATGTCCCATTGTTTCTGAGTGGCCCAGCAAACATTTCTTTACCCACCATTTTTTCTTTTTCATCTTCCTGTGAATTGTTTTCCTTCGCTTTGAATTCCCAGGCCCCTACCCCCTTCTCCTTGGTTCAGGATGACATATTATTATATACCTTATCATGCCTGTCTTTGGGATCTCATGTCTGTGTGATTTCCTGCAGGCTATTTTCTCCAGTTAGTCTGTTTCGTGTCAATTCAATTCTTAGACCAGCAGGAAGAACTTTGAGGGGTATAGAAAAATTTTTCCTCCCCAATACCTCCCTTTTAGGTGTGTTTCTTACTAACAAATACAATTCCTGCTAATATGTCATGTTACCGTTGGTGTGGCTATGTGAAAAGGACACTATGAAAAACAAGCTGGCGAGAGATTCAAGATTTCCATGGACTGTTTTTCCTGAGAAGGTTGTGAAATTAATATAGGGCCTAGAGTCAATTATTGCCATTTTTTAAAAAGTAAAAATGAAGTCTTCCACGCATGGAAGAGTAGAAGAATTAGGAAAGGGAACCAGGAGTAAGTTCTTGTTATTTCACAGAAATAGCAGCCCTGCCACTTAACAGCTGTGTGTGAACTTGGGAAAATTACATTACCTCTCTGGGCCTGTTTCTTAGAAAACTGGGATGGTAATAGTACCACCACACTGGATTAAAGTAAGGAATAAATGATTTAATATACATCATGGCCACCTAGTTAGCTACCTAACCAATATCCATTCTCCCTTCCTTCCTTACCAATAAACCTCAATTTTGTTCTAGGTGGCAATGGGCTTAGCCCACAAAATTTGATTTGCTAGGTTCCCTTGCAGTCAGGGGTGGTCATGTGACACAGCTCTGGACAAGATATAAGCAGAAATCTACTGGCTGAGTCGCCCAGAAAAGCTATTTTCCTGATTAAAAAAAGATGAGACTCCGCTAGTGTGAGCCCTTTCCTCTTTGCCCTTCCCCCATGCCACCTTACTTCCTTGTACTAGTACCCCAATTTTCCTTTTTGAAATCAACCTCTCCCTAGTCTCAGCTCTGCGGTTTGCATGGGATTAACGTGACCCCCTACTCTAAATATAGGCCCTGACTGGCTTAAGCAAATTAGCATGAGCCCACTTCCCAAGCAGCAGTGATGTCAAGGGATGGGCCCATAACTCAGGCCTAAGGCAGCGAGCACAGCCCCTTTTCTTGGCAAAGGGGAGTGTTTGGGTGGGCATGTAGCTTAAGACTGGCAGGAGAAGTGAATTTTGGGGCTCCTGGAGAGAGTTCTGGGACACAGACTCACTGTCCCACCCCAGCTGTGGTGCTCTGAGCAAGGCTGTCCCCATGACAAGAGCCGGTGTGAGGGGTACAAGCGGTACATGGAGAAGGGCCACCAAGTGAAGGGCAAGGAAACATGGCGGGAGCCCTCCATTGTATATCTCTACGTGAAATGTTACCTGTGGAATTTGCAAGTCCAATTCATTTGAGACTGGTTTTGCTAACTTGGTTTGGATTCAGTCCTCTGTCACTTGCCACCACGAGATTCTTTCTGATACTATTAATTTGGGGGGGGGCAGGGAGAAAAAGAATAATTTAACATAAGGGTTACAGACCGAAAAGAACCTTTCCAAACTCTTGCCTAGTACATCTGGTTAATCAAATCTATGGTCAAGCACAATGCAAATTCATAGCCACATCGCCTTTCCAAACGAAACCTACAATTTGCAATTGTGTAAATTCATTCATATGTCTTTTCCAAAAGAAAAACTCAGCCAGTTGATGGTATTTTATTTTTCTTTTTTGTAAACGTGTCCAGGAGAACTCCTTTAAGAATAGATGTGCATCTGGGTTTTAGAATAAACGCTGGACCCAGAGGCTGACACTGGAAACCTATGACTAATATTGAAGTAATATTCACAGACACTTGTCAGGGCAGCCTGCTCATTCTGCACAAAATAGAACCCACTGCATTTCATCAGGATTTAGCACAGGAAAGCTGCTAGCCTGCAGACAGCCTCTAACTGAGTTAAACAACCTACTAATTGGTTTTGGTTTTATTATTACATTAGCCCTCGGACTATACCCTATTTATAACCCCCCCATCACAAATATTTAAAATCACTAATAAAAAACCACAATATAATTTTTGTTTAACACCGGCATCACTCTTGAAGTCCTCCCATCAGACGATGAGGAACAACTTAGAGGCAAGTCCCATCGTGTGCACTGTTGAGTCTCCTTGTCAATCTAAAGGAGACAGTATGTGTTGGGCACGGAGAGGGAGTAGCCAGTTTCATTTCCATCACCAGTTGGCACTGGCTAGATGCCGCTATCAGACATTTCCTTTCAAGTGGGGTTCTGTGTGAGTGGGGAGTGGCCAAATTGTTCTGTGCTCGGTTATAACGTCCCAGGGAATGACTTTAGAAACTAGTAGCATCTCAAGACATAAACAAGGGAGGTGGAGACAAAGTATTTTGAGCTCATCTGTGTCTCTCCTGGGTGAACATCTCTAGGAAATTTAAGCTCACTGGTTGTGATGGTGGGTGACTTTGGAGATTAGAGAGAGCTGCTGTTGAGAGGAATACCACATGAGACCATCTTTACTGCTAAGACAAGTTTTTGCACATCATCCTGTCCCCCCCCCCACCTTTTCCTTCTCCTCTTTTGAGTCTCTTCTTTAAGAGAGAGGAGACAGAGTCTATTAAAATCCAATAACATCCTGAGTTAGGAAAACCACATCAAACCATTATCATCCATTAACAGCTTGGAACAAATCAGTCCTTGGGGTAAATTAATGTTCTTTGAACTCCTTGAGATGAGGCCATGTCATACACTTTAAAAAACAAAACAAAAGAACTTCCACACTACCCAACACTGTGCTCATAGACATATTGCAGGCCTGTGATAATAGACAAATTCTATCAAGGGACTGCAACACAGGGAGTCCTTCAGGACTCCTTCCACTGCAAGTTCCGGTAAGCCCCATTCTGGCTGGCAGAAGCAAAACCAGCAGTGCATTCTTCCAATAGGTATACTGAGGCACGGCTTGGTCGAGGCCTTACAGGACGGCACCAGTCGTTCCCTTTCTCAGCTCTAACCCCTTGCTCTCCGCCCCATCCTCAGGCTTCAACAGGCGGCACATGGCTGTCATGCTTTGCAGTCACCCACTAACTTCTCCATCCCCCACATCTGACTCCACTCCCGCCTCCTCAAAGGAGAAACAAGAAATTTGCTTCTCCAGCCTCTCTCCAGGCAAGAGCACAAGGTCCCGCCAGAGACCTCAGTTAAGAGGGCAACACGAGGAGCCAAGGGCTTATGAAAGCCATCTTGTAGACAGCATTAGTTGGTTCAGGGGTCCAGTGTTCAGAGACTTGTTGCCCTGTCACTGGCTTGAGTGCACTCAGAGGGGCAGCAGTGGGTGGCCCCACAGTAAGCTTAAGACATCACTCCTGGCAGGGTGTCTGGGTAGCTCGGCTCGCTGAGCTTCCGACTCTTGATTTGGTCACAATCCCAGGGTCATGGGATTGAGCCCTGCATTGTGCTCCACACTGAGCATGAAGTCTGTTTAGGATTCTCGCTCTCTCTGTGCCCCTCACCCCGTCTCCCTCCTCCCCTTCTCCTCCTCTCCCCCATTCACGTGCTCACTCCCTTTAAAAAAAAAAAGAGAGACATTATTCCTGGCTTTGGAGTCTCCAAGGCCTTCTTGCAGATCCTGTGAGCCACCAAATACCCTTTAATAAACTCATTTTCTTTTTAAACTAGCAGGAGTACTGAATCTGCTTAGGTGATGTTACGCTTTGGTAACAAATGACCCAAAAATCTTGGGGGCTTACATTTATCAAGGTTGATTTTTCACTCCTATTCCACGGCCAGTGCAGGTCGGCTGCAGTTCCATCTCATGGGATCGTCTCTCTAAGACCCAGACCAACCTCTCTCTCAGCATTGACGCTCCCACAGCAAAGGGGAAACAGTGAAGGAGCAAATCACAAGCTGCCTCTTCACATTTTTACTCGCAAGTGATACACATCACTTTTGCTCATATTCAACGGGCCAAAGCAAGCCCCTCCGTCGAGCCTATCCCTGGGGAAATGGTGTTAACCTCGCACACGGGCAAGAGCAGCGAGTACCATGAACAAGAGGGCTCTGCTCTGTGCGCTAAGAGTCCAGCCTGATGCAATTCAATAGAGAAGGGGTGGCAGCAGAACCTCCAGCCTCTGGACTATCTCATGTTCAAGTCAAGGGCGAACGAGGAAATGTCTCTTGTCGCAAGTGCACGCAAAAGCCCCAAGATTAGCTCTTATTGGGAGCCACTGACTTGGCTTGAGTCCTCCCCACCCCTGAACAGATTCATTCAGGACATATTTACTTGATACTTACTGTGCATTGGAGAGCACACAGGCTCTGTGGAACATACCAGTGAACAGAACCAGATCTAGGCCTTCATGGAACTCTCATTCTAGCCAAGGATGGTGGGGGACAAGCAAATAAAGCAAGTTAGTAAATATCTGGGAAATTAGACGGTGATGATAAGTGTAGCAAAGAAAAATAAAGCGGGAAAGGGGGATTCTGAGTTTCCAGTGTGAAGGAGAGAGGAAAAGAGTTCATTCTAAATAGGGCAGTCAGGAAAGGCCTTGCTGAGAAGATATTTGGGCAAATACCTGAGCAAGGTGAGAGAGCTAACAATGGGATGGCCTAGGGAAAGAGCATTCAAGGCTGAGAGAACAGCAGGTTCAAAGGCCCTGAGGCACTCAGCCCAGTGTGTTGGAAGAACAGCAAGCAGGCACGTGTGGCTGGAGTACAGTAAAAGAAAAGGCAACATAATAGGATATATAATCAGAGAGGTAATGGATGGGAGGTCAGATCATGCAGGGCTTTGCAGGCCCCCGAGAGGATTTCCTTGGTTTTCACTCTAGTCAGGGTGAGGAGCTACTGGAGGTTTTGACAAGAGGAGTGACAAAATCCAACTTAGATTTTATTTATTTATTTATTTATTTTAATGTTTATTTATTTGAGAGAGAGACAGAGACAGAGTACTAGTGGGGGAGGGGCAGAGAGGGAGAGAGAGACACAGATTCTGAAGCAGGCTCCAGGCTCCAAGCTGTCAGCACAGAGACCGATGCGGAGCTCGAACCCATAAACCATGAGATCATAACCTGAGTCGAAGTCAGACGCTCAACCAACTGAGCCACCCAGACACCCCTACTTAGATTTTAAAAGGATCACTCTGGCCACTGTGTAGAGAATAGTCTGTAGCGGGGAAAGGGCAGAAGCTGGGAGGCCAGGAGATGAGGTGTTTAGCAATGATCCAGGCAAAATGTGACGATGGCCTCGACTGGTGTGGCAGCAGAGGAGACACAGAAAGTGACTAATCAGATTCTACATAGATCTTGAAGGTGAAACCAATAGGATTTGCTAGTAAGATTAGATCTAGGAAATGAGAAAAAGAAGAATCATGTGTGATTCTACGTTTCAGGCCTAAATAAGTGGAAAGGTGAGGACGACAGGAGCAGATTTAAAGATTTAGCTACAGCTATGATAGGTCTGATCTGCCTATTAGACAGGCATCTAAATGGACACGTTGAGTAGGTAGATTCAGAATTTGGGAGGAAAGTTCCGACTAGGGGTATAAATTTGAAAATCATCTAGGTTGTAGGTGGTATTTCAAGCCACTCAACTGAATGAGATCAGCAAGGTGGTGAGAATGAATAGCAAAGTCCAAGTGCACAGGTGACTGAGAAGGGGCGACTAGTAAGGTAGGAAACAAAAATCAGGAGAGTGCTGTGCCCTCAAAGCCAGGAAGGAAAAGTGCTTCCAAAAGGAGAGGAATTGGAGAGAGTGCCTACAGACACATGTCTCTAAGAGTTCTGCTGTAAAGGAGAGCAACAAAAGAGAAGGAGCTAGAGGCAGAAATGGGATTAAGAGGGTTTTTGTAATGAGAGGAGTTACAGCATGTTCGTATGTCCATCGGAACGATACAACGGAGTAGGTGGCTACTGATGTAGGAGAGAGGAGGCCAGAGCAGGAGGAGGGCTGGACTTGGATGGGAATGCAGCCAGTCCTTCTAGGGCAGGATTTCTCAACCATAGCACTACTGACATTTCGGGGCTGGGTAATGTTTTGTTGCGGGTTGCCGTTGTGAGCATTGCAGCAGATTTCGCAGCATCCCTGGTCTCTCCCCACTAGATGCCAGGACTATCCCGAACCCCTGCACCTAAGCTATGACAACCAAAGTGTCCGCCGACATTGCCAAATGGCCCCCAAGATTTCACCCCCACCAGGGGACATTTTGGGTTGTTACAACTTGGGAGAGGGGTGCCGTGGGCACCTAGCGGGTAGAGGCCAGGGACGCTATGTAACATCCTACAGTGCACAGGGCAACCCTCATGACAAAGAGTTACTCGGCCCCAAACGTCAACGCAGCTGTGGTTGAGAAGCCCTGATCCACAGGAAGAGGATGGTCTAGAATCCACAATAGCACAGAACCGGTAGGCGGGCAGAGGCGGTGGGTGCTTGTGCAAGTTCTCTTCTGATTGCTTCCATTTCTTCACTGAAAAAAGAAGCACGTTCATCAGCTGTACGTGAGGTTGGAGAAGGAGGTACAGGAAGTTTAGGGAGAGAGGATATGAAACTGTCCTTTAGGAGAGGTGGCGAATGAATGGATGGGGGAAGCAGACACAATTCTGTGCCACATTAAGGGTTCGCTCGAGGTAAGTAGTCAAGGATTGAGTGGGAAACCAGCTGGCCTGGATATGTGTTCTTCCTGGGGCCACATACAAGGGGCAGAGTAGGGAGAGAGCTGGATTCCAAAGACTGTGGTCTTGGCAACAAGTACAAGCAACAAGAGGGCAAGCGAGTGATCAAAATGACCACAGAATTAGAGCTAGGGAAGAGGACAGAGGGATACAGAGGACCATGAGAAGGTAGGTGGGCAAAGGGCAACAAACATCAAACATCCATTCCAATAGGCTAATTTCAAATGTTTTGAACATGAGCTGCAAAAGAGGGACAATAAGGTGGGCTCTGACATACTCGGGTAATGACTTATTTTCTCAGTAAATACTAAGGTCATCACTTATTTTCTCAGTAAACACCGAGTACGCTACTGAAAGACCAAGCATAACCGTTTCCAAATGAAATCAGATAAACTGAGCTTCCTAAGTCAGTTCAGTGTTCGGGGCTGTGGTTCCTTTGGTTGACTTGCTTTTCCTCAGTGAAGCCAGACCCTGGGGAAGCCACTCTACACATCTGAGAGATCAGAAGACTCAAAAGTCGGAAGTGACTTCTGGTCCTTATTTACCAGTTTGTTGAGGTATTTGACCTTACAGTTGTTCAGATGCTAATGGGCATCCCTGGGGCAGGTGGGGGGGCAGATCCCCATTAGCATCTGAACTGCCGTGCCAGGCAGAACTGCGGCCATCTGAAGGGCTCTCCATGATGGGGACAGTTTCAAGGTGAAAGTCCTCAACAGTTGTTTCCGGCAGGCTTTTGGTTCCTGCTTTTGAGGATTTCATTTCATTTATTTATTTATTTAAGTTTATTTATTTATTTTGAGAGAGACAGAGAGACCGAGCAGGGGAGGGGCAGAGGGAGAGGGAGAGAGAATCCCCACAGTCAGTGGGGAGCCCTACGCGGGGCTTGAACTCAGGAACCATGAGATCATGACCTGAGCGGAAACCAAGAGGCGATGCAGACCGGACTGAGCCACCCAGGTGCCCCAAGGATTGCATTTTAAAATTACAAAAGAAAGAGTAAAAGGTATCCATTTCCTCCCTGTGAGCATATGAAATCCTACCAGAGACCAACAGCACTGCCGGGAACAACACAGAGCCTTTGCGGACAGGGACCCCCTAAATCACTTCGGTGTCCTAAGACTGAGCAGAAGCCCGGCGCTGCTACTCACTGGCAGAACGGTCTCGAGCAAGGCCTTCAGGCTCGGCTTCAAAGTCGGCTGTGACTTCTTCAGCTGAAAAGTAGAGACGGTCACAGCGTGGCGGCCTCACGGGAATGCTTGTGCTTCCCTAACAACAGAGACTGTGACTTTAGGGGCAGCGGGGGAGTGGAACAAGTCTCCCCCCTCATCAGAATGGAACGAAGGAACAAGAGTTTTCCACCAAAAGCAGAAACTTATGTGGCCTGCATCGGAGGTGACCCAGCGTCTTTTCTCCGTGACGGACGTGTGGGAACTTGGCCAAAGCTTGCGCTCGGAGAACCCACCCTTCAGAACAAGGGCAGGCAGCTGGGGGGCAGCAAGCTTTCCCTAGAGAAAAACCGAAACACAACTGTGAGTGTGATTTCAGGCCCAGTTCGCGGCAGCCTTGATCGGCACCGACAGAGGTTTGGAAACAGGCGGGGTAGACTTCTTATCGGGCATCCTGGGAGTCATTATGGGTCAGGGACTAGCAGGAAAATTGAGCTTTCATGAATCCGTCCTCCTACCCACGCGTGGTCATCTGCATCAAGTGCTCAAGTGGCCTCTCAAAAGGTATCAACAAAAAGGCATTCTGCACCGGGCCCGTGAGGAACGTCATGGGGAGCTAACCAGGACCCAGGAGACCCGGCACTAGAGAACCCAAGCACTAGCTGCAGGCCCGCCTCTATTCCTGTGACAAAACTCCCATGGCGGGTAACTGCCTCCTGCCTCCTGGTGGGAAGTGGCGATAACAGACCCCAAGGGGGAAGTGGGGGGTGTCTAGTCCAACCCATGCATCTCACAAAGGAGGACACTGAGGCTTGGGAGGGGACCTGAGGGGACACTGCTAATGAGTAACCAAGGCAGGACCAGAATCCAGGTTATGCCTCCCAGGTTAGTGTGCCTTCCACCCACCTGTTTCTTCCAGGGGTCTTCCCAGGAAGCCAGGAATTGGCTGACGGGGTTGCTTTCGTACAATCAGTACCATTTCTCCATCTGTCTGCCAGTTCCAGAGAAAGACACCAGGGAAAAAGAGAGCCGCAGCCTGCAGCCACGTTCAACTCAGCACTTAAAGATACCCCCCAAATGGTTTTAAGTGGGTTTTCAAGTTTGAGGACGGTGAGCAATCCTAGGACGGTGACGAAGGTCCATCTAAAAGCGCTGGGGAGGGCAAATGGCACTGACGAATGAAAACCAAGATGCGGGACCATACAGGAGCCCTTCCTAACGGAGGCATTGGTTACAGCACTTTCTCAGGCCCTCGGTCCTGGAAGCACAACGACAGGTTCAAGGGCCACAACCCGTGCAGTCACAGGGACCTGCGCTGGGTTTAATGCTCTGCCGTCACCGTTTGGGAATCAGTAACTCACGGACAGGGAACATGGCATATTCATTTTGCACTGGGCCCCTCAAATCTTGCAGATGGTCCTGCTTCATCACCCTCAGCCTTAAAGGGGTGTCCCAACTACACCGCCCCTCCCACCCCCGCCCCAGCCCAGACCAGTAGGAGCCAACAAAAGTCCTGCAACTTTCAGCCCCTGTGGGCGGGGCGCAGGAGCCGAGGAATGCTGTGACCGTGTCAGAGGAGCCCGAGAGCCTGCATCCTCGGGGAAGAGGCCCCACTCAACAGCGGCCTTTTCCAACCCTGGCAACCTAAAGGTCAGTATGACGAGGACCCCCAGCCCACCCCCAAACCGCGTGTTGCCTGAATGAATCTTTGGCTCCAAGTGGTGCTCCCGTCCACCCTGCTCCGGACTCAAGGCCCCCAGTGCTGCCGAAAGCGACTCAGCGCGCCCAGGGGGAAACGGGGAAAGCACGCGTCCCTCCCGAGCTGCGGGAGGCTGCCCGAAGCGGCCGGGCCCGCAGCCTGGTGCGCTTCCGCCCGCTGGGCAGCTCCCGCCGACGTCGCAGCCGAGAGAAAGTCTGGGACGGGTGATTAGCGGGGCGGCTCTCAAGAGAGTAATCCCGGCCCCGGCCCCAGCCCCGGCCTCGCCCTGGTCACAGCGGCGACGAATGTGGCGGGCGAGTTGCCCGAACGGCCCAAACGCCGCAACCAGAGCCCGGGACTCGGCCGCTAACACCCTATCTTTACAGGCGCGGGTGGGGCCACGGCGGGGGTGGAGCTACGGCGGAGGGCCGGGGCTCCAGCGGAGGCGCTGTTTCTGACGTAAGACTATGAATAAACTAGTGATGCGGACGACCTCGCGGGAGGTTCCATAGTGTAGTGGTTATCACGTCTGCTTTACACGCAGAAGGTCCTGGGTTCGAGCCCCAGTGGAACCATGGGTAGGAAGTGACCGGTTTTTTTTTTTTTGTTTTGTTTTTTCCACTTCGACTTTTACTGTCCTTTGAGGCCCCGGGTGAAAAAACGAAAAGCAAGACAAAATTCGTTTCTTTCCCTGTAAAAATAATATTTATTTTACTTTTCTATCTGGGGACATTAAATTTTTTTTCTGAATTTTTTTATTTTGGGGGGACAAGGGGGCATGTTTTATCGCAGAAGCATAATGACAACTACCCTCTCCTCCCTTCCCCGCCGCCCTCGCAGGACCTGGGAAACACCCGAGGTGGGGGCCTGGCCGTGTCGTAGTCCTGAGGACGTCCCCGCCTCGCCGGGACAGAGGCGGCCTGGGAAAATCCGGAGACCCTGGGAAGCAAGACCACCCTTTTCCTGCAAAGCCAGGACAGACCTACCCCACAAAGCCTCCAACTGAAATATGGCACCGCAAAAGCGCTTTAAGGGGCTGCAGTTGAATTATTACAGGTTTATGATGATGATGATTATTAAATGGTTAGTGTTTCATTAAACTCTAAAATGCAGAGCAGGGGGAAAATAGTCCTTTTCTTTTTAATTCGGCAGTAGGGTTTGTGGAATAGACCTTTGTGCAATGACGAATCCATACACAGTATGGAATAAATGTCAGGCTCGTGGACACCCAATAAATGCTGAGTAAATGACAACGTTGCTCTAGTTCCTGTTTGTTCCTCTTTATAGTTCATGACAGTTTTGTTGGCGGGGAGGGGGTCATTGTTATCTTTTCATATTGGCCTTTTTCATCATTGACGTGAGGAATGAAGGGAAGGTGTCTGGGACCCTGAGGGCTGCGATGGAATAGTGGTGGCCAAAAACTAAAAAGGGAAGGGGAAACTCAGTATTTTTCTCTGCATTTTTCCACATTGTTTTGCTCATACTATGTGTAAATATGCATCCTTTTCTAAGTCAAGAGTATAACACGATTGTCCCCGCAATCACAATCGCTTCGTTAACTTAATTTTTTCTTATCATCTTAATCATTTTTAAGTGTACAGTTCAGTAACGCTAAGTATATTCACATTGTTGTGAAAAAGATCTCCAGAACTTTTTTATCTTGCAAAACTGAAACGCTGTACTCATTAAACTCCTGTTTCCACCCATCAACTTTATTATTAATGGCTGTGTAATAATGAATTATGTCTAGCACTGTTTTAAGTATATACGTAATCGTCCCATTTGAACCTCTAACTCTATGAAGTAGACGTTATTATCATCATCTTATAGATGAGACAGTTGAGGCATAGAGACCTCAAGTAACTTGCCTAAGGTCACATAACAAGTGGTTGAGCTGAGATTTGCACTCAGTCTGGCATGGGAATCTGTGCTCTTAACGCTACCCTCAGCACTGAACCCCCTAACCTTGGCCATGTAGATTGTTTCCTAGTTTTGGTTATGATAAATAACACAGCGAGGTACCTCTTTGTGTGTAACTGTCTCCCCCTTCTCAAACGGGGTATTTTCCTGAGTGAATAGGTATGAACATGATGCCAAGTTGCTTTCTAAAAAGGGAATCCATGTCCCTTTCATAGAATTTGACAATGTCAGTGCTTATTTGGCAGGAAATTGCTCAAGGTCACCCCCTAGAAGATGATGAAAGAAAGGATTAAGACCTGGGTCTTCTGATTATAGTTTCTATTGCCCTCCACTGCTTCCCTTCAATTTAAAGATAGCATAAAACACCAGGAACTTCCTTTGCTAAACCAACCTCGGTTGACATTAGATTCTTCTCTGAGACTTCCTTGTTGAGGCAGGTAACTATGTGGGTTAACTTAGGAGGGCTCAGCCAAATCCGTAAGAACTAACTGGAATAAGATGCTTAATGAGGCCAGTGCTCAAGTTAAGCCCCTGCTCCCGAGGAAGCTCTCCACTTGGATAAGGTAGAGCTGCGGCCAAGGGCAAGGGGAGAATGCCACGCAAGATAGAAGGCTTCTTGTTTTTACTTCTCTTCGGCTACGAAGGTATGTGCTGTCCAACCATTAGCATTTATCAAATACTTAAGAGTACGATTGCGTGAATAATTTAGCTGATTAATAGAAATGCAACCTGAATAATTAAAACATCATTAATTAGCAAGGCTCGCTAATTAATCAAGATGCATTGTTAATGAATAACAGTCGTCTTTATGTGGAAGTGGTTCTCTTGGTCTCTCACCACTGGCTTTCTTGTTCTCTGAGGCGCCTTCTAAAGTTCAAGGGATGCTCTAAATGGGACAGAAAAAGGAGGGGTCTCAGAAATCGTAGAAAATAGCTATAAATTGCAACAACTGATAAGAAAGTGTGATGTATCCTTGAACATTTTTAGGAGTCAAAATTAGAGTGATTGTAGAATTTAATCTTCCAAACTAGGACGGCATAGAGAGTGGAAGAGGGTGCTATTAATAATTCTGCTGGGACAAGAGGTGTAAACCAGGACTGTCCCGGGCAAATCGGGCCGTGAGGTCACTCTCGTTCAGATATGGATTAACATAACACGCCCGGTACCACTGGAGTCTAATAGAAAACATAGTCCAGCTGAGAGTCAGGAATCTCCAAAGACTCTATAACACTCAATCATTTTAAAATTTCTAAATATGGCCCTGGCAGGAGTAACATGCTTAAATAAGGAGAAATTAAAAGCAAATCTCTAAAATATCATCCAGTTTAACGATTAAATTCTCTCTCAGTCTTTGAAATAACACTCCTTCATGCTTCTCTCAAGTCTCAAGGACCTGTTAGCTAAGAATTCCTTTTCAGGTTCCTTCTGGACATTAGCAATCGGTGGAATGGCTACTTCGGGGTCTTTGTGTATTTATGTGTGTCACAAGAAGTAAATAAGGAGGGCAGGAAGGAGGAGGCCTCTCCACTCTGCAAATGACCTGATACACAGACATGACGCAACTCACACAAGTAGAGTCCGGATTCCTGGTTTAAAGCACGCTCCTCTCTGCCCTCTCCTTAGATGTTATTGGTAGAGTACGTCCTTTCATGATCTCCCATTCTCATGACTTTTATTAGTCACCTTTCTCAGTATTTGGAAAGATCTGTATGAATATAATCCCAAGGTCATTTTGCAAACCCAAATATATTTCTAAGTAGGGATCATTTAGACCAATTGTCTGGGTTTTTTTTTTTTTCCTCTTTGCAATGAAGAGTCAGCAACTTGTCCCAGAAACTCTTAACACTTGAAGGTGCTTTGGGTGTTTTGTTGCTTTTCCTTCACTCCTTGCCTCTTCCTCAGCAAGAAAAATCTAAACAGAGCCTTTCAAGTCCTAGATTCCAATACCTCTGGTTCTCTGATAGCCGTAGGCCTCACCCTCAAATTTCGGTGTGATAGGCATTGAGATTCATTCATCCATCCATCCAATTCCCTCTTTTGTTGGCTCATTAAAGAACCCATCCCTGAGTTTCTGCTGTGGGCCAAACATTGTGTAAGAACTTGACACGCAGGGCAGATCTTTGTTACTTTCCCAGTGCTGAGTCTAACAACTGTGCGCTGTGACCCCCAAATGGGAAGCCCTATAAAAGTTTACCTACCCATTTTTATATTAGACCGGCCCTTTCGGGACATATCTGTAATAAAACACACACTGTCCGGAGGCACAGAGCACAGCATTATTTCCTGTTCTAGAGCTTACCAATCTGTGTGCATGGCTGAGGAGCTCCAGGAATTTCCATGAAGAGCAGAAAATACCATCTGTCTAGGCGGAATGGAATGTGGTCCACTGGGTGGTCTGGTGACCATTTTATGGTCAGTGTGGCTTGGCGACCTATGTGTGCTCTATCCTGAGCTAGAGGTGTGTTCGAGAGACAGAGAAAGACTACAGGATGTGGTTGCTGTATTTAATCAGCTTACCAACCAGATAGAGAATCGAGGCCAACACACATGGGAAAGATGTTTTCTGTTGCACAACTGGGAACCTGAAGACAAAGGTTCTTTGTCTAATTTATTTTTCACTGTTTCTGTTCCACAGAGGCAGCAGCTCCTTATTACAGTGAAATAAGATAAACAGATTGACTCCACTTAGGCGATGGATGAAGGCTCATTTGGGGATGCACAAATGATGGCAGCAAAGCACTCCCTGCATCTATATCAGAGGCAGGCTTCTATTTATCTTCCATTGGACATTTTGGATTCAATGCAAATGATGGTTTTTAAAAATCCATCTTATTACAATATATAGGTCTATTGCTTGGTCATGTTCATTATATATATATATATATATATATATATATATATATATAAAATTAAGCTACATCTTACAGGTGTGTCTCCTTCGCAGGTGTGTCAACCATCAGGGACACAGGTTTTTTTTTTTTAAGCAGGTTTATTGAGATGTAATTTCTTTTTTTTAAATTTTTTAAATGTTTATTTTTGAGAGAGAGAGAGAGAGAGAGCAGGGGAGGGGAGGGGCAGAGAGAGAGGGAGACACAGAATCCGAAGCCGGCTCCAGGCTCTGAGCCGTCAGCACAGAGCCCGACGAGGGGTTTGAACCGCAAGATCATGACCTGAGCCGAAGTCGGACGCTTAACTGACTGAGCCACCCAGGCGCCCGGAGAGATGTAATTTCTATACCATTAAAGTCACCCATTTAAAGTGTGCGATTCAATGGGTTTTAGTATATTTCTAGATTCGTGGAGCACACAATCCAATTTTAGAACATTTTGTCACCTCCTAAAAGAAGCCAGTAGACATTAAACCCATCTCCCCCTCTCCCCGGCCCCTGGCAACCACCGATCTACTTTCTGTCTCTATAGATGTGCCTATTCCGGACATTACGTTTAAATGGAATCATACAACATATGGTCTTTTATCTTTCACCTCGCATATGTTGTTGAGATTCATCTGTGTTGAAGCATGTACCCATGAATATGCCTGCAGCCAAAAATAGCAACATTTTCACACCAGAACAATTTCCTTCTTTCTCCTTCTTCGAGGGGGACATTACGGCAGCCTGCTGTTTTCTTCCTGTGTCTTATTTCTCAAGTAGATGGGAAGCTAGTTACTGACCGTTTTTGTCATTCATAATTTTATGCTTTTCTCCTCAGCTTCATCTGTTTCCATGGGAAGGAAGGCTCTGTATTTAGTGACATCCATCAAAAGGACTAAAAGAGTCTTTCCTGTGTGTGTCTAATGCCCACTCTTCCTCTTGAGCTTGGAAGGTACATTTTGAGAAATAGCAAGCCTTGCGTTTTCTTGCTGCGGTAACGGGTTTCCCCGTGGAGTGGCCCTTTGGGCAAAAGGGCAAACTGAGCCCCTGTTGAATGCCGTGGGGGACATCTCAGGCGCTCTAGTGGAAACCCGTACCGTGGGGAGGAATCTCGAGAACAATCCGAGGGAGAAAAACGTGCAACCACATAACCAAAATATTTTCCTCTCTCTCCTTCAAAGGCTGACCCGTTTTCTGTTGCTCACTCCAACAATGCTATTTTCTGGTATTATAAAATGTTGTCGTCGAGCAGCCTTTTGCTTTTGTTTGCCAGCGGTTTGGTGACTAAATCATTCTGGGGGCCACACAGCCACGTGGCTTGCTCCCTTCGTGGCAGCTTTTCCTGTAAAGTGCTTGCTGTTTCTCTCTCTCTCTCTCTCTCTCTCTCTCTCTCTCTCTCTCTCTCGGCTCATTTCCATGAGGACCCGGTGCCTCAGGCCCCCAGGCTGCCTAGAGGCAAACGCTTTCCGCTTTCCAGGGAGTGGAGCCCTGGAGGGAAGAGACATCAGAAATCTGCCACGCATCTGACTGCACCCTGACCCTTAGGACTCTTCCTCTCCACGGGTGGACGGCGGCTCCACCTCCCTCTCTTCTTCTTGTTTGCCTTCTGCTTTCTTTCTGCAGAATGCAGAACCCTTCCAGGGCCCACCCGTGGCCCCGGGCAAAGGGAAAGGCCCTGAAGGCCACAGCCATTAGAGGGCTCGCATCTGGACTTGGGTTTGCTCAGCTGCAGCTGCATAAACCCACCTCAGTGACAGACGCAGCCTCTGGGCCAAAGTGATTTGGTTATCAAGGCCACACTGTCAGTGACCCACAGGCCTTGCCTTTGACTCCCCCCTCGCCAAAGAGGATCTTGGCGCAGGTGATGTTTGCCCGACTGACAGGGCCTTTCTGTATTTCAGCCCTGCCCAGCTTCTCTCCAAGGTCGGGTGGAGCCAAGCGCCTCCTGGATTAACGACCCCAAATCAACTAGATGCCAACGGTTCATCTGCTTTGCAGTTCTTGCAGAGCGGCTGCGAGACTAAGGCTGTGGGGTCATGTGTGCATCGCCTCCAAGGGGCACGGGTGTCCCACAGGCCTCTCAAACGGAACATCTTTGTGCTATCCCCCCGCCCCCCTGTTCCTCCCGGAGCCTTCCCCTCCCCAGTAAATGGCAGGTCTATCCTCCCAGTGCCTCAGCCTTGAACCTCGTTCTGTCACACCCACGTCATCTGTCAGCAAGTACTGTTGGCATTGCCTTCCAAAGACAGAATCCAGCCACTTCTCATCACCTCCACTGCCACCACCTGGGCCAAGCCCCCATCAGCTCCCTTCTGGATGACGGCTGCTTGCCCCGCTAGGCTCTCCACTTCCAGCCTTGCCCCAGACGATCCGGTCTACACGCAGCAGCCAGAGGGAGCCTTATAAACCGTCATCTGTCTTGTCCCTCCTCTCCTCGGACCCTTGTGAGGGCCTGCTCAGGCTAAATGCCAAAGTCCTCAGGTGCCCGCAAGGCCCTGTACGGATCGCCTCCCATAACCCCTCTTCATCTCCTAAAACCCTCTCTTATTCCCTGGCTCCAGCCCCAGAGTCTCCTGGCTCTGTCTAGAACATGCCAAGTACCCACCCACTCAGGGTCTTTATTCTTAGAATTCCCTCTGCCCAGAATGCTTTGCTCACAGGTCTCTCACCTCTTTCGGGTTTTGCTCCAACATCACCTTCTCACTGCAGGATACTTTATTCATTCATTCATTAACCCTCACCACCCCCAGCCTATTTTGTTAACTGCTATACCCTCAGCACCTGAAGCCAGGCCTGGACTATAGTAGATACCCAATGAGTATTAGTTACTGAATAAATGCTTTGGGGCCAGTCACTATCAAGTATCTTTTATATCAATTTCTATCATCATACAGGTGCTTAGACAAACTTGTGCACAAGAAAGGGGTGGGGCGTAAAGGCCAGAGCAAGTGGTGAGCTGTCCATGGCGGGAGTGGGGGTGGGGGCAGAAAGAGTCCTCTTCACAGAGAAGGGGATAAGCTGGCAGAAAAGTTGGGAGACGAGGGCCTTTAAAGCCAAGAAAGCAGACAAAGGCACAGAGGCATGAAACAGCCTGGCACATGTGATGAATTGCAGGTAGCAGAGGAGAGGCAGGCGGGAGATAGATCATGGTGATTCCTTGAAAGACACATTATTATCATACTCGTTTTTGGCATAAGGAAATGGAGAGACGTGGCCATCCAACGAATAAATGTCAGAGATGGAGCCTGGACCTTTGCACTGGGGACCCACCAAAGGGTTTGGAGCAAGAAGGTGGCACAGTCGGGTCTGCAGTCCATTCCTTTGGCAGCATGAAGGGTGGATGCGGCGAGGTCTCTCTTCCGCAGGGAGAGCGTCCAGGAAGAGAGAGTAGGAGCCTAACACAGGCAGTGGCAGTGGGGGCAGAGAGGATAAAGGCGCCTGGAAGACACTGGCTGTGGGGGGTTAGAGAAAAAAAAAAAGGACGAAGACAAATCCCAAGTCTCTAGAAGAGATGCCAAGTGAACAGTGAAGCCATTCAGTAGGATAAGAAATAACGGAGAAGAACAAATTGAGGGAGGTTGTGATGAGTTGAAGTATAAAACATTTAAGTAGGATGTGCAAACAGAAAAGTACAGGTAAGTGTACAGCTCAGTGAATTTTCACTACTGAACACAGCCATACGATCAGCACTCAGATCAAATAGCAGAAGGTTGCCAGCCCCCCAGATAGCCTCCTGGGCTTCCTCTCTGCTGCTCTCCGCTCTAAGTGTGACCAAGACCCTAATGTCTAATGGCGTAGATTACCTTTAAATGGATTCATATGGTGTGTCCGCTTTAGCATGTGACTTTCCACCCAGCACTGTTTGTGAGATGAGGCCAGATTGGGGTGGGCGCCGAGTTGCAGGCTGTCCATTTTCCTTGCAGTATAGGGTTCCGCATATGAATTTGCCGCATGCACTCATTCTACTCTTGATGGGCATATGGGTGTTTCCAATTGGGGTTCCTACAAATACTGCTGCTGGGAGGAATCTGGCACATGTTTTGGTTAGTTGGCGAACATACGCAGGCATTTCTGGCGGGTAAATGCTTAGGAGCAGACCTGCTCGTCATAGGACACAGCCTTAGTACAAGCTGCCAAGTAGTTTTTCAAAGAAGTTAGACCAACTCACAGTCCCACCAGCAACATATGAGCGTTCAGGTTGCTCCATGACCTTGCCAAGACTTGGTTGTGTCCAAGTTTAGATAGTAAGAGACACCTATGGGGAGATACCTGGTAAGCCATTCAAAGCAAGAATTGGAATCTTGGGTTTAGCAACATTTCGGAGGTGGGTAGAAGCAGCAGAGCTCTCAGAGAAGACTGAGAAGGATGGCTGGAGTGATGAGAGAACCAGGTGAGCTGTGTGATGGAAGCTAAAGGAAGAAGGAAGGGACTGAGAGCACAATGGAGCACGAAGGCATAAGGTCAAGTGTTGGAAAGAGTCCATTGGATGTGAAAATAAGAAGTCATTGGTAACCTCTTTGGCCAGCACAGGGCTTGGCCTCCAACCAAGACGGCGCTCCGAACCTTCACTGCTACCGGAGAGGATTAATTCTGCCCATAGCAGGCGGGCCAATGAATCTCTAGGAATGAATAACCAGTGAACGAGGGCCCAGGAGAGACAGCAGTTTGAGACTGCAGGTGAGGGGTAGCTCTGAACTGCTCTGACTAAAAGATATGTTCCCCTTAACTCCCACTGCAGCCTATGCAGAACGCGGTGGAGTACTCACCGTGAGCATCATCCAGTGGTCTATCTTCTCATGGGTCCTCAAGCCCCTTGTGGGCAGAGAGTGAGCCTTCCATTTCAGAAGGCCCAGGCCCTGGGGCAGTGCCAGTCTCACAGTGGACAAGAAAAAGTGTTTTGCAGGATAAGTAAATATGTACTATTTAAATGAAGGCACAGTTTGAAAAAGATAGCTTTTATAATTATGATACAAAAGATGCGACCATTCCTCTACTCTCCGTAACAATCTGAAAGGTTTTTTTGTGGGCATCAGATTCAACTTTTAGATAGGAAAGTGCTTAAGGAAGGACTTTTATTTCCTATTGCCTACACTCAAGTTTTGGTCATGATTTTTATAATTGGTATGTGTTACTTTTATAATCAGAAAAGAAATGAAGATACCCATTTTGTTGAAAATGGGAAATGGAACTTTGGTACTGCCTAATGGGTCTTCTGCTGTGATGAAAATGTTCCGTGCCTGTGCTGTCCAGTACGTCAGCCACTAGCCACATGTGGCCAGGAAGCACTGAAATGTGGCTGGTGTGACTGAGGAATTGAATGTTTAATTTTATTAATTTTCATTAATTTAAATGCAAATAGCTTCTTGGGACTAGTGGTTATGCATTGGGCATCAGAGTTTAAACAATCAGTTTATGCTAATGTATACAAACTCTTTTCCTGTTAAATTGCGCATTCAGGGGCGCCTGGGTGGCTCACTCTTAAGTGTCCAACTTCGGCTCAGGTCATGATCTCACGGCTCATGAGCTTGAGCCCCACGTCGGGCTCTGTGCTGACAGGTCAGGGCCTGGAGCCTGTTTCGGATCCTGTGTCTCCTTCTCTATCTGCCCCTCCCCTGCTCACGCTCTGCCTCTCTCTCTCTCTCTCAAAAATAAAAAAAACATTAAAAAAATTTAGGGGCGCCTGGGTGGCTCAGTCGGTTGAGCACGCGACTTCGGCTCAGGTCATGATCTCACAGCTCGTGAGTTCCAGCCCCACGTTGGGCTCTGTGCTCACAGCTCCGAGCCTGGAGCCTGCTTCCGATTCTGTGTCTCCCTCTCTCTGCCCCTCCCCTGCTCATACTCTGTCTCTCTGTCTCAAAAATAAAGTAAAAAGTTAAAAAAAATTAAAATTGTGCATTCATTCTCTTTATTCATACTTCTACAAAGATAGTTACATGTTAGTTTTATGTTAAATTTTACATACTTAGTTTTCCCACATTATACAGTCTTTACACTTTGTGGTTTGATATTTCCTGTACATTATAGACAAACCTTAAAAAGATTTTCTAAACAATTTGTTAATCCTAAGTAACCTAAATGTGTCAAGTGCGGGAGCTGAGGGGTGGGGGTGTGTGTAGGGGGGACTAGGAATCAGCTCCTGAATAGCACATATGACAGATTTTAGGGATGCTGCTGCTGATGCTGCTGAAGAAGAAAGATTAATAAGTAAAGGAAAAAGCTAGCACTTAATGTCAAATTTAACAGTGTAAATTGTAAACATTGTTTAAATAGTAGGTTCTCAAATATGTTTTAAAAAACACACATAGAAAAAAGACTGGAAAGGTTTGTATGAAAACGTTAACAGCGTTGCCTTTGGTGATAAGAAATACAGGTGCTTTTTTATTTTTCCTCTTTGCTACATTACTGTAGTTTCCAAAATTCTGTAAAGAACAAAAATAACACAGGCACCCAGCTGGCTCAGTCATTAGTGCACGTGACTCTTGATCTCGGGCTCTTGAGTTCAAGCCGCATGTTGGGGGTAGAGTTTATTTAAAAACAATAATAATGATCCTTCTCTGTTTAATTTTAGTGTCCCTGGTTTCTCAGGGTCTGTGGATGTTTTTCCTGGCATACATTTACTTCGTTTGACTTCTTCCAGAAGGGGCTTTGTTAACTTTTATGTGACTATTTTCATTTCACTTTTCCATGTAATGTATCATTTTGTTGAATTTCTGTTTCTTTTTTTAACTTGATTTTTTTCCTCTCTTGTCCTGTTGCTTAGCCACCCTGGGATTATCCTCTACAGAGGTATGTTACAGTTCTTGAAGATTTTCCTAGCTCAAAATAATGTTTAGGATTATCACTTTTTTTTTTTTTTAAAAAAAAGGTACTTTTTTAAGGTACTTTATTCTGGTGGTACCAATAGCGTATTTTATCTGGGCAAGTTCAAGATTGGTGTTTTAATGAGAGAATGCAAGTAAACCAGGTCTTAATTCAGGTGGTGTAATCATGAATCCATTACCTTTTAAAACTGGATCCCTAAAAGGGACCTCCAGGAGACGTGAGGAGCCTGACCTTGAACTGGGCAACCCCCGCCCCCGCCCCAGGGCAACCCCTGGAGATAAGTATAATGGGGTGAGCAGTGTTCCCTGCAAGGTGTGTCTGTGAGATTATTAGCTGTTCATCCACAGTGGTGGATGTTTGTTTACCTGGACTCAAAGATGAGTGGCAACTGTATGTCTTAAGCCTGAATTCATACTCCAGTCACGCTGTGATAGTGCAAAAGCAGCCACCGAGTACAGGTAATGAATGAGCAAGGGTTCTGAACACAAACTTTGCCAGTGGCTCTGGCCACAGCTGCCTTTGACTGTGATTTTCCTTTCTTTCTTTTTTTTTTTCCCTAAAAGTTTCACACATGGAGCATTCTATTTTTATAATCTTTTAAATGTTTATTTTTGAGAGAGACAGTGCACAAGCAGGGGAGGGACAGAGAGAGAGAGGGAGACACAGAATCCGAAGCAGGCTCCAGGCTCCGAGCTGTCAGCACAGGGCCTGACGCGGAGCTCGAATCCATGAACCGTGAGATCATGACCTGAGCCGAGGTCAGACGCTTAACCGACTGAGCCACCCAGGCGGCCCTGATTGACTTTTCTGACCCTCCTTGCCCTCTGGCTTCCCGCAGGATGAGGCGGAGGACCCCTGGTACCACAAAGCATGCAAATGCGATTGCCAAGGAGGTGCCAATGCCCTCTGGTCCACTGGCGCCACCTCCTTAGACTGCATACCGGGTGAGTGTCTCCTCTCCTTAGGGCACCAGAGCCTTGGGGTGTCCTTGGGAACAGTTTCCCCTCTGCCTCCCCCCACCCCCGGCTGAACTAACCCCCCTGAACACTATGCTCTGGGTTTCCTGCAGCTGGTCTCTGAGCTTCAAATCACACAACGGCCACTGCTCCAACATACCACGCTGATGTCCAGAAACCGTCCGTCCTGCGTCTCCCCCCTGGCCTGGGTGAGACGGTGAGATGGCACCTATTTTCAATGAAATCGACTCATGGAATTTATGAAAATAAGTCGATGGTAGGAGGCAGGGCGTTTTGAGCAGAGGACAGCCCTTTGAGTCAGAAAGACCAGAGTTGGGATCCTGTCTGCCTCACTTCTCAACTCTGGGACTCCCACTTTGGTGTTTTTCTGTCAAATGGAGGTTCTAGTACCTGCCCGAGGGTTTATTGCTCACCAAACCACCATGTTCCTCCCCACATTCCAGCCCCCTTAGAGTCACGTGGTGCCGTAAGAGTGGTTCCAGACAAAGTAAACAGTGTCCCTTCCAAAATGAACATTTAAGGGCTGGTACTCGAGTCTCCGGCTCTCCCTTCCCTGATTGAGAAAGCGGTTTCTCCTTCAGTGTGGGTCCCAAGAAATTAAACGGAGCAGAAACCCTGCCCACCCTTAACGGCCAAGTCACCTGAGTGAAAAATAAACCTTTGTTGTGTTAAGCCTCTGAAATCTCCAAGACAATTTGTTCTGCAGCATAACATAGCCCTTCCTGGCTAACATGAGTGTCTTCCTGTAAGGTTTGTGCCAGCAAACTTTGTCTATAAAGGACCAGATGCTACATATTTGTGGCTTTACGGGCCATAGGGTCTCAACTCCTCAATTCTGCCATTGTAGTATGAAAGCAGCCACTGACGATATGTAAATACATGCGTGTGGCTGTGTTCCAATAAAACTTTATTTACAAAAACGGGCGGTGAGCCACCTTTGGTTTAAGGGCCACAGTTTGCTGACCCCTGCTCTAAAGAGTTATTAAGAGGCATAAACCAGATGAGGCGTGAAAGCACCTTGTGTGGTACCTGGCGAACTGTAGCTTAATAAAGGTCAGCTCCTTTTCTTCCCGCTGCCTGAGAGCTCACGCTCTGACTTCAGGGGCCTGGGGGCCCAGAAAATCCTTGCAACGCTCAGTGCTTTCCAGGACTCAGAGCCTCTTTTGCCTGAAACTGTGTTTGTTACCCTTCTCCAGGGTTATGATGGTGCCAGGCCAAGTTATTCACTTTACATAATCACCTAATAATAGCTCCGCCAGAGACAATGTGTGTGTACGTGTGTGAGCTTCTCTTCATTATTTCATTAAATCTGCATTAAAATAGCAAATTGTGGGGGAGGCAGCGGAGTCTACAATGGCCTTTGCTGCCTCCGCTTTCCTATTTACTAAAGGGGTAGGAAGTGGTTTGTGAACTAAGTCTATGGGAAGGGAACAGTGGGGCCCCTGTTGTGAGGAAAGCAGCAAGTGCTGTGTAGTTTGGTGGGTTTGTACTGGACACCCCACTGTGTCCCTGGCAGGAGCTCCTGCAACCCTTGTATATTGGTGTGGTCTGCCCAGTCAATATTGAAGCACCCTCCTTCATAATCCATTTAAACTTCAATTCCACCCTTTCTCATCATGTGCCTATTATGTGCCAGGCACTGATGTGGAGACAAAAAAAAATGAAGGCATTATCTCCTCCCCGAAGGACTTTCCCATGCAGTGGAAACAAATGTTCTGTTCACTAGAGACACGAAGATCCTACTGGAACTCTGTTCCAAGCTCTTTCTAAAAAAACAAAACAAAACAAAACAAAACAAAAAACCTTGAAAAGAGATTATTTATGCAGATTGACTTCACTGACCCAATCAACTGTGAAGTTGAGGAGGACTGTGTGTTTGAGGAACGTGAAGTCCACTGGGGTCCCCCAAGCTCTCTCCCCTGAACACTTGCCATGCACTTGAAGTTCTGAAATCAGAAATTCTCTTAGCTTACGTGTTTCCACTCTTCACCATCTTCTGTTTTTTTTTTCCTTTTGTTTTATTTTTTAATAGCACAGATATTTCCAGGAAGGAACAAATACAACCTAAGTGTTAAACGGTTGATTCATTGGTGTTAATTGGGTTTTTCCACGAAAGAGATGACTCAGGGCAGCAGGACTAGCCGCCCATCAGTGCCTCAGATCCTCAATGGAATGTTAAGAACGCTGGTTGGTCTCTCTGGATCCTGAGACTCAGTGATTCCATCATGGGCCGCCTTAGGAAGGAAGAGCCTAGAAGGTACAGAAGGACAGGAGGGAAGGTCACTCAGGGCTGCCCGGAGGTGCTTTCAGGTGCACACTGGCTGTTACTGGCCGGTGGCCCCACCCACAGAGGAGAAGGTGCATTGTGGCCTCCTTAATCTCCATCGTAACACTATCAAAACTACTAAAAGGTCTGTCTTCCACAGTTAGCTAAAATTACCTTGGCACTCGGAGGGGGAAGAATAGGGTAAGGAAAGCATCCAAACCTAAGAAATCCAATGATTAGTGAATGCTTTACCTTTATTCTAGATTTTATATTTCTATATTATTTTCGAGTTTCTACTCCATTCTATAAACATTATTCTATCTTCTACTACGTTGTCATGTATGTTCAAGTCTAATACGTATGCATAGTAATATTCATGTCTCTCTTGTCAAGAACATGCCTGAACTCTCCTTGTGTTTCTCTAGGTAAATGTCCTTTATTACCACGTCTGGCCTTCATGCCTCCCAACCGAGAGATTATCTACTGAATAAGAAAGGCTAGTATGTTATGTATAGTCTGGATTAGCAGCATATTATGAACATGCCTTTATCCATGTAATTATCGAAGCATCGCTCAGAAAGAGCCACTGGTACCACAGACAATGTAGGTTTTTCCTTAAAAAGAACGTAGAAACATTCTTTTTCTACTTCAGATGAGCATAAAAACAGGCTTCATAGCTACACTAACAAACTTGCATTGGGCAGAAAACGTGGGAAGGACATATTCCGTGTTAGTCTGACGAGGATCCCCTTAATTTCTCAACAACGTTATTTGGGTTGCTTAATCCTAGTTTATACTCAACTGACAGTTTCCCTTGGATTGGGGCAGTAGGTGTTCTCTGGGCTGGGCAACCTCTATTTCCTCCCTGAGCTTTCTGCTTCCTGTCTCTGCTGTCTTCTCTGCTTGTTCCTAGAGGCCACCCACGACGGGTGATAACCTTTGTTTATCCCTTCATTCACCATCCAGTCAATAACTATCGAGTGGTTGGCATGTGCAGGCATTCTGCTCAGCTCAGAGGATAGAATGGTGAGCCAGACAGCCCAGGGGAGCCGATAATTAAATAATGACAAGGATGGGGAATAAGCGACAGGAACAGGGTGCCCAGGGAGGCAGCAGCTGGAGCCCCTTACCCCACTCTGGGTGGGAAGGGGAAGCCAGCAGAGATCTGAAGGATGAGCAGAGTTGGTCAGGTGAAAGGGGAAGAGAGGGGACAGGAATGTCACAGGCAGAGGGAACAGCCTCAGTGAGGACCTGCATGAGGACCAAAAGGGAGCTCAGCCAGGACCATGGAAGGAGGAGGAGAGGGAAAAGGAGGAGTCTGGCAAAATGATAACATAACTTGACAGCAGTTTACCCCACAGCGCACAGAGCGTGAGAAATGTCACATTTTCTATTTTTCCCAGTTTAAATAACTCCGGTTTGAGTCCTCCTCATGGCCAGCGAGGAGTCTAAAGACAGGACTGTTAAAGGTCCTTCCTCTCTCCTTGGACTACATGAAACTTCCACAGGTTTGCAAGGGCTGCCTGGGGGCAGGGCTCAGGTTCAGGCTCGGGCTAGGTGACAGGCTCCCTGGCTGGCCCACAGCCCCACTTGAAGGCCAGCACCTCAGTGGGGGCTCTTATCCCTCTGAACCAGGCTCAGCTCTGTCTCGGCGACCTTCCCAAGTCTCCTGAGGGTGTCCAGAGCTCAGGGCTCCCTGGTCCCATCGGTGGTCTAGCCCCCTCAGAGGAAGCATGCCCCTGCTGAGCTCAGGCCCCTACCATGAACACCCCTCTTTTCCCCAAAAGGGCCAAAGCCCAGATTCTCTAGTCCCCTCCTCTAGCACAATCAGCTAATTTCCATTGAGGCCTAGACCTTCCAAATCCATAAATCTGAGAGATGCTATGCAGTCTGCAGCCTTTCCTCTCTCAAATCACACGCACACACATGAACACAGTGCACGTGTGCGCGTGCGCAAACACACACACACACACACACACACACACACACACACACACACACACACAAGTATGGGGCTTATTCTTCCTGGAGCAAGAAGAGCCCAAACCTTTAATAACAGGAAGCTGGCCTCTTTCTTGGGGAGATGTACAGCGGATGATGGGAGCAAGACAGAGTGGGAAAGGGGAGTTAGATTTCTTCCCGGGTGAGTCTTCACCAGAAAGACAAACATGAAAAACTCAAGAAGACATCAATATGTTCCCACGAATTCACCCTATTACACCAATATAATCTGTTGCTCTTGGCCAGGCACTACAGGCCCTGCTCTACAAACATTATTTCATGTAATCCCAGCGACGTTAAGGAAGCAGATACTGCTGTTGGTCCCATTCCACAGATAAGGAAATTGAGATCCAGAGAGATTAAGCAGCTTGCCTAAGCTCACGCAGACAGTGGGATCCAATCCCAGCTCACATTGACTCTAAACAGACCTTGACCTTGGCTGCCCATTACAATCACGTGTAGCTCTACCCCTAACCCGGGTCCTACTCCAGACCAATGACATCAGAATCTCTGGGGGAGTGACCTGAACATTAGCACTTCTGTAATTCCCCACATGATACCCAGGTTGAGACCCATCAGATTGTCTCTGCTTTGTGCCTTGGGCCACACTACTGGTTTCTGGGTTAGCAGCTGGGTAGCTAGAGGCACCGACACCTGACAAGAGCACTGTACAGGGCCAGGCTTGGGGCTTGGATACTGAAGGGTTCAGTTTAGAACGTGTGGGTGTGAAGCATCTTTGGGCCACCCAGATGGAACTGTTCACCTGGAAAATGGACAATGGGACAAGGCTTGCAGCCTGGGAATGAGGCACTGACTCCCAGACGCCAGGCGGAAGCCATGGGGACGGTGAGATCATCACTTTCCTGGAGAGTGTGGGCAGGGTCCGTGTCTGGACAAGCCCTCACCGGCCTCCAAGGCCACTGCCACTGGCTAGGTCTCCCTAGGTTTCCAGCCCACTCTTAACCATTAGATGGGCAAATTAGAAAGAAATGGCAAAAGAGATTTAAGGGAAAAAGAGAAAGAGCAAAATGCCAAGAATAAAGCCATCAGGAGTGGGCTGATGGCTTTTCCTTCCCCTCTGCTCCTTCCCTCCAAGCTGGTGGCCCTGGAGCAAGAAAAGGAAGGTTTAAGATGGAGGGGCCTTAGAGACACCCACAGTTAGAGTTTAAGTGACAACCTCGGGCCCAACTGAAAGCCAGCTTTCTGACGCTGGGGTCTTGTCCCACCTTCTGGTGGCATGGGCTTATCTTCCAGATCAGAGGGGAGTTGAGGAGGTAGAGGAGCCCCCAAGGCCATGGGCACCGGGCCCCTGAATCTGCCAACCAACAGATGCCTTCCCTGACAGGCCAAGGTTTCCCAAGCATGCTTTGAAAGTGTGCTTATTAAAAATGAGGCTGCTCCAGGAGTGGAATACTGAAAACTGCATCCTTAACAAGCCATCCTGATGATGTGACTGCACAAGGCATGATCGAGTGGCCCATAAAGCACTCCTGTCCTCTCCCCCAGGAATTCCCATTATTTTAGTATGCTCCCGAAGCCTTGGGTACTTGATAAACTACAAGTGCTGTCCCCTCACCTCCAGCCCCACTGAGCAACAGCTACTGGTGGAGGTTGGACCTTTTCCTTTGGTACATTGGGCAGAAAGGCAGTGAAGCCTCCCTGGTCAGAGGCCTGAAGCTGTCTTTCTGTCTTCAGTCTCTGAGGAGAGGGCATGACTGCCTCTGCGGGCATTCTGGTCTCGGGACTCATGGCATTCAAGCTTTTGCATGCTTCATTCAGTTTTAGTGACTTTGGAAAACTATCTTCCAGAAAGACCTCAGCACTCGTTTCACTGTTGGAAAGGGATGATGCCCCAGTAAATATCTTCAGCTCTTTGATCTGAACTCACATTTACACATGGAAAAAAATATTAACTTACTTGAAGTTTATTGTTCACAATCGGAAAACTAGAAGAATGTATGTGTATAAGTTTACCATTTGTTTTCTATAGAAATTTAGCTAGAACTTGTGTTTGGTTATCAATGAGAGATCCCCTAAAGAGTGGCTTATTGAATTAATTTTGTTTTGACTCATGGAGTAAAAAGACTAGGGGTAGGGAGTTGCTTAAGGATATCAGGGTGGAGTCTCTGCACTTCTTTTGGCCTTAGCCCCATTATGAAAGATGGCTACCACTGCACCAGCCATCAGGTCTTCCTTCTAGGCAACAGGAAGAAAGAAGGGGCAACAAAAACTGATTAGAAATTCCCAGCAGACATTGTCTTATATCTCAGTGGTCAGAAATTGTATCACATGGTCACTTCTAACTGCGAAAGAGGCTGAGAAAGATTCTTTTTTTTAGCTGCCTAACAAGATTAGTGTTCTTTAGTCAAAAAGAAGGGGAGAACGGATGCTGGGCTGGCAGTCGGCAAAAGTCTGTGACCAGGTAACTCAACACTGAATGTGTTTA
>CM053579.1:92237798-92305509 GCA_028646485.1 Cryptoprocta ferox
GAGAAAACTGCAATTTACAAGTGAGAAGTCAGTCTCGATATATAATTGCCCTTCTTGCCTCTCACCATTGCTTTGTTTTCATAATTTGCATCATATGCTGCCCAAAGACAGCTAGGGCCCCTGACATCATCATGCTGGATGGCTCAAACAGTATTAATGAGGAAAATAAAGAGTATGGCATTTAAGTATGATATTTCCCTGTGAACTTCTTGGTTTTTTAAATGTCTTAAGTTTGTGGAGGAGGTGAAGTATTTCTCACCCCCTCCCCCACCTCAGGTCGCCATAGAGCCCCTTTCCTCTGCTTTTGTGAATGTTGAGTCTCTAAGGCAATCCTTTTACTTCATCTTCACTCTCTTCTCACAAGAGCAGTGAACAGGTTGAAGACCCATTGTGAAGTGCGCTGACAAGCAAAACATTCTCCACCTACCAAAGCACAAATGAGACAGTCCGACTTGTCATTTCAGTCATGTCGTGTTCGTGGAGTGTTGCGATGTGATATGAGTATTTTGATGTGCGTTGTTTTTCCTTTTCCAGAATGCCCGTATCATAAGCCCCTGGGTTTCGAATCAGGAGAAGTTACACCAGACCAGATCACCTGTTCCAACCTGGAGCAGTACGTGGGCTGGTATTCCTCGTGGACTGCTAACAAGGCCCGGCTCAACAGTCAAGGCTTTGGGTAAGCAGGGCAGGTGGCCCAGGCGATTTTTCCCTATGTGACTTGAAAAAAAATGTAAGTCTCTGTAATAAGCAAAAGGCAGAATGCATTTATTTACTCAACAAATATTGACTGAGAGCCTTCCATGTGCTGAGGACTGTGGACAAGCTGGCTGAGGTCCTGGCCCTCAAGAAGCACACAGTTTAGACAGGGAGAGGGACTCTAAACACATAATCACAAACCTGATCATTTAGTGAGTGTGATAAATGTGAAGGAGACAAAGAAGAAAGACCTGATTTATTTGAAGTACCAGGGAAGACTTCCTAAGGAAAAAGATATTTAATCTGAGACTTGCAGTTAGCCAAGGTGAGGGGGCTGGGGGAGGCAGAATACAGTAGGTGCAAAGGCCCTTAGTTGGGAGGATCCCTGAATGGCATGGATGGGGACGGTAAAGGTCAGCAAAGTTAGGGCACAAGTGAGATAAGGCCAGAGAGGTAGGCAGAAGTCATGTTAAAAATTATGGTCCCTATTTTAGGGATAATGAGAGGACCCGGAACGTGTATTAGTTAGAATACAAGTTTGTACTGCTCTAACAAAGAGCCCCAAAGTACAGAAACCTAAATAACATAGAGGTTGATTTCTTGGTCATCTAAAAGTTTCATTAGGCCATGTAGTTTCATTGTTATGACGGCTGATGGTATCAGGGGTTCAGATTCTTTCTACCTTCTTCTGTCATCCTTCACACGAAGCTTCTATCTTAGGGCCCAAAATGGACGCCCTCGCTTCCACTAGCACATCTACATTCTAGTCAGTGGGGAGAAAAGAAGAGCAGAGTGCACAAGCATAATCCTATTGGCTACTTCTGCCCACATCTCATTAATCAGAATTTAGTCAGATTGTCCCACCTAGCTTCAAAGGAGACTAGGAAATATGATCTTTTCTGGTGGCCATTTGCCCAGATAAAACATGGTGGTGGTGATGGTGGTGTTCTATTGCTAAAAGAAGATGGGAAGAGGATATTAGGAGACAATTAGCAGACTCTACCACAGAAAGGTTTGAAGTTGGGGAGTATCACAATCAGATTTGTGTTGTAAGAAAAATCTGGCTCCGGGCACCTATGTGGCTCAGTCAGTTGAGCATCCAACTCTTGGTTTCAGCTCAGGTCATGATCCCAGGGTTGTGGGATTAAGCCCTGTGTTGGAAGCCATGCTCAGCATGGCACCTGCTTAAGATTCTCTCTCTCCCTCTGTCCCTTTCCCCTGCGCATGCGCGCGCTCTCTCTCAAATAAAAGAAAAAAGAAAAAAAAAAAGAAAAAGAAAAATCTGGCTCCTGTGGGGAGAACTGTTTAGTGGGTGGGGGGGGGGGGAAGTAATCCAGGGAAACTAGTTAAGTGAGCGAAAGTAGCAATCCAGACAAGAACTGAGGATGATGTGGGTCACAGCAGTGCCAGTGAAATGGAGAAAAGTAAATGACTTTGAGAAACATTTGAGACGGAGTCAATAGATGGATTGGATGTTTGAGGTGACAAAGAGGAAGGGACCAAAAATCTCTCTCAGATAACTGGCATGAACAGCCAGGAGGAAGAGGGTAGCATTTCAAAAGATGCATATTGGAAGGGGGGTTGGGGTGGAGACAATTAGGAGTTTACTCTTGGACATGTTTCGTTTGGGATGCTGTAAGGCATCTAGATGTTGTCTAGACAGCAAATGATTCTCAGGTTTTGGAATTTAGAAAAGGTCTGGGATGGAAGTTAACATTTCATGAACCATGCAAGGAGCAAGTCTGGAAATAGAAGAGAAGGCAGCCAAGGACTGAGTCCCAAGAAGCTAATTAATATGCAAAAAATAAATAAAAACCTCAAAGGGGGAAATTACAGGTTTCCACAATTCATGAGGGACATAGCTAAAAAACAAATCAGTTCCCTCACTGGTTGGTTTGTTTTACAATTGTCAAAAGCTCTTCCAGAGACACTTGGCTCAGTGTTCTGCACATGGGGGACACTCTCTGAAAGCCATGAATGACAGCACTGGAAGGAGATGCAGACATATATCAAGGGACTGAATTTGGGGTGAGACTCACGGAGAAAGAGACATCAGGAGAGACGAATGAAAAGGGAAGGGGGCTGGTGGGTGCAAAAATCATGCATTTTCATGTTTTGAAGAAAGACATACTCAATCACACCCCAAAGGTGATTTCAGCAACACTCAAAGGCACTTTGACAGATCAGTTGAATCTGGCCATTGTTCTTTGGTCAGAGGAGATGCTGGGAGAAAGAGAATGATGCAAGCATACCAGAGGCTGCACACTTCTTGGAGACAGGCCTTTTGGTGCCTAACAGATTGCAGCTCACACTGCCCGCGCATCGCAGGGGCTCGTCAGGCGCTGGCAACCACCCAAAGGACAGTGCCTCTCAGGTCTTTGGAGGCACTCCTAGGGAAGGGCTCCTGGTGATTTGCTGTGTCCCTGGCAGGTGCGCCTGGCTGTCCAAGTACCAGGACAGCAGCCAGTGGCTACAGATAGATCTGAAGGAGGTCAAGGTGATTTCAGGGATCCTCACCCAGGGGCGCTGTGACATTGATGAGTGGATGACCAAGTACAGCGTGCAGTACAGGACCGATGAGAACCTGAACTGGATTTACTATAAGGACCAGACAGGAAACAACCGGGTAAGTTGGGCTTACCCCAAACTACCTTTAGCTCACACTCTCTGGGACTTCCCTCCTGCTCCCGCCCTGTCAGACCACGGACCCCATGGCAAGGGAAGTCATCCATGCTTCTTCCCCACAACATGGTTTACTCTCTGACAAGGCAGGTGTCTTTTCTCGCTGTATCCTGGGTGCCCAGCAGATTGTGTGTGAATAAGAGCCACTCTTACATGCAAAAGAAATCTTTGTTTGAATTCTCATATCAGCTTATAGTTGCTTGAATAATCGAAACTGGCCGTTTGGACTATTCCAGACTCCATGGGCCACTGAACACTTTGCTGCGTACATGTGACTTGACCTATTATTGACGTGGGTAGGCCCTTGTCAATTTATGTAGACATGGCCTCTCCTTACTATTGACACTGACTTCCAGGAAGATCTGGACAATCCAGCATGTTGGCCACTGAACTATGTAAATGATTAAAGTGACTCCAGCAGTGCAGACACAGAGGAACTTGAACCTTTGAGCAACTTTATATCCTACTAACCTCTAAAGGCCAAGCCCCAAGTCTTGTTCGCCATAGACTGAACACAGTAGGCTCTTGACTGTGTATATATATATATATATATATATATATACACATATATATAATCGATATTTTATATATATAATGTATATTTGCAAGGAATTAAAAACCCACTAGCTGTTTGGAAATGTTAACTGTTCTTCTGCCTGAGAGTAAGGACTTCTGAGGCTAATTTGGACATTTAATCAGATTAAGTAGACACGTGCAGCTGCAAATCAGAAGGCTTTGTACTCTGTGATGACAAGTGGTACAGCAAGGCAGTCATGGGTTGAGATTTCAAGGACTTTGAATACAATAGGAAAAACCATCTTGATAGTTAGACCTTTTATTTCATTTGTGCTCTTGTTAGCTGACTTTTCAAAAGGAAATGGAGAATTCTTTTTCAAGTCCTGCCTGCATTTCTGAAGGCCTTGACGGTTCTTTGCAAAGAGGCACTCTGCCCAGGCACTTGTGCAGTCCAGAGGCGCCAGTTCCAACCTCCCTCTTCACCTGTCCCGACTTGCATAGATTCAGGGGCAACCGGCTGAGAGAAGGTTGTGTGGGATGTTGCTATTGGGAAGAAAGGCAAGATCATGGCACACGAGGTCCTTCTTGTTTTGTAGATAGATGAGGCCAATGTGGCAGCCAGATTTTTTGCAGGAGGTAATCTCAGAAATAAATGAAATGCTCCAGTGTCATCAGGCAGAGCACTCTGACTAGAAATTTCTACTGCCAAGAATGATTTCTTTGGAAATGCAGCCAAACAGCCACGGCACCTTTTTATGTTACGGCCACTGCATCATGCTATGTTGTGTTCTCCGAAACACGAAGCAGACCCTTTTTCTCCCTACTTTGGGTACTGCACTCCCCCTTCCAGAATCTTCCCTCTAGTTTTTATGTCTTTTTCTCTTCTAAAAGCAGTTTTCCAAGTCTAAACAGTATTTGCCATTTGTATCGAGGTAGAGATACACACTTAGGCTTTGGCTCACAACTTCAGGGCCAGCTCACCAGTTTTTACTTGAGCCTCACTCTGGATACCTTGGGAACAGAAGCATATTCCTCTTGTAAGTGTGATGTGGTCCTTTTCAAAATTAGTCAAAATGCAAAGAATTAAAACACAAAATTGGTGAGGAGAATCAAGAGGCATTTCCCATCAGTGCCATCCAATAAAACATTCTGTGACAATGGGAATGTTTAGTATCTGCACTGTCCGAAATGGAAGCCACTAATCACACACAGCTATTGAGCACGTGAACCATAACTAGTGTGGCTGAGGAAGGAAATTGTTATCTAATTTTAATTCATTTAAATTTAAATAGCCATGTGTGGCTAATGCTTCCATACTAGCTGGCGAAGTTCTAGGTGTCCCCAGAGAGTGACTCGGAGATGCCTAGAACATGCAGGCACTAACACACAAGTTCAGATTTCGAGGGGCGGGGTGGGGGGCAGTGTATGTGCAATTCTCTGAGCTTTAATCACTTTCTGAGATTTCCCAGACTTAAAATCGGGGGCCAACTTCAGGCTTCAAATAGGAATTATTCTTCCTTTTCCCTCCCCTGATGTGATAGTGATAAGATTTCCTCTCTTCTTAGGTCTTCTATGGCAACTCAGACCGAACCTCCACAGTCCAGAACCTTCTGCGGCCCCCCATCATTTCCCGCTTCATCCGGCTGATCCCGCTGGGCTGGCACGTCCGCATTGCCATCCGGATGGAGCTGCTGGAGTGCGTCAGCAAGTGTGCGTGACGCCTCCATCAGCTCAGCACCTGCCGGGGCGGGGGTGGGGGGGTGGGGGGGATGGTGGAGGGCGCAGGGCGGCTGGTAGGGGAACACTGACACAACCAGGGTTTGAACAGGGTGACAAACAGGGATGAACTTTACAAGCTCTTTGCAATGCAGAACTGGGCAGAAATAATTTTTTTTTAAGATACAGTTTCCACTTTCAATGAGAGAGAAAGAAAAATGAACTCATTCCCCACTCAGGGCCAAAGACAATAAGGACAAAGAAAATGTCCCTAAAAACAATTTTCATATAAAAGCCTAAGAGGCAGGGGTAATTTTCTGCTCTGGGTTTTTTGTGTTTGGTCTGACACTGTGAAAGGTGTGGTCTCAGGGAACACAAAGGAGCCCAGATCATTTAAAAACCCTTTTGCTTTACCACATTGAAAACAGGAACATTAGTTTCGTGGAACCTTGATTGGAATGCAATGGGGAGCAAGTTTGCAATTTCTCCTAAGTTTTCACCAAATCAGGACCTTTCATAACTTTAGAGCACCATGTACGCAGAGGGAAAGGTTTTGGGGCGACTGGTTGGCCAAAAGGAGTACAGTAGTCGGGAGCCTGTGTCCCGGTCTCCTGGAAGCTGTGCACCATCGCCCTAGGTAGGAGGGTCTCCTCTGCTCTGAGCCTTCACCCCTGCGCACACAAGGACTGGCGAGCCACGAAAGCTCTCATCACATACAGATCCATTCTAGCAAAGTTTTCCAGTCTGTGGTCACTATTTGGGTGAATACATGGGACAGGCTGCATGTATAAGTAGCAAAGTTTCTCTAGATTTGGGAAGCCCAAATGACCAAAGCACACCAGAATTTCCCTTTACCTAGGGCCACCATTTTTCAACAAGCTTAACATTTTACAAACAGTTGGCGCAGGAGCTCTATCGCTGGCTGCACGGAGAAGGCCCATTAGCTAACTATACGCGTTGCAGGAAGTGGGCAGACCGCATGTCCTAAGAAGGGATGTGGATACATCTCTTGTGACCCACCGTTTAACTTCACCCCTTGCCTTGCAACACACAAACAGCCCTGCTCCTGAGGCTGAAACTTCTTTGGAAAGGACCAAGCCTGGAATGGGCCTGGCCTTCCCCCTCCTGGAGGAGCTCAGTAAGCTGGCATCTTTTGGGGACGACCGTCTAAGTCTCCTCCGTTGTTTATAGCTCAGCCTGGGTTTTCAGGCCCTTCCCTGGAAGAGGCTGATGACATGGGCAGTGGGCAGGAGAGGTATATGAAAGCAGGAGCTGAGAGGGTGTGCAACTGGAGGATGCGGGTCCTCTGGCAAGATTGGGGAATCGGAGACTGTCCTGGTCCTGACACAGCACAGCCTCTACTAGAGGCTTTTTCCTGAGTTACTTTGTTTTCAAATGCCAAGCCAAGTGAAGACTCACGCTAACGTGATCCTGGACATCACATTCACCTTCTCTGTGAGTGGGGAGCCTCCTAAAAACCCCAAATCTCTTCCCTGGTGTTTTGGGCTTAGAACAGCTCTATATTTAACCCACCATCTTTTTTTTTTAATGTTTATTTATTTTGAGAGAGAGAGGGAGACAGAGGATCTGAAGTGGGTTCTGCACAGTCAGCAGTGAGCCTGACGCAGGGCTGAACTCATGAACTGTGAGATCATGACCTTAGCCGAAGTCGGACACTTAACCGACTGAGCCACCCAGGTGCCCCTAACCCACAATCTTTTTAATCCCCCTACTGTATACTTGAACCTGGAAGAAGCTTCCCTTGCTCAGTATTCTCTCAAATACAAACATATCAAATTCAAGGTGGAGGAAAAAAAAAAAAAAAAAACCTTCTCTGGGCTTAGGACACATGAATAAATCCATTTAGACCAGACGCCTGATCAGAGCCCCTTACTGAAAAGCTGAATGAACTTTCATCATGACACAAATTGTCAGAGAAAATGGTGGTAGCCTAAGAGCTCAGGTCCTCTACAATGGGCACATCAGACACAGGAGGGGAGTACAGTTAAGAGGAAAGAAAAGAAACAGTGTGAGGCAGGGATAAAGGTTCTCCAACTAATTGTTCATGTTGGAAATGTTTGCTTTGTAAAGGTTTAATGAGATAGTCATAAACTGTACAAATTTCAACCATTTCAAGTGTACAATCCAATGACTTTTAGCAAACTCAGACTTGAGGAAACATTATCAAAATTTTAGAAAAATTTCATCATCCCACAAAGAACCCCCGCACCCATTATTAGCCATCACCTCCCAACCTACTTGTCCAAGCAGCCCTAAGCAACCACTGATTGACTTTCTGCCTCTGTAGATTTGCCTATTCTGGACATTTCATATAAATGGAATCATGCAACTGTGATCTTTTCTGCCTGGCTTCTTATGCTTAGCATAGTGTTTTTCCAAGTTTCGTTCCTGTTGGAGCATGTATCACTACTTAATTCCTTCTTATAGCTGAATATCATTCCATTATATGAAGAGATCACACTGTATTTATCCATTCATCTGTTGATGGACATTTGGGTTGTTTCTACATTTTTGGCTATTGTGAATAATGCTGCTATAAACATCTGTGTACAAGTTTTTGTTTGGACATATGTTTTTATTTCCACCTAGGAGTAGAATGCTGGGTCATATGGTAACTCTATGTTTAACCTTTTGAGGAACTGTTGGACAATTTTCCAAAGCGGCCACACCATTATGCATTCCCACCAGCAACATGAGAGTTTCAGGTTCTCCACATTTGTTATTATCTGGCTTTTTGATTAGAGCCATCCTGGTGTGTATGAAGTAGTATCACTATGGTTTTGATTTGCATTTCCCTAGGACTAATGATGCCAAGCATCTTTTTATGTGTTCACTGTCCTTTTGCATAATTTCTTTGGAGAAATCTTTCTGATCCTTTGCCCATTTAAAAATCGGCTGGTCTTTTTATTATTGAATTGTAAGAGTTCTTTAATATTCTAGACACAATCCTCTAATGAGATACATGACTTGCAAATACTTACTCCTATTCTGTAGGTTGTCTTCTTACCCTCTTGATGGAGTTCTTTGAAACACATTTTTAAATTTTGATGAAGTCCAATTTATTGTGTTGGGTGTCATATCTGAGAAACCATTGCCAAATCCCGATCATGAAGATTTACTTCTATGTTCCAAGAGTTTTATAGTTTTACTTCTTACATTTAGACCTTTGATCTATTTAGGGTTACTTTTTGTATATGGTCTGAGGTAGGGGTCCAACTTCATTATCTGCACGTAGACATCCAGCTGTCCCAGCACCATTTGTGGAAGACTATTTTTCCCCACTGAATGGTCTTGGCATCCTTTTTGAGAAATCAATTAACCATAAAGGTGAGACTTTGTTTCTGGATTCTCAATTCTATTCCATTGATCTATATGTCTATCTTTATGCCAGTACCACACAGTTTTGATTACTGTAGCTTTGTAGTGAGTTTTGAAATTGGAACAGGTTAATTCTCCAACTTTGTTCTTCTTCAAGGCTGTTTTGGCTACTGAGTCCTTTGGATTTCCATATGAATTTTAGGATCAATGTGTCAATTTCTGCCAAGAAGCCAGATGAGATTTCACATCGGAATTGCTCCATACTTGAGAATTTAATAAAAAATGAGATACTGAGATCCATAAAATGTTTATCTGTAGGTAACTTGTTTATAACAGCATATTATCTACTTCATTTAACTTAGAACAGAAAATATAAAAACTTTTATTGAGGGGCATCTCCAGCCTAACAGAATCTTACTATTAAACACATGAACTATGTTTGGAGTATGATATTTTTTGTGGGGGAAATTTTTGATTAAAAAAACATATATATATATATATATATATATATATATATATATATATATATATATAGTGTAGGACAAACTCATTATTTTACCTTATGCTAACATGTTTACTTTTATTTTCACAAATGCTAGAGTGTGGTCTACACTTTCAGGAGATTTTTTTTTAATTATAATAAAATATATATAACATATTGCAGGAGACTTTTAAACAACTAAATAAAATGCTATGAACAAAGAAGTAGCATTAAGTGTTGTCAAGATTAAGAACAAAAATCTGAGCTGATTTTGGTCTTGAGTATAGGAGAAGGTTACTTGGACAAAGCAAAGGTATTTCAAAATAAAGGTACCACTACGAATTCAGTCTCGGAGGCCGGAAAATTGCACCCCTAAGGTGAGCCTCTGAACAGGTACTGACAGAAGCCCATCTTTTTGTCTCCCTGGAGTGTGGGGTGCTGAGGGCTCCTGACAAATGTACGGCCGTAAGGGCTGTTGCTTCCCATGATCCCAAGAACAGCTCCAAGCTGGGTGGTTCTTAACCCTGACAATTTTTATGCGGCTGATGTGGAGATCAAATAGGATAAATACATCTGGAGTGCATAATGAGCTCTCTAGACTGGCAGTCAAGGTTCAGTGACATTGCTTGTCAACTTCATAGGGCTGCCAACCAAGGCACAAATAATAGCTAGCTAATATTTATTTAGAATCGATTAAGTGCTTTGCAGGTTACCATCTTGTTAAATCCTCACAACTCTATGAAGTAGGTACTATTATTAATTCCATTTAAAGATAAGGAAACTGAGGCACAGAAAAGTTAAATAACTTGTCTAAGGCCACCCAAGATACAGGTGAGGGAGCTAGGATTCTGCTCAGGCAATTGGACTCCAAAGCCTGTGCTCTTAGCCACTTCACCAGTCCCTGGACCTCCAGTGACTTGTTTCGATGAAATGTTCGCTTCTTGAGTCAAATCAATTACCACCCCCTGGGAGATGAGAAGAAAGGTGCTACATGAGTTGCTGCATGTCACGATCCCCACGTCAGTTTTCTATACATGGAGATGCAGCAACTGCACTGCTTACTAGTTGTTTAAGGGTGTGGGTTTTACAGTGAGCACACTAGGCTTCAAATTCTAGCCAGGTGACCTGGGGCAAGTTAACGTAAAGTCCAGAAACCTCAGTCTCCTCATCTACAAAATGAGAAGACTATTCACTTCACTGCACTGCTGTGAAAAGTAAATGTAATAATAAAAGTGAAACCCTTGGCATTGTGCCCAGCCGTAATAAGTGCTGCAAACAGAAAAATTATAAGGCCTACATACTTTGATTCAGTCTTTATAAAAATTAGAGTTGGAATCACAGGCCACAAGGAGAAATTTGGGAGTGAAGAAGTTGATGACACAGTGCTTTTAAGAATGTAAATCAATGGGTTTTAGCTCCTACCCTTTGTTTAGAAAGATAAAGAACATTGGAGAATATTTATAGATGCTATCACACAATTTAAGTTCTTTCCCCCATTAACAATAAGACCCACTGAGCAGATGCCCAAAGATAAAAGTGAGGGCCTAAAATGGCCAGTACATCTGTCCCCCCCCCCACCTATTTTTGTGAATAAAGTTTCACTGGAACACAGCCAGATTCATTCATTTGCATGTTGCCTGTGCTGCTCTCGCGCTCTGAGGGCAGAGCTGCATGGAGGCAGAGTTGAGAAGTCAGAGGCCCTACGGCCCACGGAGCCCAATATTTACTATCCAGCAAAAAAGGTTTGCCAACCTCCTACCCTAAAACATGAAGAGATCCTTCGTCTTTGTTTTCCTCATCACACTGAGCAGGAGGCAGACATCTCTTCCCATCCTCCCAAACCACCAAGTGAGTGTCTAGCAATGTGCAAAGGAGACGACACAACACTGAAGTGTGAAAGAAACCAGTTTTCAAAATGCCAGGAGGAGAAAAAAGCTTTATAAATAGGAAAAAAGAGAATATCATCATTAAATAACAGGATTTGCCCTGCTTTAACATTACTTTCTGTCCCTTAAACTGCTTCCAACTTCAAAGGCCCATTATCCCCCATTTGAAATCAAATGAGTTCTTTACAAAGGAACTAACAAGGAGCTGCTTGCTGTTCAAAAGCGAGGGACCACAGTGCTCTAGATGGGGACGGCCTGGCAATCACATCAGTCAGTGCAAAATCTGCATTTTATTAAAGACATTTGGGAAGATCCATTCAAAAATACATTGTGCTCAGTAAAAATTGACCATTTCATGCTGATAATTAAGGTTACCACGGAATAGATATTTGTATAATATTTACAGCAACGATAGAAATTTTACAGAAGTTTTGAATGGAATACATGCCAGAAAAAACTTGCTAAGATGTACCAACACATGATACAAAGAGTTATATAAACACTTTACAAATGGTTCATAATTAGCTTGTGAGGAATTTAAATATTCAACACTTTAAATTCAGTTTGGATTCAAAAATTAAAAAGGTTAACACCACGTCACACCCTTGCCACAGTAAAAAGTATGGAATTACACTCTGTATTATGGATTATAAAGTCTGTGCAATTAAGAATTTCCACTGATTCTTCATCTACCACAAATTTGGATGTTACATCATTCTGGCTTATCCCTATTTTTTATTTCATGCATGAGTAGGGTTCTCGAAGTCACCCTGCCCTGTGTCCTCCCAGATACCCCCCTTTGAACTTCCTAGAGATTGAAGAAGCTCAGAACAGTCTTCTAAGTATATACAGAATAACTACCTGAATTCGAAATGGCACAAAGCAATTCTTGGAGATAGGAATTAGGGGCAACTATTTTGTTTGGTTTTACTGTTTCTGTTATCAATCCAAGTTTACAGTGAGAATTCACTTCTTGCGATCATAGCTTACCCCTCCAGCCTGACTCAATCAGCGACCAAGGCGGAAACAAGGAGAGGGAAATAGACTGAGATGACTATACTCACTTGTATATGTCTAGTGAAAATGGAGTTCATATGACCTTTGCTTTCCATTTTGGAAAATCTAAGCCATGGTGGAGAACTTAAAAGTTCTCCAAGAGAAAAAGCTTCATTTTTTCTTTTCTTGAAACTCTGAATGCTTTGTAACTAGAGCTTTTGACAACTCTGGCGATAAACACTTTAATCCCCCAAAAGGGACAAAAGTCAAGGCATCTACCTTTTCTATTCCTGGGTTTCGTCCAATTAGCCCTGAAACAGAGCACTGGGACAAGCTTGTCTATGCCTGACACAAATCAGATCAGGCTTTTGGGAAAGTAAAATCCCAAACCAAAGAAGTCCTGAGGAATTCTTAGCAGTCTGTCAAAACGGAAGGGATGGAGGAACAGATAAGGCCTCTTTCTCCCTGATACTCTGTGCTGGAAGAGTAGCAAACAAGGCAACTTCTAATCTGCGTACAACATGGAAACCGATTTTTTTTTTTTTTTTAAGATTCCAAAGGAGGGTCAAAATATGACCCGAGGATCAAATGGGGTTCAGAGAGCGTAACCTTGTGGGTAATGAAGGGCCTTAGAAGTGAAACCAGTTTCACTGCCACAGTTCTCTGGCCCTGGAAATCCAACATGCAGACTACCACAAATTTTTTCTGGCAAAACAAAAGACAAACCTCCCTCAAATCTGGGAGTAAACAGTTATTGAATGAAGATACAATGTAGGTCATGATCATCTTTAATATCCTATAGGAAATACACAGAAAGGCGGGCCAGTGCCTGGAGTAGAGAAAGGTGGAGTCAGGACCAGGCCTAATGCTGATGAATCAACAAAGCACTAAGAAAAATGAATATTCACGTAGTAACTGACTTGGCACAAGTCTATGATCTTTTATAGTACATTCAATTAAAAAAGAATAGACTAGAATAGACTAGAATAGGGCAGCAGGCCCAGAGTTTCCTCGCCACCTTACCTCTACCACATTGTGTGTATACAGACAGACGAAGGACTCGTCCTGTCACGGCCTCATTCTCTTGCATTTACTCATGGTTTCGAAGACAGAATTTTTTACCCAGCTGATGAATCAGACCTCAAGATATTCTATATATCTCAGCTGGTTAAGATACAAAATGAAGCAATCAGAACCACTTACGAGTTTTTGTTTTGTAAGATGGTTCTTTAAGTCTCTGAGAGAATGTTCTTGTGAGATTCTGGCCCTGGAGATTAGCAACAGAACACTTTTCTGCAGCCCCTTTTAAAGAAACCGTTTGTTTTAAAAGTGTAAATCAGTTTTCTCTGCCTACACACTTTAATAGTGATAAACTGAAGGAGGCAAGGAAATATTTCAATATGCTTTGACTTGGTTCCGATGTGGTATCATACCACATCGCCAGCTCACAAAAGTATGAGTCTGTGGATCTCAGGGGCTCACGTGGAGCTCAATATCCCACTATAATGTAGGAGTTAACGAACTTCTAGATATAAAAGCAGTGCTCTCCAGAAAAACTGTTGGGACCAGGAGAGAATATGCAGATTTCTGAGTCCCAGCTGAACTCTGGGAATAAGTCGCAATGAGCGATTGCCCTTGCAGAAAGTTGGGTCACCACCAGGACCTAGGTGAACAGAAGTAGACAGAGCCTTCTACACACTTGAAAAGTAATCCTCTGGAGCCTTTAAACAAAGTTGTACACTTATTGAGTCATTCTCAATACATAGCTAGAAGAAAAATAAATGGCTTTTTTCCTTATTTACTCTAAAAACTAGTTTAAGAAGTGAGGATACTATGACATTAACTAAGATAAGGAGTGCTGGGAAGGGAAAATGGGAGAGCATTTCCTAGCGAAGTCCACTAATTTTCAGATTAGGAACATGCTAAACTGGCTAACTCTACAACCACAACATACTTTATAATACATGACGTGACTAGAAACTAACCAGCACAGCTCTGAGCTTAGAATTAAAGTACAACTGCATATGGCGAATCTTAAAGCAGGTTTTAAAACAGATTTAACCAAAGCATACAGCACAAACACTCCTATAACAGCCACATCACAACCACCAGTAAAGAGTTTTTTGCTTCTAATCGGTCTGTCATACGCCAATATTTGTAAAGAGCTATTAAATGACTTGAATAAAAAACAATGATATTTTCTTTTGGGAGACACAGCTAAAAGCCATGGATGCCTTTGAGCAGTTGGTAAAAATCATGCCAATCTGCCAGGCTGCTGCTTGCTTCTAAATATAAGCCTCATGGCTCTATGAAAGATTTTCTAAAGATGGTGACCTAGAATTTAAGTTCTCAAACACCTATAAAGCCACTCTGGTCTCCTCCCAAAGAATGCACCTTTTAGCAGGCCCGAGACAATGAAAAAAACCAGAATTCCAGGGATTCAAAAAGAGTGGTAGAAGATTCTTTCAGAGACTACGATACCGAGGAATTCATATCCGCAGTCTCTCCGGTAGCCTGCAGAAAGAGCCAGGACAGAGCCAAGCTTTGTAGACGAGTGGGCTTGGAGTGCAGTAGGGCAGGGCTTCTCAGCCTCCCTACTACTGACATTTGGGGCTCATCATGCTTTGTTTGTGGGGGGTCCTGCGAATGCAGGATGTTCAGCAGCAGCCCTGGCCTTCACCCACTAGATGCCAGGGGCACCCCAACACTCCCAGTTATAACCACCAACTATGTCTCCTGACATTGCCAAATGTCCCAGGGAGGCACAACTGGCCCTGACTGAGAACCACTGCTCCAGAGATGGCTCATGTGAGCTCCTTAGCACAGAGCACTTTTGATCTTGGGCTCTGAAAAGGCTAACCCTCGGACTGAGACCAAGAAGGTTCGGTAAAGTTCATCCAGAACTTCTGAGAAGAAAAACAAGGATGGCGATAGAGCAAAGGTAGAAAAAGAGTGAAGCAGAGTTTCTTTTCAAAAGGAGATTAGCAACACTTCCATAACACAAAGTAATTCATAAGCCTTCATTCAGCCATAGTCTATCCTTTAGGAAGTTAGGGCAGAGAATAGAACGTGGACATCATAACTTTCCCTTCCTAAAGAAAATGCAGACTTTTTGACTTTAAATCAAGTCCTTCTTACCATGGATGGCAATTTTTGTGAGGTCAATGATTGATGAACCAGAGGAAAACTACAGTTAAAAGCTAAGAGAGGGCCCATTAGATTTGAGAGAAAACTTGACCATTCCCTGCGGCGAGCAAGAAGGGAATCATACATGCTAGAAGTGCGGATTCACTTATTACAGCTAACTGAGGTCGATGAAAAGTCAGAATGGACAAAAGCTGAGACGAGGATAAAAGAGCTACCTCAAAAACACTAGTTGAAAACACTGTAGATATTTTCTGGCTCAAATCTGGGAATGTACGAAAAGTATGTATTGACTCTTCATCAGTTAGGTTTACTTTGCTCTAGGTAGAAGGCAATTATTCTAGCCCTTCTTTGAAGAACCATCATGAATATAAATGTTCTGCAAACATCTGAGATCCCAGTGTTAGCAAGGATGAAAACATGGGAAACCAGCCCCTAGGTGACAACGAGCCTCAAATGCCACAGCATGGCAATGTGACTGCGCAGTTCCTAAGCGCACAGCACAGTGAGAAGTCTTTCCAGAGGAAAAAATGTAGTTTCTGGTTTGTAAGGGGTGGGGGGATACAAGGTACTGATCTAGTATGAAAAAGAAGAGTTACACACCCTTTCAGAGTCATTAGTGTCCAGGCAAAAACTGCTAAGGGCTCACGTCACTTATATAACTGAGCAGCTGCCTGGGAAAAGCCAGAATTCAGAGCTACTTGAACAGTACAGAACTGGTGAAAGAAACAAGATATAAAAAGAACTGAAGAGCATGCAGACTATTGGTTGAATCAAATTGTTTTAATGATAGTAGTACCCAGCTGAGTTCCATTTTAGTGCCTATTATACTTCTTAAAATCAAATAAAAAGCACCTTAAAATGACCTCTATATTATATAATCAATACACATCATTATAGTAGTTATATAAAAATGTAATATGCACACAGTTTAAGCTTCAAAGAAACTAAGACCTTTTCATTATAATCTTCATAATAATCAGAGCTATGATTCTCAAAATCTTGGGGGAGGGGGAACAGTAACTCAGCACATTTCAATTATCCTGACTTGATTCAGGGGCCTATGCTCTCAGAATCCTGGGACAAGTAATAAATATTGAGAAGTTACCCCTTTGAGGGGTGTGGGAGGGGGGGATCTTTAAAAATATTATTGCTAAGAGACTACTTCCAAAAATCTAATTCTCTTGATAGATGGTGTTGAGGTGATTTCTGTCAAGGATGGCCCAGAGACACTGGGCTAAAACCCTTGCTGCCCAAAGGCCTTGATGATGCTTGGGAGTAACTTGGGAGTTGAAGGAGATCAAATGAGGTAAACAAGTCCTGTTCTGATCATGTGTGTGTATACTGATGTGCATGATAACCTTGCTATAAATGGACAGTCCCAGGAAGAAAGAGTGAATATAGCAATTTTCTCTACATCTGGAATTGCTTCAGGAGCCTTTGAAATATACTGGAAAGAGCAACAACAACAACAACAAAACATTTAGAAATAGAAATGCCACACATGTATCTCACACCCCACCAGCCAAGAGTCTCCGGTACAGTGCACAGGATTCAGGAGCATAGAGCTGGTCTGCAAGACCTGCAGACAGGTGCCTCTTACAAACTTGCAACTAGGAATGTTCGCTGGCAAATCTTTGGTCTACACTCTACACTAACACGAAGGAGAAGAGCATATTCTCTCTACGAAGACCCATGAGTAACCCTGGATCTATTCTCCCCTCAGGTGCAAGGATCATCCCTGGATGTGAACAGGAGCCAACTGTGAGGACAGAGACAAGGCCTGCTAGAGTTCTCACTGGACTAGCTGGCTTTCTTGCCTGTGGGTTCGGAAGGAGATGCTGCATCTCATCTGCTACCAAGGACCATGTCTAGAGGCTACTGCTGGGGCCTAAAAGTTGAGCACGGTTCCCACTGTTGGTCACACAGAGCCACAATTCAACTCCCTTGATTAGAAGTATAATACTCACTTCATATCACAAATGTATAAAAATATGGCAGATAGTGTCATAACGATACTTTCTTTAAATGATTATATTTAGAAAACAGACAGATATTTACCATATATATATATTTATATATAGAATAAAATACTCCTGATGCAATATATAAATGTTACTGTTTAGTTTTTATAGAAACTACTGTAGCTGTCCCACTGCTTCACAATGTTCCAAACAGCTCAAAATAACTTTACATTTAACATAAAAGGTATGGTTAGAACAGTACAATATTAATTATAAATAAATGTTACAAATCCTATCAAATATGGGAGTTTAGAAAACAATTTAAGACATACAGTTAGTTCATCTGCTAACCCTTCAAAGGGATACTCTTGGATTACAATAAACCCCACGTTTAGTTTAGGCAAAAAATTTCTGTGGTAAGGGCATCGGTCAACACGAATTCTTCTATCCCTTGCAGTACCAGAACACATCCTGGCTTTCCCAAGTTCAACAGGGATTGCACTAAAGCTGGAATGTACAGGGGAGAAACTGGCAAGAATGTCTGCTTCCTCAGGGGCACACTCTATCCATTCTCACACGAGATCCGAGGGGACTGGTGGTCCCTAAGGAACTCCTGTGCCTCTGAGATCCCTGACTAGCATTTGTGGCTGTGAGGAGCCAGAGGGCTCCGCACATACAATATTGCACTCACCTTCATAAAGCTGAAAATACTGGCTTACCACCCCACCCCAGCCCATTCCCCACCCACCCACACCCTCCCATGCCCTCTCGACTGGCTTACCTACCCCCCTATCCCCTACGCCAGCACATATTACAAGGCTGTCTCTTTTAAATCATTCAGATTTGGCATTCGAGACCGATTTGTTCTGTTATAAGGGTGCCCGTTTGGCCCACTCTTGGCACCCAGCTGTTCAGAGTAGGAGGGCCCCTCTGTGGCACTCCGGCTCACAGAGGACACATGCCAACCAGGGTCCATCTGACCTGGCAGCTGGAGGGCTGGCCTGCCCTTGGGTGTGGGCTCCTGCCGGATGTTACTGCTCCCGCCAGAGGCCTGGCTCAGGGGGTGGATCCGAATTTCTGAGAAGGAATTTTTGGCTTGTTGAGTTGTTAAGGGCTGGAAGCGGGGGTCTGAGGAAGCCGGGTGATTGGAGGCTGAAGAGAGATGTAACAACTTTCGCAGTGATTTTAATGGCTGACTCTGAAAGAAAAGAGGAGAGCGCACATAGGAGTTTAGAGGAGACTGGAGAGCTTCGAGAAGTGGGCACAGATCTGAGATGACTGCTTGTAGCCAGCAGGGAGGGCATGGGGGAGGAGGGGCTAAAGCCAGCCTTATCTGTCCTTTCGTTCGTTTCCAGATAAGATCAAAGTTATTTATCTTTAATGAAAACTAGGTAAGAAATCTAGAGCTGGTGTGGTGGCTGATCAAAGGCTCAGGCACCTTCTATCTGGCTGCACCCCATCCTTACAGGGGAAGGATCTCATGCTTCAGCCATCAGGAAGCAGCAGCAGAAGGAATCTGCCTTTCCCTTCTTCCCAACAGCTCCACATAAAGCTGCCAATTATTTTTCACCAGCCGGAACTCGGCCATTCAACCATATCTAGTGGCAAGAGAACTGATGAAATGTAATGTTTCAATTAGGCAGCAGCGTACTCAGCTACAAATTGCATATCCCCCTTCTGTTCTCATCTCCCCGATTTTCCCTTTCCTTTGACATTGCAAAAATCTAAATGTTCCCTTTCCACACTTTTACTTTTTTTGGGGGTAGGGTAAGATTCGAGCATTGAAAAGTGAGCAAAGCAGAGAAAAAGGAGCAAAATCCCTATAGACTCTAAAACACAGTTCACTCACAGGAGGTTCTGGATTCCTCACGTGGGCTTACAGCTGCCCTGCTTGTCTGCTGCGTGGCCGGGGCCCAGACCCCACGGGTGCTGTACTGTGGAGGGGGACTTGCCTCAAGGCAGAAGGGAGGGTCCTGGTAGCCATCTGCCCCACATTGGCCAACTATTGTCAGGCAACTGCTAAACATGGGCTTCCCCACTGGTGAAAGGTGGCTCACCCTCTCCTCCTCTACGTGCTGTGTGATGAGGCTCACCATCAGAAGAGCATCCTGAAATTCAGGGTCCGGGGACCCTGCACTGAAGATGTAGCCTTAGCCTTGGGGTACCTCTGGCTGCCAACCTTCAAGGGCCATGCGTTTAAGGGCTCAGCAAAGTTTTAATAAAATGTTTATGATCTCCAGGAGCAGAGCACTGAAATCGAAGGGAAACTGCTTGAGAATGGACTCAGGTAGAAATTGGTCCATAGGAAGCATCCTCCATGGCCATTGCCAAGTCTGCCCGAGAAAGCTCTGTGGTCCCCAGGGAAGGTGGCACAGGACGGTGCCCATTATAAGTACTCAAAGTTGTGGTTTTTTTTGTTATTGAAATTGGTATGATAACACAATGTGATTCCTGGTGATTTGTATGGCCCTGACCACAGGTAGCTATGGAGCAATTACAGTAATTTGGGTCCAGCTAGAGATATAAAGTAACCTGAAAAGAGCTTCTCAGCAAAAAAAATGAAATGGCTACACAAAGAGGGCTCTAAAGCCCCATGTTCTTTATTATAAAACTGGGAAGAGAACCTCAGGCCCTCACTCAGAGCCCTGCGCTCTTCGTTCAGATACATGTCCAATAACTTGGATATCTGGTTCTCTACACCCTCTTTGTCCCCTTCCCTCCTCCCAGCCTACACTATGTTAGAAGCAGAAAATACATAAGGTTGGGCAAATACAAGTGAAATTTGGGAACTCCTGTCAGTGGCTCTAAGTAACAGTTAAAGAAAGTAAACAAAAAACATATAGAAATTAGACCCGCTTCCTCCAAATCACAGAAATCTGTGGCCGTCTGTAAGTACAAGAAATCCTAGAGACTCAAAAGCTCATAGGGGCTATTAGAAATTATAGTACATTGGAATACTGGATTTATAAAAATATTAATATGATTAAAAAACAAGTTAGATTATGTTACTGTGCTCATTATGGAATACTGAAAAGATGCAATATTAAAACACTCCCAGTCAAAATAGTTGTTCAAAGGAGATAATCCTCAGTTACCTGAAAAATTTACCGATTTCATTTTTTTGCTTATTCCCCATTATGGCAGCTAAAAGTGATTACACAATATTGTCTAATATGCAGTTCCTAATGCAACTGGTCAATTGTCTATCAAACATAGTATTGATTTCATAAGTTTATTCTTTCAAGAAAGGTTATCATATCTGTCCTTCAAGGCCTAATTCATATGCTACCACATTTGACGAAACCTTCATCTTCCCACTACCTCCTCTCACCTCCCCTGCATTTGATGGCATGCCTCACTTTTTACCATGAATTGTGATTATTTACAGATTCTCTCTCTCTCTCTCTTAGGACATGTAGTATTTATGGGCTGGGACCATGCCTTAATTATCCCCCTTAATACCCTCCAACATCCACCCACCATCCTTGGCCCAGGCTAGGTGAAGGCTAATGGAATCTCACTTTTTCTCCCATGAGGACATGGGTCACTGAAACAAGATTCATTTGGACCCCCCAGATGCATCTGGCTATTAGAGAGGGTATATTCTGAGGAGGCTCTCAGCCTTGTTCTAACACTGAGAGGCTAAATTCCTCAACCCTGCCCTCCACTCAAGAGAGACAGTCACTGCAGAGTCTAAGAATCTAGGAGTGAGGCAGGCACCGCTCACTTGGGTCTGTAGATCAGAGATCTTGTCAGGACGCCACTCCTTTGGTCTGCTGCCCGGGGTGCTAGCAGAGTGAATGGCTTTCTGTAGTGTCAAAAGATCAGGGCCGTCAGGATTGGGCACCTAGAGCAGAATATGGACAAAGATTCAGTAAGAACCCCAATAAACCTAATTAAGATATGCAACCACACCCAAGAGGAGAACAAAAGCAAATCAAATGAAACCAAAACTCAACCTCGCCCCCCCCAATTAAAGACCCAATAAAAAAAGAAACCGAAACTCTCCCGATGTTCACAATGCAAGTGATGCCAGTTAAATTCTGCTGCCCTCTTAATAATTTTCCCTGCATTAGGAAAAATTGGCAGATATCATGCAGCTTTGTTAAAACCTCAACCCTTAAAGCATTCCCATGCTGTTAGTTTTAGTCGCTGTAAGAGAGAGCAGTTAAATTGGGCTGTACCAGGAATTGCTGTCGTATCCTCATTCCATATTGCAGTTAGGTTATGAACCAGTTCAATAAAACAAAAATTTGCTCCTGCTGGCAAAATGATCCAAACGTTGTATTTGGTGGTATCCAAAGAAGGCTAGCAGGCTTTCAAGGATACCAAAGTGGGAAAAGTATGGTTTGAATCATATTCCCAAGACACCGCCCAGTAAATCTGGGTCTAGCATTATGTACTATAAAAATGTTGGAAATTTGTGTCACAAATTCCAGATGAATCCAGCCGGTCCATTCACCGATTTTGGTGAACAAAGAATAATGCCAAATGCCAACCAAAAGCCCTGGCTTTACACTAAGTGACCAGCAAAAGGTAGAGCCAGGCAAGGAAAAAGCAAATCACCAACTAAGAGAAGGTATTTTTCATGGAGCCTGCTAGCTCACTCAATTTGGTCAACTCGGTTTCAAAGAACAAACTGCCAATCAAGTGTTAACAAACTTTGTGAGTCAAATGAAAAGACATTGTTAATTGTAAATGTTAATCAAATTCTTGACAGGAAATAAGGGATCTTATGAATGCCATCTGCTGACACGTGGCTAACCAGACAACCCAAACTAGCCTTTTACTAGTTTGTTTAATAGCCTTTTATGCTTCAACTTCCTTAACTGATTCAGAAAATCCAGAATGATGAAGAATTGATATTTCAGTGAATTTATGGAACTGGCTCAGGTACTTAACTAGCACAAAGAGAATATGACCCCATGAAAATAAAAGACATGCTGTTGTCATCAGTAAAACAAGTTTACTGGAGCAGTTTTCAGGGCTACCATACATAAAAATGGGTACCATGGGTGGAGTGACTACAGGAAGCTTTTTCAAAGAAGAACTATGCTTTAAATGATTCTTTGAATTAAAAAGAGGAAAGAGGGATTTCTTGATGCTTGGATTCTCCCCGTTGGTGGAATCTGTCTGCAATATAAGATACAAATAAACTAATTGCAAAAAAAAAAAGAAAAGAAAAAAGAAAAAAGAAAGAAAGAAAGAAAGAAAAAGAAAAAAAGAAAAGAAAAAGGTGTTCTTACTGAAACTCCTAGCCCTTGGAAGCTCTGATATTGTTAAATATTAATAGTCACTTAAGGAATCTCTGTGTTGTGTGCACCTAGAAGAGTTCTGTGTCATTTCTCACCTGGACATGAAGATGCCAACAATGCAAATTCAAGACCTGTGAAAACTTCAATGTACATAAAGAACATGTGGTCGTGATCCTTACCTATAGTAGGAATGCGCAGAAACCTACACATATTTATTCACATTGAGCTTACAAAACATTTGAGGATTTGTTTATTATCAGAAATACGATTATTATAAAGAACTGTGTTTAAAGAGCTACTGATGACCTTCAGTCTTTTCCTAATTGCTAGAGAGGACTTCAGCAACTAAATCATGGACCATGTAATCTGCCTACAGGGGGTAGAAAAAGAAGATACTGCAAACCCTTTTGAACATGGTCTATCCTTGAACCAGAAAACATCACTTAGAAGAGGAATATCACTGTTACAGGATTCTACCATCGAGAAAGAAGCCTGGTTCCATGCTGTTAAAGAAATATTTACCCCATGGAAAATATGTGGCACAATTCAGTATACAGGTTTTCAAAGTGAGAAAACAAAGTTCAACCTTTAAATTGACGCATGATTACCAATTGAGATACTAACTAACTAGGCTACAATTACCAAGTTGGCAAAGTCACCATATGCTCTGAGGGCTTATGTAACTCTGGATGTGGAACTGAGGCCAGATTTCCCAAGGCGGCTTCCAGATTTGCTTGAGTCAAAGCAGGCACCTTTATAATACAGAATTATTTTTTGGCACCACTCTTCCCTGTTTTGGATAGCTCAATTGTCAGAGACTGAGAATATATATGAAGGCATTCATATCACCTTGTATGAAGCCATTCAAGGAAGACAGTCCATGAGGTTTGTGTTCCCATGATGGGATCCCGGGGAAGAGTTTAACTCACATCACTAAGGAGATCACGAGAGAGTCCCCAGGAACCCGTGGCCAGAGGCTCTCCACCAGAGATGAGACTGTGGCACGGACTGAGCTGGGCCTGCTGTTTAGGAGAACCCACCTCTAGTTCTCCCAACTGATTATGCGACTTTGGGCAGGTCACAACTGGCCTGGGTAGTCTTCTACCAGTGAAATAAAGGTGTTAAACTAGATTTAGGACCCACTGAGGTTTTAATGTCCCATTTCTCTATATGCACTGGGCATTACATTTCTTTTTTTTTTTTTTTTAATCTTATGCAAAGGCCACAAATCTTTCAAAGCTGGTTTACCTGGTTTTCTTTTGCTCAGTTCTAGAAAGTAGAAAACAAACAAACTACCGTTAATTCTGCTTCAATACTCACTGGAAGGAAGCAGAGTTAACATAATGCCAGGCTTAGGAGCCTGAGGTCTGGCAGGATATAGAGGGCTCTTTGGAAATCTTACCTCTAAATACCAAAGTCCTTAAAAATTTTTTTCTTTTAATTAAAAAATGCAGAGGCACAAACAACTTTTGATTTGGAAGGCTTAAAGCATTGTGGCCTGTACAGAGATATTTTACAGTTACGTTGCATACCGAAAATGAAATGTATAAAAACCTAAAAAGAATAAGTTCAAGTGGAGAGAATGTTAGAGAATAACTGTTTTCTTATTTACACTAACCTATACTTTTTGAAAATCTAAAATTTAAAAATCTAAAATTTGAACCAGATCCTGAATAACAGAGTCAGTCAACATGTCAACTCAGGCTGTGGTGGGCCAGGGGCTTTAGGTTTAATGGTAGTCTAACGCAGACAGACATCAAAAGCCAAATCTAGACACAAAACACCTTCAATTCCTTGGTTCCTGCTACTTTCTTCCACTTAATTACCCCACAGTGGCTACAGACCTGAGGTTAAAAACAAAAACAAATCCCTCAAAATAAAAATAACAGTGGTAGGGAGAGGTAGTCTAAGTTCAATATTCATGATGGATAAGTATGCTCTACAGACAATGATAAAAGTTTTACTTTATTAGCACTTTAAATATTTTAAGCGCCTCTACTTTAAATAAATCTGGTCTATTTTATTCATCCAGCTTAAATAATAAATGTAGCAATATTTGAGTGGCATTTTGATTTGACATTTTGCTTTAAGTGAATTTCAGTTAAAGGCATAGGCAGTTGTTGTTTTTTTAAATAAACACTTCAGGAATATTATGCAGCCATTAAAATGAAGATAACAATATCTGTGTAGTAACATATATATTGTGTGTATGTGTGATTGATAGATAGATATACTATTAAAAGCCAGGATACAAAACTGTACTACAAGGATTACTATTATTTAAAACAAACTTAAAAACCACCTTCTTTCCACAAACATATGCATAGGCTAAAAGCTAGGAGAAATATACCAAAATCTTAATGCTAGTTGTAATAGGGTGATAAGATTAGACAGCATTTTTTCCTCAATTTTTTTTACAATGAGCTCATTTATTTTATAATGAAATATATCAATTTAACAAATAAGCAAGTGAAAGAATAGTCTAGAAAGTAATCTAGGAAGATCTTTATTAATACTTCTAAAGCATCTGTGATCCTTACTTTGGGTATTACATTCTTTTTCCTACTATCATTTATCTCATCTTTACTTACCAATGAGTCATAATCCTAGAATCTTTTTTCCTTTTAAAATAAATGAGAGTCAATCATGTATGATGTAGAAATAGAAACAAAATCATTTAAAATAGCTGACTCAACATTGTCTGGTCTTGAAAGTACCATAAAGCAAAGGGGGAAGCAGGCCTCACGTGGGTGAAGGAGCTCGCGCTGGCCTGGAGGCCTGGCTTCGCCATGTTCTCTCACGTCACTAACCAGCAGATCCTTGCGTGGGTGGCTCAGTGATGTGATGTGCACGGCTCCATGGAGCCAAACCTTGGTTCGGGCAGAGGGCTCCCAGGAGATAAGACTCGTTCCATTTCACAGTTCAGTCACAAGATAAACATGTCTTCCTACTAAAGCAAGCCCTGAAATGTCAAATACTATTCTCCTCTCTGTGATTAGGCAGCCCAGAAATGCATTTGTCAACATGGGAACTGGAAAACCAGCCAGGGAAGAATAATGAATGATGGTTAGTTATAAACTTCAAGGATTTAAGCATAAACCAAAACCATTTCCTAAGTTTTCACCTATCTTTACGCCCCAAAGAAAACTAATCCTGCAGCTTCATAGTGTTTTACATGAATATAAATCCACGTGGATAAGATGTTTACTTAAGAGGATTAAAGTGTTCTCTCTAGTCCAAATTAAATTTCTTCTGTTCTTGGAGATTCTGTGGAATCTAGAAAAGGCTCTGTGAGAGGAGAATAGTTGTATAGAATTTAGAAAGACACATATACAATGCATGCATGTCAAATCTCAATAAGAAGATAATTCACTTTGATTCCGAAATGTCAAGTACCCACAGACTGATGCAGACTCGTATGTCACCGTATAGAGAAAGTACCCATCTACTTACTGTTTGAGATTTCTTCTTTTTCTTTTTCATTGACCTGAAAAAACCTTGTTTCTCCTTTTCCTTGAGTTGTTCAGAATGACTAATGTTTTCAGGACTTTTCCTAAATGGGAAGACATTTTTATCATATTGATCTTTCAATCATTCTCCTGCCATTATATGACAAATATAATGAAGACTAAATAATGCATGAAATCAGATTCAAACAGCCATGAAAAATCAAGCACGTAGGTAAAGAGCCTCTAAAAAGCACAGGAGGAACAGCATCTAATCAACCATGGTTAATGATTAGCCTTCGGCACAGGCTCACTCTGAGCTATTATTACAAATGATCTGGTAACTATGCTGCAGGACCATTTTCAACCTCTCAAAAACCTCAGAATTTGAGAGTCTGAAAAGCACACAGTTTAAAGGATGCCTTTTCCATAACCCTCCGAGGGAAATAACTGAAATATTTTCAATATCTTCGTTTTTCTATTTACCTTTTAAAAACCACTTCAACAAGTTCAATATTAGCGGCTTGCCAAGATATTGAACATAAAAAAAAAAAAACAATGGTGCTGCAGAACCACTGTAAATAAAAGCAAAAATTGCTTCAAACTGGAAAATTCCTTTATAAAAACATTGTATTTATTTATTAAAACTACATTGAAAAATACATAAGGGAAGAAAAAATATAGACAAGACGAATGCTTTAATACAAAGCACTCTTGGGGAAAAAAAGCTTCTAACTGAAAATACTGACAACATTAAGCTTCCTACCACGACACCACCAGGTATTTTAATACAAATAAGAGGTATTAATAGACAGCAAACAGAACACCTTGGCCCTAATAAGTTGGTGACATGTATGTTAATAGGCTCTGTATTATTTAATTTATAGTCTTTAAAAAGCAACTCAACTGGTGCTATTCAAAAAGATACATTCCATGGGCTCTACTTAAAATTTTAATATATGACTGTGGAAAGCCATTTTCTCAAATGATTGAATTCCTTCTATTAGCTATTCCCTAAAATCAAGAGTAAAGCGTTAGAGGTGAGAGTTCATTCATATTTATGGTTTTAGAAGACCTAACGGTGAGGAAGTTACTAAACCATCTAAGAAAATATGAGCAAAGCAGCATCCTTTACTTGGTTAAATCTGTGTGAGGACAGAAAACATCTATATAAACTATTACAAAACCACATTAAAAAGCACCATGAAGCTATCAAAAATAAATCACATCTTCAAGTTTCAGTCATCTAAAGAAATATTTAAACTATAATACTAAGTGAAAACCACAAGATTCAAAACTTCCTACATAACGTGAGCCCAGCTGTATTTTAAAAGGGGGGGGGGGCATATTATGTGTATATACACACATTTTTTAAAGGCAGGAATAAAACAAAATAAAATCTTAATAGCTCTCATTTCTGGATAATAAGATTACTGGTGATTTATTATCCTTTAGTTTTAACATCAAACATGTACTACAGATAGAATAAAAAGGTTGTACAAACCACAGAAAATTTATCTGAAAAATCAAAACCTCAAGATCTAAGACAATAAGGGAAGAGATTTAAAACGAGAAACAGATTTTTTAAAAAACCAGGAAAACATGACTGTCTGAAGGAGCAGTGATCATTTCTTCTCGTTTAGCCTAAAAGTTAATGGGAATACTGAGGAAGTAAAAACATGTACTGGATGCCCAAGTGTTCCTGAAACTCATTAGGACCTGCAATTTTAAACATCATTGAGAGAGTTCCACATTCTAAAGTCAAAGTTTCATAATACAACACAACCAATAAAAAATAACTAGCACCAGAATTCAGAATGATACATTTACAATTTTGAAAGCTAGAAAACTTCAAAACCTCAGACATGATGGAATGGGTAAGGATGGAATAGTGAAGTATGACTCTAAGTAACACAGTAAAATAGTGTAGTTTTCTGGAATCACAAAAGTACAGCGTATCTCAGGATTGAAAGGAACCTCACAGAGCATCTAAACCAACCAGCAATACTATTTTTACTGTCCTGTAACTTCCAGAAGTTAAAGAACTATTTGCTTATGATACAGTTTATGTCCTTCCATAGTGGGGTCTGCACCTAACTTAGAAGCACAGCAAAGTATTCAGATTAACAGGCAGAATTTTTTTACCAATCAGAATGTAAGTCTAACAAAATCTCAAAGGTATGCCGAGCCGTAAAAGTGCTTTCGGCCAATCCAGGAAATCTTTAAGGGGGACACGTTCATCATGACTACAAGCTCCGGACAGGAATGGGCATTACTGTGAGAATGTTAATGCTGGTGTGAGAGGAAGAGAAGGCTTGAGACACTCGTCCTGGGAGGAGCAGATGTGGGAGGGGAAGAAGAGTTTCTATCCAGTAAGATGAACATGAAAGGGGCTGGTGAGAAGGGTAATGAAAGAAAAGAAGGAGCAGGACAAAAAGCCCAGGGTTTGCAGTTCCTTGTGACCACAAAGGGCAGGGAAGATGAATCAGAGACCCTGTGCAGGGTCTTTCCATAGACACTGGATAAACTAGAGCCCAGGAGAAGGGAGAATGATGAGATAATGAGGAAAACATCTTCAGACTGAACGTGAGCAGAAATGGTGGGGCCAAGACTTAGGCAGAGAAAGATTCCAGAGACCAGAACAAAAAAGGAAATAAATTACCCTTGGACTAGAAGATGAAAGCTAGGAGTGAAGCATGATTGTGCATGTATCACACAAGAAACAAAAAGGAAGTCAGAGAGAAAGAAAAAGTACAAGTGTGTTGGGGGGAGACAGAGAGAAAGGACAGAGAGAGGGAGAAGCTACGTGGAAACATACACATGCAGAGAATTAGAGAAACAATTCTGGGCGACAGACTCAGAGAGGGTTGGACACGGAGAGAAGTTGCCTGGAACATACGCACCTGAAAACCTGTGTGTTGTACAAAATAAGGAAGACAGAGACTTGATCATTTATAACCAGTACTACTACAAATGGGTAAGAGTGTGCCTCCATAAATTATCTTTCGTGAATTCTAGACCCTATGATTCTACTGGTACAGGCAACAGACGGGTCCAAGAGGAGCAGCACAAGAGAAGGGCAGGTGGGTGGTCACATCATCTCAGGGACAGGACCTTTGAGAAGGACGCCCAGCTAGTCACCTGGCCCGTTATCCAGGACTGATTAAACAGTTGGTGGGGGGTAGCAACCTTCCCCTACCCTGACATCATCTAACACAACAGTTGTTTTAGAAGGGGTCAAGAAGAAAGAGAAAATTCAAGAGACTCTCCTAAAAAAGGAAGGAATGAAAGCTGACTGAATCGAAGTCAACCAACATTTATGGAGTACTGTGTACGTGGTGGGCCTGGTGTTAGGTATTGGGGCCAGAGGGAAAAATAAAACAAGGAGTGTGACCTCGAGCTGCTCGCAGACTCAAGGCAGGACACTCACAGGTTGGAAAGTGGGTCAGAATTCTGGTGCGTCACTATACTCCCTCTGGGAGCAGCATGACATTCCCTGCTACCTCCCCTCCCCTGCCATGGAACGAAGGTGATGTCTGAGAAGAAAACAATCAGTGAACAATGTTCTAAGTTATGGTGGAAAGCAGTAATGGATGCCAACATATTCATAAATTAACCAGAAGAAAAAACTCGGGACTGTGCAAGCAAGTGACAGCAATCCTTCACTTACCTTAATTTCTGGGGTTTCTAATTAATTTGGTTTACTGTAGAAACGTCACTTTTAAGCCCAATTTTGACAGCAGTCTTTCCAAATGTATATACTCTTTTTTAATCAAAGTAAGAGCAGTCTATTTTATAAATATAGATGCCATATAGATTGTCTATTCTACATGGGAAGTCAGAAGGGCTAGAAATGATATTGCCACTGGGAGCTTGAGAAAAGGCCAAAATACCCCTCACCTCTCCCAGCCTATTACTTAAGATCTTTCTCCCTCTTCACACTGTCTTGTTACCTGGGATTATTTCTTGCCTGACAACCTCCAGTGCCAACTGCTAAAACTGTGCATAAGAGTAAATAGGCTAATAGGGAGGGTAAAGGTGTTTTCTCATGAGTAAGGACGAATCTGACTGCATTAACTCTGTTTTTCTTGTTCTGAGATATTCTGGCTTATTTCCCAGTTCGTAACTGGTTTCTGGATAGCTGAGATGGCCAAAATAACTACCTTGGATGGTATACTGTGATATCTATTATGTCATGATTATTTTTTTAAAGTTTCTTTATTTTGAGAGAGAGAGAGCGTGCACATGGGCACACAAGCAGGGGAGGGACACAGAGAGAGAGACTGACTCTCAAGCAGGCCCTGCACTGTCAGCTTGGAGCCTGATGTGGGGTTCGAACCCATGAACCATAAGATCATGACCTGAGCTGAAAACAAGAGTCAGACACCCTAACAATATCTATGACTTTAAAATATGATCTAGTAACTTGATTCTTCCACTGCAAGGAGCATGTACACTATACAAATATTCTCTTCTCAAAAGAAATGTGAAGTACCACTATCAAGGAGAAACAGACTGCCCTTAGGCAAGTGATAATTTAGGAACGGCGAGTCACTATGTTAGCAGAGCAAGGCTCAGTCGTGTTTTTGTAAGTTATCAAGCTGCGTTTCTCTCAAGTATACACAATATTGTGAACCAATGAGATATCTTGTTCAAGGAAAAAAAATCAAGGTAAATCAAGCTCAGTGAATGATTTAGACTAAGTTAAATGTGATGCCCAAAGGAGAAGTACAGAGCAGCTTTAACATGAGGGGCAGTGGAAACAAAAGAATACTGCAATTCCAACGGGTAATTCTGAAATTCTCATAACAACAATATCAGAGTAGGGATGACTCGATGAAGACTTGTCTAAAGTCTAAAGTTCAACGTCCCAATTATGCCTCTAATTCTTTTTAAAAAACATCTGTTTTCAGGTTTCTACATATACCTGGGTCTAAACAAGCTCTACTCAAACGGACTATCAAAAAGACAGAAACAATATGTTAATACTACCTATCCCACATTTGGATTTTCTTTTGATCTGACCTACCTAATTTTGATAGAACTACGTTAATCTGTAATTGGTGCTCATTTAAACCATCACCACTCCATCATGCAATGACCAAGAGGAAAAACAGTTTCTTCTATAGTTCCGTATTCTCACAAATGAGAGACACTACTCTCATGGCTTGTCAAAGCTGGTAACTACAAGAAGTTGTACCTGTGTCCCCAGGTTAATGTATAGGAGAGCTGGTCTACAGTCACATAGAAAAAGAATGCACCTAAGTCTATCAGCAAAGGAAGGGGAGGGGAGACACCTGACGAGTCATACTGAAGCTAGAGAACATTAATGATATAAACTGCTGCAGCTAACAGTAAGTAACAAGGCACACTGTGGCAGGCACTGCTTTAGGTGCTTTTGATGTTCTCCCTTATTTAAAGGTCACATTAATCCTCTGAGGGAGGTAATATTCTTAGTCACTCCTATTTTACAGATGAGGAGACTGTAAAGGGCAGAGGTTCAAGTCACACAGACAAGAGTCCAACCTCTTTGTCACTAATGTAAAGACTTTCATTTAATAAATAAGGCAATGGATGTAAATTGTGCCTATAAAAGTATTTACAGCTTTAAAGCCATCATTTTTATCATTGTTTTAAAAATAATTGGGGCGCCTGTGTGGCTCAGTCGGTTTAGCATCGACTTCGGCTCAGATCATGATCTCACAGTTCGTGGGTTCAAGCCCTGCTTCGGGCTCTGTGCTGTCAGCTCAGAGCCTGGAGCCTGCTTCGGATTCTGCGTCTCCCTCTCTCTGCCCCTCCCCTGCTCATGCTCTGTCTCTCTCTGTCTCTCAAAAATAAATAAACGTTTAAAAAATAAATAAATAAAAATAATTAAGTTATTTTCACCATAGGGCACAGTAGCACTAGAACCGTGATACAAGCCTGCCAGCAGTTTGAAAACTGCACAACCACATAGGGTCAGGAGTACTGAAGGACCTACGACCCTTCTATGACTTCCAGCAACAAACACCAAGAGCTGAAATCTGATAGAACGGTCCCACTCCAAATTCACAATGTTACAGATGCACCATTTTATTCTGAGCAGAGAATTTAGTAGTTCAGTGAAGTACAGACAGATTCTGGGCAGTCTTCTAGGCAGTGGCGAATATAAAGTCAACATTATTATTATTTTTTAAAAGGTCCTTGGGACGCCCGGGTGGCTCAGTCGGTTAAAAATCCAACTCCTGATTTCGGCTCAGGTCATAGCCTCATGGTCTGTAAGTCTGAGCCCCGTATCGGGTGCTGTGCTGACTGTGTGGAGCCTGCTTGGGATTCTCTGTTTCCCTCTCTCTCTCTGCCCCTTCCCTGCTTGCTTGCCGGCTCAGCTCTCTCTCAAAGATAAACATTTTTTTTAAAAAGCTTGTAAAATAAAATAAAATGTCCTTATTCCCCAAACAGATCTGCTGATGAGACTTAATACACAATATAATTCTTTTCCTACATTTTTACTACGTATGATGCAAAGAAAATAAAAGGATAAGCAAAGCTGGCACATCATTTTAACCTCTGACTACCATTATGCTTTTGTGGTAGCATAAAAGATGTTCCCCTAGTTCTACCTTTTCACCCTGAATGAAAGTCAGGGGGCATCGAGGTGAATGGCAGAGCTTTGGAGTCAGACTCCATCTAGGTCTAGATGCCAGCTCCCCTCTCCCTGCTATGGGCCGTCTGGCTCCAGGCAAGCGCTTTCCTTTCTCTAAGCTGCAGCTTCCTCATTTACAGACTGGGAGCCGCCCCATCTCAAAGGCTAACTGTGAGAACCAAGTGAGACAGCGCACACAAAGTGCTAAGCAAAGTGTCTGTTATGTGATTTAACAGCAACAAAAGAGACAGTAAAGGGCATCACTGCTATCAGAAGAATGCAATGGAAGATGTGAGGCATTTATTGACCCAGGAGATTTTTCTTTTATATGATATTTAATATAAATGCTGAACTTGAAATAAATCATTATAAATAATGACAAATCACTGTCTCCTTATCAAACATTCTCTCTTGAGAAAGCAAGCAAGCTAAAAAGTGTATCCAGATTTCTTTGATATCTCCAATCTACAATTGGAAAAAAGAAGAGTAAAAACAAACCAGAATACTCACCATGGATCGAATGCTGGTTGTCTTTTTGAGTGGTTAGTTCCAGAACTACTCTCTGATGGTAGGGAAGAAACTCTGGTTGATACGTTATTTTCATGGAAAGAATTGTCTGGACGAGGAGATGGCACTGAATAAAGAAAAAGTCAGTCAATGATGTACTTTTTTTTTGGCCAAAGCAGCTCTTAATTGATTGGACTGCACTGTCTCTCACACAAATAAGTCAAAACCCTCCTCTGCCCTTTATATAAATTTTGTGTTTTCTGAGGGTGGAGGCATTCTAGGGAATATTCTCCCTCCCCCCACTAATTATCACATTAACACACAAGGGTCAGTTAACATCAGGCAATATATATTCAAAACATAAACTGACCTGTCAGCTGATTAACTGAAGAATATTGTAGGATATTTAAAAGTATTAATAGGACAGCACCCCCCCCATCCCCCCACCGCTTCACTGTTTTGACATTCTTTGAAGTGGAGACTTTCTTACATCAAGACTCAACTATGCAAAATCTATTCTTAGTCTGAAGTGATTCTTAACAGTATGTGTGCTGGAATATACTCACTGTGCTTTCAGCCTTACACTTGGGAGGCAGAGTCAATTTCATATTTTTAAAACTAAATTCCAAAGAAATTCGGTTGTTTGCTAAAAATACTATTTTTCTCTAAGTTCTTAATCCAGGAATGAACAGAAAGACAAACCATAACATATCTGAGTAAATACTTTTCTGCCCTCTCTGCGGTGTGGGTGGGGGCGTTACTATCTTTTTCTGTCAATTTCTATACTTGGTCATAAATCAAAATATATTGCAAATTTCATCACAAAAGGAGTATACAGGCTGAATATCAAGATAAACAACACCATTTCACTTGACTTTTGACCAGTAGGACTGAAAACAGGAAGTGTTCTGGAAACATCGGTCATTTCAATGATACCACTAAATCTTCATCCAGTTAGATTTAATAGAATCGTTGAAATGACAGATGTCTCTAGATGTTTCACCTACTTAAATATTTTCCTTCTATTTCTGGACTTTCTAAAATAAAAAAGTTCTACCTGCCAAACCCTGAAGCAGATTATGAGGAAGACAAATGAGGGGCTTTGCTGATATGAACCAATTTAATTCACTTGCAATCAAACTAAAACTGTCTTTCCTAATTAATCAAAACTTTGTGAACATTTTATATTAAAGTATATACTCCAGACATCTATAGAAATAACACAGGTATGGTCCATTTTGAAAGTAAAACTTACAGTGAAAGAAGAAAAGGCATTTGCTCATATACACTATAATATTTTAACTCACTTTAACCTGAATAAATAATTTTACTTCCTTAAGATTCAAAAGTAACCATGGCACGAGAAAAAAGAGAGTGCATTAAAAGGTATACTCATTGCCCTATGCTCTTTTCAAATGCGGGTGTGGGAGGGAACAAGTAGCCTAATTCAACATACATTTAGTCCTAAATAAGACTTCTATACATTTATTTTGCTCAGGTTCCGAGTTAAAATGACCACGCAGCTGTCTCTGTTCTCCCCCAATTCCTGACCCTTTCCAGCAGTCCTCCCAAATGAACAGCATAGTGAAGAGCCAAAGATGTGGGTGGGGGCGACTGCAGAAGGTCATGATGACTCTTGGAGGCTTTAAGAAGCTGAGCCTCTGGAACACCCAGGACACTGCCCCTTCCCTGGTAGGCTTGCTGTTAAGTCTCCCCAGTAGGGGCTAGGGCTCTGTAGGGGCTCTCATTCTATTGCTACATAGCTCTGCAAAGGGGATCCCTTTCTCTGTCAACATCTCCTAAATCCATACAGCCTCCAAAGCACCTGTTTTAGTTGTTGGTTAACCACTGAAGTACACTTAAAAACTTTTTTTTTAAGTTTTTATTTATTTATTTTGAGGCAGGGGCAGAGAGAGAGGAGAGAGAGAATCCCAAGCAGGCTTCCGCTGTCAGTGTGAGCTTGACGCAGGGCTGGAACCCATGAACCATGAGATCATGACTTGAGGTGAAGTCAAGAGTTGGATAGTTGGATGCTTAACCAACTGAGCCACTCAGGCACCCCCAAAGTGCATTTTTTTAAATATTCATTTTGAGAACGCACATGTAAGTGAGGGAAGGGCAGAGAGAGAGAACCCCAAGCAGGCTCCACACTCAGCACAGAGTCTGACTTGGGGCTTGATCTCATGACTGTGAGATCATGACCTGAGCGGAAACACTCAACTGACTGAGCCACCCAGGCTCCCCTCGATGTATACTTTTTTTTTAATGTTTTATTTATTTTTGAGAGAGAGAGAGAGAGAGAGAGAGAGCGAGCAAGCACGAGTTGGGGAGGGGCAGAGAGGGAGAGGAAGACACAGAATCTGAAGCAGGCTCCAGGCTCTGAGCTGTCAGCACAGAGCCCGACGCGGGGCTCAAACCCACGAACCGTGAGATCATGACCTGAGCCGAAGTCAGACGCTTAACCAACTGAGCCACCCAGGCGCCCCTCCCCTCGAAGTATACTTTTTAAGGCTGTGCAAGTGCACTTGAAGATTTTCTTTCATTCAATCAACAAATATTTATGAGGGGCGCCTGGGTGGCTCAGTCAATTAAGCATCTGACTTCGGCTCAGGTCATGATCTTAAGGTTCGTGGGTTCAAGCCCTGTGTCGGGCTCTGTGCTGACCGTTCAGAGCCTGGAGCTCGCTTCACATTCTGTGTCTCCCCCTCTCTCTGTGCCTCCCCGGGCTCATACTGTCTCTCAAAAGTAAATGAATGTTGAAAAAAATTTGAACAATTTATTAAAAGAAAAAAACCCCAACAAATACTTAATGAAACTACCAAGCAGTGTGCTAGTCAATGAGGGTAAAAGAGGAAAATATGATAAAGGGGCTTGCAACCTTGTGAGACAGAGATGTAGACAAAGAATCAGTACCATGTAGTCTGTGTCATGTTAGAGGCCCAGAGAAGGAACCATGGGTAGAACAAAGAAAACACTGGACTTTGGGTGGAAAGGGAAGACATCATACAGCAGAGGACCTCAAAGTAGAACCTTAAAAGGGACAGAAACAAGTGATCTAAGTGTGGGGGGGGTGCATTTCAAGACGGAGAAGCAGCAGCTAGAGAGGATGGCAAGGGCCAGGGCATGGAATGTCTGGAAAGTCACCTTAGGGAATTCACATTTTGTTCTGATGTCAATGGGAAACTGCTTACTTAGCAGGTAAGAGGTAGACGCCTGGGGGCAGGCAATCAGTTGCCTTGCTCTATTTTTTTCCCCTGTGTCATTTATTACCTTTTAGTTTCTATATAATTATTACATTTAGTGTGGTTCTCTCCTCATGAGAATGTGTGCTCCATGAAGGTAGAGCCCCTTTGCCTGTCTTGTTCATTGACATGTTCTAAATTAGAACAGTACCAGGTACACAGGTGACATCAATAAATATTTTATGACTTAACTGAACGAATGAGTGGTATGGTCAGAACACAGCTTCAAATGGATCATTCCAAGGACTGGTTTGATGGCAACCATGGGAGCTAGGGAGATCAGTTGGGAGGCTACTCAAAGAACCTAACTCAGAAGCCATGAGGGCTTGAACTAAGACAGCGGGACCCAAAGCAGAGACAAGTGTTGGAAGGTGACATGGCAGACAAGACTGGCACTGATCTGAAGTCAGGGCAGTGAAGTGTAGTGGAGGGCATGGGCTGGAGGTGTAGTGAGGGGGAAGGGAGAGAGGACCCCAGTGGGTGCTAGGGGCTGGGCTTACCTCGATAGAAACTGCCAACTCTCCTCGGAACAGGATCATTGTACAGGTGTCTATTTTCTTTGGGGGCAGTGCCATCATCAGAGTGGGGGTCATGATATGCTCCACCCTGAGACAAGAAACAGGTTTATAAAAAGTAAACAATAGAGCAGGGATGATTTGGCCTATGAACTTAGAACAGCACCTAACTGATCTATAATTTACGCCAGGATCTTTTAAAGAGAACTCAGAATTATGGCATGAAAAAGATTACTTAACTTTGTAAGCCAGCTTATATTATTTGTAGGAGAATGAGTATGAAGAAATTTTAAGAAATTTTAAAAGACAGGCTGTAATGATGTCACATGACCACTCTTTACAGACAAGTTTTACAGTAAAAGTGAGCAACTGTGGAGAATTCAGACCTCAGACTTCTGCCTTGCATGGAATGAAGAGGTGCCTTCTCTGGAGGGTTCTTTAACGGAAGATCGAGCCACAGTCATCTCTGGAGGAAGCTGTTCTCCAGGCTGCAAGTCAAATTTAAAAGGATTTATAAGAGTGTCCTGTTCCCAGGGATGAAAATCACCTAAACCGCCATGGGCTTTATTTGGCATAATTACTACCTTCACCAGCTAAAATGAAAAATGTTAGTTGGCTAAAACACAAATTGTCCCATAAAAGAGTGAATCATCTGATGAATGTAAAATAATTCAAACAAATGTCACACAGATGGAAAGTGAAATTCTCATTAAAGTTAAGGCAAGCAGGGAAAGAATTACGCTGAAAATAGTTCAATTAATTATTAAAAACAAAGAAAATTATCTTCCTAATATCTAGTCATGTTTCTGCGCAGCACTCTAATTAGAGATTCTATTAGTTAATCCAAAATTTCTCTAGCAGATTTTTCCAAAAAGAACTATGCATATCCCAAATTATTTTTCATGAAGAACTTAAATGGCAGCTTCAGATGAAATCAAATGTTCTTTGGATATTATCAAGGAACAGAATCAGCACTCTTAATAATAGGTCTTAAAATTCCCTAACTACCGTAATGTACGTATTTAAGTTTTCTTAATCTTCCCTAAGATAACGGTACTTGTATTTCACGTATTTTCTTAATCATAATCATGACAGCACACATCTCAGGAGACACTACTTATTTCTCTCAAGGAAGTGAGACACAAGCTAAGAGCAGCCTTGGCCCACAATGGTGTGCACTGAGGGGAAAAGTAGCATTTTCTACCCTTGACGAAAACAAGATTCAGGAACAAAATTACCAAGCCATGAGGAGGAGTTGGCCGCATTGCGAATTTGCACAATACACACACACACACACACACACACACAGAGTATTATCTTGAGCCTTACTTGATGTATCAAAAACATTTTACTTAAATTTTAAAAAGGATTCTCTTGGTCTTTGTCTCCCTTACTCCCCAAATATACTATGAAAGAATATTATGGGCAGGAAGACCATTCAATGTAGCCCTTCTTCTTACTTTGTGACAAGATCTCTTTTGAATTTTATCACCTGTACTGTTTGCAAAGCCCTCTAGAAAAGTATGTTAGAAAACAGATGATTTACATCTAACCTAAACTCTTAAGTGACGGTGCCAGTTCAGTCCCCTTCCTCTTGAAGGTGACCACAATACTTTGTAAGAGAGCAACTCCCATCATTTACTCATGGCTTTAGTTACTTGTCAAGCCATCTGCCATCTTTGTGCCTTTAAACTTGTACTTCCTTGCAGGCTGGCACTGTACCTTCTGAACTGGACTTAAAATTCTCTAACAGTTGGATCTGTGCTGAGCCCACAGTAGCCACTTATAATCAGCTCATTTCCACCATGTTCACCAGGTCTTTTTTTCTGGAACTGTGAGAACCACTCCATTTGTCCTTTCTCCAAGTTATAGCTTTCTGTTTTTCTTACTTCTTCTCTATTTACACTATGCTTGATGCTAGCACACTTTACCTGGTTTTGACCTCCATCTAACGTCTATGGGCGGTTGCCACACTCTGGAGATCTTTCTAGGCCCTCCAGGTTCTCTCTAGGTGGATTCCTCCAACCATTGCTCTGACTCCAGTCATGGCACCTCCCGCCATATGCCATCTCCTCCATGCGCAAGTGTGCATCTCCTGCTCACCCTCTCACCTGGGCACCAGTCTTTCGAACCTTGTGGAGGACAGCTCTACTTAGGGGCCCAGGGTCACTTCAGCCTCAACAGGTCAGCACGATACCGTGCTATGGATGCTGGCCCTGGGACCCAGACACTGTCTCATGATCCCAGCTCCGCCCTGGACTAGGTGGGTAAACTTGGGCAACACACCTAGCTTCTTGGAGCCTCAGCACACTTATCTATGAAATGAAGGGAATGAATTAGGTGACTTCAAAAGTCCTCTTTCCTACTCTGAAAAGAAGTTCCTAGGAAAGAAGCCAGAAGGCTTTGTTTTTCCTGTATTCAATCCTTCAGTTCACACATCCTGCTGTTTGTACTCCTGAGGAGTCCTTAGGACCCATTATTTCTGTTTCCCACTGGCAATGACTTTGTCGAGAACATACTCCCCCCCTCACCTCATGCTTGAATTATTGCAAAAGCCACCTCAAATCTTGCATTTTTCACTGCAGCAATGTGGAACAAATTGCAATCCCCACAGCACACCATGCTGTTTTAGGTCTCTTAGCCTCCTTCTCTTTTCTGCCCTCCCTTCCAGCCTCTTTCCTAATGTCAACTCCACTTTCTCCCCCTAGGTAAGTCCCAGAAATCTCTTCTCAGATGCCACCTTCCCTGGTAACCTTCCACAACCCCTGCCTGAACTGGGCCGTGCCTGTCTGTGGCACACTCACCCCTAGCACAGTGCGGGCACACGGCCTCACAGTTATTACCATGACCGATCCCTGGCAAGTGTGCCCTAACATGCACTCCAAGAAGACAGGGACCATACCTTCTTCCTCTTTCTCAGGAGAGCCTATCATGGTGCCTCGTTCAGTACATACCGAGGGTTGCTGGAAGGGTGCTGGGTAAGGGGATGGGCTAGATGGGTGATGGCATTAAGGAGGACACTTGTTGGGATGAGCACTGGGTGTCACATGTAAGTGATGAATCACTAAATTCTACTCCTGAAACCATTATTACACTATATGCTAACTTGGATTTAAACAAAGTAATAAAAAAAATGTAAAAGAAACAGAGGAAAAAATATACTTGAACACATCCTCATTCTTCAACCATCAAAACCTCTCTACATCCTAGCTCAGAGCAAGACCTTTAGTTGCTCCCAAAGCCATTTCTGACTGCTCCTGTTCACAATCTTTCCCTGTTCTCAATTCCTATTTATAGCCAGTGCCATAGTAATTTGCTTCTCAATTATTTCATTGTTATCATGTATAATTTAATCTCCCCCGAGAGAAAAGAAGTTTCTCAAGGGCAAGAACCTTACCTCAGACTCTTTTGAGTGTCTGAGAACACCCAGCATAGACAGAGTGTTAAATGTCTAGAAAACAGGCCCCACCATCACAGAAGCAGCAACAACTAAATCTGTTGAAAACTCTGTGCCGGCCACTGGACATGGTGCTTTATCCCCCATGTTTAAACCTCACAACACCACTCAGATGAGGAATCGGAGGCAAAGAGAGATTGTATCACTTTCCCAAAGTGACATAGTTTGAAGCAGACCGCAGAACTAGGATACAAACTCAGGTCGGCCTGGCTTTCCAGCCTGAGCCCTCAGCTACACCGCCTGCTCATTTACTGACAATCTCCACCCCACCTTCAGGACCCGTCTTGCTAAACCTCCCATTATATATATATTCCATCCGTATTTTCTGGAGTTCTGACACACGCTGATGAACCTATTTCTATATCCTCTAAAAGGGGAGTCCTTTCCCTCCATGAACTGTTTTACTCCTTCCGATACTGGCTTATCTCTACTCCCATTTCTTTGATGCAGATGAATGTTTCATATCATGAAAATATAATTGAGAAAACATGTGTTCTGTTGTAAGAATGCTACTTCTTTTAAGCAGGTTAGTGTCAGCAGTTCTAGAGTGTGAAAATCAGTAAGATGGAAGAAGCATTATGATAAAGATATTGCCTTAAGATTTTAAAACAATCCAAAAGACTGCAAATTAACATTTATCTTGGTCTGAAGTTAAATCTACCTATGGTTCTAGAAAAATTGGAAATCTTTCAATTCAGTGAAAATGAGTAAGGTATAAGTAAAAGGGTATGATTTAAGCAAATATGGTGTGGAGAGATTAAGAGACAATCTCCAAAAATCACACTAAATTTTGAGAAAATTAACAACTAACCCATATAACTGATGAGTTCTGTAATAAAATAGCATTCTCTCAACAAAATATGCCAGAAAGGAACACTTAAGAATAGAAGCAGATTTCTAACAACAAGGTTTTTTTCTCAGTTCTCTTGAGTACTCAACAATTGGCTTAAATAATTAATTCTTTTAAACAGACAGCCCTTCAGGTATCACTTCCCTAAATGAATTCTATCAAAAAGGCACAAGCCCCCACAGTAGGGAAAATTGCACTGACCCCATTCACACCCCTGCACCACCATCCCATGATGAGCCAACAGATCCAGTCAGGGTCCTAAGCTGTACCTGAGGTGATAAGAGCTGCAGGCTGTTGGCCCTGGCCGCCATTCCTTGCCCTACGCTCAAGTTTCCGTCCAAGCCTTTGGCTCTCACTTTGTCCCGGGTCACATACATGGAATGCCTGTGTGGACGCTGCTGGGAGGAGAAGGGGCTAGTGTAGCCCAGCCCGTAAGAAAAAGACTCATGAGGTGCAGACAGAGAATGGGAATGGCTGCTGTCCATGTGCTCTGGCAGCTTTAATTCCTCCATCGTTTTAGAATGCCTGGTTGTGGTTCGGCGGGAGTCAAGAGTGCCCTCACTTCGATTATTTCTCCCCGAGGGGCTGAGCAAAGTCCTCGTGTCGCTGTGCCTGGTGGGGGTCGGGCTGGTGGGAGAGTTCAAGTCCAAGCAGCTGGATGGGAAGTACCTACTGGTACTGGACTCTGCAATTTGGGCCCTGGCTTCGGAAAGGTTGCTCACAGACTTAGAGTCACTCAACGCCCCGTGGCTTTTGGCCTTGGTCCTGTAGGAGGGACTCCTAGAGGACTGGGGAATAGTGTCAATGTAGCTATGCCGACTCTGCTTTTCACTGGGCTGCAGTGTCCCCGCTTTGCTCTGAGAGCTTTCCATAAATGAGTGCCGGTTCTGCTGAGATCTGCTGCTTGACTTGAGGTACTTTGTGCCTGGGCCTTCCGAAGGCTTCGGGTCAATATTAAAATCGAACTCTGTCTTTGACTTAGCTTCTTTTGGGCTGAGAAGATGTGGTATGTTGTTGTTGGTAAGATCTTTACTGGTAGACCCAGGTTGGCTGCTTCCTTGGTAACTCTTGGTATGCATGGGACTAAGAGTGGCTCCAGCAAGATTTCCATTGAGGAAGCTTTCGTTGGCAGGAAGGCCTTCATCAGCCCGGGGCAGACCCACACTCAGGTTCTGGATATCTTTGCTGTTGGATCTGTGGTGAGACTGCAAAGCAGTACTTTTACCGGCTTGGTTTCTATGTTAAAAACAGAAGAAGTGCATCAGTTTCCTTCAATAGAATACACACAAAAAGTATTGTTAAAAAAAATACATGCAAACACCTAAAACACCTCAAAGACTAAAAACGTTAACTCACTCAAACGTGTCAAGAAATCACAAGTAACCATAAGAAGTAAGCTGTTTACATCAAGTCACTTTGCAACAAAGCACTGGTCTGATGAAATGATTTTGGCACCTTTAAATGGTCAACTAACTTGTTGCCAACAGTTTCTAACTGATAATCTGGGAAAGCATGCTTTTGCGATACTGGTGCTCACGTGAGTATTTGTTATAAAATGCCTGATAAGGAGAGAGCTAGGTTATAACAAACTCTTTATAACTCTTTGTCTGCTTGAATATCAGAGGCAACATTTAGACTTGAAGGTCATGATGTTCCTTGAATTTCCTTTTTATTTGTAAAACTCACTGCCTGCTTCAGAGATAAACACTCATAGCACATACAGACATCAATATCTCCTTTTATAAAAAAGGTTTATTTATTTATTTGAGAGAGAGTGGGGGGGAGGGGCAGAGAGAGGGAGAGAGAGCATCCCAAGCAGGCTCCATGCTGTCAGCAGAGGCCGATGCAGGGCTGGATCTCACAAACCATGAGATCATGACCTGAGTTGAAATCAACAGTCGGACGCTTAACTGACTGAGCCACCCAGGCACCCCCATCAGTATCTCTCTTGTGTTTAGTCCGTATCATTAAAGAATGAAAATTCTTGCAATATACTCAATAAAATAAACACTCTAAAAAGAAATGTAAACTTTGCTGGAAAACATGATGATTAATGCTTGTTTTAAAGAAGTGGCAATACTTAGGGTACTTTCAGATACCTCCTTGTACACTAAACAAAAACGTGTCTCTAACTGGATCACAGGGATCTGGAGAGTTAACTTCTCTCCAGAAGACACAATTTATTCTCTTCTTCATCCTCTCACATGTCATTATTCCAAACCGACTGAGGCCTTCTTTAGGATTTAAAGCTTCATTTCCTATTTGGCTTAAAATACAAAATATAAATTCACAGGAAAACCTTGTCCTCTACTGGAAAGCTGAAACTGACCTCACGGCAAGGTCAGCTTGTTCTACTGCAACTACTTAGAGGATTGAATTATAGTTTGAGATAGAATGTTTTTAAATGAAAAATAATTTACACAATTCCCTTTTTACTATACACTGAGAAATTCTGCGGCAAATATTGCTATTGCTAAAGATGGTATGATATGGGGGAGTTTTGTTCTCATCACATACTAATTGGAAGAAAAGTCACATTTTTTTTTGTCTGTATAGTGGTAATCTGTGAAACTATGCCTTCCCATTTTCCCAGAGAATCCACTGCTCAGGCATCAAAGGTAAAGGCTCTTTTCCTGCCTTCCCACCTTTCAGAGTGTTAAAAAAAAAAAAAAGTATCTGATCTCAAGCAAGCCTATAACAGTTGTGGAATGCTTCATTTCCTTAATGCACTCACTAATCTTTCCCAGTTCAGTCACAAGAATTGCAGCAGAAAATAAGGTTCCTTAAATATGAGCTGACAAGGGGCGCCTGGGTGGCTCAGTCGGTTAAGCGTCCAACTCTTGATTTCGACTCAGGTCATGATCTTGCAGTTCGTGAGTTCCAGCCATGCTGACAGGCGTGGAGCCTGCTTGGGATTCTCTCTCCCTCTCCCTCTGCCCCTTGCCTGCTTGTATGCATGCTCTCAAAATAAATAAACTTAAAAAAAATCTTAAAATAAATGAGCAAACTAAATAGCAGATCCCATATCTAGAAAGAAATTATAAAGAAATGGAAGTTTCACTTTCTGTTAAATGTCAACAGACTACCCCCAGATCAATAAAGGGCAGTACTATCCTACAGGCATCAGGTTTTAAACCATCAGAATCATTTGTCAACTTATATCTTTTCAAAAACCCAAACAACAATATACAAATAGTCTAATCCATAAATAGATCTATGTGTGTTGGTTATCCTCCATTTACCCAATCGCCAATATGTTCTCCATTTCTCTCCGCCCCATTCAGGGCCTTAGGAGTCTAATGCTGCTAACTGCATAAGCCAGGATCCCTCGCCACCTAACTCCCAGTTGGGCTTAACAGTGCAAGGGGCTGGGGGCTGTCTTCCCTACCCCTTCCCAGCATCAGCACCCTAACTCAGATCATAGCTGTGTCTCTCCACATTACAGCTCTCATGGGATGGATCCTCCTGCCAAGCTGCCTTGGGCTCTCATATTCCTATTTCCTTCCCTTTCTCCTTCAGGTCTAAAGAGGGTAACAGCAGAGGTAACACACGCGGATATTATGCAATGTCCGAAGCTCCAAAGAAAACCAGAAAAGGAGTGAGAAGAGTGAAGACAACGACTAGAGCTTCTTGAAACTGTTGGAAAACACTGCTCTCAAAGTAGAGCATAAACCTACATGTTAGGAAGAACCTATTCATAGCAATGTAAGATATAATTTCTAACGTGAAAAGGAAGGCTATAATGTTAAGGTAGAAACATTTATCAAAGAGTTAGGTTTCCCATAAAAGTACAAAGAACCTAAAGTGCTATTCTGAAAGCTTCTCTTAGTATTAATTTGAAGCCATTGAGCTTTGCTCATAATTCTTAAGTAGAAAGGGCATCAAATTGTCTTCAAATTGGAGTTCTTCCAAAGCACAACAATAAAAAACTGCTCCGAAAATTCCAGAGATCTCTTTGGCACACAACTGTAAGGAATCTGTGTTAAACTGCCAAGCACTTAAGAGGATTTTATATATAAACCCTTCTGAGATAGCTGGCAGGATAGATAATCTCTTTAGTTAAAATAACTTTTAAAAATAAACATCAAACATGCAAAGCTAGATTTTTATGGAGAAGGTTGGTGAAGCGGAAGTAGTGAGAGGGCAGAGCAGACCGAAGTAACATCCCACCATGTCCCAGGTAAGCAGAAGCTCAGGACAGTCTGAAGGAGACTTAGGTAGGGGCAAGGTAATGCATGAGTCCAATGCCTCTTCTACAGAGACATGAACTTGGACAATAGAAGACAAGGTGTGTGAATGTGTTTCGGGGACAAGGCAGGGGAATGCATAAGTGGCAGCCAATGTGCTATGATGCTGTGAACACCTCTATGATAGTGCTGGGAAGTCTGAGTTAGCCATGGTCTGTGTAGAGTTAGTGTTCCCAACAAGAAGGGATTCCACAAAGAAAATATGAACCATAGACAAGTGTAGAGAAAAGGACATTTCCAGATACATGTAAATTGAGCTGAGACCATTCCTAGAGAAACCACTTAGAACTTTTTCTTGAACATTCTATATAATGTGAAGACCTAAAAAACAAATTCTTCCAGAAATTTTATTTACGGCTAATTTCTATTCTTGTCTACCTCAAAAGAAGATTTGGGCAGACTCCTTAAAGACCCATATAAACCATATCCTCATCACCACACACATCCTCCGTAACAGATTCCTAAAGAGGTTTCCCAAGGACAGCCTCGGATCCCCACTGGAGATCTCTCAAGGTCAAATTTGAGAGGACAAATACACAGGCCCCCTTTCATGGTATGGGTTATACCACTAATCACTATAGCATGAAGCAAAAATGTATCATCAGTCTACTGAAGTCTACATCATTGGGGTCCTTTTTCTTTGCAAATGTAAACTAGAGGAATCAAGTGATAATTAAGGTAAAAGGAAGACAAAAGCACCTGAACAAGGAGTGATCTCAGATAAGACACAGGCATAATGTGAACTTCCTAAATGCAAAGGAGCAACTAAATGATGAATATTATTCCTTAGTGTACTAAAATCTCATGGAAACAGACAACGAAGTTAACACAAACTTGGTTAAACAGAATTTGAATCTGCTCACAGGCCTCCCTGAAAGAAAAAAAAAAAAGAAACAATATAGGATAAATGGTTACTGCCAATTTATGGATATGCTCACAGATCCTGAAAAAGTATCAGGTTTGGGGCTTTCAAAATTCCAATATTAATTGTTCCAGGTGGAGAGAAAATTGCAGTAAAATGAGAAAAAATTTATATTCAAAAAGCTTCATATTAAGAATTATCATTTTCTGTTTCTCTTTTGACAGTAGATGAGAGAAACTATTTCCTACCTCCCAGAGTCTAAGCAATACCAGATGACAAGACCAGCTTCTTGGTAGAGGAAGGAAGATATCTCTCTCCCCAGCCCCCAACCACCGCCCCCTGGAAAATAGGTTTTTTTTTTTTAAAGATTATGCTAAAAATTTTTATTTTAAGAAGCACCAATTTTAATCACTATCTACCAAACTGAGTTTACTATTTCTATATTCTTATTCTTATGAAAAAATAACTTTTCAACTCAACAATTAAAAGAGCAACAGGCACCTGGCTGGCACAGTTGGAAAAGCGTGTGACTCTTGATCTCAGGGTCGTGAGTGAACTCCACATTGTGGGTAGAGATTACTTAAAAATAAATAAAATCTTTAAAAATAATAATAAAAAATAAATAAAAGAGCAACAAAAACACAAGACCCTTCTAACAGAGTAAAACCTACTTGGTTCAGTTGCAAAGACTGTCCTAGGTGACTTTCTAGCCACTTGTGTTTGGCATCCTCTTCTCCCTGCTGAAATCCCCTTACCCTCATCTACCCTTTTTCCTTCAAGCATCACACCAGAGTCCCAGATACACGGAATCTTCTAGCTCATGAAGCTAGAAATCCTCTTAGTTGCTAACCCATGCTACCTTTCCCAGAAAATGCATAGGTTTCCATAACATACTTGGTTAAGAAAGTCTTTAAGACCCACACAACTCTTTAATTGTGGTTCTGAATCATGTAATAAGCATAAGTAAGATATTTTTGAATAAAGAGGTCTTTCCTTTTCTCTAATTGCATCATTTAAGCAGCCACCTCCTCCACCTACTTGTAAGACCAACACTGCATCTGTATTTCCTTAAAAGGGAATATTTACCTATTAGACAAAGTGCTGCTTTCCACGTGATAAGGTTTTCTTTTTGCTGACCTTGAAGGGGAGCGATCCAAAAGTCTCTGGGTTTGAAATGTAGGGTGATTCAAACACTGTTCTGTCAAGTATCTGTCAGCTGGGTCCAACTTCAGTAAATTCTTAGGAAATAAAGTTAGGATTGAAAAGAATATTATAAAGTCAAATTTAAATCGTAATAAAAACCTTATTTCTATTCTTATAAAAGTCATTGCAGCATATCTAGCTAAAACAGTTTAGTCCAAAAAATGCTTTTAAAAAAGACTATCTAAATTACCCATTATCCTACTATTGTCCTCTGGGAATAAGCCCTCCCAGACCTTTTTTGAATATCATACATACATTATTTTTTTTAATAAAATCTGGCTCATATTATACATATAAGTTTTGGATCTTGCACTTTTCATTTACTAATAAAAAACATTCTGTAAAACATAATTTAAACATTTTAAATATATTTTGGAAAAGTATATATTCACATGAAAGAATATACATTCATTTTTCTCCTGTCTCCCTCTTGGGAGGCAGCCCATGTTACTGGTTTCTTCTGCATCCTTTCTATAGATACTCTGTATATATCTCTATCTGTTCCTTTTATTTTACCAAAATAGTAGCAGACACACAATGATCTACACTTAGCTTTCTTTCCAATAGACGTTAGATCTTAAGAGGTCATTCCATATCCGTTAAGAGCTTTAAGAGCTTTAACTGCTATGGGTGTACCTTAGGTTGTTTTTTAGCAATTGCCTAATGATAAACATTTTGGTTGCTTCCTTTATCTTATTATTATGAACAATGCTGCAACAAATTACAATGTTTTTAAATGACTGAAGAAGTTTACGGTATGGATATACCCTCATTTATTTACTCTCCTCCTGTTGGACATTTAGATGGCTGCTGCTTTTCACTATTACAGTTAATGCTAAGATAAACACCTGAAATCTTTGCATACATCCAAGATCCTTTTCAAGGGTAAAGTCCTACAGATGGAATTGGTAACTATGCAAACTTTTAAGAATTATTTTCAATGTGGTACCAAATAACTCCCTAGGGAGGTTGTCTAAAATGATACCCCTCAGCAAGTAAGAGTCTACCTTTCCTGGCACCTACATCAACAATAGGCATCTTCTTTTTTTTTTTTTTTTTTTTTAGTACTTGTAAACTAGAGATTTAAAAAATAGTATCTAGAGGTGCCTAGGTGGCTCAGTTAGTTAAGCGTTTGACTTCGGTTTAGGTCATGATCTCACAGTTTGTGAGTTCAAGCCCTGCATCGGGCTCTGTGTTGACAGCTCAGAGCCCGGTGCCTATTTCAAATTCTGTGTCTCTCTCTCTTTCTGCCCCTCCCCGACTCATGCTCTGTCTCTCTCTCAAAAATAAACATTAAAAAATATTTTTAAATGGTATCTCATAGCTGTTTTAATTTACATATGTGATTACTAATGAGGTTGAATATTTTTATGTTTATTGGTTATGTATAATTCCTTCTTTCCATACTTTCCTATTTGTGTATCTGTATCTAATTTATTTGTAAGTGTTCTTTATATGTTACAGTAACTAACCCTTTTATGGTGCACATAGTAGATGTTTTAACAACTAAAATGCTTTCTTCTAATATTATTTATCTTATTAGTAATTGGACAAGAATTTAAAAGGTGAATCATTATAAAAACTAATTGATTTTTGTTGACAAATTAAGCAATTATATAAAACATAAACCATATAACCTAATACAATTCAATAGAGCACACTGGAATTTGCTGTGATGACATTCTTAGAGCAAATTTCAGGGGCAGCATTCTCCCTCAGATAAAGGAAGAATGTTGAAATTCCAGCATTCCCAAGTCCATGTCTAGGTCACTTTTATTGGTTTTGCCCACAGTTAATCTCTTTGTGATTCACTGTTGAACAGTGAGAGCAGACTCAGATTTGCTCCCAGTAAGCCAGAATTCAATTTGAGACAACCGCCTTTAACCTAGCACCACAGAAAATTTGAATTCTGATCCTACCATACACTGAAACATTCACTTTGGGTCAAAAGATTCTGGTAACCCACGCCACTGCTTACATGCAAGTGGATTTACATTCATGTTAACTCAGACACAATTCTAAAATTATCTCAATTCTTTCCTCTTCTTCAGAAAATAAAAAACTGTGAAGGTATATAAAATGATTTTGGTCTCACTGGTAGTTAAAACAGTTAACAACAAAATGGTTTCAACTGTATGATACTAGTTAAAAACAGAAAAGTTAGCTTCTGAGTATTTTAAATTAGAAGTACATATGACAAGCCAAATATCTACTAGCATCAACATGCTATTTTAAGATTATTAACTGTAGAAATTACTGCATATATATTACAAAGAACAAATTTTATATTTATAAACATAGCTGTTAATTTTCAAATTACCCAAAGGGATGAAGTCATCATTAAGAAAGTATATAACTTACTGAATAAATAGTTTCAAAAATCAGTATGTGGGGGGAAAAACCCAACATTTTAAAAAACTAAAATAGAGTCCATATAAATTACTTCAGGTTAGATTAGTTCTGGTAACTTGTATCCCTCCTAAAATGGCTAATAGGTATAAACAGATGCAGGATGAGATGGTCAAAATGGATGGACAAAATTAATAAATCTGCTTTAGGGAACAGCATAGAGAATATAGGTCTTCATGAAAGAATAAATGATGTTATTTACTTTTCAAATTCACTTTAAAACTAGCTAAAAGACAAAAGGAATAATTATATTTATGTAACATGCAATAACAAGGCGATATTATTCTTTGGTGAGAGAACTCAGAATTATGGTTCCCAGGAGTGGGGAGGGGCAGGGGTGTAGAGCCAGGGAAGGGGACATGGAGAGGCTTCTGGGTGTTAATAATTTTCTATACCTCAATCTTGATGTGGTTACATGGATATGTTTACGTTCTAAAAAATAACCAAAATGTATACATAATTTGCATACCTTATGAATATAAATTTCAATAAAAATATTTACTTAATGTTAAAGAAATTTGAGGCTAAATGTATTAAATAAATAGGAATGACTGTTTCACTTCCAAACTGATATAAATATAGATTCAGGTTACCTTTGTACTTTTATCTGCTATATTTTAAAGGTACCACACTGATATTTGGTAATTATATTTGGTAATGATTTAACAAAGTTCAATTACTAAAAAAAAGACAACAGCCAGAGAACACGAAATTGTATTTAATTTAGTTCTTCTACTTTATCCTATTTACATTTTTAAGTTACCAAATCATTAAGTCCTGATAAATAAATACTGATTGTGTGAAAGAACATATTGACAAAATCCGACTGATTTAAGAGACAATTTATGACTAATTAACGTGAAAGAGCCTTGAGGGCTATCTTTTTAATAGCTTCTCTCAATCTGTGCTCAGAAGAACACCAGTACTCTAGAGCTGTATTTTTTTTTAAAGGATTCAACATTTAATTAAATTTAGGAAATGTTGAGCGAGACAGAAATGCTTCTTCACGATGAGATTTCTGAAAGCCTTTATAAGTTAATGAATATTGTGAATCTCTACAAAAGGTTATGTGGTATGTGGTCTCTCCAAAAGCCATGCCCCCCACCCCACAGTCCCCACACCAATTTGTGAAGTGTTCCTTGGGACACAGATGAACATAGTTGAAAGCACAGCAAAGTTCTGAAAATGCTGCTCAGCAACTGTCAACCATGCTAAGTTGACATATACCTTTAGAAACTCTGTGCACAGTGTAATCTCTTCGGATTTTGAACAATTAACTAAATGGGCCTAAAATAAAAATGATCCATAAAATAAAAATGTTTTTTTGAAGGTCTACTATCAAACAACCAGCACCTGCTTATGCACTGGCTGGCTGCAATGAAAGCTGGAGAAATAGGAAAAACTAGTTCTCACTCAAGGGGCTGTCTACTGGGGAAGAAAACCTTGAAGAAAAACTGTGAGAATGTTTCCAGTAGTCCAGAGCAGGAGAACCTTCCAGACAGGGGCACGAGCATGAGAAGGGCTGCTCAGGCGTGGTAGTAGCAGTGATCCTGCTGTGTCAAAAAAAGGGCCAGAAAGAGCCTATCAAGAGGGCAAATTTGAAAAAGGGCAGAACTATGTTACCTGACAAAATAATATTATGAGAGGCCTTAAATATCACGTTAAAAAAAAGGTCAGAACTTCTTTTCTTTCAACATTCCTTTTAAAATTTGTTTTGAAACCTTATGCATGAGCAGCTCTTCAATGCTGAATAAATTTTTAAATTATTTATCATTTATATTTAAGTCATTTTTATTCTACCCATTTTAGGCATATAATTGAGGTATCTCATGGTCCTGTCTAGATGGAATGTTACAATACCGGGCACTGCTGCTATTTTAAATACATTGCATGTTTTTAACATAACATAGTCCCCCATGATTCACTATTACACATCTATTAACAAAATACATGTATTTCACAAAAGCAGGGTCTGTCACATGTGGATACAAAAAACCCAACAAGCCAAAAGACATTTTATACAGACATTAACTTGTCCCACCTTCATTAAGTCCAGTAAGACGCTATTTAAAATTCCAAGGTATCTTCTCTCCAGTGTCTGAGGATGGTTAACAGCTGGAAACTGTAAGAATGACATGACAGGAGAGTTAGCACGGGGAAGGGGATGTGTGTGCCATGTGCTGTGAGCACTGGCAACAGCAGCAGCAGAACAGGAATTTCTGCCCTACTGCCAAAGTCAACTTTATCTCATCTGTCTATTAGTTTTATGTCTTTGTCTCTGAGGTATGGGTTAATAGGACCGGGTGCTAAATAATGGGAAAATTTGCAGGTGAAAGACGGTATTAAATCTAGTCAGACAATGAAGCATGTAAAATAAACCTAACTATAACATTTTGAGACTGTATTTATACAGTTTATAAAGTACTATCCATTTATACAGATAATTTAGTTACAATATAGTTTATACAGAATTGGCTTACATAGATAATTCTTAAGCCTTTTTTTTTTTTTACATCATTTACTCTTGAAAATTAGAGAAGTAAAGCAAAAGCAAAAACAAAAAAAGAGGAAAAGGCAGAGAGGGCAGTGCCTGAAAGGCCACAGAAATAAAAACAGTGAATTCAGACCCATGTTCTATCACTGCTTTTAAAATACTCTTTTAATGACCTGTTTTCAATTCCTTCCTTTATATAAGTTGGAACAGAAAGCAAATAGACTCCTAAGTTAACAAATTAATTTTTAAATAAAATGAGGGGAAGAGGTCAAATTTATTTAGGTGCTCTGTCCTCTCTGTCACCTCACATTCTGCAATATCTAAGTGGATGAGAAAGTATTAGAGCCCAATGCCATGTACTCCTTTGCAATGGGAAGGCTACTTTGCTTTTAATACATATTTCCTTTATACCAACAATAAGAGCATTTCAAAGTACTGGAATCCCTAAGCATGTTAAATAAGTGGATGGGAGGACTAGTTATGGAGGGAAACTCAAACAAGGTACTTAAGTGGTGATTATGACATTATCTGCACGCTGTGCTAGGTACAGCAGGAGATACAGTGTATGGGTCAGACCTAAACCTTGCACTTAAGCAACCCACACTCTGGCTAGGACAGCAATCGACACTGAAGTGTGCAGCCCAAAATTCTATTTGAAGCTCAGAGAGAGACCAAGGTGGTTTGCAGCTGGAAAAAAAAAATGAATTCATAGATAATATTTGAACTAGGTTTTGAAAGATAAGAAAAATGGGAGGACAGAGAAAAGTAGGACAGCACCCCAGATAGAGGAAGTAGAAGGAATAACATGAACTTAACACAGACACACAGGCAATAACCTATAAGTGATTATGGAGGGAAGTGATGCTATACAAGGCATTTTCGCAATTCTTCTTATTTTAGAGATGAAGAAGGTGACACTCAGAAAGTTGAAATAACTGGTTCAAGGCAAGTTACATAATTAAAAAGCAGAACTAACATTTGCACCCAGGTCTGTAATCCAAACCCACACTCTTTCTGAACCTAGGCACCTCTCTCAAGAGAGGTACAGAGGTTCCTTTGGATGTTGTTGGAGCGTTAAATATCAGCCCAAAGAGAGACACACCTGTCTTGCTGTGATAAACAACTATGTACCGGTACATTTTAAATATTTTGCTTATGAGGTCTATCTTATGCTACCAGATATCCATTTTTTTTCTCCAGAGGTAACATTTCATTGATAAGAAAATTAATGCAGAGTCAAAAGGTATCAAAAATATTATGATAAAAAATGACCAAATTCCTAAGTTAAAAAAATTAGTTTATGTGCTTTTGAATGAAATCTACCATTCTCATGTGATAATTCCACAAATAACCAAAAGTCAACCATAGAAGTTTAAATTCTAACCCAATGAATAGCCAGTCTTCCTTCCTTCCTTGAGTACCTCTTTCCTGAGCACTTACTATGGGCTAGGCACTGGTCTGGGCATTTTACATATAACATTTCATCTTCACAATGGCCCCATTGAATAGTACTTCTTTTATCACCATTTTATACATGAAGAACAGAGGCAAAAGAAACTTGCCGAAGTCATTCATGTAGTAAATATGGAGTCAGGCTTTGAACCCCAGCAGTCTAACTCCAGAGTCTATGCCCTAGGCTACGGGACATCAATTGTTAACTTTTTCAAAATAAAGCATACCATGAGAGCAACATCTTGCAGGCTTTCCAATCTCTACACAACTGAATCAAAATGCGAATAACAGTAGACTGGTCACTGGTGAGTCTGTTTCATGGGAGTTACAGTTCACACACTCTCCATGCTTAGCTATCTATCACAGATATTCTCCAACAAAATGATAAAGGAAGACATTTCCCTCAAATTGCTAAACCTCCAAAAAGATTAAGCTAATTTAGCTAAAATGCCACAAATACTTTCAGACTAAATTGTAAAAATATTAAGGTTTATTAAAAAATACCATGGAAGCAGCAATTTCCCTGAAGGTTATTTATAAGCAGCGTTGTCATGTGCTACCTAGCACTTTACAGATAATACTATTTAGTGAGGAGGTCTGTGAACAAAAGGGACCCCACACAAATGAGGAAAAGATAGTCTTCATTTGCCTATCTAATCCAAATACTACTCATTCTTCAGTACCCATTATAAATTTCAAATCTTCCATACATCTTCCTTTAGTGAATCCAGATAACTATGATTTCTAACTTTCCAGAATGTTTAACACTCTCATGGTCTCAACCATATTGAGAGATGTATCAGAAAACATTACAATGCAGTAAAGAATGAGGTATTTTATTATATACATGCTTTATTATAAGTTATATTGCTCTCTGATTATTTCATGCGCAAACATCTTAATTCTTCAGCTAGTCTGTAAGTTATTAAGGCCAAGTACCATGACACATCTGTTTACACGCTCTTTGGAAAATCCACCAAGGAGACTCTTTAACCAGGCAAAGAACAGGCAGCCAGCAGGCCAAGCTTGATGTTCCAGAAGTTAATGTTAAAATCCTGAGGTCAAATATTCAATTGCTCAATACTATTCAACCTTGTAGGCACTATGGTAGATGTGTTGTGAATATAATGGTGGACAGGAGAGTTCATTTCTTCAAGGAATTCATCAGGTCAGTGAAGATACATATATATTTTTTAAAAACAGCTATTTAAAAGCGACTGCAATGAATGCTACAAAGGCGAGACAACCACAGTGCCACCGCAGTACGCAATGGGAAGTCTAAAAGGGCTTCCCAGAGGGAAAACACTTGACCTCAGTCTGGGGGAGGGAGGAGGAAGAGCTGTCTAGGAAGTAGAGCAAGTACTGGGAGCATCACAGAAATGAAAATACAGCACTGTAGAAGCAACATGTCAAGGAAATGGTGAGAAGTTCAATATGGCTGACAAGTAGGGAGCAGTGGTAGAAATGAGTGGGAGACAAGGCTGGAGGGCTAAGAGCACGGGGTTCTTAATGCTACCCTAAGGAGTTTAAATGTAAGCAATCCTATAGAGGCTTCTAAACACAAAGATAGAAGTGAATGTGCAGTTTGAGGGAAGATTCTTCCAAAGGCAATGTGAAAAGACTGAAGTGAAGACGGAAAGCTGGAGGGACGCGTTTAGAAATGGGTATCAACAGTGCAGGTAAAAGAAGCTAAAGGCTAAAGAAGCATTAGAGATGGAGAGAAGGGAAATACAGCTTGAGATATGATGACACAAACTGGCTCAACTGATCAATCAAATACTCACTGAGTCCCTAACTAGATGTGCTGGGCTCTACTATAGGTGCTAGAAATATGGTGATAAACAGATGATTTCTGCCGCTGGGGAGCTTATACTCTAGTAGTTGAGAACTAGACAGTTAATAATTAACAAGTAAACAACACGACTACATACTAGGAGAATAAGTGCTAGGAGGGAAAACAGCAGGGTGGTGCTATGGGAGACACTAGGAAGAGGGAGGGGCAGTATGTTGGGGGCATCAGAGAAGGGGCATTCTTGGAGCTGAGATTTACAAAGTGAGAAGGGGCCACACAACAGAAGCACCTTCCCAGGAGAAGGAGTTGCAAATCCCAAAAACACAAAGCTGGAAAAATCTTAAAATGTTTATAGAAGTCAAAGAAAAAGAAAGACAAGTGTGGTGAGAATTTGAAGAGAGAGAGAGGAGAACTGAGAGAGGTATGAGCTGAGATCAGGGATCTAGAAGGGCACGGATCAAGCAAGGGAGTTTGGATGTGTCCTCAATAAAACAGAAATTTGTGAATTATGATCAACTTTTTTTCTGAATAGACTTTCTTTTCTACTGGACTGAGGATAAGTCCTATTTATTAGTTTCAGCATCTAATATAACAAATGTTCAATAACTGTTGAACTATTTGCATCCTCAATTAATGGTTTTAATTTGGCTAATTTTTGCCTCACAAAAGCAAAAATAGAAGGAGAAAAGAGAAAATTGCCTCAGGGAACTCAGACAGATTAGGATGAGAGAGAGAAAGAGAGAGAGAGAGAGAGAGAGAGCAGAAAGGAGTTGAGAAAGTATATGCACTTCTGTTCATTCATTTCTTCCGCAACGAGCCTCAGAGGAGCAGGGAGGATGTTGGGCGCTCGTGTGTGAGGAGGGGTGCTCTTCAAAGTGAAATGAACCGAGGTCCAGAAAGTCAACGGAAAAAATGAAGTGCTTTGCAAATATCAAGGAAACACGGTTTGAGAATCGTGCATTTAAGAGACAGAAAGGAAGTGGCGGCAAGCTTATTTTATAGTTGTCACAATGGTCACCAAATGGCACGTCAGCCCAGAGTAGTTGAAACCTTACAAAGTAGCTTTTGAGGTGGACGGAAGAGAGAAGCAGCCTCTAATGCACTACTCTAATAAGGTACCTCTGCAAGTTGGTTCTCTCTCATTTGGGGAAAGTTTATACTTTAAGACCCTTTTTAGCATGTTCTCCAAAAACAAGCTTTGTAAAAAGAAAGTCTAGAAAAAGCTGTCCAAGACAATAGACTAGTTTGAAGATCTGATGTTTCACTGTCAATAGACAGACAAGAAATACTTGCTAGAACACAACCTTTAAATCTGTGCAATGCAGATACTCATAATCTTCCTCAAATCATTACAAATTTGTTTGCTTAATTAAGAGTCATTTATACATTTTTAGATCTTTGGGGAATGTTTAATATTTTAGACAAACAGTCTGAGATAACCAAAGTTTAGACTATAATAATTCATATGCTAGAAGAGGTTTTAAAAATTTGGAACTTATAAATTAGGAGAAACATTAGCAGCTCCCACTTTCAAATTCAGACTACTTTAAAAAATTCACAAATAGTATATAAGTTTCAGAAATAAAATATTATAACGGGGATTATAAACAGTGTAATGGGAAAGGGAATAGTATTCAATGGATAGCTCAGCAACCCATTGTGTAACGAACAATGATTTAAATACTGCTCTATTGATTCCATTTGGAGTTTTAGTAAAGCTTCTTACCCGGAGCCCATGGAATCGAGGATTACTGTAGAAGAGCTTCATCTGCTCAGATGGAAGGGGTCCTAGCACCTTCTGAATCGTAAAAAGTTGGTCAATTTCACTTTCTCCAGGAAATAAGGGCTGTCCATCACTAAGCTCCCCAAGAATACAGCCCACTGACCACATATCTACGGATTTTCCATAAGGAGCCCTGAAAAGCAAACGAAGAGATTATCTTGGCAAATGAAGAAATATGTTTTAATAATTTCCAAATTATTACGAAAAGATTCATGATTTAAAGCACATTTGTGTATTTTAAGAAATTAAAAGTGAGGTTGAAAAAAGGACTTATGGATATACAAGTAAAGACTTAGAGCACAAGTAAATAAATCTATGCTAATAAAATCATCATTTTAATAACAGTTTAGTTAGCAATCTAAGTTGAAATCTATTCACATCTGGGCATATTTTGAACATGAATGGCTTAATAAACCCTAATACAGTGTACATGTCTGATGAGTTAATACTTCACTTGGAAAATGAAATGCTCCCAAGAAATGTACTTAATAGGTAATTATCCCATAGGTCTCAAAATGTTACAAAGTTACACCTCATCCATTTTTTGAGTTCAGTCTATTAAAATGTACTACTAACTTATGTGTCTTCTTGAACAACAAACACTGAATAACCTCTGATTGCATAGAGTCACAATTTCAAATACCTAAGAGTGTGCTAAGCTCTACTGTACTATCTACCGGAAACTATTTGTACCCTGTGTATAGGGGGTTTTATGTGATAACTGTTTGTCTTGAAGCATTTTTTCCCCCATTTCCTTAGGGGTTTACAGCTCTCTTCTAGGATCTGAGTTTAGCAAAGGGTTTTAGGAGTGTTAATGTTATTAATAAATGGAGGCTATCCGTGAAAACCTAAGTATTTCAAAAAAACTTTGTATGTATGCCCCAATATGTATAGCCTTAAATCAAATTATATGTGGCAAATTAAGAAACCATATTTTCTTTAGTTTCAAACACAAATAATCCAAGTTCTAAGAAGGGAAAGCCAAAATAAAGTATCTGAAAAAAAATACGGGATGAAACTCTAGAATGCCATAATGATACAGCAGCAATATAAAACTTTTAACCAATACTCTAAATGAAAGCAATGTTAACCCTACAGAGACTATGTTTCTAGGACAATAAATCATTATAACTGTAAATCAGTATTTTATTTATCTTATTTCCTTCCCACAAAAACCTAAGGACCATATTAGGAAACTTCATTTAGATTTTTGGGTAGCTTGTGGGGGAGGGAAGGATACCGACCTTTTTTTTAAAAGTGCTAGATGAAGAAACCTATGAACAATCTCTACATACCCAAATTGCACTATTTTTCTCCTGTCAACAGATTTGAATAATTTATGCAGCTGGAACTATTTTGAATGTCAAGGACAAAGTGTGAGGATGTACAAAAATGTAAATTCTTAACATTACCCAAATATCAACTGATTTCAGTGGGACTTTTACACAAATAATATGGTTCTTCAACTAGTACTTGACAATCATTTAATTAGCAATATATAATTTGGCTCAAATTCATTGGGAGTCCCCATCTACTTTTGGTAGCTCCCACACATCTCTAAACATAACTGCAGTTTTCTGACATGTATTATTAGGCAACAAATATTCTCTGAAGGTCTGCAACAAGGCTATCCTCAGAATGAACTCCTTGGGGCCATCTCATAGACAAAACCATACTATAAAAAATCCTCTAGCATACTTAAAACCTCAGATGGTGTTCTAAGAATGATCTAATTCATATTCATTTCTTTGGCAAATCTGTCCAATAAATTCAAATTTCAATCCCTCTCAAAAGAAAAATGGACTATGCATCCCAATGAGTCCAGACAGAGGTACACAGAAAAAGAAACAAAGACAAACACAAAAGAAAATCACTCCTAAAACCAAGTTTAAAAATTAGCACAGAAATCCTAGGGGCGCCTGAGTGGCTCAGTTGATTGTCTGACTCTTGATTTTGGCTCAGGTCACGATCTCATTTTCATGAGATCAATCCCCACACTAGGCTCCATGCGCAACGAAGAGCCTGCTTAAGAGTCTCTCTCTCTCTCCCTCCGCCTCTGCTCTTTCCCTGCTCTCTCTCTCTCTCTCTCTCTCTCTCAAAAAAAATAAATAAAAGAAAGATATTCTAAAATCTACCCACACAAAGAGAGCCAATAAAGTGACTAACCACCATTTATTTCCCAGGATAAAGCAAGCTTTTGATTTCAGAAAAATAGTAAAGCTTTCAATAACTGATATCAATAATTCTTATAGGCTCTATGTCAGCAATGAATCAAGAATTACAACCAGATGGTTGATAAACAGTAGGAAATCAATTGTGAACATAAAAATAAACGCTCTGTAACTGAAACATACAGTCATCATGGTCGTCAACAAACGAAACAGAAATTTATATTCCTACTATATAAAAAGTATCTTTTAAAAATTAAATTTCTCATGTCCCCCAGACATGTATAGCACACTAAAGAGATGAAACCTATAAATAGTGCACCAGTCATCATTACCACCATATGTAATTTTATTTGTAGAGTGTGCCTTCTTTCTCCATTCTTGGATGGCCCCCAAGAAGGAAATACAATCTAGGGAAAATAAGAAAATACTACAACTAAGGTAAGTAGAGAATTATTAACATAACTATGTGATTGAGTTCAGGAGGATAGGCTCCTTCTTAGGCTCTCAAGTTAAAACAAACTAAAAAGAAAAGAAGAATCTTACCAGAAATCCTATCCTGGTGTTAAGAGATGAATGAAAAAGCACTGAAAGTCAAAAGGTAGGTACAAAGTGGATGGATGTGGAGATGCTGCTGAGAAAATCATCAGTGCAGTGTGTGTTTGAATAGCCATTTACTATTCAAAGAGGATTTCTCTATTTAGAAGAAAATTGGCAACTGGTTCGATATTTACATCATGTTTCTAGCAAAGTGGATAAATATAAGAGATACTTGGTGACTGTTTGTTGAATAAATGAATGAAGGAATGAACAAACCAATAGATAGGCCAGAATGTGAAACTCTTCTTAAGGTGGAAGATTATTAGCAAAGATGGAGGCAGTAATTCCTCTCATTTCTGTAACTGTGACACTCCTCCCATGAAGATGTGGAGTTTATTTCTTCATCCCTTGAATCAGGGCTTGCCCATGTAATGTGCTTTGGCCAGTGAGGCAAAAGTCATGTAAATAGAGGCTTGAAAACCACCCTTGCTTTGGGGCTTGCTCAAAAGCAAGCAAAATTTTTGCTGCAGGGAATTTTTCTGCTCTCACATGAAGAAACTAGGACTAGCCCACTGGACGATGAGCCTCGTCCAGACAGAGAGGTCTGTCCCACTTGAGGCCTCCAGATGATCTGGTGAGTGACTGTAGCTACCTGAGTGACTCCCACTGAGACCGGCAAAGAACAATTCAGCTGAACTTCAATTACTGACTGTCTCAAATTGCTGGCACCCAAAATTGTGAGCAAATAAAATGGTGTTTTGTTTTACACCATTAAGTTTTGGGTGGTTTGTCACGCTACAATAGGTAACTGGTATTTAATTAAATAAAGTTCTTATCTTTCATTGATGACCCCAAAGCTAATGATATAGGATCAGCAGATACCTAAATGGCATTTCATTTGAGGAAGGTAACTCACCCAAGTAAGAGTTCTGGGGACCGATACCACCTGGTGGCCACATATTCTGTATAATTAGCATTATTGCCTTCTGATAGATTCCGAGCAAAACCTGTAAGATAGAAAAACCCAAAGGTGTAAATTTGAAAGAAATAATTTCATCCTGGCAAAGCATTTCAGTGCTAGTAATATTTTAAAGGAACATCAAAAGAACGTAATAACTGGTACTGAATGGGCTGTTTATTAATGGTGACTTCATTATTTTAAAAGGTTAGTATGTTCATATGTCAATTAAAATATACAGTGTATTCACTTAAAAAAAAAAAAAAAAACAACCTCTCCCCTTACCCTACAGAAGTCTATGTTTTTGAAGTATCACATGCTTCCATAAGCATTCAGAGCATACTTTTAAGTCAGCCCCCTCAATAAATGCAAATCTTAGAAACAAAATGAAGGCCGCACAAGAGCCCAAGTCAAAGCTAAAATACTTGGTCACAGATGGTCATCATATTCTGATATGTGGGACTTAACATAGTATTTGTATATCTACTGTTCCTAGTCAGTTCTAGCCATTATATAAACACCTAATTGGTGGTAATGATGGAAACTAAGCAGGCCAAAATTATTTTCATCTCCTAATATGACTGAGAAGTTTATTAGGGGTATCTAAATTACTTATAAAATCTATCATTATTTTCCCTCCAAACTCTTTCAAAAGTTTTGGGGCCAAAAACTAAGCCAGTAGGTAAACTAATTACCCACCTAACCCACCAAAAGCATTATGGATAGTCACAGAGAACCAGAACATTAACATTAGGGATAAAAATCAAGGTGTATATCAATTTTGAAAAGTAGAAAATGTTTCTTAAAATGGAACAGTAAAAAATAAAAACAACCACAGCAAAAATCAAAGACCTAACTTCAATTAATACTTCTTTGTAAGACATTTTTAAAAGAAATATTCCTATTTTTGAATGGAATTCTTCAAGCCAGACACAGGAGCTCCACATTCTGGGAAGAAAAGCAGTTCAGAAGTCATCACTGGGGATGCACAGGACACAGAGTACCACCTTCAGTGCTGACATGTGAAACTTCCTCCCCACTTAAAATTGTCTTTCCTTTAAGAAGTGAAGCCAGATCAGGAATACTCGTTTCCAATTATTAACCATCCCACTGGCATCTCTTTTGTAGTTATTACTTGTTTACAAATTTCAGTAATCTGGGGGTTTAAATGGATCACCAACCCATAGAATCATGGATGCATAGTCAAGGGTGTATGAGGTATACAAAGTGTCAGTATTTGGTGATAGTCACAATTATGGATAGGAAGCCAGAAATAGAACCAGAAAGACTCCTTTTAAATAACTGTATTTCAGTAGTTCTTTTTTATTCTCCTAAGCACTTCTTAAGATGTTTAAAATATAGCAGGACTCTTCTTTGCAATATTCCTTGTAAAGTATGAAAAAATTAAAGCTATGTATGTGTTATAGTAAAGATATTAATATTCAAATTCTTTGAAAGCACTGAGTGAAAACAGTTACACATGCTTCTAATAGCTACACAGGATAAAACTGGTCACTCACACAGTGAATTCCTAGAATGCTTCCACTTCCCATTTGTTCAATTCACCTTGGAGTTACTAATCTAACTTTTGCTTATGAAAGGAGACACAGTTTCATTTATATAGAGAGATTTATGTTATATTTATGGTTATATTTGAATATATGAAAAAATAACATTAAAAAAGTTAAGTTGTTAGTTTTCAGCATTTGGATTAGAGAAAAGAATTTTTAAAAGTGACCTATAAACACCCTAACTTATAGTTGTACAACCTTTCTGAATTATTTCAATGTAAATTTTTAATAGCACTTAATACATTTTTATACATATGGAAAACAATACACAATTTTCTATTAGGAGACAGTACAACTCAAAAGCTTCCTTATATACTCAACCAGGAACTGCAATGTTACACACCAATTACTAATCTCATTCATTCAACATTTAAAGGGAATAAATGCAAGTGTTCTAAAAATGTCTTTGACCTTTACAGGTATGTAACTACTGCATACACATGATACACATGTATTTACATAGGCATATTTTTAGTGTTTATGATTACACCTAAAATAATTTCTATCAACATTTAAAATATTTTTAAAATATTCTATTATCCTACCCAAAACAGAAGGCCATAGTGGTATTTCATACAAAATTCTTTTTCTGGAGTCATTAAGTACTGGGCTTATGAATATACACACATGCATGTACTTGCTTTGCATTCTCATTAAACAAATACTGCATTATGACTTTTCAAAGAGAGTATTCTCCCAGCAATCAACTTTCCAGTATATGACCCAGTAGAATATGCCTCTGCTAATTTAAGTCAAAACATAAAAAATACTTTTAATAGCCTTTAAAAGCTACCTATGTGTTATATTAAATTAATTCTACTTACAGGGCTCAAGTTCTTTTTAACTTACCAAAGTCACACAGTTTCAAAACATCATTGTGGCTGATTAAGAGATTTTCTGGCTTGATATCTGAAGTATAAAGATTAAGGAACAATTGTTAAAAAATGTTCCATGGGGGCGCCAGGGTGGCTCAGTCGGTTGAGCGTCCGACTTCAGCTCAGGTCATGATTTCGCAGTTGGTGGGTTCGAGCCCCGCGTTGGGTTCTGTGCTGACAGCTCAGAGCTTGGAGCCTGTTTCTGATTCTGCTGTCTCCCTCTCTCTCTGCCCCTCCCCAACTCGTGCTCTGTCTCTCTCTGTCTCAAAAATAAATAAACTATAAAAAAAATGTTCCATGTACTGCTGACTGACACTCTTAGATCACTATAACAGCAGCTAATTAGAAATAGCCAGAGTAACTTGAATAGAAAGCTGTGGCAGCGAAAAGGAGAGTAACACATTTTATGCTGGTACATAAAATTTCAATCAGTTTGTTTTAGAGAAGCATGCAGAGCACAATTTCAAAAATATTTTTCCCTTTAAATCTTAAAGGTATTAATGGAATCTCTGAAAGAAATTTAAGAATCATTGAATCTAGGCCACCATGTCTCAAGGAACTATTCTACTTTATAAAATACTAATGACATCAATTTTTGGAGATAGAATATAAAATTTTTGTAGATAGAATATATATATATATATATATATATATATATATATATATTTTTTTTTTTTTTAAGTTCATGGGGTGCCTGGGTGGCTGAGTCGCTTGAGCATCTGACTCATGATCCCAGGGTTATGGGATTGAGCCCCATGACAGGCTCTGTGCTAAGCGTGGCGCCTGCTTAAGATTCATTCTCTCTCCTCCCCCCCCACCCTTCTCCCCTGCTTGTGTGCTCTCTATTTATTAAATAAATACACTTTTAAAAAGATATCATTTCTGTTGTGATTTTCTATATAATTTCTATATTTATATCTCTCTTTAGCTTTTCTGTGTGGTTCACAATATAAATGTAATGCTGAAGCTATACTGGATGAGTCAAGAAAAAATTTCTCATTTTTTCCATGGATATTCTGAAGATGTGGTGGGAGCTGAGTAGAAATACACAGAAAATGCTATTTAATTCCTGCCTTCGGAGGCATCTCACAATTCTATTTTTTAAAGTACCAATCATTTATATCATATGGCAGAGGTGAAAATGGAGAAAGGGAAGACGGAGGAGTAAAATCTGTAGATTACAGAATCATGGTTTCTTTTTTGTTTGTTTTTTTAATTTGAGAGAACAAAAGAGAGAGGGAAAGAGAGTGGGGGAGAGGGGCAGAGGGAGAGAGAAAGAATCTTAAGCAGGCTTCATGTTCAGTGTGGAACCGAACATAGGGTTCAATTCCACAACCCCGGCATCATGACCTGAGCTGAAACCAGGAGTCAGATGCTCAACTGACTGAGCCACCCAGGTGCCCCTCAGAATCATGGTATCTACTGCTAATTCACAACCAATGATTTACTGTATACTTAACCAAATCACAGCATTACTACAGAACTGCAGCTAAATCAGTTCCTTATTAATATCGTCATATTGCAATATACACTGTTAGTAGAATCATTACTCCAGACACTAGATGTGCAGTTGGCTTGAAGACAGATCTATCTCTACCACCCACAACCTTGATAAGGTAACTGGTATGGAAGTCAAATCCAAGAGAAATATAAACTGTCTTTTTCTAGATATAATTAATAGAAGTTGGCATTCTTCACATGACCTTTAAGCTATTTTTAAAGTGAGACTATTTTTAAAGGGATATCGTTGTGTGTTTGTACAGGTAAATTAAAAGGTACAATTCATTTATTTGATAATTCAGAGACAAGAAGTAGATTCTGTAACATTTTCTGATAAACATCTTTTAGCTTCATTATTTTATCAATATGTATCCCACTATTGTAAAACTCTAGAATTCAAGAGAGATTTATCAGCAGAAGATAAATGGTGTAGAATCAAAGACAGTGCTGAACAAGTCATTTCCCTTTTATTACTATAAACCACTCACCTCACAGCAATAAAGGACAAAATAAAACAGTTTATGGAAGCATAATCATGACCTTGATGCTAGGGTGATCATGCCTACAACTTGCAATGGGCACTTTGCACTAATGGGTAGGGCAATTCAGGAGGTAAAGGTACGTACCAGAGGTTGTTGGTCTAAGAGGGAATGAGAGGTGATCGTCAATGGGGGGAGGGGAGTCAGTGACTTAGGGACCACCTTTAGCCTGATTCTGAGTGGTTTCACGTTACTTAGTCTATCAACAGGACCAAAAGGCAATGGAGAACATCCCTTTGCTCTTTTTACCCCAAGTAAGCTCCAAAGTTCCCATTTGTTGAGTTCTTTACATCCCTAGGCATTTCTAAAGTTGAGAATAGATCTGGTGATACAGAGATCTCACCATAATATCCAAATGAACTTGCGGTCTATCCTTTTGATAATTCAAAAGGAGACTTGGAAGGTAAACGATGTCTCATATCCTGTATGTTCAAAATGTATTTAATTTAAATGGAACATCAGCGCCCATGGAAATATTAAGACAGTATCATGTAAAAATACTTCACTGTTAACTTTGACGTTTTCTTAATATTTTCCATTTCCATTTATACTCACCTCTATGTACAATATCGTTCTTATGGCACCAGTGAATAGCTTTGATTAGCTGATAAATATAACTTTTAACTTTTTCAGGTGGAACTCCATTTGGCATTTCTTCCAGCAATTCAAGCATATTCTAAAAATTAAATAGGGAGCCATTAATCTCCACAAATTAGGCAGACCTATAAATCACATAGTAACAATTTAAAAAAGCATCTTGGATGACAATTCATCCAATACACAGCATGCATTTTAAAAAACCATTTTGTTTCCCATCTACAACTTTTTTCATGCAGAAGCAGGATACTCTATTAAATCAAAGCTCTCTTTTAAGAGAAATTCCATTTTTACTACTCCCCAGTGCTGCCCCAAATAAAAACCCTGGTACTTTCCACTCTCCCTAAAATGTTTCAGGCATCATTTTATTTTTTTTAATTCTTTTTAATGTTTTTATTTATTTTTGAGAGAGAGAGAGAGAGACAGCATGAGCAGGGGAGGGTCAGAGAGAGAGGGAGACACAGAATCGGAAGACAGGCTCCAGGCTCTGAGCTAGCTGTCAGCACAGAGCCTGATGTGGGGCTTGAACCCACGAACCGTGAGATCATGACCTGAGCCAAAGTCGGACGCTTAACCGACTGAGCCACCTCAGGCATCATTTTAGAACATTTTCAAGGGAAAAGCAATACAAAGTAGGGAGAAGATGCTGTAATGTATAAAGGAAGCTGGAAGCAGGCATTTTTAACACAGTGCACTGTGCATGTTTAATAGCACCTTGCAATAAAATCAAGCCTTGTAAATATTTCTGGAGGACCTGGAAAATATTCTTAAAAGAAAATGATTCCTAAGTTTTGAAGTGATCCATGCAATCAGTACAAAAATTAAGACAAGCTAGAAAATGCTGTTGAAATAAACACTGACAGACTCCCAACAAATCAATTTTCAAAACTCTCACCCTGGAGTCAGAGATCATTCTAAAACTCAGGTAAATTTTTTTTTATTAAGGAGAAACCCAACTTAACGAGTTTCACTGAATTTCCAGATTAACCACCCATTTTCCATCCCTCTGTAAAGCACATTAAGGCCCATAGCATTAGAGTTCATTGTTTGTAGACAACCATCTAGGAAAGCAGTTCTCAAAGTATGATCTGTGCATGTGTTGAGGGTGGTTACCAGATCTTACAGAAGGCCCATGAAGTCAAAACTATATTCATAGTAACACTCAGCTTTTTGGCTCTTTCACTATGTTTGCATTTATACGGACGACTCAAAGCAAGGATGGGTAAGCTGGTGGCACCCTAGCATAAATCAAGGCATTGGATTCTTCAATGCCACACTCTTGCAGTTAAAAAGGAAGACAAAAAAACCAGTTTTAGTTAAGGATGTCTTTCTTGGGGCACCTGGGTGGCTCAGGCGGTTAAACGTTCGACTCTTGATTTCGGCTCAGGTCATGATCTCACAGTTTGT
>CM053579.1:92305609-92413109 GCA_028646485.1 Cryptoprocta ferox
TTGCCTTTCTTTGATTAAGCAGTAAAAATTATTACTTGTATTAAATTTCAATTCTTGAGTACATGTCTTTTTAGGAATCTACATAATAAAATGAGGAATGCACATAAAGCACTTCTATTGCATAACAAAGCACGATGGTTGTCCTGAAGCTGAACTAGCTGCTTATTTTTGATAGAACACCATTTTTTACTTGGAAGAATGACACACAAACGTAGTTATGTTAACATGTAATGGGATTATTATTGCTATTTTTAAATGAATTGACTTTATATTGTTCAGTTTTGACTTGTAATATGATAAATATTAATAGATAAAACCCAAATAAATAGTAAGCTCTTAGGGGTTCCAAAAATGTTAACAGTGTAGTAGTCCTAGGACCAAAAAGTTAGAAAACCTGCTTGCTCTAATACAACCTCACAATTTTGTTCCCACCAGTCAAGCTGCATACAGTCAGTTCTTTATAAAACTCCCATACCTATTTGTAATAGATGCATTTCTTTTTGTACAAATATTATATAAACCAATGAAATAATGTTTTAAATAAAGAGAGTTGCTGTTTATGAGAAAGCGAATTTTAATACTTTGGAAAGACTTAATAAAGGACAGTCACTAAACATACTGCTGTCTAATCGTATGTGAGTACAGCAACTAAAAGACGCTGGCAAGGGACAGGTGGTGATGGTGATAAGGATTCTGCACTGAGATTGCTTTATAATGTTTTTAAGATTTTGCTTTGGTTTACAGAAGCTCTCACAGGCTATCATAGTTGATGCATTATGGGTATGATTTATCTAAGAAAGACTCGTCGGAACTCCAATCAGAAGATCAATGCTCGAAAGGCCCTGACCCTACCTCTAAGGAGTAGTAAATGAATATATACTGATATATTTTAAGTTAAAATGTTTGAAGTATGTATGCATCATTTTAAAACAGAATTTTTTAAATGTTTATTTATTTTTGAGAGAGAGAGAGACAGAGCATAAGTGGGAGAGGGGCAGAGAGGGAGACACAGAATCGGAAGCAGGCTCCAGGCTCTGAGATGTCTGCACAGAGCCTGACGTGGGGTTCGAACCCACGAACCACAAGATCATGACCTGAGCCAAAGGTGGACGCTTAACCAACTGAGCAACCCAGGTGCCCCCGTATACATCATCTTTTAATGATTTTCCACTTGAGTTGCCTTTTTCAATTAACCAATGCAGAGGAGCTCCCAAATGCACATGAGGAATAAGAGGGCTTTGCAATATAGAAAATAAATTGTATGTCTCATTTCATATCATGTTCTAAATCTGTCAGTGGCAGATAGGAATGTCCCTCAATAGCCATTCTTCCCCTTAGTCCACATTAATACAATTTGTAAGTCGATACACAGGTGCTCAGAATGAAGAGTACATTTCTCCTCTGCCTTGTAGCTACGGAGGCCATGAAATTAAGTCCTGGCCAATGGGATGTGATAGCTGGAGTCTGATCTTGACCTTGAGAACAAGGGCCACATCTAAAGGGTGGCGGAGTAGAAAAGGAGAAGCAATCTAGGTCTCGTACGGCTGTGGAGCCGAGTTACCCTACCAGCCCTGTACTGCCTACCTTTGTATTTGTATGTGAGGAAGAAGGAAACTTTTGTTTAAGCCACTGTAATCCTGTATCTCTTTAACAACCCACTAAGAGCATCATTTCTTTGCCCTTTTGAGACTCTTTGTTAATTGTTAGGTGCTGCTGCTGATGGGAGGTCACCTTCCACTGAAAAACCACAGGGTCAGGACAAGAACCCCAGTTCTGGGAGACACAAGACAGGAGCTCTGGTAGCAGCTCTGCCACTTACAAGTAGACAAATCTCAGACATGACAAATCGTCTGGTACACAGAGGTGATTTCCCCATGTGTTCATAGTAAATTGTTATTAATCATGAACCATCACCATGAACAGAACAGAAATAAAAAAGACAAACCAAAATAGATCTGTCAGAATTTCATTATTTGGCACTGAAAACTATAAACTGCATGATTATTCTTGACAACTAAAAAATAATATAAAGAGCATCTGATTTTTATAGCAATCATCTTTTTAATAACTTTTTATAAATATCAAATTTCAGTTTAAATTTGGTAGGGAAGAGAAACAGGCACCCTCTTACACTGTTGGTGGGAATGTAAACTGGTACAGCCGCTCTGGAAAACAGCGTGGAGGTTCCTCAAAAAAAATTCACAACAGAACTCCCCTATGACCCAGCAATAGCACTGCTAGGGATTTACCCAAGGGATACAGGAGTGCTGATGCACAGGGGCACGTGTACCCCAATGTTCATGGCAGCACTTTCAACAATAGCCAAATCATGGAAAGAGCCTAAACGTCCATCAACTGACGAATGGATCAAGAAGATATGGTTTATCTATACAATGGAATACTACATGGCAATGAGAAAGACTGAAATCTGGCCATTCATAGCAACGTGGATGGACCTCGAGGGTGTAATGCTAAGCGAAATAAGTCAGGCAGAGAAGGGCAGATACCATGTTTTCACTCATATGTGGAACAAGAGAAACTTAACAGAGGACCATAGGGGAGGGGAAGGGGAAAAAATAGTTAAGGAGAGGGAGGGAGGCAAACCACAAGAGACTCGTAAATACTAAGGACAAACTGAGGGTTGATGGGGGGGTGGGGGAGAGGGGAAAATGGGTGATGGGCATGGAGAAGGGCACTTGTTGGGATGAGCACTGGGTGTTATATGGAAACCAACTTGACAATAAACTATATTAAAAAAACATTTTTGGTAGGGAAGGTCCCTTAGGAAAATACCTAAACTGACACAGAAAAAGAAACCTTTAAGCAGATTTTGGAACAGAAACATAAAACAGTGTTTTATTTTTATTGTAAGTTTCTATATTTATTTTTGAGAGAAGGAGAGCAAGCAGGGGAGGGGCAGAGAGAAAGGGAGAGAGAGAATCCCAAGCAGGCTCTGAACTGTCAGCACAGAACCTGATGCGGAACTTGAACCCACAAACCGTGAGATCATGACCTGAGCTGAAACCAAGAGTCGGCCACTTAACCGACTGAGCCACCCAGGCATCCCTATAAAACAGTGTTTTAAAATGACAAAGAAACTTGTAATACTTTTCAAGTTTTGCTTGAATTGAAATTACTATATATATTTATTTTCATTAGAAAAATAATTTGTAGGGGCGCCTGGGTGGCTCAGTCAAGCATCTGCCTTCGGCTCAGGTCATAATCTCACAGTTCGTGGGTTCAAGCCCCGCATCAGGCTCTGTGCTGTCTGTGCAGAGCCCTCTTGTATCCTATGTCCCCCCTCTTTCTCTGCCCCTCCCCCACTCACACACACTCTCTCAAAAATAAATAAATAAAAATATATTAAAAATGTAAAAAAAAAAAAAAAGAATTTGTAAAGGCTGAATTAATTCAAAAGCCACACTCCCGGTCTGTCATTTGACAACACTGCTTTCTATTTTGTGATGGTGATGGTGGTAATGACACTGTCATTTATGACATAGAAGGCACCTGGCAAACTTAACCCTCTCCAGTCTTCATCTTCTTTAGAAAGCCTCATTTTATCAGGTAGAAATTCCTGATTTTATCATGTAGATTCCTACAAAGACATGTACTCAAGAAGTGAAATGTAATGAACGTAATAACTTTTAGCATTGTTTAGATATTAACAGGAAATCGGGAGCCACATATTTATTCATTAAGGAAACCTCTAAAAGGTCCATCTGGCTCCCGTTTATTCTACTCTTGTTAAGGTACTTATTTTTAAGTTTTGGACAATAATCAACCTCTGTAGGGCAGCTACCCTCAAAGAAATTCAAAGGCCCACATATTGATTACTGTAGCATACATTTGCCCCTAGGCCACACATCATTAAAATTGTCACTGATCGTTACCAATTAAAAAAAAAATACCAAGGCAAGTATGCAGATAATTTGAACCGTGTGTGCTTTTCTTCTTTTCTCCCATGCTTCCAATTCATTATCTGTGGCCTCATCTATCTCAAGCCTCACCTTAAGCCTCCTGGCACATCTTCTTCCCTCAAAGCCAAAGCACTGACATTTCACAAAAGGTTGCTCCATGAGCCCACTCATTCGCCACCTTAGGTCTGATGCAGGCAGCCACCCTATGCTCCCAGGCTGCCTTACACAAAGCTCTGTCATCCTGTGCCATCGCTGTCAATTTACTGGTCTCTCCCTCAGAGGCCTTGCCTAGGTTTAATTTAAATAAAGTATATCTAAAAATTACTTATTGAATCCAGAGTCTAAGATTTTAGAAGCCAAATCAATACACTGTTGAAATGTAAGATGATCTCTGTACAGTTAAAATGTACAAAATCCATCAATATATTTCAGGGCTTCTAATGATTATGGATACAAAATTCATTTTAAAGTACTGAGATTACGAGTACATTGACAAGTCATACTAGATACTAATACTTCCTTGAACAGTATCAGAAACAACCCTAAATAGAAGAATCAGGCAAACTCCATACTATCAATTAGTGACTTACTTTTTCAACATATTCAAACACCAAGTACAGTTTCCCCCTCCGACGAAAGGCTTCCTTTAGCTCCACGATGTTTTCCTGCTTGAGAGTACGAAGCATTTTAAGCTCTCGTAAAGTCGTTTCCTTGACTTCTTCATTTTCTAGAATGTAAACAATGGTGAATAAGAGTAAAATTAAGGCTTTCACATCACTGTTGAAGAAATTCTAAGAACACTGAAAACATACCAATTTTACTTTCCACTTTGAGTACTTCTGCATAAGAAGTTCAAGGATGGAAGATTAAATATCACATTTTCTTGTTGAAAAGATCAAGAATTAGCCACTTAAATAGAAGAAAAGGCTTACTTGACCGGCATGAACCTAACTTTCTCCTTATGTTTTCTTATACTCCATATTGCAAAGGGTATGTGTAAACAGAGACTTAGAGATACAACATATGAATCTACTGTCATTTTAATTCTAACACTCCCTACTGAGAAAGGAGGAGTTTAGGGGCACCTGGGTGGCCCAGTCGGTTGAGTATCTGACTGCGGCTCAGGTCATGATCTCACAGTTCGTGGGTTCGAGCCCCGCATCGGGCTCTGTGCTGACACCTCGGAGCCTGGAGCCTGCTTCGGATTCTGTGTCTCCCTCGCTCTCTGCCCCTCCCCTGCTCACACTTTGTCTCTCTCTGTCTCAAAAATAAATAAGCATTAAAAAATTAAAAAAAAAAAGAGAAAGGAGGAGTTTAAAAGGGCAAAAAGGAATCAATGGTATCAGTGTGCAAAGGAGCCTCTAGGCAGCATCTGTAGCAACTGATGTTTTTAACTCTGGCCTGAAGCTTTGGCTTAAAAGAACATTTTATTTCTCTGGCTGCATGGGAGTCACCTCAGTGAACAGAGGTCATATGCCAGGCACCCACCATGCAGCTCATAGTCAAGTTGCAGGGAATTCTAAGAGAGTCTGGTCTCTCTGAACGGCAGCTGCTATAGGTTCCTGCTGTCCTCCTGTGGCATGTCCACCTGTCCATCCCAGATGGTGTAGCTGTACTGGGATGGCAACTTATGCTGAACCAATATAGCATTCCATATGATCAACTTCACTCATGATAACCCCCACAGGCATGGAAGAAGGACAGAAGTCACATTCACTCTAATGGATGAATTGGCAGGGGAGTTAGGAAGGTAACACTTTTTTTAAATGAGTTTTTATGATACCTTTAGATTTAGCCTGGAAATTCTAACTACCATGTTTACATATATACATATATGAATGTACACACACACACACACACACACACACACAAGAATACAGGTTCATAATTCTTTTATCTGCAATTTCAAAAATCCATCTAAAAACTGAACACTTTTTCCAAGTGTATGGCAAATCTCTTCAGAGGTAAAGCTTAAACTGACATGAGACCACCTATAGTCTTTGTTTATCCCACTTAGTATGAATATTCAGATGTTTGCTTTAGAAATAGTGTCTTATTACAGGGTGCTAAAGTAGCATGCCATAACTAAAACCCTAAAGTTATGAATTCCAAAATACATTGGCCCCAAGGTTTGGAGTCAGAGTCAAAATCCTAGCTTGCGAATCCAAGTTTTATGACCCTCAGGTTCAGGTATATCTAACTTCCTTCAGGTTCAGGGAAGAAGAAAACGGGAGTTAGGGGACGAGGATGAGAAAGATTAAAATGTCTTCTAAGAAGAAATACCTCCAAAAGCAAGATACACAAGAGAAAAAAAGTCTGAATGGGGCCAAAGGGGGAGAAAAGATTCTAAATTAGGTGCCAGGAGTACTTCTCTGATTATTTTCTATCCCAGCCTATCTCCCAGCCCCCATTCAAACCGAATTTAAAGAATAAAGAGACTGTAATAAAAGCAGAGGCTTTGTAGCACAAGAGTATCTGTAATAAACAGGAACATAAAGTCAACACTCCTTTGTGAACTGGTTATACAAGTGAAATATTCTCCCTACTTCAGCAAAACAAAAAACAAAAAACTCTTGGGGAACGCAGGAGCACAGATTAGGAAAGGACACAGAAAGATATTGACTATCAGAAAGCAAGAAGTGGCAGTAGGACAGGCCCACAGTGGCATAGCAGTGAGCCAGCTCAGCCCACATCAGGTGGGGGGGGCAGGGAGGAGGACGACTGGGAACTAGGGACTCACAAGGCCCCTATGAGGGGAAAAGAGGCGGACACCATGGGGGTCACCTGGCAGTAGGGGGAATGTGATCAGGGGACTTCTCAAAGTGGCTTCAGGACTGTGGTAGGCCAGAGGTCCAGCTCTTCTGCAAACTGGGGCTGAGCCAGATAAGTGATGTTTGGTGACTTTTAGAATTGCTAAAGCCTAGGGAACACTAACAGCCTTTAGTCTTATGAGGAAGGCTAACTTGCTTCTCTGCTACCCCATCTGGGTTACTTTCAAGACTGAGACAATCAAACCAAAGTTCACCTATCCCTAAGACACAGAATGCCACACAGGTCTCAATACAAAGCAAATGATCTTCTAACAAGGAAATAATTCAACACAGACAAATATAGTGATTACTCACAACCTGGTTCCGGTCTGCTTTTCCATCCCCATTTCATATCCTTTCTCCCCCTCCCTCACATTAGTCTTTCAGTTCCCCAAATAGCCCCAACTTAATTTTTTTCAAACTTAGGGCCTTTGAATTTGTTCTCTCTGCCTAGAACTCTCATTCTACAGCCCAGCCTCCTTGCAGGGCTGGCTCCAATTTGGGATTCAGTTTGAATATCACTCCTCACAAGCTTCACCCAGATCACTAAACCAAAGCAGGCCTCCATCCCTATTATTCCTTATCACACTGCTCTGAACCTATTCTTCCGCAGACCTTCTCACCATTTTTATGTACAGATTTCTTTGCTTACCGGTTTTCTGTCTGCGTGGCCACCCCGGCTAAACCAAGAGCCCTAGGAGGACAGGCCTAAGCTCTGCTGTTCAACAATATACCCTCAACCACCTAGGACTGCACGTGGCACAAAGAAGGGATCAATAAACACTCTGACACACACACTTTCACTGATGTCACGAGGAAATCGTCACCCCTATGTGGCTAGCTCTCATTCCCTTAAGACATGGGAAGCAGCAGTATGACGGCAAACGAGACCCTTTGCCCTCTCAGTTTTGAATACAGTGCTTTCAATCTTCTCTCTAGAACGTTGAGAGGGAAGCTTTTCAGGCAGTAAGACAAACTGAATTTCTTTTTCCCTATTTACCTCTATGCCTGGTTGTCTTCTACAATATGTGATTATAAAAAAATAGAGGCTCCAGAAAACTGAAAGTACTAATAAGGGTCACGAACACATATACATTTAACCGTTCATTAACAACATCCATAAACTATGCTGGAGGTGGGTACAAAAAAATGTTGCAACTAAGTCAAAAGTGAATACAGCTGGTGTATCTTTTCTAGTCAAATGTTTGGTGAATTCTTGGCACCCGAAAAGCAACTGAAAAAAGGGAGCTTTGAATTATTAGCAACTTGTGGCAATTTCACTTTGCTAACAGATAAAGCCAACTCAGAATGGTTGAAGTAGAATGGTTTTAGAAGAAGAAATACTGGAGTAGGATTTAGGAGACCTAGAGTTTGGATCCTGTTAACTAACCAACACGGTGACCTACGACGTTTGGCAAGCTACTTTTCATTCATAAAATAACAAAATAACAAAATGGGCACCCTCCCTGTCCACTCATGCCTTAAAGAATCCCATGGCTTCTTCCAAATCTAATAATCAATAATTTCTGTCCATTAAAATCTCATTGATTATGAGCCTAAACCTCATTGAATTTTGGTGCTTCGTTATACAGACATCATTTGAATCTATACTGACTCCAAGTAAAAATGGCTAGAGAGAAAAGAGAAATGAATCTTGAAAAAGAAGTTCACAAAACCACTTTGCATGCAGGGCCAAAACCACCTCATTTGTGCTGCCTATCTTTTTTAGGAAATGACGGCTTTACTCTAATTTATGCCTGTCGTAGATATTCAAAGTTGAGGTAAGCACTTCGGCACTAAGAATGTAATGAATGGGAACAGGCAGGAAGTGGAGTTATTAATCCCCTAAGCACAAGTAAAATGCACTCTTCATTACTTGGTAGATCCTATCATTTTTGTTTTTCTAGGTACTTTTAAGTTTCCTGGCTTACCCTGTACTTTGATGAAATTGCAGCACTAAATGATCAGATGATGGGGAAAAGGAATACACTTTCCACTTACACATGCTTCTTACCTCAGAGGTTCAGAAAGTAGCCAAGCTCTTTAGTGAGGCAGTTTTTTAAAGGTTAGGCAGCCCAGCCTACTGAAATGAGCACAAAAATCCCTGCCTTCCAGCTGCAATAATCCTGTGGATTCTTTGTATAGGCTAGGCTCCTCCAGTTTACAAATGAAGAACCCAAGTCCATAAAGAATAGCTTCCTCGGGGTGAGGGAAGGGAAAGCCACACTAAGCAGAACAAAGGGACACAGGCAACATGGTGGAAGGTAGTGAGCAAGCTTTAGAGAGTGAGTCGAACACCCAGGTTCAGGTCTATACTCTGCTACTACTTAGCTGAGTGGCAAAGCAGCATGGTATGGGTAGAAGAAAAACTCAAAGATCCTGAGGCCTGCATCTTTCCCAGTTAATCACATACTGACTGCAGTATGTGATTTGGACCTTGGGTTCCTTGGCTAGAAACAGGAATTGGGCTTCTATTAGAAGATTCTGAAGGTCCTTCCAGCTCTAAGACCTGGTGCATCCATGCTGATGGACTTGGTCATCAGTTACCACTGAGGGTGTTTAGCTTAGTACAGGCAGCAAGTCTGACAATGTTACATAAATTTTTTTGACTGATGAATAAATGGCAGGGTAGAAGAAGGACATTGAGTAAGAAAAAAACAAAGAACTAACCTACTTTTAGCTTGCCAGTTAGGCAAGTTAACACACCAAGAATCAAGAAGGGAGATTCACTAAAGTAAAAGAAAAACAATTTTTAAGAAAAAATATCACAGGAGGAAAAGTAATGCAAAGTAAGTAATAAAAAGAGAAAACTCTAAAGATGAACAGAAACTCTATTGTAACTCTATTTTTAAAGAACTGTGGGCTTGGAAAAGAAACCCAGAAATAGCTGTAACCTACTTTATGAAATCATAAACCTGACACTCTTGTGTAGCCAAAGAGGCCCCCCAAAAATGGACCTTTAAACAGGTACAATGGGAGAGGAAAAAAAGCCAGCCCATCCGTGTACAAATTCATCAGGGTACCGCAAGGGTTGTCCTGACTGAAGAAGGAATACCAACAAGAGGGCGATTAACAGGGCCGGGGGGGGGGGGGTTGAATAGCACTGCCGCTATTATATATACCAAAAAAGATGAATTCAGCAAAGACTGGGTAGAGCACAATGGAAATTTATTAAATTATGAAAGGTGCAAGTGTTCATCAAATCCTAGAAGAACCCCTTGAAGCTTGAAAGAGATCCATTTTGGACATTAAAAGAAAGTCTGGTGAAATCATGACTAGCTAGAACGTTCAAGCTTAGTTAATTGAATTCTCTGTTTAACCCAAGGTGGGAAAGTCTGTTTCAAAGCCTCTCTTACAGAGAAATCAGGTTCTTGAATTTAAGGACCAAAGACTATGAACTATTGTTTTATACCATTATACAAAAATGTGACCAGAGTTTCCTCAATCCAGAGATCAGGATAGAGCTTTCTAATGTCTGGGTAACAATAAGGATGAAATAAATTGGAGGAAAGAATGGATGACCAATTACACATTTTCTCATGTTTAAAAAGAATAAGTAGGGGCGCCTGGGTGGCTCAGTTGGTTAAGCGTCCGACTTCAGCTCAGGTCATGGTCTCACGGTTTGTGAGTTCGAGCCCCACGTCGGGCTCTGTGCTGACTGCTCAGAGCCTGGAGCCTCCTTCAGATTCTGTGTTTCCCCCTCTCTCTGCCCCTCCCATGCTCATGCTATGTCTCTCTCTGTCTCTCAATAATAAATAAAAATGTTAAAAAAATAAAAATAAACAAAAATTTAAAAAATTTTAAAAAATAAATAAAAAGAATAAATATATCCATTCCAAGAGAAAAGAATATTTATCTACAGAAAAATAAACACCAGGATATGAAATGCAAGCCATTTTTTGATATAAAAGCAGAGATTCAACCTAAATTCCATCTTAACTGTGGATGGCTACACAGCTTCCTGAGAATCAGCCTCCTTGCCATGTATCAAGGCCCAGTGACAAGTAGGGAGGATCCCTCCTCACCCCATCACCTGTACTTTTAGGAAGACTGAAAAGTCCTAAGAAGCAAAAGATGTTGTCATGCCAGAAGATCCAAATATATGTCAAAAATAAATCCTAGATCACAGGACCTCCTCAAGGATAAACAGACATTTTTAACTCATTCATTCAAATATATCTAGTCCAAGTCACTGCATTTAATAAACTGAGGATGGCAGACATTGGTACATGTGTGTGAATGAGAATGATGGTCCAACAGTGACAGATTATCATTTGAACATCAAATTTCACTGTACAGAATTGGAGTTATAGGAAGGGTAGATGAATTAGGCTAAATTTATCATTATACATAGTCCAAAAAGTATCTTTTAACTAAATAATCTCTAGTACCTTTTTAGTCTGGGGTCATTTTTCTCTTCTCAGAAAACCCAAATACTGAATAGAACTAATTCTTTGAAGACTTCTGGTTGGTTAGGTGTTTATAGTTGTTTATCTGTGGGAACTTACATTAAAAGACAAACTCATAATACTATCATTCAGGGTATCATTAAGAATTCATTATCTGAAACTCCACATTTATGATGATGTATAAAGAAGCAAAAGCCATCAAAACAAAAAAATATTAACTAACGAAGTGATCTGAGATAAAAGTGTCATCACTTACACAGTACTCCTTTTTAACATGAGGTTTTAATCCCTACCCAGTATGTCAGCCTTTCAAGGAGATTCATAGACAAAAGACATGGATAAATGATGGATAGAGTTCTAACAGCTAACAACTAGAGAGTAAAATACTGACAAGGATGTAGTCAGAAAGACGGGGACATAAAAAATAGAGAGAAAACTGACAAAGCTTTTTGTATGTTTTTTTAATGAGCCTCTTTTTATTATTATGAAAGTCACTCACTGTCCTAGCCTACAATTTTACTGCAAAAATTGCCCCTCCCTCAAAAAAGTCAACACTGGATTTTTTCTTTTCTAAGAAATAGCTATTATAATCTAAATTGTATTAACTATAAGATGAAGTAATCTTATTTTTAGAATTTTTGTTCCATTTTCTCAACTTAAAGTCCCAATCTAACCTTTTATTTACATTAAAGGTTAGTTCCCATTTTAGGTAGTGATCTATTATCCTGGGATAACAAGGACAGCTTGAACAAAATACTGGTCTACCTTATGTAGTTTCAAAAACATTCTATACAAATTTGTTGATATATTTATGAATTTAACAAGAAAATAGGGCATAATCATAATCTTTTAAAGCTAACAGAAGGTAATATATACTCATAAAATATCCCTTGAAATCATCAATATGAGAATACTGCATTAGCTTGAATGCAAGTCAGACCAAGTTCAGATCCTATTTCAGTGTAACAATGTTTTTACAGGATTATTTCAGGATCTTCACAAAGATTTTTAAACATTGGGATTAGAAGACTCATATAATATCAACAGAATATTTTCAGAGTAACTAATAAAAAAAGATTAATGAGACCTATATGACAATAAGGATATTATGATGAAACTCTATTTTTTATTAGAATTTTCCTGATCGAAATTTAAGGTGATAAAATGGTTCAGAATTAAGCCGTTTACGCAGGCGTTGAATGGACATTCTCATCTGTACTAAACTATCTATATACACTTCACATTCCAAAAGGATTGTTCACCACACACATTCCATTAATCAAGATTCTACTCAAGCAGTGGGGCGCCTGGGTGGCTCAGTCAGTTACAAGTCCAACTCCTGGTTTCGGCTCAGGTCAAGATCTCACAGTTTCTAAGTTCAAGCCCCGCCTTGGGCTCTGTGCTGACAGTGCAAAGCCTGCTTGGGATTTGTCTCTCTCTCTGCCCTTCCCGGCTCGCTCACTCGTGCTCACTCTCTCTCTCTCAAAGCAAACATTTTAAAAAAAAAAAGAGGCTCTTGCCTCCATGTAAAAAAAAAAAAATTCTACTCAGGCAGGAGGGAAAGGGTTAAGACAGAAAAGAGCGTATGAGATCTCCCAGGAAGAGCTGGAAACAGCAGAAAAGTGTGCCTAGAATAGAACTGGAACTAAAAAGTTATGAATAATTGCATGTCTTCAGATTCTATCACAGTAATGTTTAGGAAGTACCCCCTAGAAGTATATACGGGCGTACCTACAAAGGTGTCCATCTGCAAGGCGGATGGGTGATAAGGCTGCAGGACTGTGAGGTATGATAACTGACAATGGTCTAGCAGCGATGAGGCTAGAAGGGATTCATTCATGCTTTGTCAGTGCAGAGAAATAAGGGCTGATCAAACGTTTCCTGTAATATCTACACTACTCATACATTCTCAGGGTACCACAGCTAGAAGCAATGGCTCTTGCCTCAAAATTAAACAAATTCATTCAGGCACTGACTGCTTTCTACTCTGTTTTACTGCTATTTGTTTACAGGTCTTAATTTTACTAAGCTTCTTGAAATCACCCACACCTGATTTACCTTCAGGGCTTTTACAGCACCGGGCTCAGTGCTCAATACATTTAAACAGAGGTCATTGATTACCACTCTGAAGATATCATCACACAGGTACCAAATACATTGTTTAACTGAAGCTAAGAAATGGTATGCACAGAACAGAGATTGTGAAAAATATGGCAGTTTTTTTTAAAGCAATCTAGGCATACATGGCCTAGATTGTACTGCTTTTCAAAAACTTCATGACAATTATTATTTTTGGTGGTAACCGATGCCTGACGATGTGCCTTACAAGATGAATGCACAGCCAGAAGTCTTTACATGAAGGCAAAGGTTATGCTTTGATCTACTGTTGTAACCACTCTTTTTAGTAGATCACCATTTGTCTCCCGGCCACCTGTGGTTAGCCCAAAGCCACTGCTCAAAGAGCTCGTTTCCAATGGTCTCAGAGTGGACTGGCCTGGGGCTATTGCTTCCTGTTAGACTACAGGTATATCCTTTGAAGTGGGGTTCCCCCCCCCTTAGAACAAGCTAAAAGCATTCTTTATTGCATTCTCTTTAAGCCTGGCAAGACAATGGCTGCTAAGGTTTGCCCAGATGATGTTCGTGTGCTCCACATAACCAGCATATCAGAGTTGGGATACATCAAGTACCACTGAATCTACCCCTGGACTTTGTTAGTGAGCCCTTTTCATTATTTAATGTTTGCTAAGTGTCTAAAGTATGGGTGATGAAACTGTTCACAAATATAGAGGCTAACAGTACATAGTCAATGTGTGCTGATGAAGGTAGGCTATAACTGCTATTGTCATACTTCCAATTAGATATGAAAGTTAATGCCATGCTAGTGCCTCTTACTCTGGAGCACTATTTTCCACAAGGCAGGTTATGATTCAGTGGTAAAGTTGGTGCTATCTGATGCCACAAATAGGCATTTATGTGAATTTTTATGAGCAGGAAAGAACAGAAAATGAAGAACCTCCCATTAGTAAAATAGTTTTTATGACACTTTTACTTCAGTTATACATAGGACATTATGTATGTGGATACTGGATTAGGATGTAAAAAAAATATTTCTGTGGGTCTCTGTAGGAAAAAAATTGGCAAAATGGTGCCTAGAGCTTCTGAAAGACCATGCAGGTCTTCATGGTAAGTTTTTCTACTTGGCTATCTTTAGATGGCCAATAATCTAGATTTAAAACCTAATGAACTACTGAAATGTTTTATTTATTTATATTTTATACATTATTTTTTTAGTGCTTTATTTAAAATTTTCTTGCCCAGCATAGGGTAATTTTTTTGTTTCTTTATTTTTTAAAGTTTATTTATTTATTTTGAGAGAGATAGCACATATGCATGTGCATGCAAGCTGGGGAGGGTCAGAGAGAGAGGGTGAGAGAATCCCTAGCAGGCTCTGTGATGTCAGTGCAGAGCCCCAACATAGGGCTTGATCCCACGAACTGTGAGATCATGACCTGAGCTGAAATCAAGAGTCAGACACTTAAACAACTGAGCCATCCAGGTGTCCCAGCATCTGAAATGGTCTGGATGTGTGACCAAGGACTCTAACTATGGTATTTTTTCTTGAAAAGCTTTTATTCTTCCAATGAGTTATTTTAAATACAAAATCACTTTCTTGGTACCATCTGCAAAACACTTATCCTTGTATTTCTAACTGTCTAGGAACCAAAAATCATAGTAATCCATACCAAAGCCCTTCATACAGCTCTTGCTACTTGTGTGAACTCACAAAAATTATTTCAAATCAGTTTTCTCATTTTAATAATATTTACTAATAGCATAAATATCATCCCTTCTACCTAGCATTTGAAGCAAGATTTCCAATGCTGACTGTACCTTAAAATACACGATAAATTTTCTAATATCATGAGATTTGATTTACACAGAAGGAGCTAAATGTTTCAAAGCAAAGCATGATAATAAATATGCTATATTCACTTTCTGAGATGCAGGTGTTAAAATTTCAGGAACATAGTCTCATCAGCTAGATCCCATCTCTTCTACATTCTATTCACAAGGACTAAATACGAAAAGAAAAAAAAGATATGCACACACACACACACACACACACACACACATATATATATATATACCTTCACTGTCCTTGAATTTCTTGATGGCCACAATTTCATGTGTTTCCTGCAAAGGAAAAAAGAGGCAGAAAGTCATTCCGCAGTGTTTTTGAAACTGGGAATCCCAATGGTGTGGGGGTATATTCGGAGACTGAGCAGCAAGAAACCAGGGAGTAAAAAAATAGATCCTCTTCTTTCCCAGCCCCTCATTTCCTGGTTCCAAAATTCTCTAAGCACCTGCAGACATTGTCAGAGAAGGGAAAAATAAAGGGAGAGAGAAGGGAACCAAGAGCAGAGACGGTAATAGACCATGAATAAACCAGAAGTGTTAATGTCTGGATGCTACAAAAAAGTGCCAGGATGACTGATATAATATTTACCATCATCTGTAGTTCCTTCTGAAACTCAGGGACACATTTCAATTAGGCTTCTATAGCAGAGAAAAGGCTTCTACAATACTTGGTAGTTGCTGGTAACAGACTTCCCCTTCTAAGTCTCTGCCCTTCACTTTACTTTTCCTAATAAGCCTACTTCACCAGTCCTTCCCCTACTGATAGTCATTTCAAACCCAAAGAGAGACAAACATCTACTGCCAAATACCAATTGTTACCCCCACTCTTGCCTTTATTTTGTTCTCCTGAATAGAAGTGGGTTGTGAGCAAAAGCCCACTTTAAACGGAAACATTGCAAAAAAAAATTTTTTTTTGTCTTTTTTGGTTGGAGAAAAAAATAAGGGCTGGAAAGGAAATGAAAATGCTCAAAGCTAAGTACCACGAGGTTAAATAACTCATGTCTAATTCTGGTCTATAAAACGAATAAAAAAGCTTTTGGCAAAATAATATATAGATTCTTCAAAGTCAATATGTTACATAGAAAGAAAGGTCTTCTGAATGACTCAGCTCTGCTCTTTTATACTCTAAGTGGGTATACTTTCAGATCTGTAGGAGCAAATCTTTTAATAAAAGATTGTCACTGCATTAAAACAAAGCCTTTAAAAATGCATGCAATAGCAGGCAATCACCAACAAGGTACAAATCATTAACTTATTAAAAATAAACACTTTTTATTTTAGTTCTTTACAAAAGCAGAGGAAAGCAGGAGGAAGAAAGAAAAGTGACCTTTTCTGTTTCTCATCTGCCCCTTGAAATGAGAAGAAAATAATACCAACTTTCATATTTGTTATAGGAAAAAAATTCATCTGAAAGTGCTTTGGGTATTGCAGAAAAAAGATTAAGAGCATTCCATTTTTGTTGCTAATGGAACATAGAATTGTAGAGTATACACAGCTTCTGGGATACAGTTTCTTTGTACTCAGCCTTCCAGATACTTTCTGATATTGGAACTTTCTCATTATTAGGAAGGAAGAACTGCAAATTCAAAGTCACGTGGAGGGTGATCAGCTAGAATATTAGTACAGGTAGTACCAGGTAACTATTCTAGGTATGCTACTCCCTCTTAACGCACTGATGTCATTTTCTTACCCTGCTCCTTTTCGAAAGGCTCTAGCCAGCAACCTACGTATGGCATAAGAGAAAGAATAAGCCCTATCAGGAAACTCCGCTCCCAGCACAAAGAAAGACGCAGCACTACACGCATTCAGGAAGAAAGTAAAACTGCTCGCTTTCAGTGCAGAGTTCTTCCATGTCATGCTTCATCCTATACTGCACTCTAACTGGAGACCCATAGGCATCTTTTCATTGCATCCTAAGTATTACTTTTGTCTGATTTTATAAAAGGTCTTACTTAGTTCAAATTTGCACATGATAGGACTACAAATTTAAATTTACAACAAACTTATTTACATAACCTTGAAGAAAGAAATGCATTAATTTCTGGCATCTCATAAATAGATTCATTGTATAAAACAGTTATCCTTTCACCAATACCATGGAAATCCTCTCTCAACTCTCTCTCTCCCCCCATCTCCTCTCACTCACTCAATACAGTTTATATATTTACTTAAAGAATGAAGCCAGAGATGGAAGTTTTCTACATAAAATCACCTCAATGTTTGGTGGAAACTTACATGCACTTAAGAGCAGAAGGTGCTAGAAAGAATTTAACATTTCACTTTTATTCAAACTGCTTATAAAAATAATGCAAACTCATTACAGAAAACATAAAATATAAAAGGCATAACCCTTGCTAGTATTTTGGTTTGCTTTCTTCTAGTAAATTTTTCTCAAATTGGAAGAGTAATATTGTATATGGTGTTACATGTTGCTTTTATTTCACTTGATACTGCATGAGGTACATTTTAACCTGTCATTGAATAATTTTTAAAACCATCATTTATAATGTATGGTTATTTAACTGATTGGTCAATAAACATACTTCAACATCTGCTTATTTTTTTTAATGGAGTAAATTCTGCAAGTGATATAACTGGGTCAAATGGTATGAACATTAAAGGCTCCTGATACTGCCAAACTGATATCCAAAAATATATTATTTTGCAGATCCTTTCAACAGTATATAAGAACACCCACTCTACAACCATACAGTAAATACAGTCATTGAAAAAAGTCTTTAGACCTCAGTGAGGTCACAGAAGTTTCCTTCTATCAACTTCAATCAACTGGTAAGTGAAAAAAGGTCTACTAAGGTTAATATTTTTCTTGTTGATTCATGGATGTGAACCTGTTGCCAAATTTTGTTACAAATATTTTCCCCAGACTAATGTGATCACTGAATTATTTAGGGCTTGGTTGTTGTTGAATACAACTTATTATTACATGGTCACATTTATTGATATATGCCTTATGTCCACTACTTTTGTGTTCAAAGTCCTTACTTAGCCTGAGTATGGTTAATATTCATTCAGTTATGTTTCAATATTCTAATGATTTTCTTTCCTTAAGTCTTTATCCACCTGTAATTTATTTTAATGTATAACATAGTGAGGGAATCTATATTTAATATAATTCTAAATAATGAATCAATTTTCCCAATACTCTTTACCATGAATTTTTAGTTCTTTGTTGTATCCTAGCATGCTTACATATATGCTCCAGATTTTCTTTCAGAGTTTTCTAGTATAGTCTACACTAGTGATCTGTTGATTCTTATATCAGAACCAATTTAAATTGCTATGACCTGAAACTGTTTTAAATTAATCTGGGATTATAGACCCTGGTTCTTCTTTTACCATTTTGTTAAATTTATTTTTGAGAATAGGTTTTGGCTGTTGTATTTAACTTGTAATTATACACACATAAGCTATTGTATGTAATCTAACTCTTTACATATTTTATTAGCTTCAATCTTTACCTCCAGTCATTTTCTACTATGGTTTTCACATTTGTTTAGAGCTCAATTTCCATGAAGATTCTGCTCAGTGTGCATCTTTGAGTGGCTTTCTGAGGAAAGTAATGACATACATCGAAGTCCTCACACACGAATGGGAACTTGGAAGGCACAGAATTCCTAGGAAGGCAACCTTACGTTCTCCCACATCTTTGGGGGCCCAATAAAATTGTATGCACTGCAAAGCCCTGGAAAGTGCCATTCACATCATAGACATTGTAGGTTTATGTTTATTAAAGCAACTTCCCAGCACATAGTAACAAAAAGTCTATAACAAAATCCATGTACTTCTTCTTTTCTATATATTTTATTCTTCCAAGAAGAAGAATATTTAAGTCTGAGGCCAATTTGATTTTTGTTTTAACACAGATAACTATTTCTGCCTAGATCCTGTTAGAACTTTTCCTTGGAATACAAATTTTAAATTATGAAAATATGTCTAGAAGAGAGTATGTGGGGGTGTTTTGAACTAATATTACCTGGAAATCAATAAACTTAGAAAAGTTTTCTTCTAGCAACCTTAAATGTTGTTTCTACATCTATTTTCCTAATATTTTTCACTAGAAATCTTGTAACTTTTAGGTTGGCTCTTTCATAACTGCCTTGTATGTTTTATTCACTACTGCATAAGTGTCTAGAATAGCAGGCACATAGTAGGTTCAATAATATTTCATGAATATTTCACGGGTAAATTAATCAAAACTGTTGCATCAATTTTGTTCTTCTAACTTTCTCCATTTTTCATTTATCATCTTATTTCCGCTGACTTTGACATTGGCAATTTTTGCCTTGTTTCAGCTTGTTCTCACCAAAGAGGTCCTATCCTTCTTTCTGGCTCTGCTTTATGAGTGTTCATCTGCTTGTTCCAAACAATCTTTTTTAGAACTATGTGCTGCTTCTAAATCTTCAGAGCAGTGTTCTCTTTATCTGCCCCTATCTTTTCATAAGGTACACCTCCCTGCTCTTTTAAGATGGGAAGAGATTCACTAGGCCTGGCATCTGGCAACCAAAAGGCTAGCTGGGTTTTTCAGCCACCCAAGCTTCAAAACCCCAACTGATGCACCCGAGCCCAATTTCAAAACCTGGGTTCCCAGCAAACACTCCTCTCGTTGTGTTGGCTGCTGTGAGGCTGGATCACCTGCGCAGGGCTGTCAGAGTAAGCTGTTCGCTGGACCCACACTTCCTAGCACATCCTGCTCCCTCTACACTCACCACACCTTGCCATGGGAGTCTGTGAATCCTACAACGCAACTTGCTGCCTCCAACCCTTCTCTGCTTCATGTCATACTGTATTTGGGGTGCTTAGTTGCTGGAAAACTCTGGCAATAGAGGTGCTGAGGTAGGCTAGTTGGGAGACAGAGAACTCCAGCTCCCTCAGGGTCAATAGACAGTTACCACCTTTAGATGGCTGCCCGTTTCCAGCTCCAGTGGGCATGGGTGCTGCCCAAAAGTAGCATGGGCCCTACAGCCTTTTGACAGTTTGCCCTAATCTGGTTCAGAAAGTAGAATAAGGAGCATGATGTTCAAGGCTGTGTTTTTCAATCCATCTCCCTGGACTTTTCCAACAATCAATTTTTAGTTTCTTAATTTACACAAATTTTATGAGTTTTTGGTTTTAAGTCTCTTCATGGGTATGTAATGGAGACGTAAGAGGAGATACACCAAGTTTTATTACTTGTACTACCACTACCCTGAGATGCTACACATCATATAGATGTAGACAAAGAAGAAAAATATATGAAAAATGGCTCTGGAAGACTGTGTTTTAAATTCAATTTATTCACAAAAGCATGCCATTGCCCCCACAACGTCTGCAACAGAATGTCACCAGCTGTAGTCAGCATGATAGGCATAATTTGCTACTTGTTTCAGTATCTCGCTTTGTTTAAACAAGGAGTTAGTTAAAAGCTGACATTTTGAACAACAAACTAAAGATGTGATAAAATATATAAGTAAGCTATTAATGGTAATTCCATACCTCACCCTTAATGTTGTCTCAAAATTGCAATTATATTACTCTGGAATGCAAAAAGATAGAGGTTCCTGAATTGTACTGCTATCTCCACGTGTGAACAAGCTATATCAAGGCATTTAACATTTACCAAAATAAATTTCCTCAGCTGAAAAAAATTTAGAAAGAGAATGAAAAATAAATTTTATGAGTAGTAAAAAATAGAAAAATATCCAGAGGGCCTGTATTTCTTTCAGCATTCCCAAGATCTCCACCCTACAAAAATCATGCCTCAATCACTTGAACCACCATCATGAACACAGAGACTTGTAACCCAAACTTACTCCTGCTAGTGACTATCTAAGGTTCCCTAGTTATTGGTTTATGGCCACAATCGACTGTTCCCTAAGATGTTGGCAAAACATGGGGCACCTGGGTGGCTCAGTCAGTTGGGCATCTGACTTCGGCTCAGGTCATGATCTCGTGGTCTGTGGGTTTGAGCCCCACATCAGGCTCTGAGCTGACAGCTCAGAACCTGGAGCCTGCTTCGGATTCTATGTCTCCCTCTCTCTCTGCCCCTCCCCCACTCATGCTCTGTCTCTCTCTCTCTCTCTTTCTCTCTCAAAAATAAATAAAAACATTAAAAAAAAGATGTTGGCATTAATCATAAAATTTACTAAGTTGTTTAAAATATAGTTATATAACTTGATTTCATTATGCTTTAGAATACTGAATTCTCTAAATTGGTAATATACTTTATAAGGAAGTATCAGGAATCTTTTTTTTTTTTTTCATTTTATTTATTTGAGAGAGGGGGGAGGGAGAACGGGGGAGAGGAGCAGAGGGAGGGAGAGAGAGAATATCAAGCAGACTCCATGCTCAGCATGGAGCCCTAGGTAGGGTTCAATCCCAGGACCCTGAGGTCATGACCTGAGCCTAAATCAAGAATCAGGCACTCAACCCACTGAGTCACCTAGGTGTCCCAGAAATCATTGTTTTAAATGTTTTGCTCTGTAATTTAAAATACCCAACATGCATTATAAAAGAGAATGGAAAAAAAATAGTGATTCCATTTTACTATTCATGGATTCCCCAAAGGTTATACTCTACAATTTATTTTGTAATTAATTACTCCCTGAGACTGCCATTCCTTGGGAGAAATTCTTTATTTCTTCATCCAAATAGCAGGAAATATAACTTGACACTTAAGTATTTTAAAATAATTCACATTTTGTATGCAAATATCCCAAATGTCCTAAGTGCTTTTACACACTGAAATGCTCTTCCTTCAACAGAAGCAAAACCCTACAGACATTGTTACTGTATAGACCAATATAGTACCTGAAAAAGCAAGCTTTATTTTAGACTATTTAAGTATTTTTGTGTCAGGCCCTGTGCTAAGTGCTTCCCATGTATTATTTAATTCTCAAATGATACTCTGAAGAGGATCTTACCATCATGCTCATTTTATCGATGGGGATATACTGAGCTGTGGGGTGGGGATCGAATATAATTTGACACACAATGTTACGTTAGTTTCACGAGTACAAGATAGTGATTCAACACTGAGTTTCAATGAGGTTCTAAATTGTACCCCAAGATCATACAGCTGAGAAGTAATAGAGCTAAGGCTTTAAACTCAAGAAGTCTGATTCTGGAGGCCACTTCTCATCCATGGTCATGCTATACCACCTTTGCAAGCCATATATGTTAACTTTTGGTGCTAAAAAGGATATATGCTGAAACATTCATACCTCCACACTGGGGAGACATCATTATTTCTCATCTGTGTTTTTCTCGAAACTATGTGCTATCACCAATAAAAATCTTCTAATAGTTTCCTAATGTCTGCTATATTTTTATCTTTATTCTCTTATTTCATAGAAACCTTCTAAAATAACTTAAATTATTAATTTTTACATTATGAGCAAAACTATAAAATAGGAGTATTTTCAAGCACAGGATACATTCCATGGCAGGTAGATACAATAACATGTTTGCCAAGTACCACAGAAATACAAATTATTAACCAGGATACACAATGATAAAAACTAGACTGCTTTCCAAGTAATCTCTTTTCTTGTATTATTTATTACCTATAAACTACCATAGTTTGCCAATATTAAAAGTTAGATCAACTACTAAATTGAAGTACTTCAGACCATATCAGGAAGGAAAACAATCTATAGCAAAGAAGAAGAGCATTTCAGTCAGTCAACTAAGAACAGTCTATTGGGCCCTGCTTTATATGAGGTTTTATGTGACATCTTAGGTTTGACATAAGTAAATGAAACGTCTCACATACACAGAAGCTTATATGCTGGTGTATAATAATGTATGGCAGTAAAGTAATGTTTATGACAATAGTTTAAAAGTACAACAAATGTTATATGATAAGCCGCAGGAGTTCAAAGCAGATTGATCATTTAAATATACAGAAAACAGGTCAGATTTAAGTCGATAATATGTATTTGCTTCTGATCACTCTCTCTTGCTGAAATGTAAAACATCATACATATGCCTCCATTCATTCCCATTCCTTCTCTCCCTAGAGGTAACTTCTATCCTGAAATTGTTATGTAGCACTCCCATGCATGTTTTTATTTTTTCCTAACTTTTTTTTAACATTTATTCATTTTTGAGAGACAGAGACAGAATGTGAGCAGAGGAGGGGCACAGAGAGAGGGAGACAGAATCTGAAGCAGGCTCCAGGCTCTGAGCTGTCAGCACAGAGCCCGACGCTGGGCTCAAACTCATGGACCTCGAGATCCTGACCTGAGCCGAGGTTGGACACTCAACTGACTGAACCACCCAGGCATCCCTCGTGCATGTTTTTATTATCACAAATGGATTTACCCATAAGCAATTTTACTGTTTTGAACATTGAAAATCATGTAAGTGGCATGTTACTGTGAGCATCTTTTAGCAACAGCTTTTTGTTTTTTACCACAACATTGTGTTTCTGAGATTTAAACATAAACCTAGTTCAGTGGCACTCAGCTGGGGACAAGTGTGCCCCTCACCTTGCCTGGGCATCTGGCAATGTCTAGAGACCCTTTTGGTTATCACAATGGGGTAGGGTAGGAGGCCACTGGCATCTACTGGGGAGAGCCTGGGCTGCTGCCGAACATCCTACAGCACACAGGCCGGCCCCATGACACAGTACCATTTGTTTTAGTTTATTCACTTAAACTGTTTGTGGTGTTTCACTGTGAACACCCCCCCCCCCCTTAAAGAGAGATTGACCACTTTTTGAGGAGATCAAGTAAAGCTTTTAAAAAGAATAATATACTGTGAAAAGAAATTTTAAGTGAAAATGAGATGATTAAAAGACTAATTCTTCAAAAACTAGTAATGAGGTTACTTTTACTGTTATAGTAACTTTTGTAATATGGCCCCATTTAAATGTTATATGGTGAGATATACCAAAAGATACATGAAAATATATTATTTACTTTTTTGTGAAAAATTCAGTGATGCTTTTCAATTGGACAAAAACAATTTAGCAGTCACACAAAGTCTACACCAATAACTAGCAAAACTGTTACAAAGGTTCACATTATGGGGATACTGTCACAGGAAATACTGCTGTAAATTCTAAGCTGTCCATGATTTGTGTGCTAAGAGTACTTCACAGAAACGCTTATATTTTAAAAAGCATTACAAAGAAAACTCATAATGAATTTACTTCATGCCTAGCCTCTAAAAAGAGGACTATCTCATGCAAATATTAATACATTATCAAGAACACAAGAGAGCAAGCAGCCAAAAAAGGAAGATGTGGGAAGTGGACTCTTAAGACTCACATAGAAAACAACTGCCTTCAAGCCAAGTCAGTAATAAAATTCCTCTGTAACAAAATCTAGTTTCTCATTTATTTCCATAAAAAATTATTTCCATCAAATCCTTTCTACCCCCCTCTGGGCTGGATATGCCCTCCATAAATCTTTATTGAGATGTAAGAGAACAGTAAATGAAGTATAAAATATCGAGACAGAATGCCTAACCACTCCCTCTTTTCCTGGTCCTGGCTCCTGTCCCTATAGCTCAGTGAACAGATAAATATCTAGCTAGATATTTAGGGTCACTCTTGATATCTCCCTTGTCTACAACCCCAAGTCCACCCAAGTGCTGATGGATTTTGCCTCCTAAATCTTTTTCAAATCAGTCCACAGTTCTGCTCTACCCGACTCCCATTCCAATCCAAGCCCTTCTCATTCCCACGTAGAGTACTATCCAGCCCTCTAACCCTTCTATTATGTCTGCCACTGGGAGAGCCAGGTGACTATTTGGAAATGGAAATCTGTTTTCACTCCGCCATTCCCCTTAAAACTCTAGCAAAACTCCCTTGCCCTTAAAGACTATGTCAAAGCCCCTTCACAGAACCAGCAAGGCCCATCCGAGGACCATTCCGGGAATGCTCTCCAGCCTCCTCTCCCTAGGTCGCCCTTGCTTGGTGAGCGACGGCCATCATCACCAAGACCTCCCCTACTATAGTTCCCTTTGCTCCTAAAAGCTTTGCCCTCCCCTGCCCACTCAACCCTAAATGACCTCTCCCTCAGACCTTGGCACAATTCCTCACTTCCTCAGGGGAGCCTTCTCACAGCCTTGTGACTAAGTCTAAAGCCCCATATGTTCTCTTAGCAAACATCTCTTCATAATTTTTATTAAAGTGACACCTTCATATATCTTATGACCACTTGGATAAAGGTATGACTCTACCACTGGACTGCAAGCATGTGGGTGAAAAATAATGTATGACTGGTCCAAAAGTGTACAGTGTACTGAACAAGACAGGAAGATCCAGTGTAAATGTCTCACTGTACATACAGTAGCACCAATTCAAAATTTACATCCTGCTGGCCCAGGTCATCCTTCTTTTTGGACATAATTTACTAATCTCACCATAGCCTAAGAGAGAAATATCTTTTCCTAACATAATTAAAAAAAAAGATATTCTTTGATCTACAAGGACTTTTTTCAAAGTTAATAAAACACGAGAACACAGAATACAAAGAAACACATTTAAGTTTTTTAAAGAACAGTATATCCCTACGAGACATTAAGATAGAACTGTTTGTTTCTTTCTTTAAAAAGTTTCAAAAAATGAAGATAATGAAACATAAGACTCTTTAAAATTTCATCTGGCCCTCTCCAGAAGCCCCTTAGTAGGCAGGAATTTGAATAAGCTCCTGAAGTTTGGAAGGAATTACAGTATCTTGATTAAAAACCTATTTTGCTATTTGCTACCCTAGTCTCCTACAAATCCTAAATATGCACTGCAGAGCTGATACTGCTCTTTCTGTTAAAAACCTCTTCTTTAGCATTACTATATAAAATGGTTGCAGTTACAAGGTTGCCAATATTTATCAAGTTATATAAGAAGGCTTACTAAATTAAAAAATTAGTACTTATTATTTCTCCACCTGAAAAAATAAAATAAAGATTGATATCCTTCCTTCACCATCACCTCTACTCCATGATAAAACTAGTGAGATTTCCTCTAGCCTGGAAAAACATAGTACAAAAACAGAGATGTCACATAACTATTAATATCTAACATTTGTGTGAAATGAAGCATTCCCATGACAGAAACAGTCACAGATCTGAGAAATGGCCAACGTGTTGCTTATGGTCCTGTTTAGTAATGTGGTCACCAAATCCTTAGTGGAAACATGCTACAAACATCCAGCCATTTTGTATTAGTGGTGCTTTGGCAAAATCAAAGAAAAGGGGTAAAGCCTGGGCCCATGTGAAACAGAAAGAAAGGAAGAGCCTCTAGAGGTGAGATAAAAGACCATGAGCCTTGTGGAAAGAGAAAATCAAAGAGAGAGGCTCTCCTGTAAATGTAAGCCACATTCTTAAGGAGGCCACTGGAATTCCTACAATAAAGTCTTCAACCATTGTTATTCAAACATTAAAAATGAACATATTCTGTAATAGTGTGAGACTTGGAGCCACCTAAATGGGCCAACATTTGGGTGCCATAAATATAAGAATAAAAACCGTAAAAGCCCACAAACATTTAGTTGATAAATACAAACAAATCCACATATCCAGAAAGGCTTTGTAATTACATCTAATAAGACCCAGCATCACTGTTAGTGGATCAATATCAACCTGGACATTGGGTAATATCAAAGGATGTAACCATGATGAACTAGAGGAAACTAGTTCTATAGAACTGTACACTTAAAATAGGTACATCTTGTTGTATATAAGAAGGTACATGCTTATATGTAAAATACCTCAATAAAGTTGATTTAAAATGAATTATTTAAAAATAATTCATCTCATAGTTATAGACCAATATGAATTTGCTACCCTATATTAATATTATAGGTTAGATAATATAAAGTTCAAAAAATAAAATACAGTTAGTAAGTTGAAAAATTAGGCATCCAAAGAACAATTTTCACTAACCTCTATGGCAGAGCAAATAGTAACGCTTTTCACTTGAAAGGGAGAGACTTTCAAAACAATTTAGCTCCCTATTTATAGATCATACAAAATTTGAGATATACTTGATTTTCATATAACCCTTTCAGACATTATAGACAGATGCTCTAAAATCACTTTGTCTACACCACACTCAGACTGTAGTTGTATCTGCAAATGAAAGGTAATTTCCAAGAGTACATGGTAATGATGCCTGGCAGACAGCATTTCAGTTTAGTAATATTAACTATCATGTCCATACCACAGCTGGTGTGCAACTGTGTTAGAATTTTACTTCATTTTGTCCTTATTTTATAACAATAAGTAGATAAAATGAGAAAATGAAAAACTCACTTCTAGTGATCAATTGAGACAGAGTATTAATTAGGCATGCCAAATGCAGGTAATCTACATCCTCAATCAGATAATCATCAACTTAATCAGATAATCATTGACTTAAGCTGTGCTCGATAGTGAACAAAGAGTACAAAATTTAACTTTGGAAATATATCCTCAAAGACTAGATCTAAGATGTGCCAAGAAATTGTAGCTTTTTAATTTTCTATAACTTTTAACCTTTCTTTACTAGCTCTGACCTTGATTTAATTTGTATTCTATGATACCTCAGTCTTTTCTGGCTTATAGTCTCTTTCAAGTAAATGCTCAGTTTCCCCCTCAGATTTTCTCCCTGTTTCTACCAAGATGGCAGATGGGTATGGAAGTGGGTGGGGTTGCAGAATTTCAATGTGGTAAGGGAAGGGTTCTCAGACAAATACACAGAGCCCCTTGTACTGTCCCCTGAGACTCCGGTCTCCAGAACAAGGTTCCTTATAGCCCTGGACCCCAGACACTGGCCTGATACTGCTGTTGGACCCCACGGGGACTGTGGACTCAGGTATGTGCTCTTGGCTTATAGCCCGGGTGTCTGGCCTGGTTGTTTGGCTCCTTGGTAGCTTTAACTGGTGGTGAAGACATCCAGACTCCTCAATCTCATTTATACCCACAACCTGGCTATCAACTATAGTGTTGTCAGCTTGCCCCTCAACACAGCACCCCCACTGACAGGTTCATTGGCTTTCTTTTTTCTTTTTTTTTTTTTTTTATAGTTTATTGTCAAGTTCACTGGCTTTCAACCCAGCTCCCTGGAGTGTGCAGTAACTTGGAGATTCCTTAGAAGCCAATCACAAGGTGAAGGACACCCAGGAATCCTCTCTCCACCTAACCACCGCATGCCACATTTTACTCTGCTCTTGCTGCTTCCATTGTGATGGGGCAACTTTGCAGTTCCTCAGTTCCAAGAGGAGAATGCGGCATAAGCTTCCTTCACTTTTGGCTTTGCCTAACTCAACCTACTGTCTCCCTAAATCCAGAATTTCAGTTCCTTGAGGTAATGGGGGCCAGGGGGAGAAAGTCAAGATTTGCCTGCCCTAACTCTGCCTGTTCTGTTCACATCCCTTGGCACCCAGAAGTGGACTGCCCAGCATTTCTCTTTTAAGTCTCACAGTAATTTCCCCTACACAGAGGCATTCACCCTCCTCTCTCACCTGGAACCAGGATAGAAGAAAAAGTCAGGAGAAAAAAACCAATTTATTGACCAAAGATACACCACGGGTATTCCAGAAATATTACCCCTGTTAAATACATAAATAATCAGATACAGTGACAGGACCAAAAAACAAAAAAAAAAAAGGTTTAAAATTAAATGGACTGATGATCAACATAAAAAACTTATGGTCCAAATGACAACAAAAATGAAGACAAACAGTTTGCTACAGATTCCTTTATTGAAGGAAGGCATGACTGTGCCTAACTTTCTCAGGGCTCATTTTTTCCAGGAAATTATGTAGATACTATTGAAGTCAGCATACTTAGGTTTTGCAGACATTAGCAGGTAAACAATGTATAGAATGCTAACAATAGCAGCACTACTATAGAGGCAATTTGCTCACTGCTTCCTCGAAGTGCTAATAAAAATCAGACCCATGAGTATATGCTCACATCTTCTGCTCAAGTTAGAAACAGTACTGCTAAAATGATTGTAAAACCACTGCTTAAGAATGTCTGATTTTTGAGGCACCTGGATGGCTCAGCTGTTAAGCGTCCAACTTCAGCTTAGGTCATGATCGCACAGTTCGTGGGTTCGAGCCCCACGTCAGGCTCTGTGTGACAGCTTAGAGCCTGAAGCCTGCTTCAAATTCTGTCTCCCTTTCTCACTCTGCCCCTCCCCTGCTCACACTCTTTCTCTGTCTCTCTCCCAAAAATAAACAAACATAAAAAAACATAAAAATAAAATTTTCTGATTCTAGGGGTCTCTGGCTGGCTCAGTCAGTAGAGCCTGTGACTCTTGATCTCAGGGGTTGTGAGTTTGAGCCCCACATTGGGTGTGGAGCCTACTTAAAATTAAAAGTATATATATCCAAAAAAAAAAAAGAATGCCTCATTCTATTTTGCTTTTATTCATCAATAAGCTGATGAATCATACATGTATATATAAAACATAAAATCTAAAATTCTTGATTTTGGACCCTACTTTGACATTTTCCTATAAAGAAAAATGAGAGTACTGAAAACTGGTAAAGAAAGCCAAAACATGATTTTTTCCAATTCATGAGAAATATGCCTGGGTTTTAGGACAGAAACATGCTTAAAGAAACTCCAAAGTCTGGGGTGCCTGGGTGGCTCAGTTGGTTAAGCGTCGGGCTCTTGACTTCAGCTCAGGTCATGATCTCTCATGGTTTGTGAGTTCAAGCCCTGCATTGGGCTCCGTGCTGGCAGTGTGGGACATGCTTGGGATTCTCTCTCTCCCCCCCCCGCCACCATGCTCTCTTTATCTCTTAAAATAAACAAATAAACTTAAAAAAAAGGAAACTCCAAAGTTCAAAAGCAACAGAAATTATGTTCTGTATAACATCTTTAGGTTCCTAAGGCATAAGGTCCTTCAGTTTACTATAATGTGGCCAAATGGCCAAAATGTGAAAGACTGATAGGGAGAGCAAGAGAAACTTAGAACCTCTCTATTCAAACAAGTGACCTGGATTACCTCTAGGGATCCTGTGATCATACATTCTGATAGATATGGTCACATATATGCAGACAAATATGGTACAACTAAAATCTGAAACAAGTTCCAAGTCACTGCTTTTTGCTATAACCATATCCATGTAGAAAACTGAAAATTACATTCAACTTAGGTAGCAAGTTTTTCTTTTCTTAAAAACTTACCTTCCAAGTATCTAGTTAAGTTAGTTAAAACTTGTTTTATCTTTTATGCATTGTGGAGAAAACTAGAAAACACCACATTCACTTTCTCTTACCATGGAAAGAGATGAGTATCAAACATAAAACAACAGCCTAAATATTTTTGAAAGAACTAAGTCTGGTTTGCCTTTATAGACAAGTACTCAGCACTGTATCTTACAAAGAACAGGTGTATAACAAAAATGTCCGTAGCAGTGAACTGAACCACCTTGTTGTACAGGCATGGTACTCTTTACCACCATCACATAAGGAAGCTGGACCTGCCACCTTGAGTGCTAAAGCAAAAGAGGAGAGGACAAAAATCCCAAAAGTGACCATGCCTTTGAAATAACTGTGGAAAAGAAGTCTCAAGCTGTTCACTTTTTTGAGAGAATTAGCCAAGAAACACTATATAACCTGAAGAAAATTCTTGTGTGGCTAGTCATTTGATGCCAAGAATATCACTCAAGCATTCTGGTTGAAATCCTCTTCTAGTAATATTCTCCAAGACCTCAATGAGGTCATCAGTTTGCACATAATAGATATTTCAAACATACTCTGCTGTCAATCCCCAGATTGAGGAAAAGAAAGATGCATACCATGCAGCCTGGCAGCTTTCCAAGGTTTCCAGTATAAAGTTTTAATTCCATGCTTCATCTCCTTAACTTCAAAAACACCAAAAACCAAAAACAAACAAAACGCCCCCGGCTCCTGTCACAGCTAATTATTTGCAATTTCTCAAGTGAACCTTCACAATACTTGCTTACACTCTGCCTCTAGCATTCATCCTTTCTTCATTGATTCATTTATTCAATCAACAGATATTTTCCAAGCTCCTACCAGGTAACAGGTACTGTGCTAAGCAAAACAGGGCAATTCAACAGAATATTTATTTGGGTAAGGAAGTACCCATGGAGGTGACTTTTTTTCTTTTTTTAGCCGCTACTTAAATCACAAGAAGCCAACCCTGCTAATTCTAGTCAATTCTTTTTTTTTTTTTTCCTTTAAAACTCTCCTTTGAGAAGCCCTTCAAGATCCCCCAGCTTGTTTTGTGGTCCCTAGCACTACAAGCTCTTACCACAGCTGCACCGGAATCTGGGATATGCCATTCAACCTCGCTTCTCACCTCAGACTGTAATTAAGATCCACAAGCCTTCGCGTTCACATAACTCTATGCCCCTAAGACCTAGTAGAAAGACACTACAGAAGGGTAGGCTAAATGAGTTAGGCACTTTAGCTGCTGTAAGTACCTTTTAAGGATCTTACAGGGACCAAGAAGAAATGAAGCAATGGACACACAGAGAATAGAGATATGTAAGTTTTAACTAAAAACATCACAGAAAATAAAGACTGAAATATTATCTTGTTAAAAAGACCAACCACCCGAGTTTTGAAATGAATGACGTTTTTGTTTCTTGACATTTTCAGTCCCTGACAGCCTATGAACTCTTCAAGGGCAGAGACCACATCTCTGTGGTCATATGGTCAGAGATGAGGTCTCTGAAGCATGTCCTAAGCCTTCTCCCAATGGGCTCTCCACAATCACGCATCATGCCCTTTTTGTTCTTTATCCCAAACATCCAGCAGGACTCACCACAGCAGGTATTTTAACAAATGTCTGCTTAATGAATTACTTCTAAGTTTTCTGTGGCTTCTCTTGAGCTAGAACTAACAAAGATCCCTTTATATATCAACTAAGAATATATTTAAATGGCACTGATGATAAATCAATATGAATTTGAAAGATATTTGATTCAGGTAAGTCACAGAGTGGTTATGTGCCTGTGGAAATTTATGCATCGACAACATGAAAAATGCAAATTAATGAATTAAGAGAAATTACACATTATTCTCTAACATGACAGAAATTTTATATTCAACACTGTGGTTATAAGGAATAGAATAAGCTGTTAGATTATACTATGTGGTACATAGAATATGTATGTGAATGAAACCGGATTCCATATTTAAACGAATGAGAAAATTTAAATTTTCACTGAAAAATCAGGAAAACCCGACTACATTTTAAGTGCTTTACAATAAGCCTCTAAAGTAGAATTTAAATCTAATGGCATGGATAACATTAATATGATGACTTGTGAATTACATCCTTCTAGTTATTCTACTAACTGCATTTGAACAAAAAGGCACCTAAGGCAACAGAAAAACATCATAAATATATAAATAAATGTGACAAATAATAGATATATATAATAAAATATAATCCGGCTAAATTTTCTCTTAAATTCTGAACAGCTGAAAAAAATGCAGAGCTCTCTAACAAAATCATTATTTCCTACTGTCTGAAACAAACTAAAAAAACCTGATTATTAGAGGACTATACTCCAAACAGTTTAAAATATAAGATATGTACTGGTTACTTTTCATACTCTCGTTGCCAGATCTATCTTTGTGATTTCATAAGAAAATAAAATGTGTTTCCAAAAAGGGGTCACACATCCACAAGAAGGTTAAGAATTTCAGATCTACAGCCAAACTGCCTGGATTTAAATCATGGCTCTACCACCCACTAGGTGAGTGACCTTTGGCAAGTTACTTAACTTCTCGGTGCCTCAATTTCCTTTTCTGAAAATTGTGTCTAATAATGTCACTTATTCCTGAGGTTGCTATTAGGATTGATAAAGAAGATACAAGTAAAATGCTCAGAATACAACACGAGCTAAATGTTACTAATGTTACAATCATCAGGGAGAAAGTTCAAAATGCTCTACTTCGGGCATTCCCAAATCACCAAAGCAATTTTCCAGAGGAACTCAGAGAGCATGGGGTTTGTCCCTGGGGCCGAGGGAGGGGGTGCCTTCTCTTGTACCTAGGGAGAACTAATGGTCCTTATTATTATAAAGCCCAGACTCACAAAGGCAGTGGAGTTGAACTTCCCATCCAATAGGCTAATGTCAAAGAGAGCCGATGTCCCTCCAGGACTGAGAGGGTCACAGGGCTGGGACTTCTGCATGAGGCAGAGGGGTGTCCAGGACTTCGGACAGTGGTGGTACTTGGAGAGATTCCCCCAGTCTGATCATGATCCACGACAGCCTGGAGAGCTGGGGCCAAGGGAACAATGCCCACTGGACACGGTAATGCCTGGCAAAAGGTTTAATGGTAACCCGAGTAATACAATGGTAACCATGAAAACAACAAGGCACTTAAGGGTTGGGCCCCTTCCCCATTTGCTTGGTACATCATAAACCAAAGGCAGCTTGTATCAGCCAATAGGAAACAAAGGAGCTTCAATAATACCACAGGCCACGTGGTGAGGAGCTAGATTTCTTTCCCTCTCTAAAATAAAGGATTGTGTTTTCTACCTGAGTGTCATGAAGCAAAATAAAATCTATTTCACAGGTCTTTGAACTCTGCAAAATGGCGAGGTGTTCGAAGGTAAGGATGACGTCTCAGTACCATCTATATATTCCCCAGGGCCAATCACAGTGCCTGACACATGGTAAATTTCAAGGACAAACTGATGTTAATCATATAAATGGGTGTTTGCAGAATTTTCACACACATGTGGAGACTTCTAGTTTTGGTAAAGATGGAGTAGCCCCATTTCCTCCAAGTCCTTCCTCTTAAATCTAAAAATCCCTGTATATTACACACAATCAAGCACAGGAAGGCAAGTTGGAAAAGAGAAGGCTGACTGCCTCGGGACTTTGGGACTTGAGGAATGTTGCAGAAGGAATTCCCTGGGTTTCCCCCACTGTCTCCTATGTATCCCCAACAGAGTGCTACAGAAGCCTCCAACCTAGAACTGACAAGAGGCGAATATAAAAACATGCCAAGAAAAGTCTGCTCTTAACAGCCAAAAGAGCAGGAAAAGGATGGGCTAATAGAAACTCTTTTGGGCAATACTACCCCTACTCCAGGCAAATATAAATGGAAAAACTGCACTACCATCCCACTAAGGTTTCAGTGGGGCTGAGCAGGCAGCAGGGCTCCAACTCCCTAACTCCCCACCTGGTGCTGTCCCTGAGCAGGGAGCTCATCTCCCATTCTCTGCCTGGCAGAAGCAGGCACAGCTCCCGTTGCCCATCGTGTCACATTGGCAAGTCCGGTCAGGGGCTGATCCTCCATCTCCCTCCAGGCAGAAGCAGCCAGCAGTACTCTGGCCCTTCTGCCACAGTGGTGCCTGAAGGACAGAGCACAGGCAGTAAGGGCAGTGCAAAGCACTGGTCCACTTTCTCTGGGAAGGTCAGCAGGGCCAAGTGAGGAGGTAAACATCCATGCACCATTCTGCAAGGAGGCAGTGGGAGTAAGAGCAACACCTCCTCTGTAGAGGTAGGGGCGATGGGGGATGGGCACGCAGGAAGCTGCACCTACCCAGCCATCATGCTACCTACCGCTCAACAGGGGGGCTGCCTGCTGAACAAAAATAAAATAAAATAAAATAAAAAGAATCCAGAGTCTCATAATATCCAAACTGTCCAGGATACAATAAAAAAAATTCATATCCTACCAAGGACCATGAAAGTCACAACTTGAATGAGAAAAGACAAGAGACATCACCACAGAAATGAATCAGACTGGAATTATCTGATGAGGATTTTAAAGCAACCCTAATAAAACTACTTCAACAAGCAACACAGAAAAGCCCATGGGCACAGATTTTAAAATAGCCCCAACAAAAGCCTGCTTCTCCAGGTAAAGGACCAGGCAAGGAGCAGCCTTGGCAAGACAAAACTTTTAGACAATAACCATCCACTCTACTCCAGCCAGATGAAAACGTGGCTCCATTCACACCAGTAAGGGCGGAATGGAGAGCATGTCCAACCCCCTGCCAGGGTATTGTCCGTGGAGGCCACTTAAGAAGCCAAACTCCCACTCACACCAGCAACAAGGAGCCCCTCCCCAGTGGGTATCAACGGAGGCAGAATGAGCAGACTAAGCTACCATCCCCATCTGTGCCCATCACCTTACCAGAGCTGTCGTAAAAGACCAGATAGAAGATTAAGTAAGATACAGAGTCTAATGACATAATAACCAAAATGTCCAGGTTTCTATAGAAAACCAGTCACCATACTAAGAACTAGGAAAGCCTCAACATGAATGAGAAAAGACTATCAAGAGATGCTAACGCAGAGATGGCAGAATTATCTGACAAGGATTTCAAAATAGACATCATACGGGGCGCCTGGGTGGCTCAGTCGGTTAAGCGTCTGACTTCGGCTCAGGTTCTGATCTCACAGTCTGTGAGTTCAAGCCCCACGTCAGGTACTGTGCTGACCGCTCAGAGCCTGGAGCCTGCTTCAGATTCTGTGTCTCCTCTCTTCTGTGCCCCCTCCACTGCTCATACTCTGTCTCTGTCTCAAAAATAAACAAACATTAAAAAAAATTTTAAATAAATAAATAGACATCATACAAAGAGAAACTCTCAAAGAAAATTTTAATTTCTAAGAACTTAATGAAAAAAGCCTTAAACCAAAACATGTGGTATAGCTAAAGTAGTACTAACAGCGAAATTTATAGCACTAAATGCACACATTAGAAAAGAGGAAAGGTCTCAAATCAATAATCTAAATTCTTACCTCAATATGAGCAAAAGAAATAAGCCCAAAACAAGAGGGAAGGAAACATTAAAGGTAAAAGCAGAAATCAGTGAAATTTCAAACAGGAAAATAATAAAGAGAATTAAAAAAAATTTTTTTTTATTTAAAAGGCAAAATCACTGAAGCAAAAACTGGTCCCGCTAAAACATTAATAAAATTGATAAACTTCTAGCAACACTGATAAAGGGAAGATAAAAAATTATCAACATCAGGAACAAAACAGGAGAGAGATCCCTAGAATCCTATGGCCGTTACCACGAACTTCACACTCCTAAATTTGACAACTTAGAAAGAATGGGCCAATTCCTGGTAAACCACAAACTATCAAACTTAACCAAGATGAAATAAACAATTCAAACTGTTATATAATTATTCAATAATTGAATTTGTAATTTTATTTTTTTTAATGCTTATTTGGTGAGAGAGAGAGAGCGCGAGCGAGAGCATGCGGAGAAGGGGCAGAGAGAGAGGGGGAAAGAGAGAATCCCAAGCAGGCTTCCCACTGTCAGCGCAGAGCCTGACATAGGGCTCGATCTCACAAACCATGAAATCATGACCTAAGCCAAAATCAAGAGTCAGCTGCCTAACCGACTGAGCCATCCAGGTGCCCTTGAAATTGTAATTTTAGGGGCACCTGGGTGGTTCAGTTGGTTAAGCGTCTGACTTCAGCTCAGATCATTATCTCACAGTGTGTGAGTTCCAGCCCCGCTTCAGGCTCTGTGCTGACAGATCAGAGCTTGGAGCCTGCTTCAGATTCTGTGTCTCCTCCTCTCTCTGCCCCTCCCATGCTCATGCTCTGTCTCTCTCTGTTTCTCAATAATTAATAAATGTTAAAAAATTAAAAAAAAAGAAATTGTAATTTTAAAGTTTCTAGTAAAAGAAATCTTCAGGCTCAGATGGGTTCACTAGAGAATTCTACCAGACATTTAAAGGACAATTAACATCAATTTTACACAATCTCTTCCAGAAATTAGAGGAAGAAGAAACACTTCCCAACTCATTTTATGAGGCTACTAATACAATGATATCAAAACCTGACAAAAACAGCACAGAAAAATCCAGAAATTATAGATCAGTATCTCTTAGGAACTCATGCACAAAAATCCTCAAGCAAATATTAGCAAATCAAATCCAGTGATGCACAGAAAGAACTGTGCACGGTGACCAGTTGGATTTATTCTACATATGCAAGGCTGATTCAGCATCTGAAAGCCATGTCAACAGGATAGGGGCACCCAGGTGGCTCAGTCGAGCGTCTGACTCTGGATTTCAGGTCAGGTCATGATCCCAGGGTCACTGGATCGAGCCCCATGTTGGGGTCCGTGCTGAGTGTGGTGCCTGCTTAAGATTCTCTCTCTCATTCTCTCTCTCTTCCCATCTCCCCCACTCACGCAGTCTCTCTCTCAAAAAAAAAAAAAAAAACAACAACAACAGAGGAATGTAAGATATCTCCTCAGTACTTAAAAGAAAACAATGTCAACAGAAGAAAAATCATATGACCATAAGAACTTGACAAAATCAAACACCCACTTATGATTAAAAGAAAAAAACCTCTGGCAAACTAGGAATAGAAGGTAAGTTCCTCAACTTTATAAATACCATCCACAAAACCCTATAGCTAACATCATATTTAACGATGAAAGACTGAATGCTTTTTCCTTAAGATGGGAAACATGAAAAGAATGTCTGCTCTCATCACTGCCACTGAAAAGTGTTCAAAGTTCTAATCAGAGTAATAAGCCAATAAAAAGAAATAAAAAACATACAGATTGTAACAGGAATAAAACTGACATTATCTGTAAATGACACGACCACCTACATTAAAAAATTCCAAGAATCCACCAAAACCTCCTAGAACTAAGTTTAGGAAGATTGTAGACTATAAGATTAACAAACAAAAATCAATCACATTTCTATATGCAAATGACAGAAATGGGAGACAGAAATTGAAAGCAAAATACCATTTACAATTATTCCAAGGAAATGAAATAGTCAGATATAAACTTAATGAAATATGTACAGGATCTGCATTCTGAAAATTACAAAATGTTCGTGAAAAAAAACCCTAAAGAAACCCTAAGTAAATTGAGAAACATACTGTACTCAGGTATTAGAAAACTCAACAAGATGTCAATTTACTGAATTTGATAATATAGGTTTAATGCAACTGCTATCAAAAATCCCAGCAAGTGTTGTGTAGATACAGGCAAATTTATTCTAAAATGAAAATGGAAAGGCACTTGACCTGGAATAGCTAAAGAAATTTTGAAAAAGCAGAATAAAAATGAGAGGAATCACCATACCGGATCTTAAGGCTTACTACAGAGCTACAGAATGGTAATCAAGACAGTGTGATACTGACCAAAGGATAAACACACAGATCAATAGGGCCACGCAAATACAACTAACTGATTTTTCCCTGCAAAAGTAATTCACTGGAGGAAGGAGAGACTTTTCCATAAATGATGGTGCTATAGCAATTGGACATCCATAGCATCCCTTCCCCACAAAAAAGAGAAAAAGAGAGAGAGACAGACAGACAAAAAGAAAATGCCTCAACCTAAAATCTCACAAATTATACAAAAATGAACTCAAAACAGATCATGAACTTTAATGCAAGATCATGGACTTCTTACATTTACTTATATGTAAATCTATAAAACTTCTAGAAACAAGAAAATCTTTACAATATAGGACTAGACCAAAAGTTCTTAGACTTACCACCAAAGACACAATCCATAAAAGGAAAAACTGACAAATGACCTTATCAAAATTAAAATAATTTGCTCTGTGAAAGACCTTATTAAGTGATGAAAAGACAAGCTACAAGCAGGGAGAAAATATTTTTAAACATATCCAACAAATGATTTTAATCCATTATATATATATATATATATTTAACTCCTTAAACTCAATAGTAATAAAATAAAGAATCCAATTAGAAAATGGACAGAAGGCACAGATATCTCACTGAAGAGGATACACAGATCCCAAATAAGCACATGAAAAGATATTCAACATTATTAGCCACAAGAGAAACGTAAATTTAAACTACCACGAGATCACCTACATACCTATTAGAATGGCTAAAATAAAAAACAGTGATAATACCAAATGCTAGTGAGCATGTAGAGAAACGAGATCACTGACACATTGCTGATGGGAATGTAAACCACTCTGAGAAAATAATATGCCAGTTTCTTACAAAAGTATATATTCAGTTACAAATCAGCAGTTATACTCTTGGGCATTCATCCTGGGGAAATGAAAACTTTTGTTCACAAAAAACCCTGTACACAAGTTCATGCAGCTTTATCTGTAATAGCCAAAACCTGGAAACAACCTAAAGGTCCTTCAACCTTTAAACAGTGGTACCTCCATTCTATGGACTACTACTCAGCAATAAAAAAGGACAAACTATTGATTCACACAAAAACTTGGATGGGTCTCAAGAGAGTTATGCTGGGTGAAAAAAGCCAATCTCGAAAGGTTATACACTGTTATTAGTCCATTTAAACAGTATTCTTGAAATGAAAAAATTAGAGAGATGAACAGACTAGTGGTTGCGAGGAGTTAGGGAGAGGGGAATGGAGGGGTGCAGTTGTGGCTATAAACAGCACAAGGGATCCTTATGATAAAACTGTTCTATATCTTGACTGTGGTGGTCACATGAATCTACACAAGTGATAAGAACTATACATATGCATGTGTACGCACACACACAAATATGAGTGCACGTAAAACTGGTGAAATCTGAATAAGGTCAATGGATTATATCAATATCAGTTTTCTGGTTATGATATTTACTATAATTATGCAAGAGGTTACTACTGGGAGAAATTAGCTGAAGTATATATGGAATCTATTGTTGCTTATCATTTCATGTGAATCTGTAATTATCTCAAGATAAAAATGTTAACAAAAACAGGGTGCCGGAGTGGCTCAGTTAAGTGTCAGACTCCTGATTTCAGCTCAGGTCATGATCTTGCAGTTCATGAGTTTGAGTCTTGTCAGGCTCCATGCTGACAGGGTGGAACCTGCCTGGGGTTCTCTCTCTCCCTCTCTCTCTGCCCTTCCCCCACTCATGCTCATATTCTCTCTCTCTCTCTCTCTCTCTCTCTCTCAAAATAAACAAACTTAAAAAAAATTTTTCTTGGGGTGCCTGGGTGGCTCAGTCGGTTAAGTGTCTGACTTCAGCTCAGGTCATGATCTCACAGTTCATGCGCTGGAGCCCTGCATCAGGCTCTGTGCTGACAGCTGGGAGCCTGGAGCCTGCTTCCTGCCTCGAATTCTGTCTCCTTCTCTCTCTGCCTTTCCCCTGCTCGTGCTCTGTCTCTCTCTCTCTCTCAAAAATAAACATTAGAAAAAAATTTTTTTTCTTAACAAAATCAAGCAAGCAATATGTGAAAATCAATGTGAAACGAAGTGAGCATGGCAATGTCCAATCCAAGGTTTCAGGGGTTTTCCAGTGCCCCACAGAAACACACATCTCATTAGTAAATAACTGTGCTTATTCCTCACGAAACCGTTTGTGAGAAGGAAATCTGAACAATTCTTCAATGAACCAAGAGACTGGGTTTTACAAATGAGACAGTTTAAACTGTCAGAGCAAGATGCCATTCATTGGAAGGTTTACCATTTCAGTTGTCCCTATCTTCCTCCTTCAATGCCCTGTGGGGTAAGAATAAGCTTCTGATAAAGAGTAGATCAATTAATGGGGTGCCTGGGTGGCTCAGTCAGTTAAGTGTCCGACTTCAGCTCAGGTCATGATCTCACAGTTTGTGAGTTCGAGCCCCACGTCAGGCTCTGTGCTGACAGCTCAGAGCCTGGAACCTGCTTCCGATTCTGTGTTTCCCTCTCTCTCTGTGCCCCTCCCCCACTCACACTCTGTACCTCTCTCTCAAAAATAAATAAACATAAAAAAAAAAGAGTAGATCAGTTAAAAGAAAAAAAAGAAGCAACATTTTTTTTGCACATCCAAGTAGTGGGTGTATCTCTGATAGTACTACATATAATTAAAGAGGCTAATACTAAAACCTTCTGTAATGGAATCACTGCATTTCCATTTCTAATACTCTGTAGTAGATTTTGCTTAGATTAAGGTATACTGAATGAAGAGTTCAAAAGACTAGGAAAGATGAATGCAGCCAGAAACTCTCAGAGGCAGACATGCAGGTGGCTCTCTTAAAACTTTATTAAATAAAGAACATTTTCTAGAATATATGATGGACTAGGTCTACATTTGCACTTAATAAAGCTAAACACAACAGTAGTCTAATGTGAAATATTAAACTATTTAGTGTACAAAACTGGTGAGGTAGCTGTCGTGAAAGAACAAAGTATGAAGCTCAGCATTTTCACCAACCATCTGGTCAGTTTTAGAAAAGGCATTTGAAGAAACATTTCTTTAGTGTACATTTCCAACACATTAGTTACATGGGTAATAATCAAATCTCTTTCAACCTTTCTTGCATTCCAAATCTCAGTACCAAAATCAAAAACGCCGGCCACCCCAAAAGACTGCCCGCCGAACTCATAACAGAATACAGGTTCTAAAATAATGCTTATTATGTAGGTTTTATTAAGTAGAACAAAGCCAAGAACTATCAGTTACTGAAAAATTCATGTAAGAACATTTAACAGTCCAGCTTTATGTGTTCCTTTTAAGTTTTTCACATTACTGAGTGCTGTTCACAGGACTAAAAATGTATCATTCAAGTATCAATGATTACATTTCAGAAAAAGGGCATCATTCCTGACATCTTTCTACAAAAGAAAAAAATCATAGTGAATAGAACCAGTATCCCTAATAGAATAAACTGGGTGAAGGGGGGGCATCTGGGTGGGAGAGGGAGGAGTGCTTCACTTTCACAGTAAGAATTATGTAATGTAAACATCATATGGCCCACACCAGAAAATCTGTAAGAAAGGCTCAAATTTGAACACTGCATTATTTTAAAATCCATGTTCATGAGTTTATACTATGTCTGTTTGTACCAACACATCACAAATATCTATCACTCTTTCATATACACTGAACCATTCTCGGGGAATATGGGAGAGAAAAAGTCCTTCCTTATGTACCACCTGATGCAACCTTTATTTAGAATGTAAATTCTTCGAGTCGACCATTTTAAATACCAAGATGTTCCTCTAATTAACCCCTTCCCCTCTCTCCCCTCCTATCCCAGATACCCCAAAAGAACCCTTTATGTCTGCTAAGCCTCGTGACTGACATTATTGAGTACTACTTCCAGTGGAACAAAAGTACACTCTCCACTGTACCTTTACTTTAACAATTGAGCAAAATCATAATGCTTTCAAGCATGTGGCTAGATCTCTAGGTCATTAAGGCTATGGCTGGCATGCCTGCTCTGCTGGCTTTGCAGAATGGCTGCTGTCTACAATGGCTACTGTCTAGTAGCTGGGTTCTTTTTCCCCCCCTCAGAATCTGCTTATCATCAAGGAAATGAAAAGTCTGTATGTGCGAGTTAGAGGTGGTGCTTCCTGCCTGCCCCATTAAACCTTGCTATGCACTCTATTTAGCATGGTTTTGTTTATTTCCTTGTTTGCTATAACTGTGGCAGAAAGAACTGCTTTGTTTCCAGGAACCAGCTTGTCCATGGGAAGGGACGTGGCAGACACAGGAAAAACTAATGAACAGTCTTTGGAGAGACCCGGCAGACCAGATGTATCATAGTAAGACTCACTCTCTAAATCCTTCACACGGTCCTTGACTCTGTTGATGAAGACACAGAATAGCTCGACAATGTTCAAAGCAAGAGACACCAAAGACACCACCAGCATGAAGAGAATGAAGATACTTTTCTCTGTGGGACGAGAAAGGAAGCAGTCCACTTGATGCGGGCAGGGGTCTTGTTTGCAAGTGTATACCGCATTCAGACTGAATCCATAGATGTACCACTGGATCAGCAGGAAGGCCACCTCGAAAAGAGACTTGAAGAAGATGCTGATGGTATAGATTCGCAGCAAGCCCCTTCTCATTTTCACCTTAGAGGGTTCTTCAGTGCTGAACTTGAACTTCTTGATTCCGATTCCAATTTCCTCCACGGTGACATCATTGGTTTGAACAACTCTGAGTTCCTCCCCTTTCTTTTTCAAATTGTGTTCCTTGAGCAGCATGTAGAATACATGCACTAGGTACGAGAGTGAGGGGACAGACACAAATATGATCTGCAGGACCCAGAAGCGCACATGAGAGATCGGGAAGGACTTATCATAACAGACATTTTCACAACCAGGCTGCCGAGTATTACAACGAAAGGCAAACTGCTCATCATCCCAGGCTGACTCAACTGCTGTCCCGAGGAGCAGGATTCGGAAAATGAAAAGGATGGAGAGCCATTCCTTCCCTCCAGGGTTGGAGTAAGTTTGAACCTGGTCGAGGAGCCCTAAGGCACTCCAGTCACTCATGCTGCCTGTTCGCTGTTCTTTCGCTTAAAAGAAGTGAAGTAGGCACACCAAGTGACTGTGCTCCTTAGAGGATGAAGTAAAATGAAAAAGTAAGTTCAAGCACTCAAAACTCTGCAAAGTTTAAGTCTGCTACAACCTTTGGTACCTTCCTCACTCTTCCTCCTAATGAAAGACAACTGCTGATACCCAATAAAAGCTTATGTGGATTCATTTTCTTTTTTTTTTTTTTAATTTTTTGTTATGTCTTTATTTTATTTTTGAGAGAGAGAGAGAGGCAGAGAGCGAGCAGGGGAGGGGCAGAGAGAGAGGGAGACGCAGAATCCGAAGCAGGCTCCAGGCTCTGAGCTGTCAGCACGGAGCCTGACGCAAGGCTCGAACCCAGAGACCGTGAGATCATGACCTGAGCCAAAGTTGGACGCCCAACCGACTGAGCCACCCAGGCACCCCATGGATTCATTTTCATACATGGTGAGTAAATACTCTTAAATAAGAATGTACATATATCAATAATGGGAAGAGTCACAAAAGTGAGGGAACAAAATAAATGCATCTAAAGGTTTCCACAGTAAAGCAATCGCCAAAGATAAAGACTGAAACAGAAAATGAATTAAAATTTCATATCCAGGGGTGCCTGGGTGGCTCAGTTGGTTGAGCATTCAACTCTTATTTTCGGCTCAGGTCATGATCTCATGGTTATAGTGAGTTTGAGCCCTGCACTGGGCTCTGTGCTGACAGTGTGGAGCCTGCTTGGGATTCTCTCATATTCTCTCTCTCCCTCCCTCCCTCCCACCACTTGTGCTCTCGCTCTCGCTCTCTCTCAAAATAAATAAAAATTTAAAAAATTTCACATGCATATATTGACCACTTCATCTTCAAATGTATTATAGCCATCATTTCCCAAATACATAATGATGGGGCACCTGGCTGGCTTAGTTGGTAGAGCATGTGGCTCTTGATCTCAGGGTTGTGAGTTCAAGCCCCATGTTGGTATGGAGCCTATTTAGAAAAAAAAATCCCCTTTAAAAAGGGAACAACCAAATAGATAATGCTATTCATTTAAGCATTATTTATTCAGTGCCTACTAGGTACCAGGTACAGTACTGGACACTGGTCGCTATGAGTGAGTAAAACAGAATTCCTGTACTTGTGCAACTAGGGGAAAGGGATCATTAAAAGTAAAATATTTTATTAAATCTAAGACACAACTGATTGTAAGATACACTATTACGTTACTTATCATTCAGAAAGCAATAAGGGCATCTAGTGTTAAGATGTGCCTCAATTCCAGAAATGTGAGTGGAAATGTACATCTTAGAATCGATGAAAAAGGCTAAGTAAGTGAATAGACAATTGCAATTTTACATAAGTACTAAGAAGTAAACAAAGAGGCACTGACAGAAATTAATTCAAGGAAACCCAGATCAACCTGTATAAAGTCTGCCAGGCAAACCAACATGGGCAAAACTATGAGGGTGGAAGAACTCACTGTAGTCAAGGAGCTCAAAGGCAGGCAGACTGGATTTACCAGGTATTAAGTAGAGGTAGCACAGTCTGAGACTGGTGCAGGAGGAGGCTACTCAGGTGTCTGCTTGGCAGAGAAACCCAGAAGCAAAAAGCACGATTATACTGTGATGCTGGGGCAAGACTGAAGCTGTGGGAGAAATTACTAATGGCACTTCAGGACCTCTAAGAGACAGTGGGGAAGAGATTGGGGAAGGACACAGGATACAATTAAGCAGCACAGGGATGAGGGTTCTGTGCTAAAATGGGCAGCCAGTGAGTTTTAGTGGTGACAAAAAGTAGAAGAGGATGTCAAAAATCATGGGGGTAATCCTGAGAGTCTCTCACCTTGGAGAGGCGAACAGATGACCAATCCTGGCACTGCGGTCCTGAATGCTGTGGTAAATGAAGGGATGCTTTTGCAAGGGTAGCTGCCATCCCAGTTACACAGAGTAGCAAGATAGGACAAAAAGAGAGGGGGGGGGAGAGAGAGAGAGAGAGGAGACTGCTCCCTCCTAATCTGGAAATTGGAAGTCAGGACCCTGCCAACAAAGACCTCAGTTTAAATACTTATTTACTGAATATAAACCATTATCGCAGTTGAACTGTTAGCACATGGAAGCTTTTTTGTTAAAAGACTAAAATACTGACACACTATGTAATGCACATGGATTCCTTCTAGGAGATTGTTATATCAACAGGCTTTTTGGGGTTTTATGGGGGGGGGGTTGGGGTTTTATTAAGTTTCAGGAGGAGAAACACGGATCCCAACCACTAATCTGTTGAGGGGGGACTTGGCTTAGCGCACAGCACATACATGTGCCACTACTGAAGACCTGCTCTTCTCTCTCCATTTCCTCCCAACAGCCTATTTCTTTATGAGAGATGTCTCTTCACTGGGTGTTATATGGAAACCAACTTGACAATAAACTATACTAAAAATAAATAAATAAATAAATAAAATCAACAGTTTAAGTACAAAAAGAAAAAGAAAAAAAGAAATGTCTCTAAGTAAAAGCCTAAAGAAAGGCTTCTGCCTCTAATTCAAATCATGCTAGACAAATGTATCTTCCTTTATTCTTTTTTTCAAGATTTTATTTTTAAGTAATCTCTACACCCAATGTGGGGCTCGAACACATGACCCTGAGATCAAGAGTCACATGTTCCAACAACTAAGCCAGCTAGGAACCCTGGATCTTATATTAAAACAAATCATAGCTAATTGATTATTACATGGCAAAAAAACAGTTATTTTCAATCAAATATTTTCAATATAGCATGAACTCATTTCTAAAAACAAATTTTATTTAGTATATTAAGATAAAATTCATAATATGTAATATTTTAATTCTCCCTCCTGAAAAACTTTAATTCCCAAAGACAGATATTCATTTTAAACAATTAAGAAAATTGAGAGAAAAATATTTCTTAAATATGATATGGGTTTGCTAGCTAATAAGCAATTTTAAATACCATTCAGGTAATTTGTTTCTTGGTTTAACACCTATTCTTCACAGTAGATTCAGTGAGAAAAAGAAAAAAGAAAAATGAAACCTAAAAGAAGAGGGCAAGGTTAATGCAATTTACAATGTCTCAATTGCCCAAGGTTCTGCAAGGATAAGAACTGAAGGCTCCCAAAATGCAATTTTTTAGCAAGTAATCAAATTATACGGCTCTGAAGTATACACCATACTTTCTCAGCTTCTTAAATAACACATTTTAGCCACATTGTCCTCTATCACACAGATTCGGAAAGTGATTTCTAGTAGGAAAAAGTCACCAAGATTTACAGTTTATGATCAATACATTCTTCAAGGTTAATTGAAAATAAACCACTGGCAGCATAAAAGCTAGGCATTTATTGTCATTAGTTTTTCAAATATAAACACTGGCTTCGTCTCCAGAGATTTCAAAGTGCCTCAAAATATTGAGTTACTTTTTCAAAACTAAGTGGGTAAAAACACCAAGTGAAGGTTAAAGACAATAATCCCTGAAATTACTTTAGCATGGATTCTAAAAGCTATCCAATTAAAAAAAAAAAAAAAAAAAAACAACCAGTGCTGGAGGTGGGAGGAGAAAAATCAATAACTCCAGTTAATTCTGAGTAAAGTTATTAGCAATTTTCTAGAACTACAATAAGATCTTAAGTTTTTCAAATATTTTATTCTGAAAAAGTTCTCGCTATAAGCACTTTGAAAATATACAGATCTGAAATTCAAAGGGATGAAAATAACTAAGAATGAGTCATCTTAGCTAAGCAAATGGTTCACAGAAAAGTTAAAAGCCTCTTGCTAAACAATTATTTTTAAACTGGACAAGGTATTTCCATTTTTAAACCATAAACGTAAGACTTCAGGTTTCAGCTCCAACAAACAAAGTGCTTGAATATTGTCACTCCTGTCCTTATAACAAGAGAAAAAAACCTGAAAATCAACTTTCCTTAGGCTTATCAGAGAATTAAGGACATAAGGCAAACTGAACTCCTGAAATCTGGAGAGACAGGCAAATACAGAGAATCATACCCAAGAACAGCTTACCTGGAGCAGAAGGCGCTCGAGTAATACACTAGGGAGAAAGCTTAAATGGTAATTTTGACAAAGGCTTGCAAGTAAGAACTACAGACCCAATCTTAGGAGGGCCCTCCACAGTCGCTTGGCTTTACCACCAGGTTCTGAACATGAAGATGCAAGAATGATCTCCTCCCCTTTTGGGTAAGAGGAGGAGAAAAGTAACAATTTTGAAATACGCCCAGGCTAAAGATCCAATAAAAATCTTCTCGCTTTTGAGGAAGGGGAAGGAGAACAGAGCCCTTTTGAAAAACATCCAGGGGGAAAGTAACGATTTTGAAATTAGGCTGCAATGTTCTCCATGGCAAAAGCCAACACTCCAAAGGAAAATTTACCAGAGGCTTTATACGTTGTCCTGGGAGAGGGGAAGTTAGCCAGCTATAGCCCCTCTAGCCTTCTTGCTTCACCTAAAAAGAAGCGGAGGAAAAGGCTAAAAACTATTTGTGAGCATTGCAGCCCAGGACTCCGACCCGCCAAAATACTAAGATTTGGTCCTAAGACTATAGAACACTTTCCTCGTCCTCATAACTCTACCACCATGTCACCAGGGTTCTGGTACAGCAAGAGTGGGTTTCAACTGAAAGAGTTACAAGAAACAGACTATTTAAAAAGGAATTCTTAGGGAAATGCAAAGACAATGGGGGAGAAAAGTCAACAACAAAAGAAGACACTAGAGGAAACTGAAGCCTCTGGCACCTACCCCTACAATAATTATTTAACAGCCCAGACCCTAGCCAAATTAACAGAAAACATTACACTAAAGGCCTGTTTACCTCAGTTTCTATTACCTAACATATCCTATCTGGCTTTTAAAAGACATTAAAAAGCAGGCTAAAAGTCAAGGCAAAAGGCAATCTGAGGAGACAAAGCACACATCAGAACTAGACTCAGGTATGGCACAGATTTGGGGATTATCAGGAATAATTTCAGATACGGAATTTAAAATAACTATGATTACTATGTTAAGAGCTCTAATGGAAAAAGCAGACAACACGCAAGTACAGATGGGTAATGTAAGCATGCAAGCTCAAATAATTAAAAGAAAATGCTATAAATAACTCTACAACAAAAACAAATAATGCTTTTAAAGGACTTATCAGTAGACTGGACATGGCCAAGGAAACAATCAGTGAATTTAAAGGTATTTCAATAGAAACTTCCTAAACTAAATGCAAAGGGAAAAATGAATTTTAAAAAGCAGAACAGAATATCTAAGAACTACAGACCAATTATAAAAGGTATAACCAGAATACCATAAGGAAAAGAATGAGACAAAGGAGAAGAAATATTTGAAGGAATAATAGCCAAAAATCTTCCAAAATTAATGACACCAAACCCTTACACATCAAAAAATTCAGAGCAGACCTAGCAAGATAAATACCAAAAAATCTACACCTAAACTACATCATATTCAAACTACAGAAAAACAAACATAAAGAGAAAATTATGAAAAAAGCCAGAGGGAAAAAATATCTTTCCTACAGAGAACAAGGATAAGAAGTACAGCCAACTTTTTTCAGAAGCCATAAAGTGAAATATTTAAAGTGTTGGGATAAAAAAGTTATTCATTGCAATTATCTTTCAAAAGTGAAGGAATAATACTTTTTCGGATAAACCAAAACTGGGGGGATTTTTTTTTAACAGTGGATCAACCGTGGGGCGCCCGGGTGGCTGAGTCTGTCAAGCGTCTGACTTCGGCTCAGGTCATGATCTTGCGGTTTCTGAGTTTGAGCCCCGCGTTGGGCTCTGTGCTGACAGCTCGGAGCCTGGAGCCTGCTTTGGAATCTGTGACTCTCTGTCTCTGTCTGTCGGTCTGTCTGTCTCTCTCTCTCTCTCTCTCTCTGTCCCTCCCCCACTCACGCTGTCTCTTAAAAAAAATAAACATTAAGAAAAAATTTTTAAAACACAGTATATAGCCTAGTAAAAACTTAAAAAGTTCTTTAGAGAAGGAAAATTATAGAGGTCAGAAAGTCAGATCTACACAAAATAAGTAAGAGTACTGGAGAAGGAATAAATGAAGGCAAAATAAAATGTGGTTTTCCTATTCTTAATTCATAGATAACCATTCGAGGGCACCTGAATGGCTCAGTCAAGTTGAGCGTACGACTTCGGTTCAGGTCATGATCTCATTGGTTCATGAGTTCAAGCCCCGCATCGGGCTGTGTGCTAACAGCTCAGAGCCTGGAGCCTGCTTCAGATTCTGTGTCTCCCTCTCCCTTTGCCCCTCCTTCTCTTGTGCTCTCTCTCAAAAATAAATAAATAAACATTTAAAAAAAAATAGATACCCCTTCAAAGTAAGAATAGTAACAGGGTATTCACTGATTATAGCATACAGATAAGGAAAATGAATGAGCGACAGCAATGTTACAGGGGGATGGGAGGGAAGAATTCAGAAAATTCTAGTTTAAAGTACACGTACTAACTGGGAAGCAGAATACAGTTATCTGAGAGTGGACTTCGAGAAGTTGTAAATGTATGCAGCAAACTCTAGGGCAATAACTAATAATCTTTTTTTTTTTTAATGTTTATTTATTTTTGAGTGAGAGAGAGAACAGGAGAGCATGAGTGGGGGAGGGGCAGAGACAGAGGGAGACAGAGGATCCAAAGCAGGCTCTGCGCTGAGAGCAAAGAGTCCGATGTAGGACTCAAACTCAAAACTCAGATCATGACCTGAGCTGAAGTCGGATGCTTAACTGACTGAGCCACCCAGGCACCCCTGACTAAAACTTTTTTTTAAAGAAGTATAATGGACATGCTAAGACAAGAGAGAAAACAGAATCGTATAAAACAGTCAATTAAGATCAGAAGAAAAAAAAAAAGAAATGTTTTTTGTTAAAAAAAAAAAAAAAAGAGGGGTTGCCTGGCTGGCTCATGACCCCTTGATCAACTTGTTGGCTGTAGAGATTACTAAAAAAAAATTTTTTTTAATAAGAAAAGAAGTGTAACAAACAGAAATGTTACAAAAATGGTTCATATTGATCCAAATATATTAACAATCACCTTATATGTGAATGGCCTAAATACATCAATTAAAAGAGATTGTGAGAATGGATTTTTAAAAGCCACTTTCAATAAAAAGACACAGGTTAGAAGCAAAGGTATATCACATTAACACTAATCCAGAGAAAGCTGGAATAGCTATATCAATTTTATACAAAGCAGATTTCAGAATAAAGAAAATCATCAGGAATAAAGAGGGACATTACAAAATGATACATTCTCCAAGAAGACATAACACTCCTTAATATGCATATGCACCAAACAAGAGGACATCAAAATTCATGAGGCAAATATTTACAGAACTGCAAGGAGAAACAGACAAATCCACCATTATAGTTGGAGCCTTCAACACATCCTCCCCCAACTTTCAGTAACTGACAGATCCTGCATATAAAAACTGAGTAAGGATATAGGTGAACTGGACAGCATCATCAACTAACTAGATCTACTAGACATTTATGTAATACTTCTTCCAACAGCCACACAATACATATTCTTCTCAAGCTTACATCAAGCATTCATCAAAGTGGACCAAATTTTGGGCCATAAAACACACCAAATTTTAAAGCATAAAAATCATACAAAGTATACTCTCACAACACAATGGAATTAAACTAAAAATTAATAACATAAAACTGGAATATCTCAAAATATTTAGAGATTAAACAAAACACTTCTAAATAACACACAAGTCAGTGGCACCTGGCTGGCTCAGTCAGTGGAGCAATTGACTCTTGATTTCAGGGTCATGAGTGCAAACCCCACTCATGTACACTCATGTAGAGTTACTTACAGAAATAAAAAAAAAATTAAAAAAAAATAACACACAGGTCAAAAAGAAATCTTGAGGAATTTAAAAATATTTTGAACTAAATGAAAATGACAGTACACAACAAAACTGTGTGATGCAGCAAAAGCAGTGTATAGAAAAAAGTTTATAGCATGGAATGCATATCTTAGAAAAGAAAACAGACCTAAAATCAAGGTCTAAGAAAATAAATAAAAAATTGTTAAAATAAAATCAGTAACTAATCTTCTATCTTAGGAAATAAGACAAAGAGGGATAACGTAAGCCTAAAGCAAGAAGAAAAGAATAATAAAAATAACAGAAGTAATCAATGAAATTGAAAACAGAAACTCACCAGTGAAAATCAATGAAAACAAAAGCTGGCTCTTTTGAAAGAACAGTAAAATTGATAAACCTCTAGCCAGGCTAACCAAGAAAAAGAGAGAAAAGACACAAATTACTAATAACGGAAATGAAAGAAGAGTCATCACTACAATCATATGGACTTTAAAAGGATAATAAAGGAATATTATGAACAAATCTATGCCTATAAATTTGATAACTTAGGTAAGTGGACCAATTCCTTGAAAGATACAAACAATCAACATTTATCCAAGGAATAATAGTCTGAATAGGCCTGTATGTATGGAAGAAACTCAATCAATAATAACCTTCTAAAAACAGAAGTCCCATATCCAGATAGCTTCACTAGTGGCTTCTACTAAACATTTAAGGAGAGATTATACTAATTCTCTACAATCTCTTCCAGAAAAATCTCTCTCTTCCAGAAGCAGAGAAACACTTCTTAACTCACTCCATGAAGCCAGTATTACCTTAATACCAAAACCAGGTAAAAACATTAAAAGAAAGCTAAGCTACAGGTGAATATCTCTCATGAACATAGATGCAGAAATCCTCAACAAATATTAGCAAAGCATATACAGCAATGTATAAAAAGACTGAAACACCAGGACAGTGTCGGATTTGTCCCAGGTGTGAAGGTCAGTTCAACATCCTAAAATAAATTCATGTAATCTACTATCATCAGTGGGCTAAAATAGAGATGTCACATCATCATATCAATTGATGCAGAAAAGCAATGACAAAACCCAAACTCATTTGTGACAAAAACTCTTAGTAATCTAGGAATAGAAGAACTTCCTCAACTTAATAAAGAACATCTACAAAAATCCTACAGTTAACATCATACTTAATGGTAAGAAACCACATGCCTTCCCACTAAGCTCAGGAATAAGATAAGGACGACCCCTCTCACCACTTTTATTCAACATTTTATTGGAAGTCATAACTAATACAAGACAAGAAAAGGAAATAAAAGGTATACAGATTGGGAAAGAAAAAATAAACTGTTCTGTTCACAGATGATAGGCTTGTCCATGAAGAAAATCTCAAGAAACCTACAATGAAAATCTGCTGGAACTAATAAACAGTTCTAGTTAAGTCACAAGTTACAAGGGTAATATACAAAAATCAACTGCTTTCCCACATACCAGCAATGAACAATTAGAAATAAAAATTAAAAACAATACCATTTACATTATCACACATACAAAAGTACCGAGGTATAAATCTAACACAATATTTATAAGATCTGTTATGCAAAACTCTATATGTTGAAAGAAATCAAAGATTTAAATAAATGGAGAGATATTCTGCATTCATGCATTAGAACATTCAGTATTAGGATGTCAATCCTTCTCAACTTGATCTATAGATTCAGTGTGATCCCAATTCCAGTAAGCTATTTTGTGGATGCCAACAAGCTGATTTTAAAAGTAACATGGATGGCGCCTGGGTGGCTCAGTCGGTTAAGCATCTGACTTTTGCTTAGGTCATGATCTCACGGTTCATGAGTTCGAGCCACACGTCAGACTCTGTACTGACAGCCCGGAGCCTAGTACCTGCTTCAGATTCTGTGTCTCCCTCTCTCTCTATGCCCCTCCTCCTCCCTCTCTCAAAAATAAACAAACATTAGGCTTGAGATATCAGACTGGCTGGGATTGAGAAAGGATCAACATGCCTTTGGCTAGAGATTTACTCCACCATCCTTGGAAGAGGAAAAGAAAAAACATAAAAAGAAACGCCTAGTACAAAGCCCAAATTCCTATTTTATGGATGTAAAATGTCCAGGTTGCTACAAGATTACCACAGTTTTCAGCCATGCTCAGACGGTGGTTCTTTGTGTAGGCTGTTCAACAGTGTTGTGCCAGCCAACGGGAGGAAAGGCCAGACTCACAGAAGGGTGCTCATTTAGAAGAAAGCAACACTAATGATCCACACAACCTCTTGAATTTGTGTTATATCGCAGAAAGCCTTATCAGTTCAATAATTCCAGTTAATCTACCAAGATAATGTAATTATGTTTAATTTTGTAAGGTATACAACAGTCATCTCCTATTTTGGTGTCAGTTTTTCAATAAAGTTTTGATTATGGGCAAAAAAAAATAAAATAAACAAACATTAAAAAAATTTTAATAAAAATAAAAGTAACACGAAAAGGCAAAAGACACTGAATAGTTAACACAAAATTGAAAAAGAACAACAAAGTTGAAGAACTGACACCACCTGATTTTAAGACTTACTATAAAACTATAGTAATCAAGACAGCATGATAGGTGAAGGACAGACACATAAATCAATGGAACAGAACAGAGCCCAAAAATAGACTCAACACAAACACAACTGATTTTGAAAAAGAAGCAGAAGCAATCCAATGGGAAAGAAAGGTCTTTTCAACAAATGGTGCTGGACATCCATATGTAAAATAAAGAATCTAAACACAAACCTTTTAAGTTTCACAAAAATTAAAGTGGATCATAGACCTAAATACAAAATTACAAAACTTCTCAAAGGTAACCTAGAAAATCTAGGTGACTCTTGACATTTAGATAAAATGCCAAAAGGACAATCCACGAAAAAAAATTGGTAAGTTGGATGTCAATGACTGGGAGAAAATATGTGCAAAACATATTTCCTATGCAAGGTGATATCATCAAAAATGGCAAAATAGGACTCCATCCTTTCACAGAAACAAATAATGAGCTGGCAAAAAGTGTTAGAATCAAAGTTTCTAGAACTCTGCAACTAGTCAAAAACTTAAAACAACCATGGAAAGACTTGATAAAGGAGGTAGCTAACTTTGTGATATGAGTGTGATGCGCATTTTAAACTGCCTACCTACCTTTACCCTACACACCATATGCATGATGGACAAACAAAATAAATAGAATCCAACTTCCTCAACTTGACAAGGACATTGATGAAAGATTCACAGCTAACATCATGCATACTCAATGGTAAAAGACTGAAAGGCTTCTCCCCAAGATCAGGAACAAGGCAAAGATGTCCACTTTTGCCACTTAATAGCATTGTACTAAAAATTCTAGCCAGAACTAGGCAAGACAAAGAAATAAAAAGTGTCCAAATTAAAAAGGAAAAAACAGGGGCACTGGCTGGCTCAGTCAGTAGAACATGCGGCTCTTGATCTTGGAGTCATGAGTTCGAGCTCCATGTTGGGTATAAAGATTACTTAAAAATAAAATATTAAAAAAATAAAAATAGCATGCCTATGTGGCTCAGTCTGTTAAGCGTCCCGACTCTTGATTTTGGCTCAGGGCATGATCTCATGGTTCATGAGTTCAAGTCCCGCATCGAGCTCTTTGCTGACAGTACCTGCTTGAGATTCTCTCTCTCTCTCTCTCTCTCTCTCTCTCTCTGCTCCTCCCACACCTGTGTGCTCTCTTTCTCTCTCTCAAAAATAAATAAACTAAAAAAAATAATAAAGTAAATAAATTTTTAAAAAGGAAGAAATGAAACTACTCTCATCCACAGATGATATAATTATAAAGAGAAAATCCAAAAGAATCCACACATTAGAGCTAACAAATTCAGCATAATTGTAGGATAAAAAAATGAAAACACAATAACCAGTAGTCTACAAAATGTTAGACACATAATTATATTTGACCCAGCAATTCTACTCCTAGGTATATATACAAAAGAATTAAGAAGAAGGACTCAGATACTTGTATGTGAATGTTCATAGAAACATTATTCACATTAGCCAAAAGTGGAAACAATTCAAGTGTCCATTAACAAATGAATGGACAAGCAAAATGTGGTATATACATACAACAGAATATTATCCAGCTATAAAAAGGAATGAAGTTCTGACACATACTACGACACGAATGAACCCTGAAAACATTATGCTAGACACAAAAGGACAAATATTGTATTATTCCAGTTATGAAATATCTAAAATAGGCAAAACTATAGAGACAGAAAGTAGATTAGAAGTTACTAGGCGCTGGGGGTAAGGGGGAATGGGGGAGTTACCGCTTAATTGCTACAGTTTCTTTTGTGCATGATAAAGAAAATTGGAAATATATTGGTGACGGTTACACAACACTGAATGCAACTGATGCCACTGAACTGTACACTTAGAAATGGTTAAAATGGAAAATTTTGTTATACATATTTTACCACAATAATAAAAAAAAATCAGTAGTATTTCTATATATTAGCAACTGACAATCCAAAATGGAAATTAAGAAAGCAATTCCATTCAAAATAGCATCCAGGGGCACCTGGGTGGCTCAGTAGGTTAAGCATTCAACTTGTGATTTCAGCTCAGGTCATGATCTCGTGGTTCGTTAGTTTGAGCCCACATGGGGCTCCACGCTCACAGCATGGAGCCTGCTTGGGATTCTCTGTCTCTGTCTCTCTCTGCCCCACTCCTCAGCCATCTCTCTCTCTCTCTCTCAAAAAATAAACAAACTTAAAGAGCATCCAAATGAATAAATACCTAGGAATAAATGTAACCAAGCATGTAAAAGACTAATACATTGAAAACTACAAAGTATTGATGAAAGCAGTTAAAGAAGACTTAAATAAACAGAAGGTCTTATGTTCACAGATTGGAAAAATTTATACTGTTAAGGTAACAATACTATGCCAAGTAATTCACAGATTCAGTGGAATCCCTAGCAAAATTCCAATGGCCTTTTTTTTTCAGAAATGGAAAAGCTAATCCTCAAATTCATACGGAATTGCAAGGGGCCCTCAATAACCAAAATAGTATTGAAAAAAGAAGAAAAAAAGTCGGTGGATTCATACTCACTGATTTCAAAACTTACTACAAATCCACAGTAATCAAAACAATGTGGAACTGGCATAAGGATAGATACATAGACCAACGGAATAAAATTGAGAGTCTGGAAATAAACTCATACACTGATGGTCAATTTATTTTCAACAAGGGTGGCAATAAACAGGGAAAAAACTGCCTCATCAACAAATGCTGTTGGGACAACTGCATATCCAACATCCAAAAGAATGAAGTTGGACCCGTATCTCATACCACATATAAAAATTAACTCAAAATTGATTAATCACATAAATATAAGAGCTAAAATTATACTATTAACTTTTAAAAAGGCATAAGCCATCCATGACCTTGAATTTGGCAGTGGTTTCAAAAACATGAGCAAGAGAGGAAAAAATAGATAAATTGTACTTCATCAAAATTAAAAACTTTTATACAAAGGACACCATCAAGTAAACAGACAACTTACAGAATGAGAAAAAAATACTTGAAACCACGTATCTAATAAAGGACTTATATCCAGAATATATAAAGAACTCTTGCAACTCAACAATAAAAACAACCCAACTTAAAAATGGGCAAAGAACTTGAATAGACATTTTTCCAAAGAAGATAGGCAAATGGCTAACAAGCGCAAGAAAGTAAACTGAACATCGCGAATCATTATGGACTTGCAAATCAAATACACAATATGCTACCACTTTATGTCAGCTAAGATGGCCACAACAATAACAAAAAATAAGAAAACAAGTGTTGGCAAGGATATGGAGAAATTGGTACACTTGCAAATTGCTGGTGGGAATGTAAAGCGGTGCAGCCACTGTGGAAACAGTTTTGCAGTTCCTCAAAAAGTTGAACATAGAACTCCCATATTACCTAGCACTTCCACTCTTAGGTATACACCCAGAAAGAACTGCAAACAGGAATTTAAACAAAACTTGTCCACGAAAGTTCACAGCAGCACTGTTCACAATAGTCAAAAGGTGGAAACAACCCACATGTCCACTGACATATGAATGGATAGACAAAATGTGATATTCATACAATGGAATATTATTCAGTCATAAAAAGGAATGAAGTACGTATATATGCTACAATATGGATGAATCTCAATAACATTATGCTAAGAGAAGGAAGGCAAACTGCAAAAGTCACACATTGTATGTGATCCCATTTATAGGAAATGTCCAGAATAGGTAAATCCATAGATACAGAAAGGAGACTGATGCTTGCCAGGGATGGGGAAGAGGAGACATGAGGAATGGGCACTTCATGGGCATGAGGTTTTCTTTTCTTTTTTAATTTTTTTAAATGTTTATTTATTTATTCTGAGACAGAGAGAGAGCCAGCAGGGGAGGGGCAGAAGGAGAGGGGAAGAGAGAATCCCAAGCAGGCTCCCATACTGTCAGCGCAGAGCCCGATGTGGGGCCCTATCTCACAAACCCTAAGATCATGACCTGAGCTGGTATCAGGAGTCTGAAGCTTAACCGATTGAGTCACCCAGGTGCCCCACGACATTTTTTGTTTTTTTTTTTTTTTTGAGGTCATACTCAAAAAAAAGTTTGTACTTGACAGAGGCAGTGATTGCACAACACTGTGAAGGTACTAAATGTCACTGAGCTGTATACTTCAAAATGAATGATTTTATGTTATGCCAATTTTACCTCAATTTTTTAAAAATGATAGACCAAAAATGTGGCTTAATTCCAGGCTCTTCCACTTCCTAACTTGTATGACCTTCAGGAAATTAACCTATTTGAGAATCAGTTTCCCCATGTAAAAAGAAGGTAATATTAATTTACAGTTGTTATGAAGATTTAAAGTAATGAAAATAAAGCATCTAGCATAATGCTTAGAGGTCAAGAGGTACGTGAAACAGAAATTACTACTATTTCTTCTTAAATTCTCATTTATTTTCACTTGAATTATTTTAGGGAGATACCCCATGGTTTTAGTCTCCAAAGAATTTTACTGTTCATATTTGTGAGAATCTCTTTCTCTTAAACTCAAGTATTCTTTCATAGTCTCAATGAAGACTGTTTTATTCTTTGTATTCATCTTTGGATGAAAAGAGTTATTCAGGCCAGTGATGGGATGTAGTCAGGGTAAATACACTGTGCCTCTGCATGCCCAGTCCCTACCAAAGTTCACTTCTCTGACGGCTGAAATGAGAGGTAACCAATACAAAATTTCCTACCCAGCCATCTAAACAATTTACCCAAGCCCAGCTCAAGGGAAAAGCAATTTTCAGTGGAAGTCCCACACTTTATTAACTCCATTCCTCAGGCTCCAAAAGCACAAAGGGCAAAGAGATAAATAGAAATTGAGATGGATGATCCACTGAGGCCACTATGCAGTCTCCACCGTATTTTCCCAGTTAGCGCTTGTTCAATATCAGGAGTCAGGCAGCTTTTTCTGTTAAGGGCCACAATAAAAATTTTAGGCTGTGTATGTCATATAGTCTCTGTCGCAACTACTCAACTATTATTATTTTAGTACAAAAACATCCAGAGAAAACACAGAAATGAATGAGTGTGGCTGTGTTTCAACACAATTTTATTTGTAAAATAGGCAGCGGACCACATCTGGCACATGGGCAAAAGTTTGCCAACTCCAGATCTACACTGTCAGGGTAGGCACTCCTGCCCATCCTAATACGGTGGTCCTAAAGGAAACGGCCTGGGCCATGTGGATCAAGTTTCAGCTGTACCATTTGGGGAAGGTTCTACAATCCACCAATACTCCACCTAGGATTCTGGGTCCTCTGGCACTCAGAAGTAAACAAAACTTTCCACATGTACCATTCTTATTCAGCTGCCCTCAACTAATAGCGCTACTTCCTAATTTATTCCCATCTTTGTGGTAGTCCTTGTATGCGGTTCTGGGAAATACTGATTTATTTTTTTGTTGCTCCTTTACAATTGACATGACTTTTTTCCTAAGCAGGCTTTAATGAAGAATTTATTGAAAAATGGGGAAAAAGGTTTCATGTTATCATTTCCACTATAATCTTCTCTCAAATTATCCTCTCCCAAGTTATGTGTTAAGCTTCCTGGCAGAAGAAAACATGATCTTGTATTTGTTGATTTATAAATACTAGACTAAATTCCTTAAAAATAGGAATTACTTATTGATTTCTACAGAGCCAGTTCCAAGCAGAGTACCTGACATTTTGTGGGCACTCAATAGATTTTTATTAAAAAAATATTTGATTGAATTTTACTTTATAATGCCATGCCTAGAACACAGTGCTTTCAGTACAGGAGGTACAAGGAAATTTTTTTTAATTGGATGTTTTAAAATTAAAAGGCTTTAACATATGAAACAAACATTTAAATTGGGAAAGAGTAAAGCTCAAAAGCATTGGAGAATATAAACTGTAGCTTCTAATAGTATTTCAGGGTTGGATTACTATTTATATAGAAATAGATCACTGTACACTACTTTCCAGTTACTGATTTCAACAGTTGATAGTTATGCTTAACTACCTAAAAGTATCCACCATATGGGCATTTGTTGAGCCGTTCGTTTTCTTGTATTACCAGTGAATGCATATTTCAAGGCTGTGTAAAAAAAAATTATTCACTTTCATTTTTCCTCCTGAAGTTTTGAAAAGTTGCATTAAAGAGCAAATATAAATCCCTTAAGCACAGACATGTATCAGAGACTAATGAAATTACTCATCTGAAGAAGGTATAGAGTGTTCTTTTCTTTGAACTAATTATGTTTTTACAATTAGCAGAAAAGAAGACTTTAAAGTCCATCTAGTGCCCCAGCCAACTCATCCTCTAGTTTGGGGGTAGACGAGTGTGTGTGGGAGGGATGGACAAATCATTTAGGAGTTGAGTCACTGTGAGAAGGAAGAATGAGCTAAAATCTTCTGGGTAGACAATGCATGCATAGTTAGTACCAGCCAGTTCTAACATGGCCATTTCTTTCTCCCATTTACTAAAAAACAAACATACAAAAAAAAACAAATCTAGGATGATGAGGATAAATATAACTATGAAGCTGGTAAAAGCTCAAAATTCTTTTAGTTCCTGGAAGAAGTTAGACTCACCTGGAAATTGACACAAAAGCCATTATTTCTTTTACCGATACCAAGGCAACAAAAACATAGGTAGTTTGTCCTATATCCTAGCAGAATATGAAATGTAAAATATTATAATACACAGAAGTATGATTTTGGTAAGACTTTTGTAGTGTTCCACAAACTTTTCCACAATTAATTGATCAGCAAGAAAAATAGGTCATGAGAGGAAACCACACAGAAGTAATGGTTCTATATAAGTGCCTCTGTAAGAGTAGATGGAAGAGGTCTTCCTACACTGATGATTCCTATTATCTTTGTTCCTGACCCAAAGTCCACATTAACATTGGCATCTTGTTAATCTCCATAACCCGCAATAAATTCAAGTCATTTAGGAAAGTGTAATTACTTTAAAAAATGATTATGGTAAAATAATCAATATTGAAATATTTCCAGCTTCTTACAATCTTTATTAAAAACCCAAGCCTCTCCCTAATTTTCTTCAAACGCTAGAAATTATATAGACAAGAAGCAGGAACCCACATCTTACTTTTATTTAAATAAGGAGGAAAGTAATGACAAAGAAAATAATTAATCCCATATATTCAGTTTCTCATTGTTGATTCATCTAAATTTTGTTCTAAAAACTCAATTCAGGGGCACCTGGGTGGCTCAGTCAGTTAAGTGTCTGGCTCTTAGTCATGATCTCACGGTATGTGGGTTCAAGCCCCACATCAGGCTCTGTGCTGACAGCTGCGGAGCCTGCTTGGGATGCTCTCTCTCCCTCTCTCTCTGCCCCTCCCCTGATTGCTCCCCCTATCTCTCTCTGTAAATAAACAAACATTTTAAAAAAACCCTCAATTCACATGTAAAACTTAAATCTAAAAAACAATTGAAGACTTGTTTCATTTAATGTGGAAAAAAACTGAAAGCTTATTTTGTTTTAGTAGAAAATAACTGTGTGGTTTTAGATGGTGCGCTACAAATAATCTGTTAAACTGGTGATGGTCCATGGACTTTTCCTCAAGTATCTTCTTAAAATAGTTCATTTTTTTTTATTTTTTAAAGTGACCAAATCATATTCAACTTTTTGGTGGAAAACAAAATTAATCTGAAAAGAAAAAAAGGAATCACTAATTCAAAATATATATATAAAGGTTGCTAAAAATGAACCCTTACAGCAAAAGACAAATTGTTCATAGTAAATGATAATAACCAAAGAATCCCTTTTAGTAGGGGAAAATATGGGTATTGCTGACTAGTGAATATTTTATATATATATATATATATATATATATTTTTTTTTTTTTTTTTGAGAGAGAGAGAGAGAGAGAGAGAGCATGAGACGGTGAGGGACAGAGGGGGAGGGAGACAGAGGATTCAAAGCAGGCTCTGCACTGACATACACTTAACTGACTGAGCCACCCAGGCACCCCTGCTAATGATTATTTAATCACAACTATTCCTCCTAGTACTCTCAGTCTCAATTTCTCAACTCTCAAAAGGGAAAATGGCACAATCCAGATTTTCCCTGCCTAGTCTCTCCTTAACCTCTGGCTTCAATGTACCATTTCACTTAAAGAGGTCATTACTAAACAGCAATGTTAATGAAATGGATTTTCTCACCACTCAATCCTTATTATCATGGATCTTTTTATGGGTTTTTACACTGTTGGTGAATACCATTTTACAAAATCTCTCTTCCTTGCTTTCTAGAAGTGTGCCTTCCTCCCCTTTCAGTAGGACTATTTAACCATGCCCTCAAATCTGCTCTGCACTGCCTCTTGGAAGGTCCATAACGTTTCACAGTTCCATCTAGTTCATGTTCAAGTTAGCAATTTCTGGCATGAGACCAAAACCTGGTTCTACCACTTCTCGGCTGGAAAATCTTGGCCCTAACACATAACCTCTCTAATGCCTCAGCTTTCTTATCTGTAAAATGGGTATAAGAGTAGACATGTTGTAGGGAGTAAATGTAAGACATCTAGCAGAGTTAGCTAGCATGTGTTAGACGCTCAACATGTGGTACTTATTATCAGGTTTGGTATTCTGCTGCCATTTTAGTCTTTTTTTATGAAAGCCAAACTCATTATTTCTCCCTCTAAACTTATATTATACCCTTTATAAGTTTTTCAGTCAGATAAATAATACCAATGATTTTTCAGTTTACCACAGACCCTTGGGATCATCTCTAATCCTTCCACAGGAACCTGATACTCTGTAACAGCTCTCTACAGTGTCCTTCATTTTTGGTTCTGTAATTTAAGTCCACTTTATTATTTATTAAATACTTACAGGCTCTACCCCAACACTGGATTCTTCATGGCTTTGTATAACCAGCTATCCCAAGAGCATGTCACCTACTACTTCAAAACAAACAAAAATTTCTCCTATGTCAACCCCAGCCACAGGAAAGGAAATACATGAATCAGTACTTCCCTGTCCTAGGATTAGTTAGCACTGCCCTCCAACCTCTCTCAAACAGGTTGCACAATCTCTCATTTCCAGTTCTAATCACATCTCCCTATGTCACTCCATTCCATTTTCCCTACTTTGTTTTAAGGATGACCTCTTTGAGCTTCTGCAAAGAAAAGTATGCTGTAAAATATGCCTCCCCTCTCATAAGCACTTCAAAGCAGACATGCAAATAAAAGGAAAATCAGCAATGCATATCTGGAGAGCAAAGGTCCAAACCAGAACCTGAGTAATCCTGAGGTGCCGTAAGTAGCCTAACACTTATTGCTAGGAGTTTTCATATACATGCCAATATGTACATATACAATAAACTGAAGCTGTGGAAAAAAGAGCACGGTTACATTTTTCTTTTTAAATTGGACAGCATTTCAGTAAATTAAGAAGAATGATCTTTGGCCTGGAATAGCCAAACATCATACCATGTTCACAAAAGACTAAGATACATTTGTTTATAAACATGACCTCTAAATTTCTTGCAGTAGTACCCAGATTACAAAAGTAACTTTCTTTCATACTTGTTCAAATATATAATGTGCTAGGAATTAGTTAATTATATATACACCCATAGCCAACCCTCTCCAAAAGAGATCAAATTTATGCATAAGTGATCGTGCATACCTATACAAACATAATCATACAGACCTGATTTATAAATTTTATAAGCATTTCCCTAAATTTGTAAAAGCCATGCAAACTATACAGGCATGATTATTTTACGTATAATGGATACAACAGGGAAAATGATATCCATTTTTAACTATAAAATGAGGTTTTGTAGTAATCCATTTGATTGATCCTAAAGGGTAAATCTTAGAAGCATCAAATTCCCTATTTTTGGATAATCGGGTAAAGATTTGAAGGTCTGATTCTAGCTGAAAAAAAGGATACATCTATAACAAACAAGTCTAATGACCAAACAGCTGCAGATTCTAAAGAGTTTTATATTACTCTGAGTTAGGCACTAATTCATGCTTTATATTTTCCATCAGCAGTATCTTTTCAGATGTATGAAAGGAAAAAGCAACAATACTTAGAGCTAGTCTGTGAGCCTCTTACTTAGTGAAGGACAGTAAAAAGATATGTTTTAGATGCAATGTCATCTGCAGCAACCTCATGGGTTATTTTTTTAAGTATCTATTCTTCTACCTCTTCAGACCATAAGCCATACAAGAGAAAGAAAACTATGGTTTATTCATCCTTATAACTCAAAGTGCCCTAGGAATCCGAGTTCACATTGAGAGTTGGCTTCCCAAGAGCAGAGAGACCTGTCCTCATCTACTTTCGCTCTGGGCCCATCTCGCTGACACTAACAGTGTATGAGAACCAGGTACAGGTAACAAGCGTATCTGCACAAATGAGTAAACCAGACATATGGGGAAGATAAAAACATATATTAGTTGGATATATTCAATTAATAAAGTTTCTTTTTACATAAAAGGCAGAAAGAGAGCCTAGATAAGGTTAAAAAAAAAAAGCATAGGGGAAACAGTCACAGGAAGAAGTGTGACTGAGACTGAGACAAAACACTGTTAGAAGATTTGCATTATGTATCAGAAATCTTTGAATTTTAAAACTCAAAGATTAAAATTAAGAACTGAAGCTTCCATTAGCTATGCTGTATAAACAGAGCCATGGCATAAGAGGAAGTATTGTGTTCATGAAAGAGTCAAATTTAACTTGGAAACGAACAACCTATTTCCCCTGAGTAGTATTCACCAAGGAATTTTTTTTAGGCTTCAGAAATTTATTATAACTCAAGGCAACTCATTAACAGTATAGCAATTCATTAGAGAGCTTTCCATTTGTTTAATTTCCAACTGCAGTAATATTTCTCAATGAAGGTGCTAAATTTATTTTGATTACATTTATTATTTTAAGTTCTTAATCATCCTAAATCAAAAACCACGATATTCAAACCAGTTTTTTGAGGATTCACTGGCAGAGATCTTCAGGTAACTATTACCAACATAAGATACTTTGAACACTCAACTTCAAGAATAGAAAATTCATTGAACCAAATTAAAAGATTTATGATCTAAATCCCAAATGTACATCAACTGCCATGAAGCCTTAAATCCAAAACATACTATTTTGTACAACAGGAAAGAAAAAATAAACATAAAAATGGTATTCTCTTTATTTATGCATATGTACACATACATATATGTTATGAAAAATAGATTTGACAATTTAACTAAATGACTTGGGCTAAATTGTTAAGCTCATCTCAGACATAAATTAAACCATTAGAGAATACCACAAAAAAACTTTATACTTTGGTCTTAACAAAATTATACACCTAATGGCATGAGGCCAGATATTAATACTCAGACTAGGTATATCATAACAGAAAAATATTTAACCTAACATTTAAAAGTGTTACAGCTTCATTAACACTTGCCATCTTAAAGTTAGTCCCTGAGTAGAACACACTTACCTCTGAGAAACAGCTGCGGGAAACTTGAAATAACTTCGCGGAATAATTGGTGATTAGCATAACAGTCAAATAATCTATGTCATAAGACCCTTTTCAAGGCTATACAAGGGTGATCAACTACAACCAGTAATGATAATCATGCACTATTATCCAAAGCCCTAGTTCATAACCAAACACCAATCTTTGAAACTCTGCATTCAGATCCATCAAGCAATCTAAGTTACTGGCTCTATGTGAAAAATACTGACTGAATGCTCCTTCTTGCTCTTAAGTGCTTCAACATAAATCTGTCACTACTTTGATTTCTTCTCTGTCACCTTTTCTCTCTTCCCAATAGGAATCTTTTCACCTATACGCACAGGTCAGTTGAGAAAAAACAGCATGTGACTGCAAATAACTAATGACTACCTAATCATGATAAAGCTTGTCCAAAAGCACTCTCCTTTTTCTGGTTCACATGTTCATTTCACTTTAGCAAGCATCATTATCATAGCCAGTTTTAATTATAGGCCCACATGCATTTGTTTCTGAACAGTAAAACATATACAGTATGTTTTTTCTTTTTAAAAACCATGTGTCCTACCTTGTGTCTGCATTTAAGCACAACTCCATAGGCTCCTATAAGAAAAAGAAATAAATACTTAGGGGGCACATATACAAGCTATAACTTAGAGAAAGAAAAGTTCTATTATATTTACATTGGTTATCAGTAAAATGTTATATACTAGATTGTTATAATAATGAACCCTAAAGTGACAGTACTCTGCAGCAAAAATGCAATGAGCCACATACAAACAGAATAGATACTATATATATATTTTTAACACAAGAGTATAAGCAACCCATTTCCCCAACAAGTATTTTTAAATGTTTCTCTCTTTTTTTAAATTTTTATTATTTTGAGAGAGAGAGAGCGCGCAAGTGAGGGAGGGGCAGAGAGAGAGAATCCCAAGCAGGCTTCACACTATCAGCGCAGAGCCTGATGTGAGGCTGGAACTCACAAACCAGGAGATTATGACCTGAGCTGAAATCGGATGCTTAACTGACTAAGCTACCCAGATGCCCCTGTTTCACTTTTTAAAGAAAATTTCATTTGAGACACTTTAATTTAAGCTTAAAATTTCTGGAGACAAGATTTGGACATAAGAACTTTAAAAGTAAATGAAAATTAACTCAAAAGATTCTAGAAAACTTAAAATTTTAAAGCTAATGATCTCAGTCTTAGGAGACATTTAAATCCTCTTCTAGGATACTGGAATGTCTTTCCTAACTGGCAAAATAGTACAGGCTTAAGCGTTCCAAATAAAAACTAGTAGGAATTGCTACTTTTTTGTTATAAATGAGGACTCAGTGCAAGGACACAGACCACAAGCAGTCCAAGGCTTTCTGGCCATTGATAGCCACGCACTTCCACTTCTTTGGTATACTGTGATGAGATTCATCACTACCTTTTGGGTTACTCATCCTCTTTCCTAGCCAAAAAAACTACTTCCTTAGAGGCAGAACAGAGTCAACAGCAAGGTACCCAAGAAACTGAGGTTATATTGTGACAATCTAATTAGTAAAATCAACATGTAATGTATGATAACTTGAGGTTTGTAGAAATGTCAAGAACATTAACAGACAGGTAAAGCCTGTACACATCTACGACAAGGGGACTTAAGAGAGATGAAATTGGGAAATATGCCTTAAACAGAATCTAGGGAACTGGAACAAGTCTCCCTCACGTTGGTGGAGATGGATGAATCTTATTTTCAGAGTCAGCTACTATAACCATTCAACTTAATTCCACCATCACCAGGCAATCCTTTAATCCAGATTTAAATGCCCATGCCATTTCACTACAGAGTGAAAATGCACTGGGTAGACTACAGGAATGTAGAGTTTACTAGACAGTTTTTAATTTACTTCATATATATATATATGTGTGTGTGTGTGTGTGTGTGTGTGTGTGTATATATATATACATATATATATATCTTAGCAACTTCAGACCTTAAAGTAAGCACCCAATTATCAGACTGTATTTTAATTGTTTCTATTTATTTGTAAAGGATTTAACTTCTTAGTATTAATATCTAAAACAGCTTTACTGTTCACAGAGGTAAATCTTCAAAACTTCTTTTAAAATTCAAAATCTATTTGAAAATTCATAAGATAATAAAATTTTTATAACATTTGCTTTAAAGATATAAATGCTAAGAAACCATAATTATAATCACTCATACCCTGTTAAGAGAATCATTTCTCAAAATCCCCATAAAGTTATCTTTAAATCAAAAGCAAAAATTACTAAGAAGGAAAAATCAGGAAGACTTATGAAAAATGAATTACCATATTTCATCAAATTAATGATGTCACTGATCACAAACATGTTATGTACTAGTGGGGGGGGGTGCTGCCAATTAAACTGTGACATGCTATAAATTATAACACACATCCTGATTTCAGAGATGTTAAAATCTGATCAAGTTGTGTGCCTCAGAACTTATAAAATGTGGTTTGTCATTCTCAAAGACAAATAAGAAGTTATTTATTTATTTACCATGTATTTAGTAAAATTTCACTTATAGAAATAAATTTTAAATTATTCAAAATAAGCCTGATAAAAAATAAAATACAACAAAAAACTATAGACTTAAAGAAACCATAACTGCTAACTAAAACAATAAAATGAAGGCAGCCTTAAGAAATCCCTGATTTGGGGTGCCTGGTGGCTCAGTCAGTTAAATAACCGACTCTCAATCTCAGCTCAGGTTATGAGCTCAAGGTCTGTGAGTTACAGTTCCAAGTCGGGCTCGGCATTGACAGCAGGAACCCTGCTTGGGATTCTCTCGCTCCCTCCCACTTTGCCCCTCCCCTGGTTGCTCTCTTTCTCTCTCTCTCAAAATAAGTAAAAAAAAAAAAAAAAAAAAAGAAATCCCTGATTCATTAAGTTTTAAAGGGTTTTCAAATGTTATTAACTTTCAATTGGAGAGTAAAACCCAAATAGTTTAAGCATAATTTTATTTTTAATATCTTACTCAAACACATATATGAGTTAATATAGATAAAATTAATAGGATCTGAATTAGTAACTTTTTCAGTGGCAGGTATAACTACACACATTGCTCAGAAACTCAAGGAATGCTAAACTTACCTTCACCTACAACCCCAAGGATCTCAAATTTATTCATCACATTACCAATGTTAGGAATCTTCATGAAGACAAACTCCTCTTTTGATGCAAGCCACAAAACATGGCATCAAATAAGAACTTCGGAGAAAGTTGTGCAGTAAGTAGAAAATGTTGAAGGAAGAAATTCTCACAGATTGGCAGGAACTCTCACATTTTTGTTGTAATGTGAAATATTAAATGATCCCCTGAAAGAAAAAACACAAAAGCCCTAAGTTTTATATTCAGCACTCTAATAATTTATCCTTTGTGTACAGTGTTTTTAAAAAATCATGTTAATGTTTCATATACTAAAAAAAAGAAAGAAAAAAGGAAAAATCATAAGAGAGAGGAACCCAAAATGGAACAAAAACAAATGTACCTAACTGCATTTGAGATGAATAATATAACTACGCCACAAGGGGGTCAGGAGAAAAAGAAAGGACTGCAGGTAATTTTTGAAAACAATGTTTTGGGGTGCCTGGGTGGCTTAGTTGGTTAAGCGTCTGACTTTGGCTCCTATCATGATCTCACAGTTCCGTGAGTTCAAGCCCTGCATCGGGCTCTGTGCGGACAGCTCAGAGCCTGGAGCCTGCTTCTGATTCTGTGTCTCCCCGCCTCTCTTCCCCTCCCCAGCTCGTGCTCTGTTTCTCCCTCTCTCTCAAAAATGAATAAACATTAAAAAAAACTTTTTAGCCAATGTTTTAACTACATACTCTCTTTAAGCTATAAACAAAAAAAAATATATCTAAACAAATACTATACTTAGATATTTGTTTTTACAAAGAGATATGAAAACTCTTTATGTGTATTCTTGGATAGAGCAAATAAGTAAATAAATATATTGTGGATGATGAGAGTTTGGTTTCTTATTTTCATAAAATGAAGTTACAAATACAAAAAGATGAAGGCTTGGAATTAGCGCTAAACGTATAAGCTCAGTTCTTAATATAAAGATGCAGAAATAGATATAAATGTTTACATAAATATACATACACATATACATATATTCCCTAGCTCTATCTGCTGAGGGGGCCTAGAAGCAATGACTCCCCAACATCCATGAGCACATCCAGTGCACCAATGAAAAGAACGAAGGTTCCTCAGAGAAATGGCTGATTCCCAGGCAGGAACAATATGAGCCCAGGATATATTTTTGTGGTGCCAGAAAGGAAGGTAGTGCTCAAAGAATGATGGGGGCATGTCTAAAGGACACAGGAGTCAACTTGAGTCACTTCTGTTCAAATGAGAGACATCTCAACAACAAGATAAATAAAAATAATAGATTATAATCCATAGAATAAAATAAAAACACACCAGTCCTTATGTACATAAATAAACAAAGGGAGAAGGAAAAGCTCTGAGAGTGTAATTCCAAATAATAAATGTAGTGATGGAATTAGAAAATCACCATTTGGCAACCACCTTGGTAATAATTATTTCAGGCAAGTATCAACATATGCTGAAACTAGTGGTTGAAAGTCTGATGGAAAACAGGATATTATCTAGTCTCAAAGTAACTCTACTACAAAATACCCATTAATTAAAAGGGGAAAAATAGTAATTTCATAGTGCAGAACCTTGTCAGACACTACCTTAATTAAATGATCAAAGTTAACATCATCAATAATAGGACAAGCCAACATCATATGCCTCCTGACAGGATGCAACAGAACACTTCTGTGGCATTCCTTCCAAAAAGGTAAAACCTGAATGTAACCATAGGCAACAACAGACAAGCCCAAACTGAGGGACAGGGCTCTACTAAATAACTGGACTATATTTTTTAAAAAATGTCTAGGTTATGAAGGACAGGAAATCATGTAACTGTTAAAAGAAGCTTAGGAGACATGATAACTAAATATAATGTATGATCCTGGACTGGACCGAAATGTAGACAAGAAAAAAAAATTTTTTTTGCTATAAATTATTATGAGTGATGTACAACATGTGACTGTAGTTAATAATTCCTTATTGTATATTTGAAAGTTGCTAAAAGAGTAGATCTTACAAGTTCTCATCACAAGGAATATGGGGTGCCTGGTTAAGCGTCTGACTCTTGATTTGGGCTCTAGTCATGATCTCACAGTTTGTGGGTTCAAGCCCCATGTTGGGCTCTGCATTGATAGTGCAGAGCCTGTTTGGGATTCTCTCTCTCTCTCTCTCTCTCTCTCTCTCTGTGCCCCTCCCCTGCTCGTGCTCTCTCTCCTCTCTCTCTCTCTCTCTCTCTCTCTGAAAATAAATGAACTTTAAAAAAAAAGTTCTCATCACAAGGAATAAAAATTGGTAACTGTGTGTAGTGATGAATGTTAATAGACTTACTATGATCATTTCACAATATATACAAATATCAAATCATTATGTTGTACACTTGAAACTAATATAATGTTATATGTCAATAATAGTTCAATTAATAAATTAATAAAGCACAGTCTATTACAAAATTTATCAAACAAAAAAAGAAAGAACACCAACATTTTTAGAGATAAAGTTTGCAACTTAAACCATTCAGGGCAAAGAATAAGTACATGTGTATGGAGAAAGAGAAAAAGGATGATTAAAATGTTAACATTTGGGGAATCTGGGTCAACAGTCTATGAAACAAGAATTTCTTTGTACTCTTTGCAACTTTTCTCGAAATCTGAAATTATTTTGTTTCAAAAACCATCCTATCTTTATGAAAAATAACAGTTGTACCAAAACAAAACATTGGTTTAAAATGAAGAAATAAATCAAAACCAAAAAAGAAATGCTTTGTTGCCTGTAAAATTTGAAACTTTTTAAAAATTGGTACCCATGTGGTATGAAAAAGTACTGACTTGAAGTATGCCTTTTCATATGCTGACGTTAGGAATACAAACTGGTACAAACTTTCTAAACAGCAGAATGCCCATAACTAAGTGCTTTTAAAATGTTCATATCTTTTTTAAATAATTTTTTAAAAATGTTTATTTTATGTTTTTATTTTGAGAGAGTGTGTGAGAGGGGAGGGGGCGGGGAGAAGGAGAGGAAGAGAGAGAGAGAGAGAGGAGGGAGGGAGAGGGACAGGGAGAGGGAGAGGGAGGGAGGGAGAGGGAGAAAGAGAGACAGAGACAGAGAGAGAGAGAGAGAGAGAGAGAGAGAGAGAGAGAGAGAGAATCTCAAGCAGGCTCCACGCTGAGTGCAGAACCTGATGTGAGGGCTCAATCCCACGACCCTGGGATCATGACCTGAGCCAAAATCAAGAGTCAGATGCTCAACTGGCTGAGCCATCCAGGGGCCCCTAAAATGTTCAGATCTTGATAAAAGTACCTGACAAAAACCTACAACAAATATCATTCGTAAAGGCAAAATATTAGACACAGTCCCTTTAAAAATTAAGAATACGACAAGAAGTCCTACTACTAATGCTTATTAACATTATTATTAAACATTATCCTGATGAATTATAGTCATCTCAGTAAAATAAAAAATAAATGAATAGAACATATTGGATTGGAAAGAGAAGGAAAATAGAATTTACAGATATTACTGCCTACATAGAAAATTCAAAAGAATTTACAAATCATTTGAATGATAAATGTTAACAAGGTAGCTAAGTATAAGCTTAGTATACAAATATCAACTGTATTCATAAACGTCAATAAACAGAAACTAATTTTTTAAAACCACATTTACAACAAGAGAGGCATTAAAGATCTAGCATAACAAAATTCAAATATATATATATATATATATATATATATATATATATATATATATATATAAAACTTTTTTCAAAGGCATCAGAGAAGACCTAAATAGAGTTATCCCAATTTTAAGGCTGGAAGAACCAATACTATGAGGATGTTAATTCTCAGGGCGCCTCGGTGGCTCACTTGGTTAACCAAGACTTCGGTTTGGCTCAGGTCATGATCTCACCATTCTTGAGTGCGAGTCCCATGTCAGGCTCTGAGCTGTCAGCACAGAGCCTATTTCAGATTCTGTGTCTCCCTCTCTCTCTCCCCCTGCCCAGCTTGTGCTCTGTCTCTGTCTCTGTCTCTCCCACTCATTCTCAAAAATAAACATTAAAAAATAATAATAAGCAATGATAAATGGCAATGACATTAAAAAAAAAAGATGTCAATTCTCTCCATAGTAATCTAGACCATCAACGCAATCCCAATCAAAAACCCAACAGAGCTTTGAGAAATTAAAACAAGCTGATTCTAAAATATATATGGAAGAACAGAGTTCCGAATATTGCCGATACCCTCCTAACAAGAAAAGTAGGAAGACTCGACCTTGAGGGTAGGATCTGGGAGGATGTACTACCAAACATATTCAGGCTTAGAACTGAGCTATAGAAATTAAGACAGGATGCGGTGCCTGGCTGTTTCAGTCAGTTGAGCATGCAACTCTTGATCTCAGGGCCGTGAGTTCAAGCCCCATGTTGGGTGTAGAGATTACTTGAATAAATAAAATATAAAAGAAATCAAGACAGGGTGGTCTTGGCACAGAGATAGACAAATCTGCCAGCGAAACTAATGTGAGAGCCCACAAGTAGACCATACTTCAATATCCCTATGGCTCCACACTCACCTACCCCTTCAGTCTTGGTCTCCACACAAAATCTTTAGAATAAGTCATATCATGTCACTGCTCTGCTTAAAACCCTCAAATGGCTTCCCATATTATGAGTGAAAGTCAAAGTCCACAGGAGTCACAAGGCCTTAAATTCACTTCCTCTGATATCCAATTATTCTCTCCCTTGGCTTACTTTACTCTAGCAACACTGACCTCCGTTCAGTTCAATATATAACAAGAAAGTCACAGTTATCCCTAATGCTAAATATTTCTCTGTCACTCTAATCTTTACTTTAGGCCAAATTCTTATTATCTGATTTTTCATTCAATGTTTACAAATAATGTTTTTGCAAAATAGAAGCAGAACAAAGCAGATACTATACTTGTCTTAGAAAACTTTAGTTCAATGGAATAACAAATTTTTAAAGTACTACTAACATTTAGAGAAAATGTCACAATTTTAGAAAAATGTTTTTTTAACATTTATTTTGAGAGAGAGACAGAGAGAGAGGGAGAGGGAGAATCCCAGGCAGGCTCCGGGCTGTCAGCACAAAGCCCGACACGGGGCTCGATCTCACAAACCATAAGATCACGATCTGAGCCAAAATCAAGAGTCCAATCCCTAACCAACTAAGCCACCCAGGCGCCCCAGAAAAATATTAGTAAGTATATCATTCATTGCTTAAATAAATAATTACTGACTGCCTAATACACTTCAGAGAATAGGTAAATAGGACAAGACAGTAGTGAACAAGATAGACAAGGTCTTTGCCTCATGGGGCTTTACATTTTGCTAGGGGGGTAGGGGAAACAAGATTATCATCAAATACTAATTCTTGTTATGAAGGGGGGAAAAACGAGTGACTTCTCAGAGGCCTCTCTAAAAAAGTGATATCTGAGGTGAAATATATCAGTAACAAGAAGAAGCCAGCCATATGAAGATCTAAGTCAGTCACATTACAGGTAAAAGACGCTCAGAGTGCTTCTGACAATGAATCATTCTTTCATTTCTCTAGCTGATTTGGAAGAACACCCCGGAGACATTTAAATACCCCACTCTGCCAATAATGGCATGGCTCATTTCAAAGGAAACTTGAGGTAAAAATTAAATCATTTGCACTAAGAAGACCTAGCCCCCCAAAAGTTATGTATATAAGTATATACAAAGAACATTTGGTCCTACCTATTCTCTGTAGAAATCAAAATTGAGTAATGCAAACTGGGAATCAGAATTCAAATGTGTGAGTAAATACATAACATAGGTGTTAAGAATAGTCTTTTAACTACCAGTATTCATACAGAGAAGAAAACTATGCCAAATTGAATTTCACTATAATTTTATATGAGTAACACTGAATTTTTTTTTTTTTGAGAGAGAGAGAGAGAGAGAGAGAGAGAGAACGAGAGCACATGCACACAAGTGGGAGGAGGGGCAGAGAAAGGAGGGAGAGAGAATCCCAAGCAGGCTCCGCGCTGGGACAATGAGATCATGACCTGAGCCAAAATCAAGAGCCAGACCCTTAACCAACTAAAGCCATCCAGGTGCCCCTGGGTAATTTTTAAGACCTAAAACCTCAGACACCTTAACTTCAAATAAATAAATAACTTTGATGAAATGTCCTTTTGAGGACAAATACAAATACTGGATAAAATACTTTTTTTAAATGGCCTAAAAATCCCAAAGACAAGATTGTAAATAACTAGCTGGCTGAAATCAAGGCAAAAGAATAGGACACAGAGAGGTAATTCAAACCACCCAAAATGGTTTCAGCTCTCAGGCACTTGAAGATCCAGAAAAAATGGAAGAAAAATAGGCTTGCTCTTGAAATCCTTACAAATCCAGGGGCAAAATCAAAGGCAAGCATATGCCAAAAGGAAGAAGTTTAATAAGGCACCACTCAAAGTAGAAACCTCAGAGCTACACTCCCAAGATAAAGGAAACCAGAAATAAATCAATCCTTGGACAAATTTGAATTCTACTTTCATGTTATCTGAATGACCAAAATAAACCAAAGTTACTGAGGTGGTCTCACGTTCAGATTGGTAATGTCACCAGTTGTCTGGTATTCACAAAGGGGGGATGTGAAAAAAGCCAAGTCTCTGAGGAAGATAACATCAATCTAGGCCTCACACTATTGCTACAGATAATTTCTCATTTACATTGAGCAGTACATAATATGATACCAAGAACAAGAACCAATAGAAATGTCTGAAGCAGAAAATGACCCAGAAAGACGTGTAATATTAGAATTATCAGGAATAGCCTATAAAACTATAGGGTTGAATTAATCAAAACACAAAGGCTGAACATTTTGATAGAACTGGTATGTCTAAAAGGTAAAAGACCAAATTTGAAAAATAAATGAGAATTCTAGAACTGAACGATTGACTAACAGCAAAGGAACTCAATAGTTAGTGTAAAGAGAAAGATATCAGGATACAGAAGATTTTGGACATATTTTTAAAACTTGACCAAATGAACATTGCAGACTGTAGCAAAGAACTTTAGAATGCCTTTATTCCCCTAACCACACACAGAACATTTACAAAATCTGATAATGTGCTAGGTTGTAATCCAAATTCAAAACGAACTACAAGCATTGAAGCCGGAGGATGTTCTCCTTGCACAACACAAATGGGCAAGAAACCAATCACAAAAGAAAGAACTAGAGAATATCTGTATGTTTGGAAATTAATACAGTCTTAAAATATTCTATAAGTCAAAGAAGAAATCATAACAGACAATTAAAAATAACAAAAATACTGGGTGTCTGACTGACTCAGTCAGTAGAGCATGCAACTCTTGATCTCAAGGTCGTGTGTTCAAGCCCCATGCTGGGCTTGGAGGCTACTTAATTTAAAAAGAAATATAATAGCAACAACAATACAAATTTATGGGAAGAAGCTAAAGCAATGCTTGGGTGGGGGGGATTGAGAGTCATATATGCATACATTACAAAATATTAAAAAATTAAAATAAACTAAGCATCAATAAAGAGGTTAAAAAAACAGTAAAATAAATCCAAATAAAATTAAAGAAAGAAATAACCAAGAGCAGAAATTCATGAAATAGAAAATAAACAATAAAGAGATTTTAAAAAAAGCTGGATCTTAGAAATCAACTTTGGAACTAATCAAGGAAAAAGAGAACTCAGTCTAACCAACATCTGATCACAGGCTTATGATATCCTAAGCAGAGAACCAAGCCACACCATGCCCACTTTTGACATACAGAACTATGAGTTAATATATGGGCGCTGTTTCAAGCTGCTAAACTTGTGATAATTGATTACAAAACAAGAGAAAACTAACACAATAGCATTGTTTCATTTATACACAGTTTTAAAACAGGCAAAGCTGAATGAACTACAAACGATATGGTTTAGCTATGCTTATATAAATGGTCAATATCTTAAAAAAAAAAAAAAAAAAGAAAGTGACCAAAGAAGGGTTTCTTATAAAAATCAGGATATTACTTACCTGTAGAGAGAAGCTGAGATTGACAAAAGATAAGATAAATAAAGAGCTTTCTGGGACACTAGTAATGTTCTATTTTTGACTTGAATGACAGTTAAATAGACATATCCGTTAGAGTGTACATTTATGTTTTATGTATTTCTATGTTGTTATATTCCTCAATAAAATAAATTTTTAAGAATTCAGAGTTAATTCTGATAATGACATCATATATGAATTTCTTGGTCATTTATATGGAAGTAGAAAATAACTTTTTATCAAAGATAAAGCACTTCAATATTACATTAACCAAAAAAATTTAACTGAACTCTTTCTGAGTTTCAAACTTCACATAGCATACGGTCTCTAGTGTTGGGTATCAACAAAGCTAAAACCTCTCAGTGATGGATAACCTGGATGATGACCACACTCCAAAACTATGCCAGATAAGGAGCTGGTAAGAAAACTGGGCAAGTTTGGTTTTGATTAGACTGACATCTAAATGTCTGAAGGCTCTTTGAAAAAGAGTAGAGCAAATGATTTATTTTAGGGAGAAGACCTAAGATCAGTGGTACAAGTGAAAAGGAGATAGATCTCAGCTCAATAGTGACTGAACAACGATGAACCATCAATGGTTATTCATGCATTCTATAAATATCTGTCACATATCTACAGTGGCCCAGCCCTCTGTAGATGCTTCAGGATACAGCAGAGAACACCATAGACACAGCCCCTGCTCTCATAGAGACTAACGAGGGGAGACAGACAATAAACAAACATGATCATTCCAGGCATTCAAGTAGTATAAAAGAAAGAAAACAATCTTTCAATAGAATTATTACGGGGGTGGGGAGGGGAACCTCTTTTAGATAGGGTAGCCTGGGAAAGACCTGTCTGAGGAGGTAAGATTTGAGTGAAATCTGTTTAATGTAAAGAAACAAGTCACAGGAACAGGGATGGGTGAAGAGCATTCAAGGAAGTACAAACACTCTTTTAACAAAGCTTAATATATTCAAGGAACAGAGAAGACCTGTAATATGAAGCATAGCAAACAAGAAGGGGACCAGCAGGGGGCAGGAAGAGGCTGCTGGACGCAGTTTGATCTGGCCATGGTAGAAAGTCATATACTAAACTAGATGTCCTCTAAGTTCCCTTCCAACATGAAAATTTTAAGAGTCTCTAAAAAATCTTTGGAGTCTTTTATTACCATCAACTTTGTAAACAAATAACAGAATAAACTCTAAAGTGAATGTGTTCTGCACTAAGAAATATACCTGGAATTAAGCAGTCTTGTCTCTGCATTGGCAAGCAAGTACCTACAAGAACAGACATAAACAGAAGACTTATAATTTATTTCATATATTAATAGTATCAAATTTAAGAGGTGCCTGGGCCTTAAATGTTTCCTTTGTGCTGAAATTATAATCTTCCTCTGAACGGGTCCTTTCTTCATCCCAAAGAGAGTACAAAATATGTTAAATCATGAGTTTTGTTCTCGTCTCTAGCATTGTTTTTATACATACAAATGAGAGAACCACTTTGTCACTGAAAACTGCACAGGAATTAATTTGGTACATGACAAAACTTGTTATAAGAGAGTTTAGACAGTTTGATAGCATCTTAAACTCATGATCCATGTATAGAAAGAAACTATGCCTATGGAAAGCACAGCCTTGCAAAAAAAAAAAAATCCTGATTACAATCTTGTTAGAGAATTTCTCCATGCTGCATATAAGTGAGGATAAAATGCACTAGTTTTCCTCCTAGATGTGACCACATGACCCATAGTTGGTAATTTTGCTTTATTCTCCCAAAAGTGGAGAGAGTGATTTATCAATCCATTCTCCATAAACCAGTTCCCATTATTAAATCCAACTGACATTTGACTATCATAAGTAACATACACAATTTAATAGCATAAGAACTTTAAACTTCCAAACATGTAGCTTACCTTCCTACTCTTTACCTTTAGAATCCTTCCACAAAGTAGGAAATCCAGTAACTCAATGGATCTCCTACCTAGCTACTTGATGTTTTATCTAAGCACTGCCAATCCCATAAAACTCTTTAGTTTTCTGAGAATCTGAGGGCCTCAGGATTCAGACTGAAAAAAAAGAGCTAATTGTAGCAATGTGGATGGACCTCTAAGTACTATGCTAAGTGAAATAAGTCAGGCAGAGAAAGACAGATACCATATGTTTTCACTCATATGTGGAACAAGAGAAACTTAACAGAGGACCATAGGGGAGGGGAAGGGGGAAAAAAAACAGTTAAGGAGATGGAGGGAGGCAAACCATAAGAGACTCTCAAATACTGAGAACAAACTGAGGGTTGATGGGGGGTGGCGGAGAGGGGAAAATGGGTGATGGGCATGGAGGAGGGCACTTGTTGGGATGAGCACTGGGTATTGTATGGAAACCAACTTGACAATAAACTATATTAAAATAAATAAATAAAAAGAAAAAAGAGCTAAACTCTGTTCAGAGTAATTCAGGGTTCATACTATTGGGTTTTTATTTTTTTTAAAGTAATCTCTAACCCCACATGGGGCTCAAACTCATGACCCTAAGATCAAGAGTTGCATGCTCTTCCGAATGAGCCACTCAGAATGAGTTTATTTATTTTATTTATTTTTGAGGAGCCCCAATGTTGAATTATTTAAGACACCCTGTTGGTTAAAAGGGTTTTGAAGGTATTCGCATGAAAATATAAGTATTAACTTTATCATGGCTTCCATAGGATAATTTGTTCTGGTCTCCAAATTCCAAATAATTGATTTTAAAGTAAACTTACAAAAGTTGGGAGCCACCTAGACTTTTGCTGGGTTGATGTGGATCAGAAAATGGATCTAATTATTGCCCTTTACTCAAAAACAACAACAACAACAAAACTAACCTTCAACTGAAAAAAGTAAGAACTAAAGTCCACGACTGCTTAATACCCAGAGGATTTAAATGAATTCAAGACCACTGGCCTAGATACACTTCATCCCTGAAATACTGTAAGACTTTGGAGATCAGATTGCTGAACCTTAGTGGTCTTGGGCAAGTCATAAAGAAAAGAAGAGAAAGACTGGCCTAGAGCAAATGTAGTCACATTTTTCAGAAAGGGTAAAATGGTGTATTCTGTCTGAGAACTTTTAATTAAACAATCATTCAATAAATGTCTTGAGAGCTAACTATATGCCAGGCATTGGAATAGACACTGGGAACATATCAGTCAACAAAACAGACAAGACTCCTTATTTCATGTAGTTTATCAAAGAATCACACAATAAGCAAAAAATTGCATACATAAGTCCTATGGAAAAGAGATATAAGGCACTACAAGGGCTTATAACAGAGGGTTCCCACCTAATTAGGGAGGGTTGGCATTTCCAGAGAAAGTGTCCAGTGAGCTAAGATCTGTAGGACAATTAGACATCAACTTACAGACAGGAGGAATGCTCCAGGAGAGAACAATTTATGTGATAAAGTCCCAAGTCAAGAGGAAACAGGACACAAAAGACTGAAAGGTGGCAGAGGTTGCATAGTTAATAACCTAGTACCAGGTAAGGCTGGAAAAATAGTAGGCTGGGTTATTTTACATAGTTTTACCTTTATCATAAGACATAAGGAGCCACAAGAGGGTTTTGAACAATGGGAGAGGTGGGTTCGGGGAGTGGTATGACAATCCGATGTTGTGTGTTTGGAAAAAATCATGTAAGCTACAGAGAAGCAAATGGCTCAGTACATGGAAGAGGAGATGCCAACTGGGGGACAGAACAGCTAGAAAGCCACTGCAGACACCAAGGTGAAGGATTAGGGCAGAATGGACTTAGTTGGTGGATATAAAGAAAATGAATTGATTCAGAATATGTTTGGAGGGGAAACCAATACAATTCAGGATGGATTAGAGATAGGAAGTAAGGATAGAAAAATCAAGCATGGGGCACCTGGCTGGCTCAGTCAAAAGAGCATGTGATTCTTGATCTTGGGATCATGAGTTCAAGCCTTATATTGAGGGTAGAGTTTACTTTTTGAAAAGATTACAAAGCCTCATTCCAAATCTCTGTACTCTGTACCACCCCACTGTGCCAATACCCAAAAGGAAACAAATCTTTTAAAAAGAAAGAGAGAAAGCAAGGATAACTTCTTGGTTAAGAGTTTGGAGTAATTGAGTAAATGGAGGTTGTTTCTTGATTTAGGAAAACTAAAAAAAAAAAAGCAGGGTATAGGAAGGGAGGTGGGGGGAAATCTCGGATTCCACTTTAGCCATATTAAGTTTGCATTTAGACATCCATAAAAATGAAACAGGCAAAAACCAAAGGGAAAAGAGAAGAAAAAATCTAAGAAAAAGAATTCACAATTTATATCACAAAGAGTTAATATCCTAACATATAAAAGATTCCTACTGTTCAATAAGACAGGAAGAAACCGAATTTTTTTTAATAGGCAAAGTGCTATGAACAAATAGTTTATAGAAAAGGAAATACAAACAACTTTTAAATATATAAAAAGTTACTCAACTTTACATACAATAAAGAGTGAAGATTAAAACTACACTTGAGGGGCACCTGGGTGGCTCAGTGGCTAAGCGTCCAACTTCGGCTCAGGTCATGATCTTACCGTTCGTGGGTTCGAGCCCTGTGTCTGGCTCTGTGCTGACAGCTAGCTCAGAGCCTGGAGCCTGTCTTCGGATTCTGTGTCTCCCTCTCTCTCCTACCCTCCCCATGCAAGTTCTAACCTCACCATGGTTTATCCTTCTAGTGACCAGGCCCCATCCAGATGTAATCTAGGGAATTCTCCCTGGAGTCACCATTAGCATACAAAAGACACTATCACTCAGGAGATTAAGACATTTTTAAGACAAGAACAGAATACTGAATAGACAAAGGGTAAAGGCATTCTAAGCAAAGTTTGTGCTAATATAGGCAAAAAAAAAAAAAAAAAAAAAAAAAAAAGGACTGTTTTCATTCTGCTTCTCTGAAATTCAGGGCACAGGTCCAGGAATGGCAAGAAATGAGGCTGGGATGAAGGCCTTGTATGCCAAGCCACAGGTATGTTTCCTTATATTTAAAGAAAGGACTCAACTACAGTATAAGAAGTCTGAAAGCCTCTGCCACAGACAACAGTAAATCAAGAGAAGACTTTAAGGTGAATATTTATCAGTGTGGTTTTAGAAAAATCACCATGGAGACAGGAAGAGGGTTAGGGCAGAAACACTAGTCAGAAAGCTACTGATTGATAGACTCAAAGCACAAAATGATAAAATCTCAACTGAAGCAACAGTAAGAACAGAGAAAGGAGGATAAACAAGATATTTAGAAGATGTATTCAAAACATACAGTGACAATTTTGGGGCGCCTGGGTGGCTCAGTCAGTTAAGTGTTCAACTCTTGATTTCAGCTTGTCAAGATCTCACGATCGTGAGATTGAGCCTGGCGTGTGTGCGTGTGTGTGTCTCCCTTCCTGCTCCTCCCCTGCACATGCTCTCCGTCTCTCAAAATAAATAAATAAACATTAAAAAAAAAAGACACAGTGACAATTTTAAATTAGTTGATGAAAGAGAAATGGTGAATGTGAAGGCCACTTTTATGCCACCAACTTGAACAATGGAAACCTGAGTAAGGTAGAAAGGTCTACAGTGACCACTTACCCATGGCTGAATGCAAACAGGCCCATTAGATGACCCACCTCAAAATATCCATAAGTCCTAGATGACCAATGGGTTACTTACACTCGGACACAGGTATCAAAAAAGGAAAATTCCTTATGTTCCCATACCTCCTCACCTTCCCCCTTAACTACAGCCCCCCACCACTGCCTTGGGACAGACAATATCTCCTTTGCTGTCTTGCACACTGCTCTCTTTCAGTGTATTCAATAAACTACCGTCTCTTTTGTTCTGCCTCAGGTGAGTTCTTTCACCACATAGCCTGTGAGGCCCCACAGAGAAGTCTAGATTATGTTTTTAAATTTTTTTAAACATTTATTTTTTTTTTTTGAGAGACAGAGAGACAGACAGAGCATGAGCAGGGGAGGGGCAGAGAGGTCTAGATTATTATAAAACCTCTGCCTTGACTACTAGATATATTGGAGGCACTGCTAGCAATACACAAGAGCATTAAGAAAACAGTATTACATGCTTGACAATTATGGGGTCTTACATGTTTATATGGGAAGTTTTGTGTTGCACAATACAGGTAAGTCATGGATAGCTGAATGAATACGAAGTTGAACTTTAGGCCAACAGTAAGGAATATACATAAACTGAAAATATGAGAAACTCAAAGTTTAATGTACTTAATTGCCAACTTCAGGCAACCTCATAAGGGATATAACCTGCTCTGAGGGTAAAACTGCCTGTCATGTATTTCTCAGCTTCGATGATTTTTTTTTAATTTTAGAGAGTGAGAGCGAGAGAGAGAATGAGACGTGAGAGAGCGAGAGAGTGCAAGAGAATATCTTAAGCAGGCTCCTGTGATCCCTACATCCTGGGATCATGACCTGAGCTGAAATCAAGAGTCAGACACTCAACCAACTAAGCCACCCAGGCACTCCCTCACCCTCCACGATTAAGTCACTTTTCAGATGAATACATTATAATCACATCCTTATAGACTCTTTGGAAAAGATTCCTTGGAAAGAGATTGATTCATGTAATCATGGTATTTTGATCAACACAAAGCCAGAAACTTTGGAATCATTTAGACCAGAGCTTTTTCAACTATTTGCATTAAAGGTCTGCTTTGGTTGGGGCGCCTCGGTGGCTCAGTCAGTTAAGCATCTGACTTCAGCTCAGGTCATGATCTCGCGGTTCATGAGTTTGAGCCCCTACTCGGGCTCTGCACTGACAGCTCAGACAGAACCTGGAGCCTGCTTCCAATTCTGTGTCTTCCTCTCTGCTCCTCACCCACTTGTGCTCTCCCTCTCTGTCTCTCAAAAATAAATGCTAAAAAAAAATTTTTTTAATAAATAAACATTTAAAAAATTTTTTAAGTCTGCTTTGTTTTTCAACCCCATGTAAATTGTATTATAAAATACAGTAAAAATGGTGTGGCAATGTTAAATTATCGTAAGTTTCTAAACCCTTACTCTCACTTTTTAAATACTTTTATACAGAAATACTTAATACTTTTAACACTCAATATTTTAAGTGTTAAAAGAACCCTGAGAACTCATAATTCAAAAAGGAATCCACTAACTCCAACAAAGAAACAAATTTAAAAACACATAAGTATTATTTATAGGAAGAGACCATGACTTACTCTTTTTAGACTAAGATTGCTACATCATTTTACTATCAAATACTTAATTTCCCACTGCCTACCCAAAAAAGTCTAAATTCCTAAGGCACTAATGTCAAGAAAAATAGTTAAAGACATCTCTTTCACTCATCACACACATTTATTCATTAGTCAATAAATACCTACTTAACAGCTATGAAGTATGTTGGAGATCACCTCATCTGACCTTACTTCAAAGAGGAGGAAATTTAGGCTCAGGGTAATTATGTTACTTAATGTAAAATTAACTATAAGCTTTGGCAATTGCTTTCCTGTGCATTTAGCACAATCTTTGGCAATCACCCACTTTCTCCTCTATATGAATCCTTGGCTCCAAACCAACTACACTTACTCATCAACACCTAGAACATGCCTTTCACTTTCCACTTCTGTGCTTCTGTTCAGATCATTTCCACAACCCTAGCCCCAGTCTTTGCTAACTGAAATGTTAGCCATCATTTTTCAGAAATCGAGTAAATTATAACTTCCTCTCTATTTAGCACAGTTAAATGTTATTCATAAAATCTATAAACTTGGAGAGGTTTTTTCCTTTAGTTAAGATTGATAGTCTCATGATTAAAATTCAAAAAATTCAAAAGAATAGTCTGGAAATTCTTACAGCATTTATATGACTTTAATCATATACTTAAACATTTATTGTTTACATACATATCTATATCCCTTAGGTTAATCAAATTTTGTTGAAATTAGACACCATACTTCTACTAAATGTTGTGTCTAAGCCATGCATATGAAATAAGTACTGTACTCAAAAATAAAATTCTTTTTTGGGGCACCCAGCTGGTTCAGTGAGTAGAGCATACGACTCTTCATCTCAGGGTTGTGAGTTCAAGCCCCATGTTGGATGTAGAGACTACTTAAAAAATAAAATCTTTAAGGGCACCTGGGTGGCTCAGTCAGTTAAGCATCCGACTTTGGCTCAGGTCATGATCTCACAGTTTATGAATGAGATCAAGCCCCGCACCAGGCTCTGTGCAGACAGCTGAGACCCTGAAGCCTGCTTCGGATTCTGTATCTCTCTCTCTCTCTGCCCTCCCCAGCTCATGCTCTTTCTCTCTCTCTGTCTCTCTCTTTCTCTCTCTCTCAAAAGTAAACATTAAAAAAAAATTTTAATACATAAAATCTTTTAAAATATACATTTTTTTTAAATTTCTGAAACAAAACAGATAAATAAAACTGATGTACTTCCAAAGCTGGGGAGAAGGGGGACAGTTTCATTTTCATCCCTATCAAATCATTTTATGAAGTATCAAAATAAAAATCAATCCACATTTCAACTCTTTTCTGCCTGTCAACAGAGAAAGAACTTAATAATGATCCACATTTTCAAAATAATTAAGAATTGACTATGCTTATTTATAATAGCAACTGACAGAGACTGAATTTGTAAACAATATTACGGTCAATTACCATCTGCATGTGGATTATCCACAGTAAGTTTTACTTTACAGATCCACAACACCTAACTAACTTAACTACTTGTGTTTTTACTTCCATGCAAATAATAGGTAATACTCTTTGAAATACAAACTACCATCTTTCTGTTCAGGGAATCATAGAATCTAAAACTAAAATAAATACCACCTATTCATTACATGAATGAGGAAACAAAGCTTATATCCAGGTCTCCTAATCAGTTTTTTAAGGAGGAGCTCTGTTCTGGCTTGACTGAAGGGCTATTCACAACAAAGTGGGAAAACTAGAGAGCTTTCTGGTGTCCCCAGAACCTGCTTCTCAGCATGTCATCATCATTTTCCTTGAAGTAGCTCCCAGTTTACTTAATCACAGACACAGGACTCAGTATTTTAAAGAAACCCTTGCATATTCAAAATTTAAATGTGCCTGTTATCTATTTTGAATTATTCAAACATATGTTTGACTATATTAACATAGGCTAAAATATCCAAATAATTTTAAAAATCAAAAGTGAGTTTTTAGTTCCTATACTTTAATATGTCCACCTTAGAAGATGAAAATTCATTATTACAATAATCCAAGACCAATTAGGACAATGAAAAAATCAGGCCCAGTGCACTGCTTGTTGACACAAACCCTTCCTCTACCTGGACACTCTTTCTATTCTTCTCAGAATACACATCAGAGTGTCAACCCTCAGTGCTTATGTGACCATGGACAAGTTATTTAACCTTTTTAAGCCTGTCTTCTCATGCTGTAAGAGGGATAGATACCACCTACTTATAGGCTAATGGCGAGGATTCGAGGTTATATAAATAGAGCCTCTGAAGCATATTAAGCACATAATAAAAAATAACTATTAGTAATTAAATTACACTAATTTAACATAACATAATATAGGAAATAAGAAGGCTAATAACTCTAGAAAGTGGGGTTTATTACCTCAATTATGAGCCTACACTTGAAGAAATTCCCCAAATGACACAAGTAATTTATGTCAAGACCCAAAAAGAATAATAGATTCATGAAATGTTATTAGCATTTTTAAGAGCAATATTTTGAAGTAAATAAGACATTTTTAAGGAAAGCAATATCTTAGTCTTGCCAGTTCTGATGACAATTACATTATTTGCAAAGCACTGTTACTTTATTGTATCACTGGAAAACTTTGTACTCAGCCTAAACAATTTAGGACTATGCTAAATCCAGAACCACTTCTGAAACTGCATTGTACTATCAACATTACTGATAATGTATAGAGCCTTATAAGTGAAGGTATCTTCCATTAACTGTATAAAGTAAAACCGCTTTCATTGTGCCAAGACAAAAATCAAGTATTCACAGATTGAGGAGCATCGATAAGCAGAACTGCTAAGGCATATTTGTAAAGCATTTGATTTGGAGTAAAAGCAAATGTATTTCAATTACCTTTAGCTCTAAAAGGTTTCATGAAAGAAATCACAGAAATGAGACAAACATAAAAGGTATAGTTAGTGTGAGACGTGAGATGATTCATTTTCAGAAAATACCAAATAACAACGGTGCTTTCTAGTTACAACCAATAGGTTGTAAACCTATTCGAAGTATGTACAAACACCCCCCACCCCACCTCCCCACACACACAATGGAGTCCCAAACCCTTACACACTTCACGTCCCGGTCCTTCTTCCCTTCTCCATTTCGTGGGCTTAATTTTCACAGGCTTTGCAATGAGCATGAGCCAAAGAACTGAAGTCTCTGCATCACCTCAAAGAAGGCACATGTGTTCCAATCAAACTACTTTTTGCCTTATATGGGCATAGGTGACTTCCGGGTAAGGCTGTAATTTCTGTAGTACTCAGCCAATGAGGAATCATGGGAGGGACTTCATGCTAGGAGATAAATTGCCTGCTGTAACTGCCCCAAGTGTCCCTGTCCATCAGACACCCATTCTCGCAAGAACGTTGATTAAAGCCTCACTTCACTGTGCTCTGAGTTTCTGCGTCCCTCCTTTGATTGGAGCAGTGGGCTTATTTCTCACAGTTAGCAGACTATAAATGGAAGTACTTTGCTTAAACTATGAAAACGATCCCTCATTTTCAAAGGATAAAACACAGAAGAGGTGAGTTACAAAGTCTAAACTCTAACGAAATGGGTTATCAATTAATTACTACCAAAGGATTTAAAAAAAGGGTGAAAGGAATAAAGGAATAGAGATTATTATTTAGAACAGGTGAAATACCTTTTCCTATACTCTTTCCACAATACTTTATTCCAACAAAATTAAACCAAATAGGAGAAGCACTTCGAGAGTGTTGGTGTGATGAACTCCACAAGGACCTTCTTTCCCCAGCAAAACAATCTTAATTAATGAAAATTACATTTACAATCTCTCCAAATTGCCTTAAGGGCATTTGCCTTAGTGGCACATGCAGAAACACTTATTCAAGAAAATCTACTGAATCTTGACAAGAACAGTGAATCTGTGGTATTTGAGCCACAATCCACTTCCTTACTCCACTTAACCCCAAGCTCTACTCTAGGTGGGTGTAACCAAGAAGACAGGGCATCCTCTCAACCCTAGCTCCCAGGCTAGAGCAAAAGTCTGTCCTTGGAAGCAGCAAGTTGCCAGTATTTCTCATGCTCCATCCCCAGCTCCAAGGTGTAGCAACTCTATTGCAGGCAACCATGGCTAAGAAGACAGGGGCCTCCTGTCTCCACCCACAGCCTCCACTCATAGGGCAGAAGCTCTACTCCAGGCAAGGCAGGCTGAGAGTACTGGGAATGGAACCAAATGGAAATTCCGAAGTAGAAAAGTACAATAACCAAAATGAAAAATTCATTGGCACACACCTAACACCCCGATTCTGGTTTCTAGTACCATTCTCGAAAGAAAAGAACCAGAGCTCTTTGGAGAAATGGCTGATTCTAAGACTGGGGCAAAAAATGTACAAGATGAGTATGTTATGCCAAGAAAGGAAGTATTCAAACAAACAAAAAAGTTGGGTATGTCAAAGTGGCACGTAAGGCAGCTGAAAGAGACCCCAATGACAAAAGCAGAAGGGACATGGGCAACAAAATATAGTTGTAGTAGTACTGGACTGGAATTATAATTGAGAGTATAAAATAAACATCCATGAGTCTCTGATGATATAAATAAATGAATGCATAAATGGGGGAGAATGGCAAAATCTTCCATGCAAAAGAATCTAAAATAATTTATTTAGATACTCCACCCTCAGTGAGTGTGGAGTGGCCTGTACAGTGACATTCTTCCAAAGGGGAGAAGGGGGAATTTACATTGGAGAAAACAGACAAACACTACCTCAGCCAGGTGATGAGGATTAACATCAACAGTGATAAGTTATATCAGTAATACATACCCTTGATATGGGGTGATGAAAATGGCATTTCACCACTGTAGTCTTCCTCCCAAGGACACGTAACATTAGTCTAATCACAAGAAAAACATCAGACAAATCATAACTAAAGGGTACTCTACAAAATACATAATCAGTACTACTCAAAACTATTAAATTTATCAAAAACACAAAGCCTGAGAATCTGTAACAGCCAAGAGGACCTACGGAAACATGACAACTAAATATAATGTGGTGTCCAAGATGGGATACTAGAACAGAAAAAAGACATCAGGTAAAAACTATGGTAATCTGAATAAAGTATGGACTTTAATATCAGTAATCAATAATCAGTTTCAATATTGCTTTACTAATTGTAATAAATGTACCATACTAATATAAGGTGTTAATAATAGAGGAAATTGGGTGTGGGGTATGGAAACTTTCTTTATAATCTTAGCAATTCTCCTGTAAGCAGAAAACTATTCTAAATTACCAAGTTTATTTTTAAAAATTCATTAGAGGGGCTCTACAGATTTCAGCTGGCAGCAAAAAGAAACAGTGAACTTGTAGATTGATAAATATTATGCATTCTGAATAAAAGAGAGGGGGAAAATGAAGGAAACTAAGCAGAGGCTCACAGAAATGTGGGACACCACCATTAAATGCACTGTGATGGGTTAATTCTGTATGTTAACTTGACTGGGCCACAAAGTGCCCAGGTATTAGGTTAAACATTCTGGGTATGTCTATAAGAGTATTTCTGGATGGAGACTAACATTTGAATCTGCAGACTCAGTAAAGCAGAATGCCCTCCCCAGTGTGACCCAGCCTCATCCAATCCATTGAAAGCCTGAATAGAGTAAAAGGCTGAGCAAGAGAGAATTTGCTTTCTGCCTGATGGTCTCTGGTCTTCAAGCTGTGATATCAGTCTTTTCCTGCCTTGGAATTGGACTAGAACTTACACAACTGGTTCTCAGGCCTTCAGACTGTAGATCTTTGAACCTCTCAGGCTCCATAACTCCATGAGCCAATTCCTTATAATAAGCATCTCTCTATATCTCTGTATCTCTCCCTGAATATGTATATATATCCCATATTGGTTCCATCTGTGGAGAACCCAGAATAATACACACACCACCATACATATAATGGGAGTATCAAAAGTAGGAGAGAAAGAAAGGAACAGAAAAAATATTATAGAAACAATGTCTGAAAACTCCACCAAATTTGATTAAAAAACATGAATCCACACATCAAAGAAGGGCCACAAACTCCAAGTAGGATGAATCCAAAGAGATCCACACCCAGAAACATCATAGTCAAATTGTTGAAAGACAAAAAGAAAATCTTGAAAAATATTTGCAAAAGAAAAACAACTTGTCATATACAAGGAATCCTCCATATGATTAATAGGTGGCTTCTGATTAGAAACAATGGCAGCCAGAAGGCAACAAGATGACACATTCACAGTACTGAACGAAAAAAACTGACAACCAAGAATCATAAACCCAGGAAGACTAGGTATCAAAAAGGAAGGCAAAATGAAGACATATCCAGATAAATAAAAACCTGAGCGGAGAATTCATTGCTAGAAGACACATAAAAAATACTAAAGTAAGTTTTTCAGGCTGACAAGTGACACTAGACAGTGTGAATCTATATTTAAAATAAAAAAGAGCATAAACAAGGTAAGTGGGTTAAGAAGCTGTACTGGAGTATGAAAATGATACCAGATAGTAACTCTAATCCATAGGAAGTAATGAGAAGAACCACAAATGATAAATAAGGCTAATATAATAAATAAAAAATATACATCTGCTTTCCTTTAGTCTCTCAGCTTCTTTAAAAGATAAAATTATATACAGTAATAATTATAACATATTGTTGGGTTTTACCATATGCGATCCTAATATGTAAAACAACACAAAAAGAGGAGGAGAAAAAAGAACTACACAGAAGGAATGGTTCTATACCTCACTGGAATTAAGTTGATAAGTAGGTATACAGTAAGCACAAGAGCAATCACTAAAAAATTAATTCATGAAATAGTTTAAAAAAATCAAAAGAATTAAAATGCTACCCTAGAAAATATTCCCTTAATATAAGAAAGCAGTAAAGAAAATAAATGGAGAAACAAAAAATTCATGAAATATATAGGAAACAAAAAGAGCAAAACAGATGAAACCCAATCATATCAGTAACAATATTAAATGTGAAAGGATTAAACAAACCAATCAAAAGGTACAAACTGTCAGACTAGATAAATAAATAAGATCCAACTATATGCTGTCTACAGGAGACACGTTTTAGATTGAAAGATAAAGTAGGTTCAAAGTAAAAAGGATGAATAAAGACATACCATGCTTAAGAAAGCTATACTGACTTTATTAAAATCAGACTAAATAGACATTAGGACTAAAACTATTAGGTAGAAACTAAGGAAATCTGAATAAAGTATGCATTTCAATAATAACCAGTATCAGTAATCCATAACCAGTAATCAATATTCAATTACTAAATATAAAGAGAGACATTTTATAGTGTTAAAAGGGTCAATCCATCAGGATGATATTAAAATTATAAACATATACCCCTAAACTGAAACAAGGAAATGAGAAAATTTGGATAAGTGTAAACAAGAGATGGATAATAAGGGATCAACTGCAGAGAAAATACTTGAGGAGACCTATCTTTTGTTAATGTATCAATACCTGACTCTGATTTCAAGCTTTATCTGATAAATGTATTTTCTAACCTTGTAATACAAGTTACTAAGTAATAGTAATGTTGCTTCTTTTAAGAATATATTACAGGAATAAAATCTAAAATCTGCTATATGAATTAAACATCTCTATAAAACATTTTTTTAAATTTAGGTATTAGAAAATAGGAATAACTATAAATATTTAAGTAGCTCTATATTGTCCTTTCCAAGAAAAGCAACAGATCAACTTTGGAACATTAAAGTACTACTATCAATTCTAATTTATAGTAATAGTAAATATTAAAAGGTTCAAATTATTACAAATGATGTACATAATATATTGGGGGAGAAAAGATGCTATTTTCCCATTTATCATTTTCTTAAAATGTTTTTTAAAATTACACAGTTTAGGGGCGCCTGGGTGGCTCAGTCAGTTAAGCCTCCAACTCTTGATTTCCACTTAGGTCATGATCTCATGGTTCTTGAGTATGAGCCCAGCACTGGGCTCTGTGCTGACAATGCAGAGCCTACTTGGGAATCTCTCTCTTCCTCTCTCTCTCTTTCTCTCTCAAAGTAAATAAATACACTTAAAATTTAAAAAAACAAAGAATTTAAAATTACACAGCTTAAAATGTATAAAAACTCAGGATGCCTAGGTGGCTCAGTCAGTTAAGTGTCCAGCTTTTGATTTCCGCTGGGGTCATGATCTCACAGTGGTGAGATCTAGCCCCCCAGTCAGGCCCCTTGTTACCTACCACCACCACCACCACACTGGGTGTGGAGCCTGCTTACGATTCTCTCCCTCTCTCTCAAAAAATAAAAAATAAATAAGTGAAATATATAAAAACAACACATCGTATGAAAATTGTGTTTCAATATGCAAGATCTCTGCTATTCAACTTCTTTAGACATGTTTGGTAAATAGGGTCTTGAAAATTGTAGAGGCTGCTTTTAGGCAACAGGCCTGAGCAATGGAAACTTGAGCAAGGCAAAAGAGCCCACAGGGACCACCGAGCTAAAGGCAAATATGCTCATTAAGTGACCCATTCTCAAAACAGCCATAGGTCTGAACTAACCAATGGGCTACTTACAACCAGGCACAGTAACCAAAAAAGGGAAAACTCCATCAGTCCCCATACTTCCTCACTCCATCCTATAACCATGGCCCCTCACCACAGCCTCATCACCTTTGCTGTCCTACCTGCTCCCTTGCAGTGTATTCAATAAACTTTTATTTCCTTTGTTCTGCCTTGGGTGAATTCTTTCATTGCCCACGCCACAGGCCCCCATCCAATTGGGATGCCCCATAGAAATCATGTACTGTCTAATGTTCATTTAATTACTAACTTTAGAAAATACCTAAGCCCTGAATTGCCTCTCCACTAAGTAAGGTACCTAGGAGCAAGGATTCCATTTTCACAGTTCTGCATTTCTTGTCTAGCAAAACAGACTTCCTCCTTTACTATCCTCTGATACTGTGAGAAGTGAGATGATTCATTTTCAGAAATACCAAATAAAAGCTGTGCTGTCTAGTTACCAATAGGTTTACAACCTATTGGAAATAAGTACGAACAGCCCCCCCACCCAACAATGGAATCCAAAACTCTTAGCCAAAACCCTTAGACACTTCACTTCCTGGTTCTTCTTCCCTTCTCCATTTCATGGGCTTAATTTTCATGGGCTTTACAAGGAGCATGAGCCAAAGAACTGAAGTCTCTGCATCACCTCAATAAATATACATTTGTTCCCATCAGACTACTTTTTGCCATACATGGGCATAGGCGACTTCCAGGTAAGGCTGTAACCTCTGTAGTACTCAGCCAATGAGGAATCAGGCGATTCCTAGAGGATAAATTGCCTGGTGTAACTGCCCAGAGTGTGCCTGTCCATCAGATACCTGCTCTTGCAAGAACGTTGATTAAAGCCTCGCTCCATTGTGATCCAAGTCTCCCCATCCCTCCTTTGATTGGGTCAGTGGACTTATTTCTCATAGATACCAACTCTGTGACCTTGGGTAAGTCACTTCCATTTAATATGCTATAAAAGGACCTTGACTATAATACTACAGGTATTAGAAATTATTGAAGGTTTTGTAGGGGAGAAAATGTTACCACCCTAAATATGCTTCTTTGGCATATTATTTTTAAGCTGGTTATTTTTTAGAAACTGCTAACACAGGAGAAGTTTTAAAAACAAAGTAGAAGTCACCCTTTCATAGACACATTTACATTTATAAGGGTAATCTCCATTTGTAAAGGTGTCTCCCAGGCAACCCAAAATCTTTCTCTCAAAAGATCAGTTAATTATTTGAATACAGAAATCTAGAGTTTATATCTCCACCTCTGTTTTGCCCACCAAAAAATATTTGGGGGGGGGGGTTAGCATATATTTTTTAATTTTTTAATTTTATTGAAATCCAAGTTAGTTAACATACAAGTTTAATAATTTTTCCTTTTTGGGGCACCTAGGTGGCTCAGTTGTGTAACCATCTGACTTCTGCTCGAGTCATGATCTTGCAGTTTGTGGGTTTGAGCCCCACATCAGGCTCTGTGCGGACAGCTCAGAACCTGGAGCCTTCTTAGGATTGTTTCTCCCTCTCTCTCTCTCTGCCCCTCCCCCACTCACACTCAGTGTGTCTCTCAAAAATAAACATTTAAAAAAAATTTTTAAGGCTCTTGAACAGTTTTTCTTTTTAAGTTCTAATTATTTATTTTGAGAGAGAGTGTGTGCACACGCAAGGTGAGTGGGGTAGGGGCGGGGGCAGACAGAGAGCGAGAGAGAGAATCCCAAGCAGACTCCTTGCCATGCTGTCAGTGCAGAGCCCAATTTGGTGCTCAGTCCCACAAATCATAAGATCATGACTTGGTGCTCAATCCCGCAAATCATGAGATCATGACCTGAGCCAAAATTAAGAATCAGACACTTAACAGACTGAGCCACCCCGGCGCACCCCCTCCCCCGGCTTTTTTCTTCCCACAATTTTTCTGATACCATACTAGACCATACGGTAGATAATCACTGCCAGAAATGCCTATAAAAATGGACAAAATCTAGGGATTTTGTCAAGGGAACACAAATGATCATTTTAGGGGCACCTGGGTGGCTCAGTCAGTTAAGCGTCTGACTTCAACTTCGGCTCAGGTCATGATCTCGTGGTTCATGAGTTGGAGCCTCACATTGGGCTTTGTGCTGACAGCTCAGAGCCTGGAGTTTGCTTCAGACTCTGTGTCTTCCTCTCTCTCTGTCCCTCCCCTGCTCATGCACAAGTGCACGCGTGCTCTCTCTGTCTTGCGCGCACACTCTTTTTCTCAAAAATAGTTTTTAAGAATTGTTTTAAAAAGATCATTTTAATATGTAGAGATTAATAAACTTCCCTTGATGGCCTATTTTTCTGTATACAATCCTCTCCCTCCAGGCCTTTAAAAATTTAATTTTTTAAAGACCACAATTCTTACACTTAGAACAAATTAGATGTCAGAGACTAAATTAGGCAAGAAGTAAAACTGAAATTTTGTTTTAAAAGAAGGAATTTTATTTATGGCCAAAGAAGGAAAAAGCTTTGGTTTCATATACCAACTTATAACTAGGATTTTTCTGGACTACTAAGATACTGAAATGAACTATTCGGGGCGGGGGGAGCACACAAAACTTTTTTCTATAGTGTCTTATTCTACTTCCTTCTTTGAGGTCACGACAACAAATAATATGAGGCATCTTCACAGTCACTGAGCAAGGGGTCCTGGCTGCCTCAAGAACTTTTGGGTTAAAAGTGTATACGGTTGACACCTGAACAACGTGAGGATTAGGGGTACTGAACTCTGCACAGTCAAAAATCCACGTGTGACTATGACTCCCCAAAAACTTTAATAGCCTATTGTTGACCAGAAGCCTTACCAATAACATACGGTTGATTAACACATTTAGTAGGTTCTATGTATTATATACTGTATTCTTATAATAAAGTAAGCTAGAGAAAAGAAAACTTTATTAAGAAAATCATAAGAAAAAAATCATAAGGAAAATACATTTACAGTACTATCATCTATTTATTGAAAAAAATCTATGTGTAGGTGGACCAGTTCAAACCCATGTTGTCCAAGGGTCATCTATAATTCACAATTACCTGCCTTATAAATTCTAGTAAATAGTCTTTAACTGTGTGCACAATAAAAGTGCTTGTGTTAGCTTTAGGTTTCCTTTTTTCAAGAAAGCATAGAAGCATCTGTCCTATTAATTCAGTTTTGATCTGCATATAAAGATAATTTTCTAATAATCCATAAGGAGTGCTACTTATACCCTTTAATACACATTCCTAATTACAGCCAATAGGTCTATCCACAGGGAGAAGCCCAAGAAACATTCCAAAAGTCAGGAAATAAATTTAGTACAGAAGGCCACTTCATTGCCAACTTTATCCAAATTGTTCCAGATTAAAGTAACAAATAGATGCTACATCTGACGATCTAAGAAGATAAATGTAAAAGGAACAAACTCCATCTTTCTATGTGTATCATCACTTTTCCTATCTTGTCAAATAACAGAAATTACATTTCTTAAACTACATGGTATACATTATGAGTCATGCATTTATAGGGTATTCTCGTACATTCTCCTAACCAATATTAGCATTTTAGGGCTTATGACCTCACCTACGCTAAGACACTATGAGGACTTCTGCACTATTTCAAATCTTTTACCTTTTCAAATGTTACAAAAATTAAGGAACCAATTGACCAGTAAGAGGAATATTTATTATTCCAGTATTCCTCTTACTGGTCAAGTAATTAGCCACATTTCAAAAAAAAACTTGATATCTTCTTGTCTATATAAAATGCTAATCATTACTTCCCCTGGCCCCCAGCCACAGTCCTTTAAAAAAAAAAAAAAGAATTCTACCCCTGGTCCCAGAAGCCAGTCCTACATATCATGGGACACTGGTCCTTGGCCAGAGCTTATTGGACTAGAGAAAAGCCTCAGGCTAAAACTGGGAACTATCATATTCTCCTTTCTGGGAGATGGGAATCCAAACTCAGAGACCAAGACAGTAATTAGCTATTAGAGAGCTGAAGAAGATCCTATAAACTCAGGGACTTAGACTGCTATTTTGAGGCAACTATAATGTGAATGAGTGAGAAATTTGAAAATCACTTAAAGAGAAGCAATTCTGAGAGACAAAGAGAGGCAGAAACAATTGCTTGAATATTTCCTGCAATTGAGTCCAAGAGACATCCCAAGTTCTTACAGCAAAACCTTATTTTACTTATGTTAAGGAAGTTTCTATTCCTTAAGATACTGCTTAATTATAATATGAAACATATCACATTAATATATTAATATATATATTAGGTAATCAATGTGGCTGCTCTAACAGAGAGACCCAAAATAATAGTGGCTTAAATGAAACAGAAAGTTTATTTATCTCTCATGTAAAAGTCTAGTTGAGTGTCTACTTCTTTCTGGCTCACAGACCAAGATATCTGCTTCAGCTCTCACCATGTTGCTTGCAACCCAGACACAGGAAAGAGGAAAAAGTAGGGTAGAAGGAGGGTGAGACCCTTTCTTCTTAGGGACACCACAAAATATGTACCCAGCATTTCCCTTCATATCCTACTGGCCAAGATTTAATCCTATACCCACACTTTGCTACAGAAGAGACTGGGAAATGTAGTCTTTATCTGGGTCACAAGTGCCTGCTAAAAAACATCAATTACTATAGTAAAAGTGAACAGATATTGGAAGCCAACTTAAAATATATTAGTCTAAGACTATGTCTAACCAGTACATCTACCTCTTCTGCATACTTCAGTCATTATCATTAAATGTTCTTAAAAGAAATTAGAAGATTATCTGATGCTTGAAAAGAAAAAAAGGAAAATTAAATGGGAAAGAGACAAATGAACCACCCACACACACATATATTATGAACTGCAGGAAGGAGATAAATGAAAACTATTTTCAGCACTTTCTATCTTTCATCATGTCCTTAGTCCTTTACCCTTTCAGATCATCCATTTAAAAAAAAAAAAAATCCAGGGGTGCCTGGGTGGCTCAGCCAGTTAAGCGTCCGAAGCCTGTTTTCAGCCCAGGTAATGATCTCAATGTTCGTTCGTGGGATCAAGTACGCATGTCAGGCATTGTACTGACATTGCACAGTGCGGGCCTGCCTGGGATTCTCTCTCTCCTTTCTCTGCTCCTCCCCCGGCTCGTGCTGGCTCTCTCTCTCAAAATAAATAAGCAAACTTAAAAAAAAATATCCAGAACTAACAAGGCAAATATGTTACACGTGTACTGCAGAAGACAGAAGGCAGACCTGGAGTGCAAAGGATCCAGTTGGGGTCTGAAAATAGCTTACCACTTAATTTTGCTGGCTGAATTCATCAACCTAGCTGACAAAATTTTGAGGCTCTGTATTTCAAAGAACTTAGAAGTTCTCAAATTAAAATCTCTTGCAAAAAGTTATCTCCTTTTAATCACCATTAGTAAAGCACGAACATTTCAGAAAGTTGACAATCTTATGACACATTTGGTTATTTTTAACCCCACATCCACCAAAGACTATGTAGAACTATTCATATTTAAATTCTGTACCTGTTTTCTTTCTGGAAACTTGAAGATTTTCTGACCTGGAATTCATTTACTGGGATAGTAAAATTTTTTAAAAATTTTTTTTAAACTTTATAGTTTATTGTCAGGTTGGTTTCCATATAGCACCCAGTGCTCTTCCCCACAAGTGACCTCCACCAAGTTAATTTTTTTTAATGTTTTATTTATTTTTGAGAGACAGAGACCAAGTACGAGCAGGGGAGGGGCAGAGAGAGAGGGAGACACAAAATCAGAAGCAGACTCCAGGCTCTGAGCTGTCAGCACAGAGCCCGATGCAGGGCCTGAACTCAAGAACCTTGTGATCATGACCTGAGCTGAAGTCAGAGGCTCAACTGACTGAGCCACCAAGGGATATGCCCCAAAGAATATGTAAAATTTTACTATGCCCCAAGGGACAGTAAAATTTTAATAACAAGACAAATCAGTGAATAAAGAGAAATTACATAGTAAAATACATTAGGAAAAGGCCATGCTAGGTTTTTTTTAAGTTTATTTATTTTGAGAGAGAGCGTGTGTGCGTTCATGGGGGAGAGGTAGAGAGAATCCCAGGCAGGCTCCACACAAACCATGAAATCATGGCCTGAGCTGAAGTCTGATGCTTAACCAACTGAGCCACCCAGGTGCCCTAAGGCCATGCTGTTAAAAAAAAAAAAAGTTATTCAAAGTACAGCATTTTAAATTTGCAAACAATGACAGTGTATGAACATTTCCTCCGTAAATACCATAAGAAAATAGAAATCTTAAGGCTCAAAGTATTGTAATATCCCCACCATCTACTGATGAAATGAGGCCAAAAGAGATGTCCAAAATGGGAAAGTCAATGTATTGGATCATGCTGTTGTGAAGTTGATCCAGTTGGAAACTGTGTTTCCTAGAATTCCCTCACTGTATGTACACCAAGTTAGAGATGGCCAAACTCTTGGAAGGTAAATCTTTATGGTTAGACATGGTGAGAACAAATGTAGATGCGCCTGGCAGGTTCCAGTTTGTCCTGACCTTCCTCTTGTCCCCTCTATGTCTAGCTCTTCTTCCTCACCTGACCAACAGTGGCCCAAGACCCACCAATTATAGACAGACTATGGGTTTTGGACCCACTGAGGCAGTAGCTACCAAAGGAAACAACCTTCCACAGACCTCTCCACAATCACCCTTTGCATTCCCACTTTTCCCAGTAAGCTCTGACTTATACACCTGTACCAGTGCCTCAAGAGGATCTATTATCCCTCCCCTTCCTGCTTTCCATATCCCCAGTAACTCCTGCAACTATACAGTCTGCTTACTATAATAAATCCCTTATCCCAGAACACTCACAGTGGTTCTATTTCTCAGAATGAATCCTGACTAATATACTCAAAATTCAGCAATTTATAATCCAGGAGTATTGATAAAAAGGATTTAATTACTGAAAGCCATTTCCCTGTTACTACTAAGCTGAATTTTTCCTGAAATAACCAGGTTCACTCCACCAAATTACTTCTATATGTGAGAAATGTTTGCTGTTTTCTACCAAGTGATTTCTAAAGGACTGCTATTACTTTTATCTTTATTTCCCTACATATAGCACATTAAAAAACATTTTAAAAACTTATTAAATAATCCAAATTATAGTATTTATTTTGACTTGTTTTAATAAGAATGTTAGTATTTGTTTTTTAAGTGTCATTTAACCAATTTGTCATTTGAGAACTTGCTAAGAGACAAATGGACTAAAAATTAGTAATTTTTAAGATGACTTCTCTGAAATGAGCCCATGAAATCTAATAATAAAATAATAATAACGCAAAACTTATGGGGTGCCTGGATGGCCCAGTCAGCTAAACATCCGACTCTTGATTTCAGCTCAGGTCATGATCTCATGGTTCATGGGTTCCAGCTCCACAATGGGCTCCAGGCTGACAGTGTGCAGCCTACTTGGGTTTCTCCCTCTCCCTCCCTCCCTCCCTCTCCCTCTCTGTGCGCTCCCCTGTCTCAAAATAAATAAACTTAAAAAAAATGCAAAACTGATGAAGTAATCATCAGAAACATCTCCCCCACCACCCTCACCAAAAAGAAATGAATATATAGTAAGCACTCAAGTCCTGAACTACATACTCAGAGGTCTCATTCAGTGATTCTTTTCTTTTAGTTTTTTTTTAAGTTTATTTATTTATTTTGAGAGAGACAGAGACAGGACAAGTGGGGGAGGGGCAGAGGGAGAGGGACACAGAGAATCCCAAGGAGGCTCCACACTGTAAGTGCAGGGCCTGACAAGGGGCTAGAACTCAAAAAACCATGAGATCATGACCCAAGCCAAAACCAAGAGCTGAGCGCTTAACCGACTGAGCCACCCAGGAGCCCCAATGATTCATTTCTTAAGTCACTTTTTCTAAAGATTTCCCAAGCTCAGGGCATCTAGGTAGCTCACTCTGATGAGCCTCCGACTTCAGCTCAGGTCATGATCACAAGGTTACTGAGTTTGAGCCCCACATCGGGCTTGTTGCTGTCTACCTGTCAGAGCAGAGTCCACTTTCCACCTTCTGTCCCCCCTCTCTGTCCCTACCCCCACTTGTGCTCTCTCAAAAATAAATGTTAAGAAAAAAAAATAAAAGATTCCCCAAGCTCTATTTGCAAGTTAACAACCTTAACAGCCTAACATACATTTTCATACAGCTGTTACAAATTATTGACTATTTTTTTCAATACTATAACATTAAAATATCCTATAGTCTGCCATATTCAAAGGCATAAAAACAATCACAATTGAAAACACATTCTATCGTAAGTAAGAACCATAATTAAACACCAGGTTCATATGAAGCACCACTTATAACTGAGAAAATTTACTACAGTTGATCCTTAAACAACACAAGTTTGAACCATGTGGGTCCACTTTTACACAAATTTTTTAAATAAATATATTGGAAAATTTTTTTGAGACTTGCAGTAATTTGAAAACTACTGACAAAGCACATAGCCAAAAATATTTAAAAAATTAAGAAAAAGGTATGTCCAGAATGCATAAAAATATATGTACATACTAGTCTGTTGTATCATTTACTAAATATACACATATCTATTATAAAAAGTTAAAATTTACCAAACTTATTCATATACTTACAGACCAGACATGCTGCCATTCACAGTCGAGAGAAATGTAGACAAATGAAAAGCTGCAGTATTAAATACTGCATAAAATTAACTGTAGTACATACTGTTCTACTATAACTGCCTAGCTACCTTCTGCTGCTCTGAGGTGAACTCAACTGCAGTATCTTCTTAAAATGCCATGTGACACTAAACATCTCTGTGTGAGTTCATCCATTTAGTAAATTGCTTATCACAATAAAAAGTGGGTGTTTAGTGCAATACTCTAAACCTTGAATAATAACACCATGGGACCCATACAAAATGCCACTAGTAATGCTGGAAATGCTCCCAAGAAGCAGAGAAAAGTCATAACATTAAAAGAAAAAGTTGAATTGCTTGATATGTACCACCCAGACTGAGGTATGCAGCTGTGGTTGCCCAACATTTTAAGAAAAATGAATCCAGCATTAAGGACCATTCTAAAAAAGGAAAAGAAACTTCATGAAGCCATCACTGCAGCTAAGCCAACAGGCACAAAACCCTTGCACTTTTTGTAAAATAGCTTTTTCTCTCCTATTGAAAATGCAGCTTTTATGTGGGTGCAGGATTGCTACAGATTCTAATATGATTCATGAAAAAGCAAAATCATCATATGACAACTTAAAGCAAAAGGAAGGTAAAGGGTCTAATGTTGAAGAATTTAATTCCAGGAAAGGATCGTTTGGTATGTATATATGTATGTATGTATTTATTAAGAGCTTTGGTTTTAAAAATGTCAAGAGAACAGGAGAAGCAGCTTCTGTCCATCAAGACACAGCAGATGAATTACCAGATGCCATTAAGAAGATCACTGAGGATTACATATAAGGGGCATGGGAGTTAGGATCCCAGCCCCCTTTGTAAAAGTTGAATATAATCAGGGGCACCTGGGTGGCTCAGTTGGTTAAGCGTCCGACTTCGGCTCAGGTCATTATCTCATTGTTTATGAGTTCAAGCCCCACACTAATATGCGGAGCCTGCTTGGGATTCTCTCTCTCCCCCTCTCATTCTGTCCCTTCCCCACACGCACTCACACACTGTCTCCCTCTCTCAAAATAAAAAACTTTAAAAAAAAAATTGAGGGGCACCTGGGTGGCTCAGTCAGTTAAGCATCCGACTTCAGCTCAGGTCACGATCTCACGGTTTGTGAGTTCGAGCCCCGCGTTGGGCTCTGTGCTGACAGCTCAGAGCCTGGAGCCTCCTTCAGATTCTGTCTCCCCCCCTACTCTCTGCCCCTCCCATGCTCATACTCTGTCTCTCAATAATAAAACATTAAAAATTAAAAAACAAAGTTGAATATAAACTGATGAAACTTTAGCAACTTGACAACTTATTCACATGGGGAAAATAAAATAGTTCTTTCAAGTTATGCAAAAAAAGAAAAAAAACAGTAATTCTGGGTATATCCTTACAGGTAGGTTTACTGTTCCCAGTAATGTTGTCAAAAAGACTGAAGAAACAGACTAGTCCAGTGGTATGGAACATAATAAAAAGCCTCCTGAGCAGAAGTCCTACACTGGTTATTTTCCTGTGTATGTTAGCAATGTGTAGCTGAACTCTTGGCATTGAAACTAGAGAAGCCAATAATAGATGAGCATGCAGTTTTCAGTACTGGGTGTAGTATGTGGATCATAAGGCAGATGAATGATGCAGGGTGCTATATTAGAGTGGCAGAAGTGTTAAGTCATTGAGGGAAAAGGTTAGGAAGAGAAATCTACATTCGTGATGATGGCCTCAATTTTCTTCTATAAAACAGAGATAAACAGTAAAGGGTGGGTGGGGTCAGTACTGTCTACTCGCCTATTTTGGTGATAAAAAACGAATTTATTATTAATTTCATTTTAGAAGAAGGTTGATAGACACTGGCCCTTGGATTCAGTGTTCATGGTCAATGTTAAACTGGTTTAAGACAAATTAGATTATTTGTTTACTTGTGTACCTGTGTCCTGCTAGAATTAGAATGTAAGCTTCACAAAGACAGGCATATTTGTTGAATCACAATGAAGAGGGCTGTGGTGAAGATTAAAAAATGCATGTAGAAACCAACCTGACAATAAACTATAAAGTTAAAAATAAATAAATAAATAAATAAACTTTAAACAAAAAAAAAGAAAAAAAAACAGTGAAACAAAAGCAAAAACAAAAAAAATGCATGTAAAGCCCTCACAGTTGACCATGTGCATTGCTTAACTAAATGTAAGACTGAGTTCACCTATAGCTAATATGAGTATCTAGTAGATTGGAACTTGTGCCTTGACTCTTGTCAGGTGTAAGTTTTTGAAAACTTTTGAAAAAAGTTTATTATAAGGGGGAAAAAAATCATTGAGGAGAAAGGATACCTGACTGAACAGGTTTTTAATGAAGACAAAAGTGCCCTCTTCTGGAAAACAAATACCACAAAAGACATTTATTAGCAAGGAAGTGAAGCACGCCCCAGGATTTAAGGCAGGAAGGGATAGGTTAACACTGTTCTGTAGAAGTGCAGTTGGTTGGGTATATGATCAGGACTACTCTTATCTATAAAGCTACTACCTCCCATCCTCCCACCCCTGCTAAGCCTTCAAGGGAAAAGATAAACACCAGCTGCCAGTCTTCTGGCTGTACAAGAAGAAGGCCTGGACAATGAGATCACTTTTTCTGGACTGGGTCCATGGATGCTGAAGTCAGGAAGTATCTTGCCAGTAAGGGACTGCCTTGCCTTTTAAAGTTCTTTTGACATTGGACAATGTGCTACCCAAAACAACATGAATTCAACATCAAAGGCACTGAAGTGGTCTAGTTGCTCCCAAATACAACATCTCTATTTCAGCCTCTAGATCAGAGGGTCATAAGGATCTTCAAGGTTCATTACACACGACATTCTACAGAAAAGAGTGTCAACACTGTGGGGGCAAGCCCTGATAGAGATTACATCATGAAAGTCTGGAAGGATTACCCCACTGAAGATGCCACCATTATAGAAAGACCCATGAAAACCATCAAGCCTGAAAAAAAAAATTCCTGCCCAAGAAAACTGTGTTGAGATGTTGTACATGACTTCACACATGCTTCATGTGAGAGCCAATCAAGGAAGCCATGAAAGAGATTGTGAATATGACCCAAAAAAAAGTGAGGGGTAAAGAGTTTCAAGATAGAGATGTTGAAGAAATTCAAGAGCTAATACACACCACATCGGGGGAATTAACAGAAAACAACTTAATGGAGAGGAGTGCCTCTGAACTAGTGCCAGATGATGAGGAAGAAGATGTAAAAGAAGCAGTACCAGAAAACAAACTGACATTAGATAATCTGGCAGAAGGGTTCTGATTATCCAAGGCTGGTTTTGACTTACATCATAGACCTTTCTATGATATGGGCACTAAAACTAAATCAAACGGTAGATGAAAGATTGGTACCATATAGAAATGTTTTTAGGAAAGTGAAAAAGCAACAAAGTCAGCAAATTATGATGGATCTCCATAAAGTTAAACACAGAGTGTGCCTGCCTCCCCTTCCATCTCCTCCACCTCTTCTGCCACTGCCACCCCTGAGATAGCAAGACCAGCTCCTCCTCTTCCTACTCCTCTTCATCCTCTTCAACATGAAGACCACGAGGATGAAGACCTTTACGATGATCCACTTCTACTTAATGAATAATAAATAATCACCATGCCATACAGTTAATAAGCTTCTCTGTTGTGTGTGTGTGTGTGTGTGTCTTCGTATGAAAATCTAATAACTATACGTCAGGAACTGTACGAGATGTTTTGTGTCATCATCATTGCCTAAGTATTCATCATGTAGAACATCATGTGCAAGACCTGTGCAAGACACAAGGTGAGTGATGTGGGGTTTTTTTAAGTTTATTTATTTTGAGAGAGTGAGAAAGAGAAACAGTGGGGGAGGGGCATAGAGAGAGGGAAAGAATCCCAAGCTGACAGCACGGAGCTCGACACAGGGCTCAATTTCACGAACTATGAGATCATAAACCTAGCCAGCCGAAATCAAGAGTCAGACGCTTAACCAACTGAGCCACCCAGGCACCCCGAGTGATGTTTAATATAAAATTAATAATGTGTCAGTTTTCTTACCAGTTTATAACTTCGCTTTCAAAGAACTACATTACTGTACAGTATTGCCTCTCTCCCTCTCATAATTGGAGAAACTGCCTATTGGCCTATCAACACAGGTAAGTGGTTTTTAAAAAACATAACAATGTCTCCTATACTGTATATCTGTTTTGTCTCATATAAGATAATATTAATATAGGTACTGACATAGATGACTCATCGTGTAAACAGATGATATAAACCTACAGTATCAATAAAGACAGTACAGTACTATGAGTGTATTTTCTCTTAGTACTTTCCTAACATTTTCTTTTCTCTACCTTAAGAATACAGTATAATACATATAACATACGAAATACATGTTCATTGACTTTATGTTGTCAGGCTTCCTGCCAACAGTGGGCTGTTAGTAGTGAAGTTTTGTTTTCATTTTTTTAAATGTTTGTTTATTTTTGAGAGAGAGACAGAGCACAAGTGGGGGAGGGGCAGAGACAGAGACGGAGACACAGAATCCAAAACAGGCTCCAGGCTCTGAGCTGTCAGCACAGAGCCCAACACGGGGCTCGAACTCGGGAACGGTGAGATCATGACCTGAGCTGAAGTCGGACACTTAACCAACTGAGCCACCCGGGCACCCCTTGTTTTAATTTTTTAATGTTTAGTTTGTTTTTTTTTTTTTTTTTTTTTTGGTGGTGGAGGAGAGATAGAGCGCAAGCAGGGGAGGGGCAGAGAGAGAGAGGGAGACACAGAATCCGAAACAGGCTTCAGGCTCTGAGCTGTCAGCACAGAGCCCATCATGGAGCTTGAACTCACCAAGAGGAAGATCATGACCTGAGCCGAAGTCGGACGTTTAACCGACTGAGACACCCCAACTGCCCCAGTAGCGAAGCTTTAAGGGAGTTACAAGTTATTAAGAGGATTTTTTACTGCAGGGGTGGAGGGGATTGGTGCCCAGAACTCTCATGTTGTTCAAGGGCCAACTGTATATATGAAAAACCAGTCCTATATGCAGCTAGAATATGTATAGAGGGAAAGATTAGGAGATATTTATGCTAATAAAAGAACCCTTGTTTAACAAAAGGCTTTGCTTCATAATTTATTTGCAGGGAAGATTCCAAAGGGTGTTTAAAATTATTCCATCTGGGGCGCCTGGGTGGCTCAGTCGGTTAAGCGTCCGACTTCGGCTCAGGTCATGATCTCACAGTTCATGGGTTCGAGACCTGCGTCAGGCTCTGTGCTGACAGCTAGCTCAGAACCTGGAGCCTGTCTTCAGATTCTGTGTCTCCCTCTCTCTCTGACCCTCCCCTGCTCACGCTATCTCTCACTCAAAAATAAAAAAAAATAAAAATAAAACACTAAAATTATTCCATCTAGAAAAACTCTGAGAAGCAGACTATAAGATAGTGTTATTCTATAAAAACACATATAATTATAAAAGCCAGCACTTGTACTTACTAAAGGATCACTATTGAATCCCTACCCACAAAATGGTATACAGTTTCTATTTTGGCTGGAAAGGATTTCTTTAACCCCCTGCTAAATTCCCAACTCAAGAAAGACACATACAACTAATGATTCAGTAAACCACCATTGGGGGAAAAAAATAAGTAGCATTTGACTCTATGTGGCTTCCTATAGAATCCTGAAATATATACTGTATTAAATTTTATAGTGCCAATACATTTTGAAATGAATGGAGAATATTCTGAATTCATTAACTTAAGGTCACAATTTTTGTTTTTAACTTAAACCAGTCTCACACCCCATCCACTTGCTGTTTATAATTACAGCTATATATTTTTTCAAACTGGAAAACTGCAAACAGATTTTAAATATAGCATGCTCCAAAATTAGAGTAAGATTTTCCTCTATAGTTGATCTTTAAAAATTTATTTTTAATCTAGAGAAATAGTGAAATTATTTAACCTCCTAAAATGTTTAAAGATACTAATTTCTTTTTAATGAGCACACTTGGAGTCCTAACTTGCAAGCTTCGAAAAGTTTTCTAGTGTCTTAATGACAGTTCACACACATATGACACTAACTGAATACCTACCATGTGTAATGTGTAAAGCACTGTGGAAGACATGAGGAGGCAGGTTCAATCCACAATGCTAATCAGTTTCAGCTTCTGTTTGTCTACTCCCATGACTAACAAAAATAGTCAATAGAACCCTTGCTCATTATAATTGCTTTCTTTTGCTGGTCCATCCCTACAGCTCCATTATGTTGTTATTATTCCAGAACCAGGATGACATAGACTCCCCCATGGGGATGCTGGGGCAGAAGTTAACTATTTGAAGCTGTAATCACTTTCTCAAGATTGATCAACATCTGTTGACTACCTTGATGATAGCAGCCCACAGCACCCTGCAGCTCACAGAAGCATGTGTAACACTGCCAGAGGACAAGCTACAACAAGACTTTGATACCTCAGTTGCAATCAGTCCACCAAGTAGTTAACTTGGAATTTTCCTCTGTCAAACACTACGTGGCACTTGCCCACAATAACACCCATATGCCACTTCTCTCCCCACACAGTTTCAAGAGTTCTTCCCACAGTTATCTCTGTTGGCACCGCACAGCACTACCTGAGCAAGCCAATGCCCTCTGCAGAAGCGGAGAACTCCCTGGGCTACTTCTGGTACGCGGCTTGTAAGATGATGCTTAAGACAAATTAGTACATCAGAAGTACCCTGTGACTCTACTACTTCGAGGAATT